>CM033717.1:54061891-55261891 GCA_019671005.1 Hibiscus mutabilis
TTTTTTCATCTTCATCCATAGCATTTGTTCCAAGAGATTGTCGCCACTCTCCATGAGAAGCGGTGAGAGATATGTCCATAGAAGCTTGACGATTCTCGATCGAGGTAATTCTCTCCTCCAAAGATTGCATACAATATCAAGAGATGTCATACAAGTATCAAGAGTAGTGAAACCTGAGTTCATACTCGTATCCAAAGAGGCAAACTTCCCATCAAGATAAGCCATAAGTGCATCAAGGGAAGGTTGAGCCACTGAAGCTTTCCGAACAAGAGGAGCCGCTTGAGGGGCCGTCACCGGATCGAGTTGAGCATCTTGAGGGAGATCCGCAATACGAATCCATTGTCCATTATAGATTGTGAACTTTTCTCGGTGAAGAGAATGCTCATCAATAGGATCGGTGAGAGGTTCAACAATATCATAAGAGCAATCTATCTCAATCTTGTGAAATAAGTAGCTCAAAGCAGTGTCATAGGTGAAGGATGTAACAAGAGAAGTATGGTGGATTTGCACAAGGAAGACAATCTCGGCAAACATAATTTGAGCAAGGTTAGGACGCTTACCCTCACTAAAGCAATGAATCCAAAAGTCATCAACTTGGTGGATCATAGAGAAATTACCACCGGATGGTCGAAACCACCATGTGATAAAGAGGTGAAGGAAGTTTTCGGAAGCATCAAGTACGGTCACGGAGCCACTTAGAACATATCCCAAAGACTCCTCATTATCTATTCTCACATCCTCAAAACCTGAAAATTTTACTAAAATCGAGGAATCAAATTGAAATTTCTTTTCCATAAGATTATGATTCAATAGCAATAACTTCAGATCTATCTTGGTTATAAATACACTAGGTATTGGAGTAAAAAATAAGGACAATATTTTAGTATAAAATGTTGGGTATGCTTAAAAAAGCCATGAACTTCCAATGATTCATTAAATCAAGATATCGAAAGTTAAATTGTTCGGAGGTCATTAAAGGGATTGAAACAACGTACTCATGGCGAATTTTATAACATTGGTATTGTTTAAAATGAGCCATTGCATTGGGATATCTAGGTTCATTAAAACAATTTTGAAAAATATAGGTTAGGTTGGGTTTTGTACCATCATTGTCAGAATTGGTATTGGAAGATTGTCCCAATTCTTTTCTTGCTCGTTTCTTAGGTGCCATGGTAAAAACTTGAAATCAAAATCAAACCACAAAACAATGTATGCATAAACATCACATTCAATCCAATGATCAAGGTATTGTAAAAATTTATATTGTATACTTTAAAATCATATACAAGTATAAAAAGAATTTTTGGTAAAACAAAAATTGAAAAACTGTGTAGAAAAATATATGGTATAATTTTATATTCGAACAAAAAAAATTCAGTTTTGAAAGAATTTTTGTAAAATCTTTGAAAACTATGTTATATACATACTAAATATATAATTTTTGATGAAAAATAGTATACAAATAAAAATTAAAACGGAAATAAAAGAAAGTAGGGCTTATACCTTGAATGAGGAGATGATGATGCACAAAGATTGATGATTTGCTAGGGTTTGATGAGAAACCCAAAAACCCTCAAAAGATTTTAAGATTTGTGTGAAAAACAAAGGGATTTGATGGGATTATATAGGGGATTTTTGTATCTAGGGTTTGAAGAATTTTAATTAAAATGAAAAACCCTATTTAAAGACTCTTTTAAAGACCAGTGGCTACGCGTACTGATACGCCATGTGTGCATACTGAAACCGTGTATCTGAACAGTTTTTAGCTGTACTAATACTCGACACCGTACCGGTACAGGCAAACCTATACCGAAACTGCTTTAAGATACCCGTATCAATACGCTATACCCCGTATCGATATGCCCGTACCAGAAAGGGCATTTTTGGCAGCAAGTTGCTCAAAATTTTGATTTTACTCGAATTGAAATGCATGTAAATGATATGAGAACATCATGTATGAGCTAAAACAGATGCATACCCCTAGCAACAAGGATAGATGCATATAGGAGCAAAAACACATAAGCAAAGAAATCAACCAAATTCAAGCAAGTTTTAACACCAAAAAGGCTTTAAGGTTCAAGAAAGGCTAGTTAAACCTAACTCTCTCCTAAGAGACCAAAAACGCTCTTTGTCTAAAGGTTTGGTGAAGATATCCACTAATTGGTTCAAGGTGTCTACATATTCTAGAACAACATCAATTTTTAAGATATGATCTCTAATGAAATGATGTCTTATCTCTATATGCTTGGTTCTAGAATGTTGATAAGATTCTTAGTGAGACAAATGACACTAGTGATGTCACACTTAAGAGGGATGGTACTTAGATCAATTCCATAATCTAAGAGTTGTTGCTTCATCCAAAGGAATTGAGCACAACTTTCAGCCAAAATGTATTCTTCCTTAATGGTAGATAATGCTACGCTATTTTGTTTCTTTTAAAACCACGATATGAACATAATACCTAGGAATTGACAAGTACCAGATGTACTCTTTCTATCTATCTTACAACCTCCATAATTCGCATCCGAATAAGCATGCAAACTAAAGGAGAAATCTCTAGGATACCAAAGACCTAAACAATGTGTGTCTCTAAGGTATCTAAAGATTCTCTTAACGGCTATAAGGTGTGATTCTCTAGGACTAGCTTGAAATCTAGAACACAAGCAAACACTAAACATGATATTCGGTCTACTTGCGGTAAGATAAAGAAAAGATCATATCATTGATCTATAAATCTTTAAATCAACATACTTACCTCCTTCATCTTTGTCAAGCTTTGTAGAATAACTCATTGGTATGGTTTGTGGTTTCACATTCTCTAAGCCAAACTTCTTGAGCATATCCTTGATGTACTTAGCTTGATTGATGAAGATGTCATCCTTCCTTTGATTGATTTGGAGTCCCAAAAAGAATGAGAGCTCCCCCATCATGCTCATTTCAAACTCACCTTGCATCAACTTAGCAAAATCTTGGCAAAGCAATTCATTATTAGAACCAAATATAATATCATCAACATAAATTTGAACTACTAAAATGTCTTTGCCTTTTCTTTTAATGAAGAGTGTAATATCCACCTTTCCTTTTTCAAAACCTTTTTCAATTAAAAAGTTTGATAATCTTTCATACCAAGCTCTAGGAGCTTGTTTCAAACCATATAAAGCTTTTGAAAGTTTAAAAACATGGTTTGGGTATTTTGGATCTTCAAAATCGGGTGGTTTCTCTACATACACTTCTTCATTAATAAAACTATTTAGAAAAGCACTTTTTACATCCATTTGAAAAAGCTTGAATTCATGATAACATGCAAATGCAAGAAGCATCCTAATAGCTTCCATTCTAGCTACGGGTGCATAGGTTTCATCAAAATCGATTCCTTCTTCTTGAGTGTAACATTGAGCAACAAGTCTAGCCTTGTTTTCTCACTATGTTACCACTCTCATCTAGTTTGTTTCTAAAAACCCATTTAATTCCTATGGTAGATTTATTACTAGGCCTATCAACTAATGTCTATACTTGACTTCTCTCAAATTGGTTTAGTTCTTCTTGCATAGCCAATATCCAATAATCATCATTTAATGCTTCTTTGATATTTTTAGACTCTATGCATGAGATAAATGCAACACTACAAGCATTCTTAAAAGAAGATCTAGTGGTTACCCCTTTGGATGGATCACCCAAAATTTCACCATCTTTGACATAGTTAAACTTCCTTGGGTAGCTCACTTTCTTTTCCTCTAGAGTCATGTCCTTTAATGCTTCTAGAGGTGGATCTTGTGTTTCTTTTTCTTTGGATGGAACTTTATCTACCTTTGATGATTTCCCACCATCATTGGCTTCAAAAATTCCTACATCATCATTATCACAAGAATTCTTCCTCGGAAGGAGATTATCATCGAAAATCACATGAATAGACTCTTCAACTACCAAAGTTCTTTTATTAAATACTTGATAGGCTTTAGAGTTTAAAGAATAACCTAAGAAAATAGCTTCATTACTTTTAACATCAAATTTGCCCAAATTGTCTTTTCTATTATTTAAACCAAAACATTTACATCCAAAAGGATGAAAATAGCTAATGTTAGGCTTTTTGGATTTTAAAATCTCATAAGGTGTTTTCTTTAAAATCGACCTAATCATTACTCAGTTGACAATATAACATGCGGTATTTGTGGCTTCCGCCCAAAAATACTTTGGCAAATTGTTTTCACAAAGCATGGTTCTAGCCATTTCTTCTAAAGTGCAATTTTTCCTTTCAACAACCCCATTTTGTTGAGGAGTGCAAAGAGCAAAAAAATTATGGTTTATACCATTTGAGTTACAAAAATCCTCAAAACCCAAATTTTGAAATTCGGTTCCATGATCACTTCTAATGTGAGAAATAGAGTGATCAACATCATTTTAATTTATTTTTGAAAACTCGATGAATTTTTCTAAAACCTCATCCTTGGTACTTAAAAATAGAACTCAAGTAAATCTAGAGTAATCATCAACTAAAACAAATGCATATGTTTTTTCACCCAAGCTGATAGTCCTAATAGGGCCAAAAAGATCCATGTAGATCAATTGTAAAACTCTACTGGTAGAAACATCATTAATAGGTTTAAAAGAAACTCTTTTGTGTTTCCCTTTGCATAAGCATCACAAATTTTGTCAAAAGAAAACTTTATTTTAAGCAAACCTCTTACAAGATCATTTAAAATCAATTTTTCTAAAACACCCATGCTTGTATGCCCTAGTTTTCTATGGCATAACCATGAGTCATGTTCATCTTTTGCAGCAAAACATGCATTTGAAATATGAATGTCATCTAAATGCACTATGTATATGTATCCTATGCAATGACCAATAAGCATAATTTTGTTAGTTTCAATGTTGATAATTTTGCAACCATTTAAATCAAAAAGCACATTGAAACCTTTATCAAAAAGTTGGCTTATGCTTAAAAGATTTTGTTTTAGACCGTTGATATAAAACATGTCTATAAGGACAGAAGAATGATTACCAATGGAACCAATTCCTTCAATGTGGCCTTTGGAGTTGTCACCGAAAGTCACTACTCCTTCACTCTTTGGTTTTAGCTCTAAGAATCGACTCTTGTCACCGGTCATGTGTCTCGTGCATCCACTATCAAGGTAACACGAATTTACACATGTAGCTTTAGCCTTGTAGCAATGCTCCCCTACAAACAAAGAATTAAACCTTGGTTTTTGGTACCCAAATCATTTTAGGTCCATGAGTATTAGCTCTCAAAATCTTGGTTCCCTTGGGAATCCAAGAAGCAATAGCACTAACATCATTAGAAGTGATTAGTTCCTTAAGAACCCAAACACTTCTAATCCTTTTACCTCTAGAGGGCCTTTGGAAGCCTCTTTGCTTGTAGCCACCAAAATTTCTCTTTACATAGTTGGGTTTTTGTAACACCCTCAACTTGATTTAGAAGAAAACCAGAATTGATGATGTTACCGAGAACACGAACACAAAACATGTGACCAAAACTAGAACTTTTACAAGGAATTGAGTCAGGTTAACCAAAATCTTTTTCAAGAGTTTCCATTGTTTCTTTCCACAAAGGAATTATGCAAATATGTTCTACCAAAAACAAGTTTATACTTATTACCATACTCATGCTTTGAATAGATTATTTAATCTATGTTTATCATCATAAAAAAATAAACAACCTTCCATGAAGAGAAAACAATTAAACATACATAGGCAAGCAATTGTTTTCATAGGAATACAAACACAGATTCATTTCTCTAAACAACCATGTATATATAAATGCTTATTAGTAGTTTCTTGCTATGCATACTCATAATATACGTAAACATAACTCACATGATAAAATAGCATATCATATGAACTTAAGGGTAACTCATTCATCATGACTAAATTTTGTATCAAGTTAACTCTACTTAACTTATCTTAATCATTTGGCATGATCCAAGCAATGTTATAATTCAATGCTCATATAGAATCTATACGACTACATAGGGTGACTTATTAAGATCTTTATCAACATTATTCTGATCATAGCCATTTTCATAAGGTACATAAGAGAAAATTTCATGTAACTTTGGTGACTTAGCCCTTAATTTACCAATTGGACTACACTAAGCACTTTTATCTCATGTATATCGTATATCAGAAATAAAGAAAATTCCATTTGACATCCATCCTACAAGAAGTAAGTTCCCAATTTCCAAGTATTCAAATCATTAGATAACCTAAAATTCAACCATTTCTTTCAATAGCATCCAACGATTCGAAGACCATTTCTTATCACCTCTTAGATACAATGAGTACAATTAGAGCATGTTTTATCACTTACCATTACCTATATATATGTTACAAAGATACCATAACATCAACAAGAACGATGTGAATTATTAATATTCTAACGACTAAGGCATAAAAGTTTCATATTCAAACCAACCTTGATCGTAATATACATACAATCATTCACATCACCAAAAATCATACTTAAGTCGTTACATTTTTTTAATCTAACAATTTACATCCAAAACCATTAATATTACTCAGCCTTAGTCATCAATCTATCAACCATGATTCATCAAACAGTCGATCACATCAAGTAAGCATTTACCGCAACCAATATACATATCATTACAAATGATAATCAATTAACCATGACTAGCAAACATATTACTTTAATTATCAAGAATTAAACCATGATTAGCAAGCATATCACCATCTGAACCTATGCTTATAAGCTCATACACATGATTTGAAATTTAAATTATACAAGCCCCAATAACGAAGACCGTATGCATACACTCAGACATAATGCCACCATTATAGGAGTGTTACAACCCAACTCTATTGGATCATTAAGAAAAGACTTGTAACTCTGGATCATACACAAGCTTTATTCCACCTGTAGTGCATGAGAATGAATGCATTAGGCTTATATAGCCTAAGTGAAGTAGTGATGACAAAGTAACAAACAATAATGATCAAGGGCTTTTAAATAGAAACCAAGTAATTCAAGTAAAAATTATACAAGTACTTTCTTTTAAATTAAGTTAGCTTGAACATAACTTGTTTATTAAAAACTTATTTAGAGATTTTGGTCTTTAAAGTTTCATTTGAAATTTCCTTTCGAAAGTTAATCTTATATCATTCGTATGCTTACCAAGAGCTTACCAAGTCTTGTGCTCACCAAGAGCTTTACAAAACTTATGCTCACCAAGATCTTTACAAAACTTATGCTCACCAAGAGCTTTATTAAGATTCATAACACATTCAATATTCTCTTTTGAATTTCTTATTCTATTTCACATAATGTGCATGTCTTTTAAAGTGTTTGCCTTCGATCACACTTGGTTATGAATAACATTGGTCAGTGTTTGACCATATTGGTCCATGTTTAACATAGCCCAAAGCACGTAGCAATGGCAAATCTAACTTCTCAACTATCCAACCAAACTGTCGCTAATCTCCATACATCTCCCCCGTTACCTCCTACTGTCGCCAATATACATATCACATACAAATAGGGCATCCCCCGAGCCGTAACTCATGGACCGTAGCCCCAAAGTATACTATGCATCATACCAAAGTGTCCAAGGGCTTCCATTGTATAGGCAACTTAGATATCTTATCTTATAATTGAGAATTTGGGGGAAGTATCTTATTGCACAAGTAATCTTGCTTGTTACTTACTTAATATCTTTTAACTTACATTGAGCTTTTAGCTCATTAGACTTATGAATTTATAAGTTGTAGCATTAAGAATAATTATTCATCTTTAAGTCTTATGGCAGCAGAAATCATTTGTTAGCTTCAAGAACTGTTACAAGATATACATAGTCATCCATTACCAAATAACATAGCAAGGCACAAGGTACTTACTTAACGTATAATCAAATGCTTTCAAGAATGCCATGCTATGAATGAGTACCCTTCCCCAATTTGCTCTATTTAAGCCTTATGCAAAATGTGTATGATCAATGTAACACAATCACAAGCATTCAACATTTCAATCGTAATGAACCAATAAAATCGAGATGACACTGTGTCATCTGAAACATAACAACTACACTCACCTCTTATCCCGAAGTTACGAGATACCTGAGTCCACAATTATAATTTACTTCTCAATCGAATTCCATCCTTAGCCATCCTTATCAATATATGTACCTCAAAACAAAAATAGCAAATCATTATAATCTATCCCATATAATCTTACAAACAGCCCTTAAACTTGCCTATATACATCCAAAAATAGTCTAGTTTTATGTCTATATATACATGACAGGACAACTTGCATATGTATATAATTTCTCACTCAAAAATAGTTGAATATGTTTTATACATCCACACGAACAAGGCCTTTACGCTTATGAACATATTTATTTGAAATAGTCCTCTCATGTTCATGTATTTTTATGATAGCCTTTAAATTTTCTAATAAGCAATATAACAAGATTTGATCCTACAAACAACTCTACAAGCATCCAAGGTTCACTCGAAATCCTATTTGTCTCAATTACACTAGAATTCGATTTTAAGCAAACATACCTCTCTCTATATATATTTTCCCTTTAACAAAGTATCATCTCCTCTAAATTACAAATTTACAAGTTTTTTTCAACTAACCAAGCATCAAATGCATGTCTCAATCACACCAAGATCATATATTCAAGATTTTATCAAGAATTCCTATTATCACATGGAATACATGGTGATTTTCCCCAACAATCTCTTAGCTACAAATTTGCTCCAATTAAACATGTATACACATATACTACATCAAAACAGTTTATTTATATTTATTTTCATGTCTAATTGGTCCATTTAACTTATATACATGCACCTACAAATCAAATTAATTCAACATGCTCTATATCTATACAAACAGTCCCCATTATGAACTTATATTTTCACAAGCAGTCTAATTTTGCATATGTATGCATATATACATCAAAACAGTGAAATTCATGAACACGCATACACATATAAGCAACCCAATTCTTCATATACACAGATAGATATACTAAAACTGTCCAGCATTCAAGATATACATATCCAAAACTGTCCATAGTTATTCAAGCTTATCAAAAAATAGTCCAAATTATTTCATAGGTGTAGGACAGTTCTAAACACCTATTTTTTTAATCAAAACACTCCTTATTTACATCCTTAACATCTCCCATGTTTTAATTAATCAAACATACCATTAATTTTCATCTTCATGCTTGATCAGTCCATTATCTTAGCATACCAAGTTACACACATCAAAACAGTCCTTAAGACATCTAACTAGGTACAGAACAATCCTATATATACATATGTATTCACTTAACCCCCTTAAAACAGTCCACACAACTTCTTAATTGCTCAAAACAGTCTCCATATGTCTTGCATACAATACACATTCAATTCAGTCTTCTTATGTCTTTGAAACATATTTAAACAGGCCATTACCGTCAAATCCTTATTTATAAGTATTCAAGTAGCCCCAAAACAAGCTTATACATGTTTATGTGCATCAAACTATTTCAATTTCTTTTAATTCACCAAAACAATCCTCATAAGTGTGATTAAGAGTAAAACATTTCCCTTTTTATAGGTGTACACAATCATACTTAAAACAGTCTCGTTACAAGTATATGTCTCATTTTATATCCAAAATAGCTACTATAATGTATGTATGTCCACCCAAAATAGTTTCAACCATATTCAAATATTCATTCATATAAAACAAAACCCAAATTGCACAATGAAACGGTTCAAAATAGTTTCTAGATTTCAAACAGCCTCTGATTCAAATACTTACTTTATCCTACAAGATTTATAACACGTTACCAAGCAATTTACATCCTAACTATGTCTCAATCTTTGTAAGGCCATGGGTGTTCATCAAGTTCATTATCCACAAATTCCTAGCATGGGTTTAAATCTCTAGAAATCATATAACATATTGAACATGAGAAATTTCTTACATTACTCAAATTGAAAGCTGGATTAATAAAGGAAATTGGTACTTACCCTCTTCATAAACTACTCGGCAATGGTGCAAGATGCTAAATTGTTAAGCTTAGTTCTCACATCTCTCTCTAGCTGAGGGCTCGGTCATGGAGGAGTGTTCAAAAGCAATAAGACAATGAGAACTTTTCTCATCTTTTCCCCTTAATGCCGAGTCATCCCTCTCCAATACTTGGCATTGTCTATTATGGACAAATAGACAAGTCATTTATTGTATAGGTATTTTACATGCAAAACCTATATCCTTCTCAACCTTCGATTTTAGCCCTTTCATAAATAGCTATGGAATTTTGTTTTTCTTTGATTTTGATCCTAAATCATTTAATTAATCTTATAGGTGATAATTCTAAGTAGGTTGACTAGTGATACGTGTAGCATATTCCTAAACCAAGGTTTGGGATATTACAGTTTTGAAGAACTTACTTTTTCAAAACTTGGTTTCCCAATTTTGCTTAGAGAAGCTTTAAGATCACACGCCTCCTTGTGGTGATCATTATGAACCTTGGAAAGAAGGTTTTGCAAGTCTTGGTTTTTCTTTTCAAAATATTTTTGACTTTCTTGCAAATCTAAAACCTTCTTCTCAAGTTTCGAATTGGTTTTAGATAAGGAATCATTTTGGTTTTTCAAATCAGAAATAGTTTTCTTGTTTTTCAAAATTGATTCCTTATGCTTTCCAACCTATTCATCATACACCTCTTGCAACTCATCATAATCTTCTTGAAGCTCATCAAATGATGAATCAAAATCGGATGGGTTAGAGGTTACCTTAGGATCCTCTTCAAGAGCCATGAGGCATAGTTTGGCATCTTCTTACTCCTCTTCATCGAATGATTCCTCATCACTCCAAGTAACAACATTTGCCTTGAGCTTCTTCTTCTCGAAGCTTTTCCTTTTGAGTTGCGGGTAATTTGTTCTTATTTGCCCTAGTTTCTTCTTCTTCTCCAAGTAGCGACATTTGTTCTTCTCCAAGTTGATCTTTTTATTCCTCCTTGTTCTTGTTCTTGAAATTCCCAGTTTATATTCCTCTTTGTTCTTGTTTTAGATAAGGAATCATTTTGGTTTTTTCAAATCAGAAATAGTTTTCTTGTTTTTCAAAATTGATTCCTTATACTTTCCAACAAATTCATCATACAACTCTTGCAACTCATTATAATCTTCTTGAAGCTCGTCAAATGATGAATCAAAATCGGATGGGTTAGAGGTTACCTTAGGATCCTCTTCAAGAGCCATGAGGCATAGTTTGGCATCTTCTTGCTCCTCTTCATCGGATGATTCCTCATCACTCCAAGTAATAACATTTGCCTTGAGCTTCTTCTTCTTCTCGAAGCTCTTCCTTTTGAGTTGGGGGTAATATGTTCTTATTTGCCCCAGTTTCTTCTTCTTCTCCAAGTAGTAACATTTGTTTTTCTCCAAGTTGATCTTTCTATTCCTCCTTGTTCTTGTTCTTGAAATACCCTCTTCGATAAAACTTTCTTCCCGGTTGGATTTCATGAACCGAGTAAGCCGTTTAGCTAGCATAGCCATTTCTTCATCTTCCTCCTCACTAGAATCGTCCTCTTCTTGTGAAGCTTTGAGAGCAATTCCTATTTTCTTCTTTTCTACTTCTTTCTTCTCGACCTTCTTCTCTTCTCTCATCTTCTCTTCATTTCTTCATGATCTCATGAGTTAAGAGAGACCCCATGAGAGCATCGAGCTTCAAAGTCTTTAGGTCATTAACCTAGATGATGGCGGTTCTCTTTCCATCCCATGACTCGAGAAGGGAATAGATGAGCTTTCGGACAATCTTGTCCAATGGAATGACTTCTCCGAAGCCTTTGATATTGTTGACAATGACGGAGAAATGACCGAACATCTTAGTGACGCTTTCATCGGGCTCCATCTTGAAATTTTTGTAGCTCAAGTTGAGGAGTCCAATCTTAGTCTCCTTTACGTCATTTGTGCCTTCGTAGGTGGTCTCGAGCTTTCCCATATCTCATTTTCACTTGTGCAAGAAGACATCTTAGAGCACTCATCCGGTCCAAGCGCACAAAAGAGCATGTGCATAGCTTTGTCGTTGACTTGTAAGCACCTTCGTTCTTCATCGGCCATCTCAAGCTTGGACTTTGGAACAAACCAGTCTCATTCTCTATTCATCAGTACAGTTGGTTTGTCTTCCACTACATCCTATAGGAGGTAGTCGTTGGATTTGATGAAGAGCTTCATGTGATTCTTCCAACATGGATAATTATCCCCATTGAAATAAAGCGGTTTGGTGATGGATTAAGACTCGTACAAGTTGTTATCGGAAGTAGAGGCCATGACTTGAATGTCATTTGATTGAATCACCTCTAGGATCGTCTCAAGGGGATGTTAATCCTTCAAATGAGCTAGGCTTTGCTACCAATTGTTAGGATGATCAATCGACAAAGTGTGGCCAAGAGGGGGTGAATTGGCAATTTTAAATTTAAAGGGAAGCAAATGGAAATATGAAAAATTGAAGACACGAGAATTTATAGTATTTCAACCTTCTAACAAGGTTTACATCCACTACTTTAGCTCCCCACTAAGGATTTCAAACAATTCACTAAGAATTCTTCCCTTTTTCTAGGCTAAGGAGGCAACGTTACAATCGATCAAAGCTTTCTACCCAAAGCTTGATCCAATTCACTCTTTTACAAGAATTTTGTTTGCAAACAAAAATATCCTCACAAAGATAGGTGTTTGCCCAATTACAAGTGCACTCAACCCAAAACTTGAATAAAATAAATACAATTGAAGAACACTCAAGTGGGTTACAAAATTTGACTCTAATAGCTCAAAGATGGTTAGATTTGTACTTGAATGTTTTTTACTTGTTCAATAGTTGTTGTTGTAGCTTTGGAGACTTGTTTAAATACCCCCTCATTGATTTTTAACTATTTGGGTAGTTGAGATCATTAATAGAGCCATTGGAAACCATTTCTGAAAATCTTAACACCTCTTATCGGTACGGTGCAACTAAGTTTTAAAGTTTGTTGATTCCAACAACTAACAAGGTAACGATCAAAAATTTATTACAAAGATTTTTAAAATCTTAACACCTCGTATCGGTACGCTGAGACCCGTACCAATACTCATAACTTAAGTAAAATTTATTACAAAAGTTGTATCGGAACACCTAAGGGCGTATCGATAGACCTGGGCGATTTTGGTTATTTGAGTATCAAAATACTTAGAAAATATTTGGGGTTTAAGTTTTTGACTTAGAAACCATTTTAAGTTTGAATCCTTGTCATTTTGTGAGACTTTTTGAATACTTAAAAAAATTATCCAATTTTACAAATTGGTCCTTAAACTCTTTGTTATATCAAAATTAAATATAGGTTTCTCAAAATGTAATTTAATCTAAATATTATTTTTTTTCAATTTTATAACAAGGCATAATGCCAAAAAAATGCCCCTAACGTTTGTCTGAATAATCATTTTGGCGCATATTCTTTTTTTGAAGTAATTTAGCCCTCAACGTTTCATTTTGGGTCAAAATAGCCCCTCTATGAATGAAAACTGCTAATTAACTAACAATAAACAACTTGAAATGACTTAGCAGAATGACGCGTCAAAAAAATATTTTACATTTTATAAAAAATTATAAAATTATTTTTTGATTGATGTGGCCTTTGTTAAAGTCAGCATATTTTCCTATATGACACTGCTATCACGATGTGCATTGTCATATAAGTTTGTCATGTCATTACAAGCCATTTACCATTGGTTGATAAACAGGTTTCATCTGCAGATGGGTCATTTTGACCCAAAATGAAATGTTAAAAGTTAAATTGCTTCAAAAAAATAGGGGCCAAATGACAATTCAGTCAAATGTTAAGGACATTTTTTAACATTATTCCTTTTAACAACTATTCCGTTTTATTTGGTGGTTAAATATTTGACCTATTAAAAGATTATAATGACACCAATAAATTAAAAAGACAAGAATCTATATATCTAGAAACAAAAAGAAAAAAATATAATATGATATTTATATATCTAGAAACAAAAAAATAAACAAGCAGATATTTATATGATAAATAAATAAATATAATATGATATAATAAAGGTTATGCAATACTCCTGACCCGGATGTCACAAACTAGGCCTCAAGCCCAAATCAAAACCATTAAAAAATCTTAAGTGACGTTTAGCCCGAACAAGTTATTTCTCAAAAGCATTTAAAGTCAACAGATAAAAATATAGATAAATCATTTAAATAGTTGCAAATGAGCTCCACTTTAATTTAAAACATTTAAACATTTTATTTAATTAATACAATTTCCAAATAAAAAGTACAGACTCAATCACGTAAGGTCCTATGAATACATAGCCCACTAAACAAAAGTATCATACTCTTAAGGCCTCTACATGCTGGAATCCCAACCGATAGTGCTCCTCGAGCCCACGATCCAACAATCAACCTACGCACGGAAACAACGATTCTGAGCGTTGAGCTTACAAAGCTCAGTGGTACACATCTACTCACTATACTTCATGCTAATCATAAACATAAGCATGCAAGCTAGCACGAGCAATAAGAAGATATAAATTAACAGGTGGTGCTACCACTAGTCGCCTAAACACATACTCTCAACATAGCAATCATCAAGCACGACCCATAAGGCCCAACCATACTCGAGATCCCACCGGATATCCCGAGCATAACATACAATGTCATCATTACAAACCTAGAGTGAGGCTCGATGTCACACAACCTCAGAAACGTACACTCATACTCGAAATCTCACATCGATTATCAATACTTAGAATCTCACATCGAGTATTATCACTCAGAATCTCACATCGAGTGGAATGGCTCAGAATCTCGCATTGAGCATCATCACTCGAAATCTCACATCAAGTGGTCTTCATGTGTAGCCACACTCTACCACTGGGTATCCGGATCCCAACAACCAATGATGACTCAACCACACAAGTGCCCAAACTTGGCATGGCTCCACACACGATCCACCGAGGACCCCCTATGGTTTACTATTACAAATAAGTCACCGAACATTTACTGATTTATTACTTATTAGGCTTATACATAATTAATCTCATTCATTAGTTCCATTAATCCATGTTATCACATTTATTCACGGTGTAGTTCCATTAATTATATCCATATTGATTTCTGTCCATAACTTGCATTTATAGATTATTTAGCGTATCAGGTACCGGTACTCAAACATGAGTATCGATACGGTACCCTCGAGTATCGGTACTCACACACGTACCATTACTAAAACTGCTTACTCGATCCTTAAAGCTTATGGAAGTCATTAAAGTTGGTTTACTAACATATTTACTCAATTAAAATTGCTTACAGGCTTTATACTTATTTATTCGAACATAAGCATCATTCATTTATTACACAGCTTTCATAAAATCACATCAATTTGTTCAAACAAGCATACAAGACATTGCAATTATCAACCAATCAACAAATCATCAAATATCACACAATCATGGCAGACGACCCAACACAGTCTCTAAAGCCTCTAACAGTCCCATCATATCCGTAACATCAACAGGCATCTCATAATATGTCAAGTCCCAATATATCGGTCCCTACTCATGCTTATCTATCATCAACCCATTTGTAGATACTAAAACGCAAGGCAATTACATTTATGATGCTCACGAAGTGATAAGAGTCCGAAGTGTACTAACCTTATGTTGATACCACTAAAATCCTCATCCAAGCTTCCCGAATATTCCACTTAACTCGATATCTGCTCTCGAATAATCCTTGTATACCAATTAATATCATAAGTATCATTTAAACATATTCGCTAAGGAATTTGAAGGGTCAAATGCGTAAACAAAACTTACTGGGTTCAAATTTGGTGAAACGGACGAAATGTCGAGAAACCCTAAGGTAGGGTCCCCTGGAAAAAGTCAACGCCAGTCAACGACAGCGGTAAAGGGTCGACAGCGGCGCAGCTCAGCTTGGCTTGGATTTGTTGGCAGGCCAGCTCGAGTCAGCTTAGGCTTGGCTGGTTGGTCGGCTCATCTAGCTGGTCCAATGGCTTGAGGCAGTACAGTTGCCCACGCGTAGGGGCGGCGTGTGCAACGGCTTCCGGTAGCCAGATGACAACAGTCGACACCTAGATTGACTGTTCTCTAGCCTCTAAACACGGTGGTGACCTCTATTTCTCGATTTGAGCTCTCTAACCTCCTCAACTAGAAAACCCAAAACTTTCTCTCTCTCACCCCTCAAACGGTGACTCCGATGGTAGTGCTGCTGGTACCGGTGAACTTGTCTCGATGAGATGAACACAATGTGGTGGAGGTGTCGACATCGAATAGCTAGATCTCTGTAGATTGAAGATTGAAATGTTCTCCCTCAACTCTTCTCTCTTTCTCATCTACTTTTCACATTTTTCTCATTTTCTCTCTCTTCCATCATAACCCCCTCTTTTTCTGCCTACACTCTTATTTAAAATTTAGAACCCTCTTCTCTAAATTTAAAGGGCCCTCTTAAAAGCCCTTAACTTATCCTTCAAAGTAAAGGCCCAATCCTAAGCCCGAGACCCGATTCACTAATCCAGATTTTGGTTTGTTACAACTCTCCCCTCCATAAAAAAATTCGTCCTTGAAATTTACATTGGTATACCAAAGAAGATGCCAAAACTTTTATAACTTCCCAACGTTCTCAACATAATCCACTGCGCTACTCTGATCTTTTATAGCACTTTTCAAAAATAATCATTGACTTCAACGATACAAACATAATCTCAACTGATTCTTTCTCTTAGAAGAAATCCATCATCACTCGGTACAAACCCAAAACAAATGGCCACTTCCTTAAAAAAGATCCATCACTATTCGGTGCATAACCAAAAACATGGAACAAATCTGATGGTACCTTGACCAATTATCACATAGATACGTCATTCAGGAAACTTAACTTACGCTGTAGAACCCAAAAGATTGATGCACCACAAAATCTTTCCAAAACTCTACACGATATGAAAGAACATGAGGTTACAAAACCATTGTAACCAAAATGAAGCGGTTAAATTCGTAACGACTCTCTGAATGAGACCATAACTCGGATGGCATCCCTTACCAAAATCATTGCTTGCCCGGTGTAGGACTTCTGAAAACAAACGACGTCCCCACTTGTCCCAAAGCTTACCTTAAATTTTGCATGATAACTCATGTCGGCAACTAAAATAGCTCCCAAAAAATCAGCTCACACGAGAGTCAACTCTAAACTATCTCGTGTCTGGCTAGTAATCCATTATTATCAACACTTATATCTCTCACACCGCACAACTTATCTAACTAACATATTAATAGCTTACTCAATTTGGGGTTAATTTTAAACTTTTTTCGAAATTAGAGACTAAATCATAAATTTTACAAATTAAGGGTATTTATCAGAATTTATTTTTACTAACCTTCAATTGAACTTGTCATTTATTAGCCTGCGAAATTTCGTTATTAACAGAGGCCATTTACCCATCTGATTAGATCATTTAAAGTTTAGTGACCAATTTGTAAACTATTTGAAACTGTAGTTTAAGTCTTTTAACAGAATAAACTAACACCGTACCGATACACTTGAAACTGTATCGGTACACTAAGCCAAATTTCTCAATTCCAAAGTTAAGGGCAACAAGCCTGTATTGATACATCTAAGCTTGTATCGATACACGTAGACCAAGGTTGACTCGTTTCGGTACAACCTAAAGTCTTATCGATACAATTTATTCACATCCCTTCTTGGCAAAGATCCGTACCGATACACCCCCATTTGCGTATCGATATACTCTGTTTTACAAGTCTAAATATACAAGGCCGTATCGAGACAGCTTGACCCGTATCGATACGATTGTCTTGTAATGACAGATTTTATCTGATTTTTATTCGAATTAACATATCGAACAATGTCCAAACTTTACCCAATTTTACCGGTAGTATTAGCATGTCAATTTTTAAATCCATTTGAGTCCGTCTACTATGTTTTTACCTTTTAGTGCCTTTAAGCCCAATTTAACTAGTTTCTTTAATTTACAACCACACCATCTTCCATTTTTAGTACTTAGACACTTTAGGGCCATTACATACATATCAAAATAGACCAAAGTAACACGTCTAAGCCCTATGCCACCTTACTAGGAGTTCAAAACAAAACGTAAGCATACATGAAATTGGCGGAAATGACTTGCAACTTCAACAACACGATCGAGGCTCGAATTGCTTCAAGGTCCTGTAATGCATGAGACACACACATGTTAGGCTTACATAGCCTAGTGAGGTAGTTATAACAAATACAAACAAGTTCTCTAATGGCATGTATATCACGCGAGCATGTTTGAATGACATATACATAACATTAACATATACAATTCATGCTTAACATCAACATATAGTAATTCCATATATCAAATGCAAAACACATATTCTTCATTTTCCCCTTGGACATAACATCCAATGGATACGCGGATTCCCTTGTACGCCACACATATCGGAAATAGACATTAGCCTTGAGTCGTAGCTCCGAAGTCCCTTACACAATCCAACCTTTTCACCCCACATATAGGCCGTAGCCCCGAACCGTAGTCCAATCCCTTACTTAGTGAGCTCAAATAACCCTACGGCATGTCAATTGTATCCAATGTCCACAAGTTTCCAAGGTTACATATTTCATAATAAATCTTACCTTTGTGCCCTTAGGCCATAGCACATCGGATGGCTAATTGAGCCTTAGCTCCATATAACGTATCGTATCATGAATGTATCATATCAATTCTCATGAATGTCAACATTAACATTAAACATTTTTCACATATAACTTACGACAAATGAATCATAAGACATCGAAGTGCATCAAAAGCATTAGAATAACCTTACCATACTTACCACATGAAGTTCATACCTTATAAGCTCTACTTGAGCTATCCAACGAAGATATAATATGGGCACAAATCAAATGCAACCGGGATGGCACCTAGCCAATCCCATGACACAACTACACTCACCTATTACTCGAAGACTTCAAGGTTCACGGATAGCGATCCCCTTGCCGTTGGAAGAGTTCGGAATAGCCGATGGTGAAGATACTTGCCTTCTACCACTTGAGCTAGTTCAAAATTAGAGGATTGCATTAAAATTGAAACTAACGATTCATAAACGTTTTTAAAGCTTACCAAAGCTTGTAGACAACATCAAAATAAGGAAATTGGCTTCCTAACACATGGGCTTAGCTTGAACATTCAAGGCTTAAATCTTGAAATTAAACTCTAAGGATTGAAGGAATCATCAAATTGATATAGAGGTTTTACTTACCCAATTGCAAGCTTTCAATTAATGTATCGAAATCAAACAGAGGCCAATGATTGGATCTAGGTGCTTGCTTGAGCTTAGGGAGGAAGATGACAATGGAGGTGTGTGCTTGGCTTCTTGATTACAAAGGTGATATTTGGCTACGGTGAAATCAAAACAAACAGAAAACTTCTCTTTATTCCCTTATTAAGGAAACTATCACTTTAATTATTTTTCACCTCTCCAAGGACCAATGAAGAGCTTTCTCTTAACAGAAGGAAAGCTTAAACAATGAATTCCCATCAACTCATGCCTTTTTACAATCTTTAGGCAATTGACGACTAATGGTCACCCTTTCTGACCATTCTCACGTGGAAAGGTGGCCATCAAGTAGGTGAATCATCCCATACTTCAAATCCTTTCAATTTGGTCACTAAATCGATTTAGGCAGGGAATCGTATCGATACACCTTATGGTTGTATCGATACGGCTAGACTGAATTGGGTAAGTTAGTTAAAAGTAGTTGGGCTGTATTGATACAAGTCTTACCGTATCGATACGCCTTGCCCAGATTCAATATTTTTTAGTATTTCCAATAAAACCCCTAACTTCTATTCTGCACAAAAGGTCCAACAACTTCAATTAAGCCCAAAATAACTCCCATTACATTGGAATTAGTTACAAGGATCAAGCAATTACATTATTCAAGCATAACCGGTACAAAATTTCTGATTACTGGAACCTAATTTATACTAGGCCAATTTTTAGGGTGTGACAACACTCCCCCTTAAGAAAATTCATCCTCGAATTTTCACTCTAACTGAAAAGATAAGGATACTACTTCTGGATTGTTTCCTCTGGCTCCCAAGTTGCTTCCTCCACTGAATGACTTCTCCAAAGGACTTTTACTAGAGACACAACTTGTTTCGAAGTCTCTTGACTTCTCATGCGAGGATCTGCACTTGTTTCTCCTTGTACATCAAGTTGGAATGGATTTCCACAAACTCTGAATTGATTACGTGGGAAGAATCAGACCGATACTTCCATAGCATAGATACATGAAAGACATTATGGATTTCAATCAGCATAAGTTTTCTACCGGTCAAACACTGCCTTGCACCGGTCACGAATAACGGTTACCCTTTCTTCGATTTCCCAAAGTAAATTAGGGCCTAGTCGAAATTAGGTTCCGGTGAAGAATTTGAGGCTTCATAGGGAGCCATTTTAATCGAAGCTCGGTGACTATTGTTGTACGCGAACTCTACCAAAGGTAGAGACTTTTCCCATGTATTCTCGAAATCAATAACATAGGCTCGTAGCATATCTTCTAGAATCTACAAAGAATAATCGAGATTGGTAAAAAATACTTATAAATATGAATAGAAGGGATATAAAGTTACCTGAATAACCCTTTCAGATTGACTATCGGTTTGAGGGTGGAAAGCAATGCTTAAGTGCACTCGAGTTCTCAAAGCCTCATATAGGGTTCTCCAAAATCGGGATGTAAAACGCAGATCGTGGTCGAAGGTGATGGATATAGGAACTCCGTATAAACGGATGACTTCACGAATGTATAACTCAACAAGTTTACGCAAGCTGAAATTCATTCTCGCCAGAAGGAAATAAGCAAACTTGGTGAATCGATCTACAATGACCCATACAACATCATTTTTCTTCGGTTTTATTGGTAGACCGCTTACGAAATCCATCATAATACGTTCCCATTTCCATTTTGGAAGATCAATAGGTTGTAAGAGACCAGTAGGCACCTTGTGCTCGGCTTTAACCCATTGGCAGGTCAAACACCTAGCCACAAAGTCTGTGATCTCACCTTTCATACCAAACCACCAATACAGCTCTTTCAAGTCTCTATACATTTTGATAGCTCTAGGATGAACAGAGAGGACTCGAATGAGCTTCACTCAAAATTTGATTCCAAATATCATCATTATCGAGGACACAGATACGGTTTTGAAAGCACAACAAGCCCTTGGAATTCATGGCAAAGTCATAATCTGGCTTGTCCTTAATTTTAGCAATAAGAGTTTACAACTCCTCGTCAGACTCTTGGAGTGTTTTGATCCTAGACACGATGGTTGACTGAATTCTCAATTCCGCCAACAATTTGCCATGCTTTTTAAGCCGGAAATGAGCATTCAAACATATTAGGGAGGAAGGAGCTTCTGACTAAGAGCGGCAGCCACAATATTGGCCTTACCGAGATGGTAAATAATGACCAGATCGTAGTCCTTCAAAAGTTCCATCCACCAACGTTGACGAAGATTCAACTCTTTCTGAGTCAAAAGATATTTCAGGCTCTTGTGATTAGTGTACAAGTAACACTTCTCACCGTGAAGATAGTGCCTCTAAATTTTTAAGGCAAACAATATAGTAGCTAACTCTAGGTCATGTGTCGGATAGTTTAGCTCGTGCGGTTTAAGCTGTCGTGAGGCATAAGCAATGACTTGTTCCTTCTTGCATAAGTACACAGCTTAATCCCAAGTGGGATGCATCACTGTACACTGTGAAGTCCTTGTCTGACTCAAGTTGCACCAAAATAGGGACATGTGTTAGGACTTGCTTAAGCTGATCAAAACTCTTTTGTTGCTCCACTGTCCATACAAAGGGGGTTTGTTTATAGAGAAGCTTTATCAAGGGTACAACAATCATCGAGAACCCTTTAATGAATCTACGGTAGTAGCTTGCAAGGCCCAGAAAACAACAAACTTCTCCAACATTCTTCGAAGGGATCCAACCAAGAACTGCTTGAATCTTCTTTGGTCCACTTGGATTCTCGCGGAAGAAATCACATATCCCAGAAAGAATACTTTAGATAGCCAGAATTCACATTTACTGAACTTAGCATACAATTATTTCTCTTGGAGATTTTGAAGTACAATCCAGAGATGTTCTTCATGAGTGGCAGTATCCGTGGAATAGATCAAGATGTCATCTATGAAAACAACCACGAATCTATCTAGATAGGGCCAGAGTACACGGTTCATCAGGTCCATAAAGGCTCCGGGTGCATTGGTAAGCCCAAAAGGCATTACCAAGAACTCATAATGGTCGTATCTAGTTCGGAAGACAGTCTTTGGAACATCGGACTCCTTCACCAACATTTGATAGTATCTGGATCATAGGTCTATCTTAGAGAAGATAGAAGAACCCTTCAACTGATCGAAGAGGTCATCGATCCTCGATAATGGATACTTATTCTTGTTTGTTACTCTATTCAACTGATGATAGTTAATGCGTAGTCGCATCGATCCATCTTTCTTCTTGGCAAACAAAATCGGTGCTCCTCAGGGTGAGAAACTCGGTCAGATAAATCCCTTGTCCAAAAGATCTTGGATTTGAGCCTTTAGCTCTTTCAATTCGACCAGAGCCATCTTGTACAGAGCAATAGATACTAGTGCAGTCCCCGGTTGCACTTCAATTCCGAATTCCACTTCTTGGGTTAGAGAGAGTCCAGAAGTTCTTCGAGAAACACATTAGGGAATTCCTTTACCACCGGTACATCTTCGAGCTTTACATCTTCTTTAGATTTCATAGCACAGATGATGGCTTCATTAGACTCAGGTTTAGTTTTCATCAAAGTTACGCTCTCATTGCCAAGTCCACGGAGATATAACTTCTTCTTTGAACAATCTACCCAGGCTTGATGTTCAGCTAACCAATCAAAGCCTAGGATAAGATCAAACTCATAAAAGGGAAAGACCATCAAACTGGCCGGAAATGGGATCCCTTGGATGCTCAGAGGACAAGCTTTACAGATCAACCGTATAACCACACTATCTCCTAGTGGGTTAGAGACAACTATTTCAAAAGTAACTGGCTTAGGTTTTAGGGAATACTTCTCAATCAATGGTTCACTAATAAAGGAATGTGTAGAACCGAGATCCACCAAAGAATAAACAATATCAGAACATAATTCCACCATACCTGCAATCACGTCAGGATCGTCTTCTTGCTCTCAACCTCGAACATGATGCATCTGAGCTAAGGTCTGAAGGTCACGTCCAACTGAAGGAGGATTTGAGTTACGAGGTTTCCCTATTGATCGTGACTGCACTTGTTTCGCTCCTCCTCCCTTATTAGGATTGTTCTGAGAAGCCACTAAGGTGTGAGTATTTGGATTCTACAGATACTATCTAATAAAGTGACCAGCTTCACCACAAAGGTAGCAAGATCTGGCATGTCTGCAACATTTCCCGGGATGCCTCTTCTGACAAAAACTACACAAAGGAATCTAAGAACATTTCCAAGAACCATCTGTACTATCAACCAAAGTCGTACGAGCAATAGAAGTTCTCAGAGATTGGGATTAGGGCATGTATCCCGTCTTTGGTAGCTGCTGAAAGGTGACAGACTTCTGGTCCCACTGTCTACCTTTCTTCTGAGGCATGAGAGGTCTAGAATCATCTTGAAATCTCTTATCGAATCTGGCTTGATTCCCTTTTCTTCTTTCATAAGCCTTCTGGGAGTCTTCAGTAGCAATCGCCCGATTGACCAGATTCTGAAAGTCCTCCAACTCCAAAGCAGTGAAGAGGGGACGTAATTCATCATATAGGCCATCAATAAATATTATGTATTTCTCCTTTTCAATACGTATGATCTCAGCACCATACCTCGAGTATTTGCATAAGTCGTGGACATACTACTCTACGGGTCGTCCTCCGTGTCTCAGATGGAGGAACTTCTTACGTCTTTCAGCAAGGTAATGGTCACTGTTATACTTCTTGCATAACTCCTAAAGAAAGAAGTCTCATGTAACTCTATGCTTAGATACGATGAGTGTCACGGTGTCCCACCAACTCTGAGCCTCTTCAAAAATCAGTGCCAGAGCGCACTTCAGCTTATGTTCATCATGACACTTCATCTGTTTGTTTAAGACTATGAGGGTGTTTTCCAGCCAGTACTCTACTACTTTTAGGATGTCTTTTTCTTGGCTGGTAAAAGTGTATATTGGATACTGTCTGAGCTTCTCGATGGGAGCTCTCGAAATAGATGAAGATGCTTCAGCAGGCTGAGGTGGCTACTCCTGCCTGAGTGACACAACCACCTGTTGAGCGAGAGCATTAGAGGAGGATTAGGCGAGTCACTCTGTCCCACCTGTTTAGGTCAGAATTCGGCTCCAAGATTGTCCCCCTGTGTCGAGGAGAAGCCGAGATGTGGTCCCATCGTAGCACGCCTACCATTGGGTGCAGACATTCTCAAATCTAATCGAAAAGAAGAATAAGTTAAATCGTGTTAGCTACAAGTCATGGATAACATATAAAAATAAACTCCTAGGTGGCATATACACATGCAGACTCATGACAGCACTCAGTTTAGTCCTAGACAGCACTCAGTTAAATCGACTAAACTCTAGCTCTGATACCACAAATATAACACTCTTTTCCTGGCCTAGTAGAGAACCGGGTCGGAAAGTGTTATCAAAAATTTATTCGAAGGTCAGAAGCTTAATCGGAGTTCAGAATCTTATTTGAAATGTCTTATTAATCTATTTTACAACTTATCGAACTAACTTATTAATAGCTTACTTAATTTGGGGTTAATTTCAAACTTTTTTGAAATTAGGGACTAAATCGTAAATTTTACAAATTAAAGGTCTTTATCAGAATTTATTTTTACTAACCTTCAATTGATTTTTTCATTTATTAGCCTGTGAAATTTTGTTAATAATGAAGGTCGTTTACCCTTTTGATTAGATCATTTAAAGTTTAGTGACCAATCTATAAACTATTTAAAATGTAGTTTCAGTCTTTTAACAGAATTAACTAACATCGTACCGATACACTTGAAACCGTATCGGTACTCTAAGCCAAATTTCTCAATTCCAGATTTAAGGGTAACAAGCCCGTATCGATACATCTAAGCTTTATCGATACGTGTTGACCAAGTTGACCCGTTTTGGTACATCATAAGGCCGTATCGATACAATTTATTTCCCAACCCTTACTGCCAAGATCCGTACCGATACCCCCCTTTTGAGTATCAATACGCTCTACTTTATCAGGTCCAAATATGTAAGGCCGTATCGATACAGCTTAACCCATATGTAGCGATGTCTTTTTCTCAAATCGCTAAATAAAAACGATGGTTTTTCGAAGGATTTTTGAAAGCTGTTTGTGATTCTTTTGGATATAAAATATTTATTCCGTGGGGTTTACAAAAAACCTCATAAAAAATGGAGTCGCCACCGGCCACTTAGGTAGGCCGGACACCATAAAACCAGAGATTCAAAAAGATTGGGTTCGGGAGTCGGTTACGGATGGGGAAGGATTAGCACCCCCACACCGCCCAAAAATTGGTAATTTAATAATTACCGCTTTATTAATATTGGATTTTCCGGATTAGAGTGACGATTATTTTAAATTTCGGTCATAATTGCGAATATATTTTAAGGGTCCCGTTACCCGAGAATAAACGCCCAACCACTATCACTACGCTTGATACTGGCCCCGTTTACGCTCGGATAAAAGGACTCCGCATTAACAAGTTATATCTTGATATACAATCTTAGTGGCAAAAACGTAAAACATGGCAAAATATTTAAATATAATAAATATTGACATACCAGAATACTAATTTAACATGAATGATATTTTAGACTAAAACATGTATATATATACATATTATTCTAAATAATAGATAAAAACAACTATCATATGTCAAAATAACAAGGCAGGAATAAGTACATATAGACGAACAAATATTTCAAAAAGACATGCATACTGGTAATAAAACATATTTCAACATATACGGGTCCACATATCGTACAAAAAGGGTAAATACACTAACATGTAACCCTAAAAGAACAAGGAAATACACACATATATAATACAAAATACGCCATGTACGAATCAACTAAAACATAACATGCTCGATATGAATAACCGGATAAAAACGCATGACCATTATAATCTTAATACACATATATGTAAACATAAAATACGAGTCATATACGAGAGACATAAAATAAAAATAAAATAATAGAATACATCAACATATACGATTATAATACAAACATTAGTATTTACAAAGAAAACAGGACTGAAATGAAAGAAAAACGAAAGTCAGCGGCAGAAGTTTAAGAACAAAAATATGTAATTTAGGGACGAAATTGCGAAACAAACAAAACCTAAAAGGACCATAATTGTAATTAAACCAAGGGGCTGACTCAAAGTGAAAAATCCAAAAACACGGGATGGTTAAGGACGTAATTTTACCATTCAGATACTGATTCGGTGTAATTTAGGGACGAAATTGTAACCTTTTGAAATATCAGGAAGACTGGGATTGTGATTATACCATGCAGCAAGACAAAAATGAAAATATTGAAAACGCGGTGGGATTAAGTGTGTAATTTACCCATTTAGCAAAATAAAAACACCTATATAAACCCTCTTTTTAGGCCGAAATCAAAATTTTGGCCATTTGTTTCATTTTCTGGTTTTTGTAAGAACCGTGTTCTTCATTTTCTCTCTTTGTTCTTCTGAAACCCAGAATCCGACGGCCGGCCACCGTGTTCTCCGTCGCCGGCCGCCGTGTTCTCCGCCGCCGGCCGCCGCTAACCGGCGCCGGTAGGCTCCCAAAATACACCAAAATAACCTTCTTTTCGTCCTCAACATGAATCTGTGGTTGGATTCAGAGGATACGCCCTTATTTGTCATAGATCTAGGAAATACGAACCTCAAAAAATATTTTTTTTGACCGAAACACAACCACAAAGGGTCTTCTCCTCCCTTTAGTTCACCAGATCTGGCTTGTAGAAGCCGAAAGGCTTATCACTGAGGGAGGCAAGACCCACAGACAACGCCGGTAAGACTACTTCCTTTTTTGTTTCTGTTTTTTTTTTGTTCTATTTCGTATATGCATGTAAAGAAACAAGTAAGAAAAAGAGACAAAAAATTTACCACTGGACTGTCTTTTGATTATCTTGGAAGTTTACAACTTTCAGGGTTTTTTTTGTATTACAAGATCTCCGTTCTCTCCTTTTTTTTACCTCTCTTCCTTGTTACAAAAACCTCGTTTCATATATATTACTCTGTGTTTGTTGCAAGTTGCATCTTCTTTTTCAGATCTGAACTGACATTTTTGCTTGTTGTCTTGGGCATATTCTCGAATATCGGCGCGCGATGGCGGTGTGGACACTCGCCAAAGGTGGCGGACACGTTCTCGGCCGTTAGATCAGACCTGATCTAACGGTCGAGATGGCTTGAAGAACGATCAGCCTGGATGAAGCCTCGATTCGATGAGACGGCTTCAGATTTTGCCACGTGGAGCTCCGCAATGAGGAGTCGAACGCGTGGATCTTACGCGCGCGTGGGATGTTAAAGCGTCCGTCGTGGGACCACACGCGCGCGGGCACTCGAACGGTCCATACGTGTGAGCACGCGCTGGCGATATATTTTTGACTTCCATCACATCGTGGCCGTTGGATCGATCTTGATCCAACGGCCCACAGTTACCTGCACATTGTAATTAGATAAGATTCAGATTTGGGCCAACCGGGCCTTGTAATTGGATTTGTAATTGGACTTTAAATTTTTATTTGGGTTTAATATATTTAATTCTTTCATTTTATCAGCCCAATAATAATAATAGTATAATTATAACAGCAATACATATACATACGAAAATATATACTTATATTATACAATCATTAATTAATATAATATTCTAGTATACGTATAATCATACATATAATTAACATAACATCTATATATTAATCAAATACGCTTATACTCTAGATGCATACACGACATACATACACCCCTAATACGTATACATAGCTTATACATGCACACATCACCTTATATTAGTAACATTCATATAATAAATATACATGCAATATTAATATATTTACAAGTGAAAATGAGTGATTACACCATATCAATACGTTTGTCTTGTAATGACACATTTTATTTGGTTTTTATTCGAATTAACAGATTGAACGATGTCCAAACTTTACCAAATTTTACCAGCAGTATTTATTCACTGAAACCTACTAGCATGTCGATTTTTAGGTTCATTTAAATCTGCTTACTATGTTTTTACCTTTTAGTGCCTTTAAGCCCAATTTAACTAGTTTCTTTAATTTACAACCACACCATTTTCCATTTTTAGTACTTAGACACTTTAGGGCGATTACATACATATCAAAATAGACCAATGTAACATGTCCAAGCTCTATGCCTCCATACTAGGACTTTAAAACAAAACGTAAGCATACATGAAATTGGCGGAAGTGACTTGCAGCTTCAACAACATGATCGAGGCTCGAATTACTTCAAGGTCCTAAAATGCATGAGACACACACATGTTAGGCTTACATAGCCTAGTGAGGTAGTTATAACAAATGCAACCAAGTTCTTTAATGGCATGTAAACATGTAAGCATGCTTGAATGACATATACATAATATTAACATATACAATTCATGTTTAGCATCAACATATAGTAATTCCATATATCAAATGCAAAACACATATTCTTCATTTTTTTCCCTTGGACATAGCAACCAACGGATACGCGAATTCCCCTATACGCCACATATATCAGAAATAGGCATTAGCCTTGAGTCGTAGCTCCAAAGTTTATACAATCCAACCTTTTCTCCCGACATATAGGTCGTAGCTCCAGACCGTAGTCCAATCCTTACTTAGTGAGCTCAAATAACCCTATGGCATGCCAATTGTATCCAATGTCCACAAGTGTCCAAGGTTACATATTTCATCATAAATCTTACCTGTGTGCCTTTAGGCCATAGCACATCGGATTGCCAATTGAGCCTTAGCTCCATATAACATATCATATCATGAATGTATCATATCAATTCTCATGAATGTCAATATTAACATTAAACATTTTTCCCATATAATGTACGACAAATGATTCATAAGACATCGAAGTGCATCAAAAGTATTATAATGACCTTACCATACTTACCACAAAAAGTTCATACCTTATAAGCTCTACTTGAGCTATCCAACGAAGGCATAATATGGACACAAATCAAATGCAACCGGGATGGCACCTAGCCAATCCCATGACACAACTACACTCACCTAGTACTCGGAGACTTCAAGGTTCTTAGATAGTGATCCCCTTGCCGTTGGAAGAATCTGAAATAGCCGATGGTGAAGATGACTTGCCTTCCACCACTTGAGCTAGTTCAAAATTAGAGGATTACATTAGAATCGAAACTAATGGTTCATAAACATTTTTCAAGCTTACCAAAGCTTGTAGACAACATCAAAATAAGGAAATTGGCTTCCTAACACATGGGCTTAGCTTGAACATTCAAGGTTTAAATCTTGAAATTAAACTCTAAGGATTGAAGGAATCATCAAATTGATATAGGGGTTTTACTTGCCCAATTGCAAGCTTTCAATTGATGTATCAAAAACAAACAAAGGCCAAGGATTGGATAGAGGTGCTTGCTTGAGCTTAGGGAGGAAGATGACATTGGAGGTGTGTGCTTATTTTTTTAAGGCAAAGGGTGGTTTAGTCTCGTTAATAGGCAAAACAGGGGAAGAAAGCTTTTTCTATCTATTTTAAAACAATCCTTAATCTCTAACTATTTTTTACCTCCCAAGGTAACCAATCAAAAGCTTTCCCTTGTGCAAAGGAAAGCTTAAGCAATTGTTTCCATCCCATCATATCTTTTTACCATTCTTTTGGCAATTAACAATTGACCATCATCTTTTCTAAGCTATCCCATGTGAAGGGGTGGCAAGCAAGTAGGTGAGTTATCCCCTACTTCAAATCTTTTCAATTTGGTCACTAAATCGATTTGGGCAGGGATCCGTATCGATACACCGGCTAGACTGAATTGGGTAAGTTAGTTAAAAGTCGTTAGGCCATATCAATACAAGTCATGCCGTATCGATACGCCTTGCCCAGATTTAGCATTTTCAGCATTTTCAATGAAACCCCTAACTTTTATTCTTTATAAAAAGGTCAAACAACTTCAATTAAGCACAAAATAACTCCTATTACATCGGATTTGGTTACAAGGATCAAGCAATTACATCATTCAAGCATAACTAGTAAAAAAATTTCTATCACCGGAACCTAATTCCGACTAGGCCGGTTTTTGGGGTGTGACATAGGGTGAATACAACCTTCCCTTTTCAAGCACAAAAATTATCGCATTGATAATACAACAAAACACCTTCGTAGATTCCAAAACCTTACTCAACCTTAATCGAGTCAAAACCATTGTCACAACAAAACGGTCTTACATAGCTCGGATCCCCACCAATGTTCCTTGGTTTGCCTCAAGAAAATATGATACAATCAAAAATATTTATGAAGTCCCAAACCCTTGATTCCTTAACTGATTACACGATAACTAACATTTCCCTCACACAAGGTCATTAAGGTATATCTTGCCAACACTCATCTTTCCATATTCCTTATACATTCACACGTGTCATGCAAAGCATCGAACTTATATTCGAGAGACGATAAGGTTGCCCCCCACTCTATCATCGTTGAAACATCTCACACATCATTGTATACATCAACCGTTATCACAATCCACTTTAAAGAGAGAAATCGTCGTTCCAAAATATATTTCGAAATTACAAGCCTTCAACACTTTAACCATAACCATCTTAATCACGAACCAATCCGAGGAAATACACGGTACTTCACAAATAATTAAACCAGTCATCCACTTTAGGAGACACGCAACAGTCACTCATTGTTACTTAACGAACCAACCTCTTACTAGCAAACAAGCTCAGTTCTTCCTTGGGCGAAACACTTAGACAAAAGAAACCTCTTTCAGGTTGCGCCTTCGCAACTAAACTTCTGACTTTCTCAACTGGGTCGGTGTCCTTTGACAATGGCGATAGGAACCGATGTTTAACTCGATCTTACCTCAACCTTCACTGATGTTCTTGATAGGGAGGAAGTCTTGGCGACTCCTTCAAGAAGCATAAACAAACGCTCTGAGAGCTTGGAAGCTCCCAAGTTAGGGCTCTAACACGGTGGGACAGCTTCCGGTGGTCGAACAGTGACGGTCGACGCCTAGATCGACTATTCTTCAGCCTCTGAACACGGTGGTGGCCTTCGTTTCTTGATTTGAGCTCTCTAACCTCTTCAACTGGAAAACCCAAAACTTCCTCTCTCTCACCTCTTTCGACTGTGACTCCGATGGTGGTGCTGCTGGTACCGGTGAACTCGTCTCAACGAGATGAACACAATGACGGTGGAGGTGTCGACATCGAACAGCTAGATCTCCGCAGATCGAAGATTGAAATCTTCTCCCTCAATTTTTCTCCCATTTTTTTCTTCTTTCTCTCATCTACTTTTCATTTTTTTTCTTCTTTTCTCTCTCTTCCATCATAACTCCCCCTTTTTTCCACCAACACTCTTATTTAAAATTCAAAACCCTCTTCTCCAAAATTAATGGGCCCTCTTAAAAGCCCTTAACTTATCCTTCAAAGTAAAAGCCCAATCTCGGGCTCGAGATCTGATTCACTAATCCGGATTTTGGGTCGTTATAGGTTAAATTATAAATTTTGTCACTCAGCTTTTGTCTCACTCTTATTTTGATCATTAAAGTTAGTTTTTTTCAATTTAATCACTAAACTTTTGATTTGATCATATTTTGATCACTCGGGCGTTAAATCAAAAATGGAAGGTGACATGGTAACCACATGTGTTGATGTGTACTACTTTTTGTTGACAAACAGTCATATGTCATCCACGTCATTTTTTTCAATTTTTCTTATTTTTATTTTATATTCTTCCCCAAAAATGAAAGTTTTACTGTTTTACCCACTCTGTCACACTGAAATTGAAATAAAAGTTTTTCGACCACTTAAGACACCAACAAACTCGTCTCATTGTCTCCTACCACTCTATCATTTTAGCTTTTCCCAAAGTCACTTTAAATCATGCAAAATTCAACCCAAAACTTAAAATGTGCAAAACCTCAAACTACTTCAATCTACAATATCCATCGTTCGATTAACATGGAATCAATATATACTGCTTGCTTCCTCCTTCTCCACCTCCCCACCGTTGGGATTTGAAAGAATATGCCCCATCATTTGAGAAATCAAAGAGAATATGAAACCATGGGTTTATCACATGAAATAAAGAAAGTCTTGGGGCCATTTTATAATTTTTAAAAGATATATGTCCAGTCATAACGTCGTTAAGCATTTAACAACAAAGTGACCAAAATATGTACAAATCAAAAGTTTAGTGATTTAATTTAAAATTTTTAAAGTTGAGTGACCAAAATAGGAGTAAAAATAAAGTTGAGTGATGAAATTTATAATTTGCCCTAAAATAAAAGAGGTATAAAAAGAAAAAAAATAAAAATTATTTAAAAAATAAAAAATATATATATTTAAAAAATTACTGACGTGGCTAAGTGCCAGGTCAGCATCCCAAGCCAAGTCAACATGTCACATCATCATCCCGCATTGATCGTTAGTCAACCAACAGTTTTCATTCAATGGGTCATTTTGACTCAAAATGAAACATTAGAGTTGAAAGTGGACCAAGAAAAGAATATGGGCCAAAATGACCATTCCACGAAAATAAGGACTAGTGGGGTCATGACCCCACAATATTTTGGAAAACTATAATTTAGCTCCTTAAAATTTTAAAAAATATTGATTTGGCCCCTCAATTTTTTTTTAGAAATTTATATTAAGGTTCAAAAAATTTTAATATTTTAATTAAATCACCTCCCATAATTTGAAAAAGTTCTCATTAAGCCTCTTAAAATTTCAAAAATCTTAATTAGACTCCAATTTTTTTGAAAAATGTAAATTAAACTTCTTTTTGAAAAAAAATAGCTTAAACCTCAATTTTTTAAAAGTTTTAATTTGACCCCAAGATCTTTCACCAAATTTCATCACTAATAATATAGTTGGATTTTTCTCCCTTGATTGTTGATATAAATAGTGATATGAGCCGAAATGCTGAGAAAGAGATTGATGTAAGTTATGCAGCTCATAAAATGATTAGTAACTAAAAGTATATAATATTGTTCCTTCATGTTTGTTCTTTATTAAGTGGCCAACAATTTACATGCTGCCCATGTTCCAGGCTACTGCTTATGACAAGTCATCTGAAGCTTGGATCAGATGCTCACCAAATCCACTACTTAGTGATTGATCCCTTCGATTTGACTTTAACGTGTATGTACACCCACACAGTAATGAAATTGAATTAAAAGTTTAATCACTGTAATAGATGTTTTAAAAGCTCAATGACCAAAATGCAAGTACGTGAAGAGTTTAGGACTCATTTGTAATTTACCCTAATCAATATCATAAAACAATAAATGTGGGATTAAAATGATAAACTAACAGGATCGTTTAATGTGAAACGATCTTCATTCACCGGTTGTAGTTTACCCCTTTGTTGTTGTGACTGATGGATCTAATGTCCATGTAATCATATGAAGCATTCCATCTTTTCTTGCGACAACTAAAGTATCTCCAATAGTTATGGTTTACACAACAGATTCAATACATTATAAGAGAATGGCTAGCAGTCATGCCACTACCAGACAAACAAAGAAGAAAACAAATTTATTTGCTTTAATACTGTAGAGACACGTGCAGGGGAACTGGATTTTCAGCTCTCAATTTTTCAATTTTGGATTTGAACTCACCGTGAATCGACGCAAGTGATCTCTGTCGAGAAGCAAAAGCAACACTGAATTGTTTAACCTCCGCTTCCAGATCTTTCCTTCTTTGTGCTTCCGAGTTCAAGTCCTTCAAAATGTTTTCCTTTTGATCAGTTACAAATGTGAGCTTCTTAGATGATTCGGAGACCGATTTTAGCAAATAATCTCGTTCTTCTTTCAACAGCTGAAACTCTCTTTCCAAGCTGCCATATCTTTCTTTGGAAGCCTCCAGCGAGTTGTTGCTCACATCTAACTCTTGTTTAAGTTCAGATATTTCTCCCATTAATCTGCCATTTAACTGTACCTCTTCTTCATGCTTTCTCTGTGAATGTCACACTTAAAACAGTTACAACAAAGAAATGCACACAAAAGTATGAATCATAAATGTCAATTCGCTACGCTGTAAAGCCACATGTTTTGGTTAAAACATTCATCATGTACAAGTATCCAGTGATACCAATTAGACCTGTCAATTGGCTGGTTCGGTCTACTTGGATTTGTTAGCTCGGAATTTAAAATTTGAGTCATTTTGTTTTGGCTCAATTACAAGTTTGGGGTGATTTCAAGTTCATGTCATACAGGTTTTGGGGACTTGGAATTTTTTGGGTCAAGTAATTATAGGTTTGAATCATTTGGGGTCTTGGAGAGTACAGACTAATGTCATTTCAAGTTGGATCATTTCAAATTTGAGTTGTTGACTTTTTTCAGGTTTAGATGTCCGGTATCAATAAGTAGAAGTTCGCATTTAAATTTGGAAAGAAAATGCTTTCTGAAATGATAGCTTCATGCAGTCAACTTCTTTTCTAACTTAACGGAAACACCCATTATTGCATTTAAAGATTGACAGTTAAGAAAAAAGTGGAATGTAAAGCCAGCCACATACTAACCTCGAGTTTATTCTTCTCTTTGATGACAAGTTGTAGCTGTCTCTTGAGGTTTTGGAGCTCTTCTTTGTAGTTATCATTTGAGCAATCCTGAAAATGCAGCCATATAAGTTCAAAATTTATGCAGTTGTCCAATACCATTTTCTTTTTTTGGCATCAACAAAAATACAATAGCGAATAACGTGTATAATCATGATTCCCGATAGCAAGATGAAGAAAAAATAACTCTGGATATCAACTCACAGGAGTTATATCTTGAGGTGGAAAGGATTGAACTTTTCTTGCAGGAGTTGTTTGAAGTGAATCAAAGTCTGCAACGTAGCCTTTATTCATTTTGAACCAAGTGTCCTCATCAGCTACATTGCTAAAAGAATCTGGAAGTGGACTGAAATCTGGCAACTCTGAATTATTTGATCTCATGGCAACAAAGCCGTTGCCAGCAGCTTTAAAACAAGGGGTTTTAAAACTGTCTCCTCTATAGTTACATTCATCTGTTGGGCCTTCTTTCATGGATTCCTGCCCTCGGCAAAAGTAAATTCATCAAGTTTACACATCACAGAGACAAATGCAGAAAGAATAAGAAATGACTATAAAATAATACATAATCTTTAATAGGTCAACTTCAAATATGAGGCCATACTTCAGAGAACAAAGTAGTCCATGCGACTAGCTAAAAGATTATAACATAAAATGATATTTGCTACCATAATTCAGTTACTGCTTTATACCTCATTTGTAAATTTGTCCATTACAAGTTAAAATATTTGCTCTAGTCTATACATAAACCATATGGCAGAGGAAGGTCATGCGAGGCAGGAAATTATTTACTTTCAAAGGCTTAAGATTTGTGCCACCTGATTTACTGAAAGGCGCAACCAAGAAAGCAGAGGCCAGAAGGAAAAACTACAATTCTAAAGATATTGACGTGCTCTAAACGATGAAAAGATGACTTGATTTCCATTTAATCAGCTTAGAGGATGCACAACTTAGAGGTGGTGATCTTGTAGTTTAGGAACCACAATCAGACTACGGTTATACCTGACTAGAACTTCTATCACCATCTGAAACCAGACTACTTAGGTTTTCAATCTTCAGCTGCTGGTCTCTAATGCACTGTTCTCGTTCTTTGTGTGATCTTCTTTCCTCTTCCAGTTCCGTTTCAAGCTTCTCACGCTCTAGCTCATACTGCAAATTGGAACATCAGCAAAGAAATAATATATGTGTGTGCGTGCACGCTAATAATTAGTGACAAAAGAAGATAGTGCAAGTTCTATAATAAAAAAAATGTGAACCTTAAGCATGTCGTTCCTTAGCTTTAATATCTCTTGTTCCAGCACTTCAGAACGAGACCCCTGAACAAAGTTAACAATGTTAGATGGCTTTTGATTCTGATTTTACTAAATGTTACCTGAGCCTCACCTGAAGCTTCCTGCGCAATTCCTCTATCTCTAACTGTTGCCTTTTAAGTAAGGCTGCATCAGTCAAAATCTACAAACAGATGGCTATGATCAGTTTTATGTCAAAGGCATGTCAAATCAATAAAACTAAAAATATGAAAAGAAAAGTGGATTATTGCTCCTGTTTGTCATAGGATAACATAAAAAAATATTTTACAATTTAGATTATGGACCAGAGTTGAGGATCCATATATTAGACAAGAACATGGTCCAAGAAAAGAAATAAAGACAGACCTCATTCACTTGGGCGCAATTAGTAATGCGCTTAGCTCTGCTAGCAAACAGGAGAGTTCCCTTCGTTTCCTCAACGTGAACCTGAACATATGATATCATGGTTAAACCAAATGCTCTGGTAAACACACCATTTAATCTCCCCTTCGGAAAAAATAAGGAAAAGAAAAAGCCATAGACAGCCAAAAACATGGACTGAAAGGAAGACTACCTCTTCTGGTGCTAAAGTACATATTATTGAAGTTTTGGCATTCCCGCCAAGAGCAGTTTGGAGTATGCGGGTTAATTTACTATCACGATAGGGAATATGTGCTCTGTAATTGGCAATAAGTCATATGGTTAGAACATAGTTCCTCTATGCTACACAAAGAAGGTTACTTCTTAGATGATATGCAATACCTTTGTTTTGCACCACTACTAAGTTTATTAATTACATTACCAAGAACCATTAAGCTCTTGTTAATATACTTTCCTTCCTTCAAACGTACTCCGTCAGCTCCAGTCTTAGCAATCCGCTCAGAACCAGCCAAATCTACTAAATTCTACCAGAAAAAAAAATGAATGCATAGATTAACACGAGAAAGTAGGGCTCCAAAAAGAAAAAAAAAGGATAATACAGTATGATGAGACACAAACCAAAACCGAGACACGTATTGCATCGCAGCTTGAATAATCACCAGAAGAGTGTATATCAGTTCCCTTGCTTTCTATCACCTAGCAATGGAAAAGAAATGTAACAAATATTAGATGCAAAATTCATTCGGTTAATAAACATTCATGCTCAGCAATATGTTAAAAGAACATACCATTCTGAATATTGTATGAGACCTACTACTCCGTGCATTCATATTTGTCTCACCAAAATGCCTATTAACTGTGAGAAGGGTACAAAATAAAATATTAGCAAAATTTCTGCCATATAAAACTAAGGGTAAAAAATAAGCAATTTAAAGGACCTTCTCCCGACTCTAGGAGCTTTATCACTTGTTCTGCATTGGTCACAATTTCTTCTCTGAGACCCGCGACGAAAATCCCACGCTGAAAAAAAACAAGAAAACCCAGTTATTTCATAGTTTACGGATAAACAATTGAAACTTTATCGAAGCTTAATCAATGCCAGACCTCCAGACTCTCATGAATCTGCAATTTCTGATTCTCTACCGCAAAAAGGTCGTTAATTTCTTCATTATAAATTTCCATGTAGGAAACTCGGATGAGAAACTCTCGATCAGAAATCTGGGAATGCAATTCAACACTAAGAAAACCGTCAAAGCTTCAATTTAGAAATATCTAATCTCAACTAAAAAAATTGATTGAACTCTCACCATCTGTATTTTCTGAAATACATCGTTAACAGCTCGATGAATAATCCCCGGATCGTTCGGTGAGCCATTCATAGTGAATGTCTTGCCACTGCTCGTTTGCCCGTACGCAAATGCAGTCCCTAAAACATTAATAAAAAGACAAACACCTTACCAATCAACCAATTTTTAAACATATCATCAAAATTAGGGCTGAAGAAAAGACGAAAACAAACCGTTAAAGCCGTCGACAGCGGCATGAATAACATCCTTTGTAAGAAGCTCATAAACCTTCGCATTAGAGCAAGTTTCATCGAATACATAATCTACGAAAAAAAGAAAAAAAAATGGAGTTAAAGGGGGAAATGGGAAGAAAAAGAAAAGAGGGAAACAGAGATTTACCGAAAGAGTAAGAAATGCCAGAAATGGGGGAGCCATGAAGCTTGTGAAGAGAGACACGATTATCTTCGACTCTCCAGAAAATTCCAGAAGACGAATCTTGGGAGATCGGAGGTCTTACTCTCACTGCTACGCAGATCTTCTCGGCCATTGTATTGTCTTCCTTTTTTCTTTTCGAACGTTGAGTTGCAGGTAGAAGAGGCGGGATCTTTATACTTTGTTGAATCAAGAATTGGGATTTGAATCATTTGGGTTCATTGAACAGCTTCTAGAGGGATTTTCATGACCGTTTCACAATTTTATGGGGCCTTTTGGGCCAGAGATTTTGGGCCAATAACGGTATTTCAAACGTATATAGACTTAATATACAAATTGCCTATTTTTCTCATTCCAAGTCAGCGCCTCTTTAAACAAGTTCTCTTTTTGTTCAATTTAATTTTTGAAAAGTCTATTTGTGTTTAAATTGACTCTTATTTATTTTTAAATTTTATAATTTAATCCAGTATTTATTATTATTGATAAGATTATTTTATATAAATATTAATATTTAATTAAAATAAATTAATTTAAGTAAAAATATTGTATTTAATATTATACTAAATAAACCTCTCTTGCCTCGAAATTTTTATTAAATAAAAAATTATTATGGTATATTAAATAAAAATAAATTTAATTAAGTTATTTCTCTCATGTGTTTTTTTTTAATCTCTAAAAAGTCTATTTATGTCTAAAATTGACATTTATTTGTATATAAAATTTTATAATTTAATCTAACATTAATTATTATTAAAAATATTATTTTATTTAAATGTTAATATTTTAAAATAAAATAAATAAAGATATAAATTAAATTAAATTTTATAATTTAATCTAATACTTGTTTACTATTTACTGCTTAGTAATAATGTTGTTGTGGCAGATTACTTCTTGGCCTCCAAGACACGGTATGCTCAGCAACCCAAGACTACTGAACAAAAATGATATTATCAATAATAATAAATATTAGATTATATTATAAAATTTAGAAATAAATAAAGGTCGATTTTGGGTATAAATAGATTTTTAGGGACTAAACTAAACAAAAAAAAACATGTTGGTTTTGATTTAATTAAATTTATTTTATTTAATATTTTATAATGATTTTTATTTAATAAAAATGTTGTATTTTTACTGGTTCACATTTTTTGACGTGAGGAAAGAGAGGGGTTTATTAAACATAAACCCTAAAAAACTAAACATCAAACCCTAAACCTTAAATTCTAAATCAAAATTAAACATAAACCTTAAAAAAACTAAACATCAAACCTTAAACCCTAAATTCCACTAAAAATTCTAAACCCTAAACCCAAAATCCTAAACCCTAAAACTAAACTAAAATCCTAACCCCTAAAACTAAAAGGTCTGTGTAAACTTTAAGGATTAAATTGAATAAATATAATACTTTATTAAATATAATACTTTATTTCTTTTATTTTATTTATCAAAATTTAAAATTTGAATAAAATATATTATCAATAATAAAAATATTTAATTAAAAATAAAATTTAAAAACAAATAAAAGTCAATTTTAGGCATAAATAGACTTTTTAGGGATTAAATTGAACAAAAATTTTAAAAACTTGATATGCCATTCACCATTTCATTAAAATCATACGGGTTTCAACTTGTCAAAAAGGTGCTAACATGGCTTGGTTTTATTATCCGGAAGTTTTTCAACATTATAAGGCAATATGAATAATGGATAAAAACTTTATGTAATGGGTAAAAACGTTAGTGACATCGTTACGGGCAATTTGCATATTAAGCCATATATACATTATCCCTAATATTTTTTACTATCAAAATATTATCCAATATTTGGTGGGATTAATTTGACCCTTCGCCATTAACATTTAAGGATTAATTATTTTCTCTCATTGTAAATATTTTTTATCCAGCAAAATTAGCTAATAAATCTAATTGATTGTAGTCGATAATGATCTTAGGATCAGTTGTCAGTTTCTCCTATCTTTTTATATAGAAAATTTGAGAAGATTCACCTGAAAAAAATGATACGAAAAAAATAATTATTTTTATCAGTTAGAACCATAAATGACGTCTAGTCGCCCTATGATATAATGTCTCCTTCATATATATTTTTCATAATTTCTTTGTCTTTCTCATTTATCTAAGTTTTATTTTGTAGATATAATTTTTATTGGTTTTTTAAAAAGTCTTTCATTTTTCTTATGAAAATGATAAATTTTTGTATGCTCCTATAAAATATTTGTTTGTTCTTTTAGCATTTTTTTATTGTTAAATTTATCATCGCGTCTCTAGTTGACTTATTATCTTATTGATATGTATACATTTGAGTTGTATGATTTGGTTTGGTGACATGTAACATGAAAATTTGTGTATATATTAGGATTTGGGGTTGGTTTAGAAGCATAAGGTGAGTGGGGATTGAAATTAAGATTGAGCGAAAGAGTCGTGTGGTTACAAGACTAGTGAGCGTGATGATGCTGATGAGTGTTGGTTGGGCCTTGCGGCCTACATAGATTTTTGGTTTGGGCCTAGTGAAGATGGTGAGGTTGGTGCTTTGTGAGATCTGGACCTAAGGGGAATGCTCTTCGGCTTAGTTCTGGTGAGATTGAATCTTAGTTAAACCCGGATGAAAATTGGTGTTTACACCACTCCTAGTGTTGTTTTTTTTTTTGCAGTTGGGTATTGGAATGAAAAAATTATGTTCATTTTTGGTGTTTTTTCATATGTTTTAGCATTAAAAATATGAGTTTAAGGTTTATGGTTAGAGTTTTATTGATGTTAAAATAAGAAGGCACTGAATATGGGAGGTAGAGATGCTGAACCAATGTGGTTGTGCAAAATCGGACGGTTCACCCTTTCTAGACTTGGGACGGAGAGTCACAGACAATGTGGTGGTCAACGCTAAGAAAATGCAAGAAGAAAGATTGGGGTACAACTCTCTCTATCCATTTCAGACTTGGTCTCTCTTATCAGGGGCGTAGGTATTTATGTCCCCTGATTGGATAGTGCCAGACTCTGTGACAGTCTATGAATGGGTCGCCAAAGTTAGACCTAACTTTCAAGTGTTAGGCTTTGCATGTTAGTCATATGGATGTCGTTTAGTGGCAACTTGTTGTATTTGTTCCCAAGGCAGACTGATGATTCGGATTATGCTAGTCTCTGGAGGATTTGTCTTTAAGAAGTTGTTGTTGTGGACTATCTTCGAGATCTGCCAAATATAATTATTTCGAAGGATATTTTTAGAATTGTGGGGAGACGAATAACTTGGGTGCAACATGTTTAAATTTAAGATTTAATTTTAGCTAAAGAGTCAAATTTTCCCCAATAGTAATTCGAAATCAGTAATATTGCCTCTAATTTTTTTTGATAATTTTACCTTCAAAGTCAGTCAATTGCAACAATGATGCCATTTGAATGACATTGACTGTCAAAGTGCTGACGTGACAGTTAACAATGAAGTCATTCATGCAATTTTGCCCTCGAAGTCATTCAATTGCAACAATTTTACCCTCGGTTTATTTAGTTTTTTAATAAAATTGAATAAATAATTTAATTTTTCGAGTTGAACTTTTACAAACATAATATATGAAAAATTGATTAACAAATTGGTGTAAATATCCTTTGGAATCCCTAGTAATTTTAAAAATAAGTAAAGCGAGAGCTCTCACAAAAAAATCAAAATATTCTTCAATTTTTTAAAAAAATACATAAACTTAATAAAAATAAATAAGATATTCAAAAAAATTATTAAAAATAAAAACTATATAAAAATTAAAATGTATTAGGAATTATAAAATGATAAAAGTATAAATATAAAATTAAAAAATATTTATAAAGTATTAAAAAATAACAAAAATATATGGACAATATTGCTGATTCTAATTATTACAAGGATAAATTTAACCCTTTTAACCTTTAATTTTTTAGAGTCAGGTATAGACTCCACCGAGGAGCATAGCATTTTTATTCCGGATATTGGAGCAGTGTCATTTTCCCATCAGCACTGTTTCTAGCCGGCGACAGATCGGCAACTGCAGCAGCGTCGAACTGATTAAAGCCCAATTTATAGGCGTGGTCTTCACTCGACATTGCATCTTCCAAGTCACCGTCTTGGTGAACAACAATAGCTTTAGAGTCGCCATTTTCTTTTTGGGTATTTTGAATTTTGTAATGTGAATTACTTCAGCCTTTGCATTCTTCTTCAGATTGAGGGAACTCTAGATCTAAGGGTTTCATGCTTTTGGTTTTTGGGACTTCTATTTTCTCCATTTCATTATTTTTGTTTCAATTTGTTTTTACACTTTTTATTCTTCATTAATTTTTTAAGTTTTCTTTTATTGCCGTCTGTGTTCCAATGTTGGCATTGGTTTTGCCATGATACGTGATTTTTAATAATTAAATTAAGAGTTTTAATAACCAAAGGATTTGATTAAAATATTTTGAAGTTTAGAAATCGTTTAAAAGATAAGATTATAATGTGAGATTGACCCATACAATTAATTCTAAGGATCAATTTTAGATCGTCTTCGAAAAATTGGATTTAAGAGCATTACTATTAAAATTGTACTTTTTGATAAAATAAATGTCCAAACATAATATTGTAAAGTACAAATAAATTAATTTAATAATATTTGAATTCGTAAACATTATAATTATGATAAGTGAAATAAATTAACTTAAATTATACTAAAATATAAAAAATTATGACAACTCATTAGTAATAATTTGAAATATAAAATATATTTTTAAGTATTTAATATTAATCTCGGCTTAAATGAAAAATTAGTCTCAAAACTGTCTTTTTATACTAGTGTAATATGTTTAAATATTTTTAAGTAATTAGTATGTTCCGGACTATAAACCATGCTTACACAACATTTAGTCCCAACAAGTTATCAATATTATTTACACCGGTGTAAATTAATGCATAATATGTTTGTAAAATTTAATTTGAATATATAAACTACATTTTAGATATTAAAATTATATACGAACATAATAATTATAAATTCATAATAAATTACAAATAAAATAATTATATACTCAACATAAACATTATAAAAATGTATTATTTTATATTCAATAAAAATATTAGGTGATTGTATATAAAAAGTTCTTGGAAATTCAACCAACTAACGTCTAGGGATGAGCATTTTACCCGACCGTTGGATTTTTTAATAAAAAACTAGGTTTAGGTCGGGTCAGGCTTTTACTAAGGGTGAGGTCGGGTTGGGTTGAGTTCGGGTTTATGGTAAAAAATATTCGACCTAACCCGGGAGTTAGAGTGTGATTTCCTCCCTAATTTTTTAGGGATATTTATAATAATACCCTCTTTATATATTTTTTTATAATTAGGTCCTTAAAATTGAATTTTATTTATAATTTAGTCCTTAAAATTATTTAAGTCCCCTAAAATTATTTTTAACAATTAAATCTCTAAATTTGATTTTTTTATATAGACCGGGTTGGGTCGAGTTTAGAGTATTTATTTTCAGTTTTGGTCGAATCGGATTTTTTAAAAAATGAGGTTGGGTTCGGGTTGAGAGTAATTATTTTTGGGTCAGGTTCAGGTGGGCCAAAAACCTAATCTGACCCGTGCCCATCCCTACTAACAACCAATATAAACATTAAAGAACCACAAATAATAATTAATATATAATTATGCATGTATGTGCATTAGTTTAACAACTAATTAGACCTATAAAAAACAACCAATTAGAGTTTTTTTTTTTTTTTTTTGAAAGTGGCCAATTAGAGTTAAACAATCAATAAAATAATGCATGTATTTGCTTTTGAGGTTGGATGAAAAAACACTCTTCCACCATAATTTTTAGGTCAAAAATTGAATGTTTGACATTACATACAGAGTGGATAAACAATTTTAACACCCATAAACATTGCCAACACTCTAAGTCTAACAATTCTTAACGATTGGGTAGAAAAAATATGGTGAAACAAATATGAGAAATATTTTTGTTTTTTCTATTTCCTATTCATCACAAAACAAAAGGCAATCATATTTATTAATTTCTTTGGAAATTTAGCATATACCCAAATACCATTAAAACTCTCACAAATCTAAGAAATCAAACTTCAATATTAACTTACCAAATTATGCGATGAACAAAAAAATTTCCCAATAACTTTATTCTTGAATAAATGCTGCTCTTTCTTTCTCTCCTCTCCCTCTCCCTCTCCTCCTGCTAGTGGTTCTATATTCACGTCTCACGTTCCCATCACTGTGAATCAACGGCAAGTCGTTCGCATCCTCGCCGTCATCCACCGTGCCTATACGGATACAAGAACATCGATCCAACGATGCGAAGAATGCAGTCGATACGCCGTTGACGAACCACATGACAACACCGTCAAGCTTTCCGCACCCTGACCCGGCAGCAGCTAGTTGTGAGCCATGAGCGGAGGATGATGATGACCGGACCTCCCTCGGCTCGACGCTGTTTGATCGAAGGTTGGAGAAATATGAGCAATTACTAGAAGTGGCGGAGATAGTGGTTGCCATGCCTATGAATTTAATTGGCAATAATAATGAAGAAGAAAACTATGAAGTTGCCAAAGGAAAGAGGGAGAGGTTTGTTGGGCTAAAGTTCAGGGTTTGGGTGTCCCTTAAGTTATAAATATGGTTGTTGTTTGCTTATGAGTATAATACACCTAATTCCTACCTATGCCCTTTATTCATTTTGGAATTACAAAGGTATTTATTGAACAACTTTTGCCCATTTTCGATGATTTTTTCTATGTTCAATACTAAAAATTAAATTATAAATTCTAACACTAAATTTTAAATCCTTTATTTTGGTTGATTATTTGAATCTTTGTTCAATTGATTTTTTTAAAGATTGCGGATTCATTTAATATACCATGATTATAGTTGATTTAAGTACGAGTTATCAAAAAAATATTATATTATATCATGATTAAAATTTTATTAAATTATTTATGTTTTTTTTTCATTTAAATAAGTAAGATGATTTTTTTTATAATGGAGTGAATAAGATTTGAACCCTAAATAAGAGGATGCCAATATCATTTAATCATCATAAGTATGGGACATAACTAAGATATTGCTACATTTCTACACATATAAAACACATACCAAATCATATAATATTTGTATAACTCATGTTTGAGTACATTTTAATACATATAAATTAAATTCACTTTGTAATTTCTGGCAAATTACATGGTTTAATTTGGATAGAGTGAAGGAATGAATACTATTTGTTTATTAATTTCTACCTGAGTTTTTTACTCATCTTTCTAATATACTAATTCTTTTCTTTTTTTATATTTTGTCAAAACTATTTTCTTTTTTAAACAATGGCTTCTGAATTTTATTAATCACCATAAAAGATAATACAATACAATGCATCAAAAAGAGAAAAAAAGATAGACAAGTCCACTTAAAGTCTCTTACAATGGTGCAAAGAAAAGCAGACACTTCTATCGAAATTAGCATACCAAAATTCGGAAACCTTTCTGAATCTCCTTGTCTCTATCCAAACAAGACGCTTAACGGAGTGAAAAAGGAGTGTTGAGCGAACCAAGCTATCAGGCAGATTGCTCCGCTGCCCAGGTCTGATTACATCGACAACCAACCATCAACCGAGTGGGGATCTATCTTTCTAAGACCACCAACAGAACCATAATCAGAGATTAGTGTCATGAAGATCTTTGTACGAGCACCAACCAACCACTAAGGTATGCTGAAATCATGCCACAATGACAGATAAAACGAATCACAAAAAAATAAAAGAAAAATGTGTCACAAGAACAGAAGAAACGTGTGCCAGAAAGACAGAGATTCTTATTAAAACATAAAAAAAATAATAGACTCAGTGGTCGATAACCAATGATACCAACCAACAAAAAAAAAACAAAATTACAAGCGGCAAAGATTTAAGAGAGAGCGGCTAGGTTAAAGCTATCTTCTTTCCAAGTTCTTTATTTGAAGCTGTCAAAACTATTTTCAAGTTCATGTAAAAATTAAGTATTAATACAAGTGTCGCATCAATGTAATACTAGATCAAGAAACTTATACGTGTATAAGATAATAAATGTATGTACAACTATATTAATATATGCATATGTTCACAAATTAAAATTTTGCAACAAGTGTAGCGACCTTTTTTCTTTTAAGTCTTTTAAAATATTAGTTCGGGTGTTACAAGTTATTCCAAATCATTTTTTGTAATTTCGGTTTAAAAGAGAAATTTCTTTTGGGAATTCTTATTCTTTTGAAAACGATAAAAATTTGGAGTCGCCACCAGCCACTTGGATAAGGTAGGTCGGACACCACAAAATCAGAGATTCATTTTGAAATGGTTCGGGAGTTTGTTACGTGTGGGGAAGGATTAGCACCCCCATCACGTCCAGAAATCAGTACCAAAATATTTGTTGCTTTTAATCGAAGGAAATTGTCAAAATTTGAATTGAATTTAGTTTGGTGACCTTAATTGAAATTTGACTTTAATTGAACGGGCTTTATCAAATTGGTAGATTCGAATTAATTGGACATTTAATTAATAAGGTTGACAATACATCGGATCATAGATTAAATCGACATCATATAAGCCTGACTGCCGTGTTAATTTATGGTTCGACTCTCATACGTCACCTTTATGCATGGTGCAAGCAGTTAAGATATGATGTAATGATTTTATCAAGTTTTAATCTTACCTTGGATGGTAAAGATTAATTCAAATATTTGACCAATATCCTTTAAGCTCGGACTGTTACGACACAAATATCGGAATTAATAAATACCTCATTTTTCATGACTTAGATTAATTTAAAATAAACAGGTCACATAAATGACAATTAAAAATGCATGTCACACAAAGGCTTGAATTAAACACACAAAAGGCCCACTAAAGTTCTAACCTAAAAGGCTCAGATTATGAAAAAACTAATTAGTGATCTAATTTTTGGCTAAGTGAATCTAATATTAACCCTAAATTAATTAACCTTAAAAAGTAGAAAAAGCTCTAAAAATTATGAATTATCTTACGACATGATAATTAATTCGATCAGTTTTAAACTAGTATTTCAATATGCCAAGGATACTATTTAAAACAAATTAAGTTAATTAGTCATGGTTTTAATTAAAATGTCAACCTAATCTCAATTCCAATTTTTTCTTAAAGGTTATTAAAAAATGTTCGATTAACTTAATGAATTTAACATTTATCTCAATAAGCCAAGGGTAAATTTAAATTCACTAAATTAATTTGAACCCTAGGTCTAACTACGGCTCTAAAAAACTAATCCTAAATTAATTTAATTAATTTAATGATCGTGCCCCTATGAGAGAAACATAGAATTTTAAACTAATTAAATTAATTTTAGCTAATTCTAACCTAAGATTAACCTGACAAGCCCAAAGCTCACCTAAACTAAAGCAAGCCCTAAGCCTAAAAACACAAGAAGGCCCAAAAACCCTATAATATGAATATACGCTTGCCATAAAACATATTTTTTTAAAAACATTATATATATATATACACAAGAAACTATATTACAATCTTAAAAGGCTATATATTAGACATTATAAAAAAGCTTATAATATATAGTTTAAAAACTTATATCGTATATAAAAAACCTTATCATATATAAAAACCTTAATATATATTATATATAAAAAACATAATATATATTATATAAAACTAAGCGTTATATAGATATTTTTAAAAGAAGAATATTTATCGTAAGTTATATAAGAAAATTACATATTATATATATTATATATGAAAACATATATTATATACATGAAATATATTATATAACATGTAAAAACTATATTCTATAATCCAAACTATATATTATAAGCATATGTTATAAATATTAAAAAAATATTATAACAACCACATATTATATAACTTCATCAACCACAAATCTAACAAATTAAAGCAAGATTATCAACAATATAAAAGCTAGAAAATAAAATGCATGTAACAAGGGGCAAAAAGGCACTAGAATTTGGACCAAAATGTAAAAAAAAAAAAACATGGGATCAAATTGAGCTAAAAAGCAAATTTGAGTAAAGGGAGGGCAAATTAAAAAAATGTTGAAAAGTTTTAGGGACCAAGGAAGGAAATCTGAAAGGCGAAATGGCTTGTTTTTGTAATTTTTCCACGCAGAGGGACTAAAACAGTGGTTAAAAAACGCGGAAGCCCTTTGGGTGTGATTAAGACGAGGCGAAGGGATCAAACCTGGGATTAATCCATTTTAAAACATTTAAACACTATAAATGGGGGATTTTAGGCCATTTTGCCTCTTTCGGCCAAAAAAAATTTCGAAACTCTTTCCTCTCTCTCATTTTCTTTCGACCGATGAACATCATCGCCCATCGAGCTCAAAAACAAAAAACACCATGCTCAGCCATGTCAAACTCAAAATCCTAATCGTCAGCAAACAAGAAAAACACTCATTTTTCAAACCCAAACCCGATTCAAACCCCTTTTGAAGATAAAAATCTTTCTCCTCCATTTTGTAAAAAACAAAAACACAAAACATTTTTGTTTTGAAAGAACGAAACCCAAAATCAACCCCCTTTTTAGGTTACCATTTTGTCCGACTCACTATTCACAGCCTTGAAAAGGCCGACAAGCTTATCGTCAGTGAGGAACAACATCGGTTGTATGGAAGATGAAACGTCCGAAGACGAAACGATATGAAATGAGACTAAAAAACAAAGGTAAAAGAGCTAAAACCCTAATCTATTTATGCTTATGATGCTATTCGAAAAATGAAAAAGAAATGAGAGGTATACCTCAAAAGCTTGAGGCTCTTTGTTTCTCTGCTCTATTGTATTTGAAGTTCTAGAATCGTTATAATGTTTTTAGGGCTCTGTGTTATATAGCCTTAATATTACATATTTTTGAGAAATGGAAAATTACAAAGAAAATTTCTATTGGCTATTGCATTCCTTTGTCCTAATTCAAGTGCATTTCTGATTATGCTGGTTTGTTGGGGGAATGGCTTTGACATTCCCCATATTTTCTTTTCATTGCATCTTATTTTTGCCATTGCTTAACATGGTTTTGTTTGGCATGTGACATGGGCGAGGAAGGGGACCAGAAGAGATAGCCATCCACCATCGTGGCGGTCGATGTGGATGAGTGGTCATGATGTGGCATTCATCTACTGGCTTCGCATGCTTGCGTGGAGATGAGGAAACGTCACCAGAAGATGAATAGTCGGGTAGTGGATTCTGCGTACGCGATTAGGGAGATGGGAGATCGTGTGTGAGCACGTGTGAGAATCTAAAGGGACTCATGTGCGGCGCACACGCGCGAGTGGTGAAGCTGCCGAGCCGCGCATGTGGCATGCGTGAGATCTGAAGGGCTTTGATATGGGCCATCAAATCATTCTAAATTTGATGGTGGTGGTGCAGCTGCGCTAAAAAAATTGGGAATTAGAGCCTTTTTTTTTTATTAGATTAGGGTAAAAATAAGGCTTAATTTTTTGTTATAATTGGGCCCCAAACATGCTAAAGATGTAATATATGTATATATTTTAGGTTTGAGCTTTGTAATATTGGACTGTTATAATAAACAAATAACATGGGCTTTATTCTAAGTTGACAAATCTATACACATATATATATTTACCGGTTTAATTATAATAATACATTATAATAATAAAGATAACAACGATTGTAAAAAGTAATAATAATAATAATAATAATAATAATAATAATAACATGAAAACAATAAACAATCTTGGTTTATTTTTGTTTTTTAATATACTATATGTAATAAAATTTATAAATCCCTTTTACAGAATAAAAGGAGGAAATACTTGGGACAAAATAATCAATTATACATGAAAATTACATAGCATTATATACTAATGAAATCATTTCTTTGGGGGTTTCATTTTTTGTTTTTTTGACTCGTTCTCTTTTTCTTTTATTTCTATCTTGTAATTTTGTTGCAGATTAGGTGGTAAATTTCTTAAACCCTTTTTGCTCTCTTCTTCATAATTTTATCATTCGTTTGTGACAAAATTGGTACCAGAGCTAGCTATTGATCCCTTACAAAATTGGGAAAGCAAAGAAAAGTCAGACCACGGTAGAGAATCAAGATCTGAAAAAAATGCAACAACAACTGAACAACATAGAGAATTCCCTGCAATAATGGGAGTGAGAAAAAGAAACTTCCAAATAGTGGGACAAATAGAAGAATGACATGAAGGCCAGATTTGTAAGCCTGGAATCCAGGATGGATACGAACTAGAATTTCTTGGATAAGCTCATCGGCTTGCTGAGTAAACAAGCTGAAGGGTTAAGCCTAGGGAGTGTGACACCTCAACCTCAGCACATCAACATTGTAGGTACCTCTCAAACTAGAAACCCAAAAAATTGCCTACTCCTATTACTGTGTTAAATGAACATGAGAAGTAATCTTACAAAACTAATGAGCCTGGAATCATTGCTCCCAAACCAAAAGATGCCAACTTTCCAACCCTAACCCCATTAGTACCCCAAAAGCTTAACCTGAGTGAAAAATGCAAAGAAGAACATGGTCTTGGAATCACTGATAACCAGTCTAGAGGTGTAGGGGCTAAAAAACTTTTCACCTAAACCCAGAATTGAGCTCCACATGTTTGATGGAAGTAACCCCAGAGGTTGGATAAAAAAGTGCCAAAAATACATTACACTTTTTGAAATACCTAAAGAACAAAAGATGAAACTAGTTGTTATGCATTTGGAACAAAAAAATTTAAAATGCTGGTGCAAAAAGGGACTGTAGAGGATTATCAAGAGAAATTTGAAGAATTGAAGCCCTACATAATACTACAGAACCCCTACCTTGATGGAGGATATTTTGTCTCCAATTTCATCAGTGGATTAAAAGAAGAATTGAGGCATAGGGTTAAGATGCATAAACCCACCCCTGTAACTAAAGCCTGTAGACAAGCTAAGCTGTGTGAGTTGTCTTTCGAGCTGGAAACTAGGAGATACAAACCTAACTTTAAAACCTCTTCCTACTCCCAAAGCCCCAATATAAAAAGATCCTATACATACACAAATCAGAACCAGTACTAAAACCACCCCCAAAATACCAACCCTACAAACACCAAGCAATCTTTGATAGAGTATAGGAGGGCAAACAACCTCTTTTTTAAATATGGTGAGAAGTTTACTCTCGGACACCAATGTAAGGTGAAGCAGCTTAACTTGATAAAGGAAGAGGAGAACCGTTTAGAAACGGGAGAAACACCCTTAGAAAAGGAGTGGGTAGAATGAGAGCCCACTAAAGAAGAACGTGAAATTTCCATTAATGCTTTGACATGAAATGTGGGTCACAATACCCTTAGGATTCAAGGTTCTTTTGGGGAAGACCTATCAGTGTGCTGGTAGATAGTGGGAGACACATAACTTTGTCACCAACAGTTGGGCCAAGGAAGGAGTGGAAGTAATTGACACTGAACCCTTAGCTATTATAGTGGCCAATGGAGAAATATTATACAATTTTGCTAAGAGTAAATAACTGATCTGGAATATGCAAGGATATTTTTTTGAGCATGATTTTAGGTACTGTAAATGAGGGGAAGTGACATGGTGCTGGGAGTGGATTGGATGAGAAAATACAACCCAATCAGTATGGATTTCAACAACATGACCCTGAGTTTCTTAAAAGGAGAAAGAGAAATCAAGTTACAAGGGGGAAGGGAACAGTTCAATATGAAAGTTATATCTGAGGGAAAACTATAGAGACTGATTGAGAATGAACAGTAACTGGTGGGAGAGATTTATTTGTTAAGCACATAATAGCCAGAAGTTGAAACGCCAGATGAATTATAGAAATTATTGGAAAACATGGAGAAATTTTTTGTACTTTTTACTCAGTTAAAATTCTAACGGGTCTTGAAGGAGGAGTTTCAGCTTGTTAATCTTAGACCCTACAAGTTCCATCATTTTCAAAAAATGAGTTAGGGAGGCAAATTAGTGAGATGTTACAGTCCTCTATTACCAGAACCAATAAAAGTCCTTTTGCATCCCTTGTTTACTTGTTAAGAAGAAGGATAAGACATGGAGATTATGTGTTGACTATAGGCAACTAAATGCCTTAACAATCAAGAACAAATTTCCAATCCCTGTTGTTGAAGATTTACTTGATGAACTGCCTGGGGCAAAGTATTTTTCTAAGGTGGATTTGAGATCTGGTTACTAGCAAATCTGAATAAACGCTGATAATATACCTAAAACAACTTTTAGAACCCATCATGGGCACTTTGAATTTAAATTCATACCCTTTGGGTTGACTAATGCTCCAGCAACCCTCCAAGCTCTCATGAATGATTTTTTTGGTCTATTCCTTAGAAGGTTTGTTCTTATTTTTTGATGACATTTTGATTTACAGTACTACTTGGGCTGACCATCTACAACATCTTGAGACAGTTTTGAATCTCTTAAGAGCTAACCAAATGTTTGCAAAGAAATCAAAATGCTTCTTTGGATAATAATAGGTGGACTATCTAGGTCATATCATCTCTGCTCAGGGTCTATCCACAGATCCCAGCAAGGTGGAAGCTATGAGAGAGTGGCCTCTTCCTAAGAACTTGAAGGAGTTGAGGGGTTTTCTGGGGTTGACTAGCTACTAGAGAAGTTTTATTAATGGCTATGGAGAACTCAACAGACCACTCATCGGTAAGCTTAAGAAGGATAATTTTTGCTGGAATCTAAAGGTTAGAGAAGCATTTAAGGAATTAAAAAGGGCCATGTGTAGAGCACCTGTTTTGGCACTCCCTGACTTCACCAAACCTTTTTGCTTAGAAACTGATGCAAGCTCTAAAGGTATTAGTGTTGTGATTTCTCAAGAAGGGGGGCCAATGGCTTATTTGAGTAAGGCTCTTAGTCCTAGACATGCATACTTATTTGTCTATGAAAGAGAGTATCTTGCCATACTTATGGCAGTGACAAAATGGAGACATTATCTTGAAGGGGCCTGTTTTATTATTAAAACAGATCACGAGTCACTAAAGAATTTATTGGAGCAAAAGCTAACTACTTCCATTCAAAAAAGGGTCTGACAAAACTGTTAGGATTGGACTATGTTATTAAGTATAGGAAATGGAAGAATAATTTGACTACTAATATCTTTTCTAGGAAGATTGAAGACACCTCTGAGTTGATGTCCTTCTTTGCTACTACACTTATTCCTTCTTGGGTATAGAAGGTTGAGCAAAGTTACAAATATGATGAATTTGCTCAGGACAAAAATGTTAGTGCTTCTATGGAAAGAGGAAACGAAGGGAAATGGACTTACTCAAATGGAGTATTGAGATACAAGAAGAGAGTTTATTTGGGTAGTCATGGAGAACTAAGATACCAGATATTAGTTCATCTATATGACTCTCCCGTGGGAGGCCATTCTAGGGTACAAGCAACATATCATAGAATCAAAATAGAATTCTATTGGCCAAGCCTTAAGAAAGCAGTGAAGTAGTACATTCAACAATGTGATATTTTCCAAAGAATTAAAGTGGAACACATTGTTAAACCTGGTTTGCTACAGCCTATTCCCATTCCCAACCTGGCCTAGGAAGTTATAACTATGGATTTTGTGGAAGGGTTGCCCCAACCTAAGAAGTTTGACTATATACTGGTTATCATAGACAAATATACCAAATACAGTCATTTCTTACCATTTTCTCATCCATACGCTACCACTAAAGTAGCTAAACTCTACTTAGACAGTGTGTACAAACTACATGGACCCCCTAAGGCAGCTATTTCAAACAAAGATAATATTTTCACCAGCTTGTTTTGGAAGGAACTAATGAAATTTTTAGGTACGAGTACCTTGTTCAGTACTACCTACCACCCAAAAACTGATGGCTAGACTGAGAGACTGAACCAATTTTGGAATAGTATTTGCGAGGGTTTTGCTTCCTCAAACCTAAGGATTAGGTTAAGTGGTTATCTCAGGCCGAGTGGTGGTACAACACCAACTATCATACCGCCCTGAGTATAACCCTTTTTAAAGCCCTCTATGGTTATAAGTCTCTAGTTTTAAACTGGGAGACTGAATCAATGGTGCATAGTGTGAATAAGTGGATGCAGCACAGAGCACAACTCAAAATTTTACTCAAAGATCAGTTGCAGAAGGCTCAAAGCAGGATGAAACATTATACTGACAAGAACAGAACAAAAAGGGAATTCAATGAGGGTGATATGGTTTACCTGAAGCTTCAACCCTATAGGCAGACTTCAGTGGCCCTCCGTAAGAATTTGGAACTCGTGGCACGCTTTTATGGTCCTTTCAAAATTGAGAAATGTATGTGATTATTAGCTTACAAATTATAGTTACCAGTCTTTTCAAAAATCCACCCCGTTTTTTATGTTATTTTACTTAAGAAGAAAGTGGGAGATAGAAAAATTACCTCTTTGGATCCTCTTGAAATGGGTGTTGAGGCCAATTCTGAGTATATCTTATACAGGTATTAGACAAGCGTATGGTTAAACGGCAGAATCAAGCAGTCACACAGTTGCAAGTTCAGCGGGCAAACCTCGGTCCTCAGAGTGCGACTTGGGAGGATTACACCATTCTCCAATATCAGTTTCCACAGTTTGATCCTTGGGGACAAGGATCCTCTGTAGCAGGGGGTATTGTCACGATGGAAAGTGAAAGGAAGAAGGGGAAGTTATAGAAATTGTGTGTAATCACTAATTTTTCCCGGGTTTTAACCTGTTGTTAAATTTTGCAATAAAGGGATCAATTTAGCTATTCTATCTATTGGCTTGTTTATTTTATCCATTTTATAATATATGTACATATGATTAAAGGTCACTAGTTCTTGGGTTCTATGTTCGGTTATCATGCACTAGTGATTCACATTATAACACCATCTCTATTATTATTAGTTGTATTATTGCCTTTCTAAAACATATTAAAAAGAATATATATATATATATATATATATATAAGAGTTGATAAATAAAGAGCCCATTATATCTAATATAACCCATCTTTTATAACCCCTATGTATATTAACAGCCCAAAAATACAAAAATATATACACCAGTAATTAAATAGAAACCCAATTAGATAAGTATCAGCCTATATATATATATATATTATAAAGTCCATTTACAATTTTTTTCTTAAAACCCAAAAAAACATTACATATTATTAAGCCCAAACAAAACAAAATTACACATGGCCCGTTTTGGGCCTAACTTAATCAAAACCCTAACTCGGTGGCTTTTTTTCCCTTTTTGCACAACCATCTATCAACCGTCAAATCTGGAATAGATCTGACGGTCTAGATCGCACTAATGAATGAAGCCCTAGCTGGCCATCTTCTGCCTTGGCACTGCATCGAGAATAGCCCTTGGATCGGGAGCGTATCAAATGGTTGAGATTGCATCCAACGCGTGTGCAGTCCATACCCGACTCTCAATTTTGGCCCATGCGCGCTATTCCAACTGGTTCGGCTTCCACGTCAGTGGCCATGCCAGCAGCAGCTCTAGTCCCCTCCATCTCGCAATTGGCCATCACATGCGAGAAACAAAGAAAACAAATGCTAGACAAAAAAGAAAATGTTGCAAGAGGTTAGGGAACAATTTTAGAAATTCACTAAAAATTCAGAGATGTTAGAGGCAACCAATAGATAAATTTGTAATTGCATTTCTATTTTTCTAGAAACATGTAAATCATGGTATAAAAATCAGAAACCCTAACTATTCTAAATAACTCTAGAATTCGAATTTCAAGCAATAGAGAATAGAAAGTTTAGGGTTTCTCTTTTTTACCTTCACGGCTGTCGCCTTCCCGCTTCCTTTCGTCTCCTTCCACTGGCGACAAGCCTTCCAGTCTTCATGAAGCTGTGTATGGTGAGTCGGAAGGGAAAGCGATCGAAAAGGCTCGGTCTTTGTTTCTTTTCGTAAAAAAGGGAAAAGAAAATGGGTTTTCGTTTCTGTTTTATAAAAGAAATATGATTTGATTGTTTTTTTTAAGAAAGCGAGTTTTGGATTTGAGTTTAGAAAGGAAAGGGGATTTAAAAAGGAGGTTTTTAGGGTTTCTGTCGCCGGCTAACGGCGGCCAGAGTGGTGGCTTGCGGCGGTCGGTCATCGAATCCTGGGAATCACGGTGGTTTTTGGGTTTGGGGATGAATACCGCAGCGGCTTTCATCCCCGTTTCAAAGGTCGAAGGAGAGTTGGAGAGCCAGAATGCTCGATTTTTGACCAAAAGAGGTAAAAATGGCCAGAACCCCCCTTTTATAACGTTTAATGGTTTTAAAATTGTCCTGTTCACCGTTTTGATCCCTCCGCGTCCTGTTATTCACACCCGAAGGGCTTTCGCCTTTTTTAATCACAACAATAATCCCTCTACCTTATTTTATTTACACAAGCAGCCATTTCGTTTTTTTAAACCCCGTCTCGGGTCCCTATATATTTTTAATTATTTTTAATCTAGTCCCCTTTTTAAATCAAAATCCGTTTTCTTAAAATTGGCCCTAAACTTTCTGTTTTATTTAATTTGGTCTTTTTTCCAGTATTAAAACCTCATTTTATCATTATTTTTTGTTTAGCTTTTTATTTTCAATTTTTTTAATTTCTTAATGTTAGCTTATGTGGCCGGATGTGATGCGGTTATATGTGCTTAATTTAGTTTGATATGGGGTTATCATATGGTTTTTTTATATATGAATAATATATTGTCTTTATAATTTATATGTGATATATGGTTTCTTTTAAATAGCAAATAGTTTTTATAAATATATATATAATATAACACCTAGTCTTTTATATAAAAATATAACATGTAGCTTTCATATAATATAGTTTTAATATAATATAGTTTTACAATATATGTATAGTTTTTTATATACCCTATAATATATTGATTTTTAATATAATATAATATATAGTTTCTATATCATATAATACATATAGTTTTTTAAAGTATACACTATATAGTTTTTACATATTATAAAATATATATTTTTATAGTATATAACTATGGTTTTAATATGTGTATATTTAAATATTTGGTTTTAATATATATAATATATGTTCTTTAATGAATATCTATAATATATTGTTTTCATAACTTTTTTTCAATGTTTGTTTTTGTGCCCCTTTTTGTGGTTGTTAGATTAGGTTTTTTAAGGTAGTTTAGGTAAGTTAATTTAATTAATTTAAAGTGTGTGCTCGACTTATATGGGCATAATCTTTAAATTAACGAATTAATCTTGAGATTAGTCTTTAGAGCAGTAGTTAGACCTTGGGTTTGAATTAATTTAGTGAATTTAAATTTACCCTTGTCTTATTGGAATAAATGTTAAATTCATTAAACTAATTGAACACTTCTTAATCACTTTTAAGATAAAATTAATAGGGAGATTAGATTGACATTTAAATTAAAATCATGATTAATTAACTTGATTTGTCTTAAATAGTATCCTTGGCTTATTGGAATACTAGTTTAAAACCGATCAAATTAATTTTCATGATATAAGATAGTTCATAATTTTTTTTAAGGTTTTCTAGTTTTTTAGAGTTAATTAATTTAAGGTTAAATATTTAGATTCACCTAGTTATTAATTAGATCACTAATTGATTCTTTCATAATTTGGGCCTTTTAGGTTAGGGCTTTGGTGGGCCTTTTGTGTGTTTAATTTTTGAGCCTTTTTGTGACATCCATTATTAATTGTTATTCAAGAGACCCATATATTTTGATTTAATCTAAATCATGAAAAATGGAGGTATTTATTAATTCCGATATTTGTGTCGTAATAGTCCGAGCTTTAAGGATATTGACCAAATATTTGAATTAATCTCTACCGTCCCGGGGTAAATGTTAATTAAAACCTGAAAAAAATCATTACATCATGTCTTAAATTTTTTTCACCATGCATAAAGGTGACATACGAGATTCAAACTCTAAATTAAAATGATAGTCAGGCTTATATGATGTCGGTTTAATCTATGGTCTGATGTATCGTCATCCTTATTAATTAAATGTCCATTTAATTTGAACCCACCAATTTGATAAAGCCCGTTCAATTTAAGTCATTTTTCAAATAAGGTCACTAAATTGAATTCAATTCAAATTTTGACAATTTCCTTCGATTAAAAGCAACAAATATTTTGGTACCGATTTTGAGGCGTGATGGGGGTGCTAATCATTTCCCACACGTAACTAACTCCCGAGCCCTTTCATAACAAATATCTGGTTTTGTGGTGTCCGACCTACCTTATCCAAGTGGCTGGTGGCGACTTTAAGTTTTTATCGTTTTCAAAAGAATACGAAATTTTAAAAGAAATTCCCCTTTTAAACCGAAATTACAAAGAATAATTTGGGGATAACCCGTAGCACCCAGACTTATATTTTAAAAGCTAAAGAGAAAGTTGTTGCAGCTTGGCGACTCTGCTAGGGACAAAATTTGTTTTTACAAAACAAAAAGAGAGTTAGGCCAAAAGAATATTTGTTTCTTTAATGATGGGAAATTATTGGAATTTTAATTGATTTTAACAAGGTTGATCATTTCTTGAAAATGTGACTACGATTGTACGGTATTTGATAATTGGTGGTCTTCAGATTGACTTTTCATTTAATTTCTAAGAAATCGTCGACATGTGTTGCACCATATCATCAGGCTCTACACCCGAGCTCCGTCCCTTTAAGTGGGAGTGAAACGCCACATACCCACGTGAGTAGCCCTCCACGGGTCAGTAACTCACTTTCAGAATCCATGCCTTTTAACATGTGAGCAGCCGTCCATGTCACTAGGTCATGCTTTCCTTCAAACCGGAACCAGTCCGCAAGCTTGTAATGGGCCATAATTTGGTTTCTTATTGCCTTAGTAGGTAATGAGATAGGTTCAGATACCCTCAATTAGAACCGAACCCATGTGTGAGAATCTAAGAAGCCCACCCCACTAGAGCCATGCAGATAACCTTAGCAAACTAGAATTCATGTGGTTAGGGCTTTCTTTATGTGCTTGCCTTTCACTTATTTCGTTTGTATTTATCTTTTCTCGTTTACGTCTTATCGTTTATCTTATGACTAACGCTTCTTCTTGTCTTCTCCCCTTTCCCTTTTTGTGTTGCATATCTTGTCATATAATGAAGAGCACATTGAGTTGGAAATAGTCTAAAATTAAAGACTAAGTCAATGGGAGATTTAGTTCGTAGCAATGATGAAAAGAATTATGACGTACAAATATGGTCAAAAGGAGAGCAACTACATGGCAGGGACAATATCTCTGTCGGGTTCAATTCAACAATGTCAGCCGAAACATTCATGAATGTGGAGTTTAATGAAGTGTCTGAGTTAAGGCCGGTTTGGAACATTTGGGATCTTGAAACGAGAAATACTTTATGGAAAGGGTATGGCGACATCGCATGTTTGCTAGATGTTCCGGTCGACCAGTCACTACTTCAAGCTTTGGTGGGGTTTTGGAACTCAACTTATAGTTGTTTCACAATTGGTAACTTTGATTTGACCCATACGATCGAAGAATACCAAGATCTCATAAATTGCAAGAAGATCGATGAGAATCGGGTTTACTCTAAACATAACAAGAACAAAACTTTCCGGGGCAAGCTCGAAAGTTTCTCAGACACTTTGTCATCTTGGGTCAACAATCAAATTACAACTAGGAACAAGAAAGAGCATCTCAAATAGGAAGGAATATTTTGCCTTAGCTTTAGTATACCCTGAGGATCGAGTTCAGCGGGACCTTTTTAGGAGAGCAATTCAAGTGTACCAAATGCCGACATTGAGGCGACTACAATTCGTCGCTTACACTATCTGGAAGCAAAAGCAAGAATTGGCACATTTTATGACTCGAATGCAAGAGGTCGCCCGAAAGTTACAGTTCTTAGCAGAAAATACTGCCGAGCTTAAGGACTGCGTGGACGATGAGTCCAGGGAGAGAGAAAGGATCTTAAGAGAGATCGCCCACCTAGATGTTAGCTTAGGACCACATGCGTAAAGGGTTTCCTTTTATTATTGTAACGAAACAATGCCCCCATTAATGCAAGTCGTTTAACGATCATACTTGTCGAACTCAGTGTCGCTCTTTGCATTCATTCATGTTTTCATAGTAGCATTATTTTGTGATGAATTATTAGTTTTGTTCAATAATGCATTTTTTTGCATTCACTACATCATATGCATCACTAATCGGGGAAAGCTTTTGCCTCAGAAAGTAAAAGTGAAAAGGGAATGACTTTTAACTAGTTCAACTCCAGAAATATGAATGACCTAGCAGCTAAGGTGGATAAGCTTGAATAGCTTCAGGAACATTTGATTTGGAATCAGAGAGAGATAATATCATATGTGAAAAAGTTCCAAGAGGAAACAAGGGGGCAAATCGATGAACTGGTGGGTATGATGGCCACCGTAACCAAAGAATAAGATATGAAAGAAGACTCTTTTGTGCAATAGGGAGTGAGAGTTGGGATTGTGACTTCGTAGCGAAAAAGATTTTATCTGATGAGGACCAAGCTATCATCAACCAATACGAGGTAGCCTGCATTGCCCCCGAATGCCCTACCGAATTGGTATTGGATAAGACTGAGGATTCTCTCTTGAAAATCTTGTCATTGCCAGCAAATGAAGAGCTGAATAAGTCAGAGCCACAGGATGAGAAAAGTACAATATGCAACAAGAGGATGAGGATGTCGACTACACTCTCTCCTGAATCGTCATCCCTTCAAACACAGGATCAGCCTTTGTTTTATGTGTTTACAAAATCTCATCAGCTACCGGTTAGCCAGACGTTTAATGCTCAAGAAAAGAATGAAGATTTGAAGGACTTCTAATTCACTCATAGTTCTTTCACCTACCAAGAATTATTTTCCAAGTTGCTAAATTCCCGAATGGTTACACCTTGCTTCGTCAATGCTCAATCACCTTCGTATCCGAGTTGGTTCAAAGATGAGGAACATTGTGAATTCCATGCTGAAATTCAAGGCCATTCCATCGAGAAATACATAAACTTTAAACGTAAAGTTCAACACCTCATAGATATCGGGGTATTCGAGTTTGAACCAACAGTTCCAGGCCTGGAGATCAATCATCCAGCTACGAAATTAGATGGAGATCAAGACAAAGAGGACAAAGGGAGGATGCATTCGGTTAAAAGGGTCGTGCGACAATCAAAATCGCTTGAGGAGTCAGGAAAGGCTCTGAAAGATTCTATGGAGGCGACAATGATTGGGAACAAAAAGGTCCATAAGGAAAGTCAATTCCAGTCAATGAAAAGAGAAGAAGAGGACAGAGAAACACATATTGAGGACACCAAAAGGAGTGACAAGAAGACAAAGATGGCAATCCCGATGACATATTCTGAATTGTTACCCCTGTTAATTCAGAACAAGCTCTTGAAGTTACCCCCATCGAGCGCTACTCTTATTTTAACCCTAAAGTGTATGGTACCAAGATTGTGTATGGTTTCCATTATGGGGATTGTCGTCATACAATAGAAGATTGTGTGTTTCTAAAACATAAGGTTCATAGCTTTATCGAAAGAGGATTACTTTGCTTTGAAGATGGAAAGCCCAGGTTCCATTGAGGATTGGGGTGTGCCAGAAAGTTGACGAAGGAAAAAAATCAGTGTCACAATCTACCATTGTCAACAGTTTATCAAGGTCAGAATTCTCTACAGGTTAGAGAGGAGAACAAGAAGACAGTTGCGACCAAGAAAGAAGTAAACAATGGGAAATTAACTAAGGGGCAACGCCTAACAAGGACACCCCTTAGGGTTCTCAAGACGTCAATTGCGTTCTTGCTTCCTCATTTAATTCAAGGGAATTATCTCACCCCTAGACCGATGGAGGAGATGTTAGATCTATCTCTTAAACACAATCCAGACAGTGTTTGTGATTTCCATATGGAGGCGCCAAGGAACCCTACTAAGAGGTGTTGGGTTTTGAAAGAAGAAATAGAGAAGCTACTCAGTAATGGGACACTGACACTTGATATGTTTAAGCAATGGAAAGCAAAAGAGAAAGGAGAAGCAGCTACCTCAGGTGAAGAACTGAAGCAGCAAAATGAATAAGAAGTCGGTTCCAAAGTTGTTTAGAGTTTCAATGCATCTTATACATGTTTTTTGTGTTTATGTTAGGGGTTGATGTTTAAGTTTCTGTGTACTTTAATTTTTTCTCTTGAAGTAGTGTATGGAATCAACTTTGCTACCATTTTCCAGAAAGTAGCAAAGATCTTTTTGAAAGGGCCTATGTTGGTTGCGAATTTATATTTTAATGAAAGGATGCGTCTTTTTTCAAAATGCCGATCCTATATATGTATATATCCTTTCTTACCCTCGTAGGTCCCCGAATATCACGTGCATGATCTGACATCAATGTAAAGATTAATTGTGATAATGATGAGATGTGATTTCTTACTCAGCCTAATCTAGTCAGTAAAGCACGAAAGGCAAGACTACTCCTTTGATGATGTTCGACGATGAAAGAAAAAATATCCAAAATTCATAAACAATGAAGTGAACCAGGCAAGTTTAACTAAGTGCAGTCACTTGGAATTGAGGTTCTAAGCATAGTCTTCTATGCCCTAATAAAATACGTAGATAAATAAAAAAGAGAAAAAGAAAAATGATGAAAAGGAATGAATAAGATTGGAAAAATAAAAATGATGAATGAATGAAGTAATTAATGAATGACCAATTAAATAAGTCTCGGATCACTCTGATGGAGCTGTAGGGGTGACAAATCTAATAAGGAGCTATGCTCCACCTGTCCAATACCCTAGCGTCAGAGGTTATCTTTGAAGATATGAGTATAATAATAATATAATACATACTAGTTATAGCCAGAAGCACACACATAAACTTGTAGAATTTTATTCTTAGAATGATATTTTTGCCCTCCACCGGTTAAACAAGTTTGGGAAGCTTGAACACATTTATGAATGGAGAAAAATAATAAGAACTAAAAAGAGTAGTTTTTGAGTGGATCAAGCAATACGGTAATCATGAAGATGAACCGAGCGGTTTGGGGATGAATTTCACAACTTTGAATATCGCCACAACATTCAAAGGCAAATTGTTGATCACTGAAGGGTTGAATCTAAGACGCTCTTGCATTTGATATCTGAGGCGTTCTATTCTTTTTTCTATTTGATTTTCATTTTATAAACCCAAAAGGCATCCTTTGTTGAAATATTGATTAGCAAACCAATGTATAGATAAAAAGAAAATAAAAGAAAAAGAGAGAGAAAAAGAAAGAGAATAAAAGAAAAGAGAGAAATAGAAAGAATAAGGTCTCTTTGTACCTTTAGATTGGAGTTCGGGGTGCAATGTCAGATATGTACATGATCGACCTAATGCAAACCTGTTAGTGATCTTGAAGGGAATAATAGAAAGCCTTCGTATGCTGAGCTGTTTGAGGACTCGAAATGAGTATTTACCACAAGGCCTTGGTTGGATCTGAGAAACAAAGATTGAATTCTATGGAAAATTTAGAGACTTGTGGGACATGTCTTCAGTCTAGCATCGAGATGAAAGAAGGACCATACCAGTGGGTCAAGGTTAAGTAATCGTTAGACCCGAGAAAGAGATGAAGCACTACTAGGATCAGAAAGAAAAGGAGGATCTTAAGAAGGAATGCATCGACTCAGCTATCTGACCTTGTTTAGAAGACAACAAAAGGGCAAAAGGCAACAATTTATCAAGCGAGCGGGGTATACTTACGAGTTGCGAGAGTTGAAACAGATCAGGGAAGGATGGGGTCGACTGTTTTAAAGTCTATTATGTAAAGTTATAGTGACATTGCATGCTTGGTGTATATCCGAGTTAATCAGCCTTCGTTCTGAGCCATCTCTCAGTTTTGGAATCCCGCTTTCTATCGCTTCACTTTTATCTGGAAGGACTTGATGCCTACGGCTGAGGAGTATACCACTTTGCTTAATCAGAAGAGTGTTCATAAGAATGGGTTTACACAAAGTTGTCAAAGTCCCAGGATTATCCTTTATAGCTTAGAATCTTAGCCGAGATGAATGAAGATTGAGTCAAATGATTGATTCAGAACCGTAGAGGTAGCATCGCCTCTCCATAAGAGCGTACCTACACACCAGTTTGAGGTCAGGAAGATGGATCTGTTTCCGTTGGGATTTATGGCTTGATATTCTTCCTTAAGAGTCTTCGGCGACAACGATGTCGCTATCCTGGGTTTATTCCAGCATTTGACAAAGAAGGTTTTTTTGCACAGCTTCAGGTCAAGGGTCTACATGGATGACTTATCAAAAATTTTCAATGACTACAAAGAGAATAATCGAAAGATCTTCTATGCTAGACCATTCAGAGATTTGAGAATAAGGAAATTTTGGAAATATATGGGGCACGAGTCCTCCCGAACGAGCAGATTAGAGAAATCTCATCATGAGGAGTCCATGAAGAGGCAATAGTTAAGCCCGGGCTAAGTGAGTGTAATATTGTGATGACCAGTGTGGGTCAACATCATTTTTTAAGAAGAAACGAAGGAAGAAGATTCAGTAAAGAAAAATGAAGATCGAACCTTAAGGAAGTAAGAAAGGTTCAGAAGATTTAGGGGCATGTGTTCACCCCAATATTGAGAATGAAGAGGACTCGTCATGAAGAATAAATAAAAAGATAACAACTAAGCCCAAGTTGAGTGGGGTGGTGTGTCGAGGGTGGACTTCAGGAGGTGATAGATTTTGGTCAAATCAGTATAAGCCAGCCATATCCTTTCGAAATAAGATAAAAATGAAGACTTAGCAGAGACGGAAAACCCATGGAAGTTAAGGGTGATCAACCAGAAAGCAAGGGTTTTTTCCTTAACATCTCTAAAAATGTCATGGTTCATGCATCATATGTAGTTAGACATCCTAGGTTAGGAGCATGCTAACTCATATCATCAAACCATTTTGGTTGTTTTGACAGATTTAAAGATTAAAAAAGATTTTGACCTGTAACTTCTTGTTTGGAGAGGCAAATCTCAGTAAAGATGGCGAGTCCTTAAGTGATAAAGAACTGCTCAACAAAGATTTGAAGAATTCCTGAGGAGAAGAACTCGCTTAGCCAAATGGGACTGGTTCATGATGAGAAAAGCTCGTCCGGAAGAATGAATAGTTTATAATGAGAAGAACTGTTCAGACATCAACCTTGATGAAAATGTAAGAAGTTTATAATAAGAAAAACTTGTTTGTATTTGAGAAGAATCTATAATAGAAGAATTTGTCAACATTTGCAAAGATTGAAAAAATTCGAAATGAGAAGAATAGCTTCAACCTTCGACAATTTTGGACCTCGGAGGATGTAGAATTTCGTAATAAGAAGAATAACCCAGACTCTGAATTTTGGTAAAAGATCAAAGAATTTCGTAGTGAGGAGAACAAATTTAGACTTCAGCAACCGGTTTATTTCTGGTCGAGTCTTATGGGCCATTAGTGAGTCATTCAAGCTTGATGCTAAGGTGCAAACACAATAGAGATCGGGGCACAAAGGGTTGAACCTAAATACAAGGAAAGGAACCGCCTTTACAAAGAAAATAAGAGGAAAGTAATAGAAGATGAAGATTAAGAGATAAAAAAGAAAGAAAGTATATTTGAATGATAGACTGGACATTTCCCAAGAGGGGACTAAAACAACAAAGCAAAAACCTAAGAAAGGATTTTAAAGCAAAGAATTTCAAAATCATCACCCAAAGATTTCAGAGCAAAAGAGGTATATACTCAAAGCTCAGGGAGTTCAGGTGAAGGATTGCAAACTCACCACATCAAGATTTTAGAGTGAATGAGGTAGGTACTTAAAGCTCAAGGATTTCAGGCGAAGAATTTCAAAATCACAACTTAAGGACTATAGAGCGAAGGAGACAAATGCTCATAGCACGAGAATTTTTAGACAGAAAAGTCAGAAAGCTTATTCTTAGGCCCAAGAAGAACGAGACCTTCATTTGAAGATTTGCTTTTTGTTTGCTGCTGCCTTGGAAGGACATACTAGTGTTACCCATTCTGTTTTTGCTCTTCAAGAAAATAAGTTATTTGGATTCGTTCGCTGCCGCTTTAGATGAGTAAATCGTTTGCTATTCTAGTTCGTCCATTGTTGCTCTGGAAGGACATGCAGTGCTACCCATTTTGTTTTTTCCACTTCGGGAAAATAAGTTATTTGGATTCATTTGCTTTCACTTTGGAGGAATGAGTCGTTTGTTGTCTGGTCTGTCCATTGCTGATTCGAAAGGACATGCCAACGTTACCCAGTTTGTTTTTGCTGTTTCAGGAAAATAAGTTATTTGGATTCGTTCGATGCTGCTTCAGAGGAGCGAATCATTTGTTATTCTAGTTCGGCCATTGCCGTTTCGGAAGGACACGCCAATGTTACCCAGTTTGTTTTCACCACTTCGGGGAAACAAGTTATGTGGATTTGTTCGCTGCTGTTCTGAAATAGCAAATCTTTATATAGGTAAATAGGACAAAATTAGTGCTTATGGTCTTTACTCTATCCCCGTTCTACAAGAATAAAGAGAGATGGGCAGTTGTAATCACTAATTTTGTCCGGGGTGTTAACCCGTTGTTAAATTTTGCAATAAAGGGCTCAGTTTTGCTATTCTATCTATTGGCTTATTTGTTTTATCCATTTTATAATATGTGTACATATGATTAAAGGTCACTAGTTCTTGGGTTCTATGTTCGGTTATCATGCGCTAGTGATTCACAATATAACACCATGTCTATTGTTATTAGTTGTATTATTGCCTTTCTAAAACATGTTAAAAAGCGCACACACACACACATATATATATAAAAGTTGATAAATAAAGAGCCCATTTATATCTAATATAACCCATCTTTTATAACCCCTATATACATTAATAGACCAAAAATACAAAAATATATACACCAATAATTAAATAGAAACCCAATTAGATAAGTATCAGCCCATATATATATTATAAATTCCATTTATAAAAATTTTCTTAAAACCCAAAAAAACATTACATATTTTTAAGCCCAAACAAAATAAAATTACATATGGCCTGTTTTGGGCCTAACTTAATCAAAACCCTAATCAGGTGGCTTTTTTTTCCTTTTTGCGCAACCAGCTATCAACCCAGATCTGATGGTCTAGATCGCACTAATGGATGAAGCCCTAGCTGGCCATCTTCTACCTTGGTGCCGCGTCGAGCATAGCCCTTGGATCGGGAGCGTATCGAATGGTTAAGATTGCATCCAACGCGTGTGCAGTCCAAGCCCGACTCTCTATTTTGGCCCACGCGCGCTATTTGAACCGGTTTGACTTCCACGTCAACGGCAATGCCAGCAGCGGCTCTGGTCCCCTCCATCTCGCAATCGGCCATCACATGTGGGAAACAAAGAAAGCAAATGTTAGACAAAAAAAGAAAATGTTCCAATGGATTAGGGAACAATTTCAGAAATGCACAAAAAATTCAAAGATGTTAGAGGCAACCAATAGATAAATTTGTAAATCAGGATATAAAAATCAGAAACCCTAACTATTGTAAACAAATCTGGAATTTGAATTTCAAGCAATAGAGAATAGAGAGCAAAAGCCTCAAGTTTTCAGAGGTATACATCTTCCCTTCTAGTTTATCTTCGAATCATATAAGATAAAAAGGAAAGAGTTTAGGGTTTCTTTTTTTTACCTTCGCGGTTGTCGCCTTCCTGCGTCCTTTGGTCTCCTTCCACTAGTGACAAGCCTTCCAGTCTTCATGAGGTTGTGTATGGTGAGTCAGAAGGGAGAGCGATCGAAAAGGCTCGGTCTTGGTTTCTTTCTGTAAAAAAGGGAAAAGAAAAAGGGTTTTCGTTTCTGTTTTATAAAAGAAAGAGGATTTGATTGTTTTTTTAGAAAAAGAGTTTCGGATTTGGGTCTAGAAAGGAAATGAGATTTTAAAATGAGGTTTCTAGGGTTTTCGACGCCGGTCAACGGCGGCCAAAGCGGTGGCTCGTGACGGTCGGTCATCGGATTCTGGAATCACGTTGGTTTTTGGGTTAGGGATGAACACTGCATCGGCTTTCATCCTCGTTTTAGAGGTCAGGGGAGAGTTGGAGAGCCAGAATGCTCGGTTTTTGACCAAAAGAGGTAAAAATGACCAGAAACCCCCCTTTTATAACGCTTAATCATTTTAAAATTGGCCTATTCACCGTTTTGATCCCTCCGCGTCCTGCTATTCACACCCTAAGGGCTTTCGCATTTTTTAATCACAACAATAATCCCGCTGCCCTATTTTATTTACACAAGCAGCCATTTTGTTTTTTTAAACCCCATCATGGGTCCCTATATGTTTTAATTGTTTTTAATCTAGTCCCATTTTTTAAAATCAAAATCTGTTTTCTTAAAATTGGCCCTAAAATTTCTGTTTTTATTTAATTTGGTCTTTTTTCAGTATTAAAACCCCATTTTATCATGTTTTTTTTGTTTAGCTTTTTATTTTCAGTTTTTTTAATTTCTTAATGTTAGCTTATTTGGCTGAATGTGACGTGGTTATACGTGCTTAATTTAGTTTGGTATGTGGTTATCATATGGTTTTTTTTATATATGCATAATATATTGTCTTTATAATTTATATGTGATATATGGTTCCTTTTAAATAGCAAATAGTTTTTATAAATATGTACATATATATATATATATAATATAACACCTAGTCTTTTATATAAAAAAATTACATGTTGCTTTCATATAATATAGTTTTACAATATATGTATAGTTTTTTATATACCCTATAATATATAGGTTTTTTTAATATAATATAATATATAGTTTCTATATCATATAATATATATAGTTTTTCTAAAGTATACACTATATAGTTTTTACATATTATATAAATATATTTTTTTATAGTATATAACCTATGGTTTTAATATGTGTATATTTAAATATTTGGTTTTAATATATATATAATATGTTCTTTAATGAATATCTATAATATATGGTTTTCATAACTTTTTTTCAACGTTTGTTTTTTTGGCCTTTTTGGGTTGTTAGATTAGGTTTTTTAAGGTAGTTTAGGTAAGTTAATTTAATTAATTTAAAGTGTGCGCTCGACATATAGGGGTATAATATTTAAATTAACTAAATTAACCTTGGGATTAGTCTTTAGAGCCGTAGTTAGACTTTGGGTTTGAATTAATTTAGTGAATTTAAATTTACCCTTGACTTATTGGGATAAATGTTAAATTCATTAAACTAATTGAACACTTCTTAATCACTTTTAAGATAAAATTAATAGGGAGATTAGATTGACATTTAAATTAAAACCATGATTAATTAACTTAATTTGTCTTAAATTGTCTTCTTGGCTTATTGGAATACTAGTTTAAAACTGATCGAATTAATTTTCATGATATAAGATAATTCATAATTTGTTAAGGTTTTTTTAGTTTTTTAGAGTTAATTAATTTAGGGTTAAATATTTAGATTCACCTAGTTATTAATTAGATCACTAATTGATTCTTTCATAATTTGGGCCTTTTAGGTTAGGGCTTTGGTGGGCCTTTGTGTGTTTAATTTTCGATCCTTTTTGTGACATCTATTATTAATTGTCATTCTTGAGACTCATATATTTTGAATTAATCTAAATCATGAAAAGGGATGTATTTATTAGTTACAATATTTGTGTCGTAATAGTCCGAGCTTAAATGATGTTGACCAAATATATTTGAATTAATCTCTACCGTCCCGGTGTAAATGTTAATTAAAACTTGGAAAAATCATTACATCATGTCTTAGATGTTTGCACCATGTATAAATGTGACATATGAGATTCGGACCCTAAATTAACAAGATAGTCAGGCTTATATGATGTCGGTTTAATATATGGTTCGATGTATCGTCATCCTTATTAATTAAATATCTAATTAATTTGAACCCACCAATTTGATAAAACCCGTTCAATTTAAGTCAATTTTCAAATAAGGTCACTAAATTGAATTCAATTCAAATTTTGACAATTTCCTTCGATTAAAAACAACAAATATTTTGGTACCGATTTTCGGGCGTGATGAGGGTGCTAATCCTTCCTCATACGTAACCAATTCCCGAACCCTTTCATAACAAATCTCTGGTTTCGTGGTGTCTAGTCTACCTTATCCAAGTGGCCGGTGGCGACTCCAAATTTTTATCGTTTTCATAAGAATACGAATTTTTAAAAGAAATCCCCTTTTAAACCGAAATTATAAAGAATAATTTGGGGATAACCCGTATATTTTAAAAGCTAAAGAAAAAAGTCGCTACATTGTGGATAATCGAGCAATTAGGGCATGAGAAATTGAAAGAATTTGTTGATGCAAATGAGACAAAGAAGGGAATTAGCTCTCCAGGAGACGGCGCCGTTTCTTCAAATGATTTCAAGAAGGCTGAATTATCAAATGAAGCAGGCTAAATGATATATGAAGCCCAATACACAACATTTGTCTAGATCCTAGAATTGTGTAGTAACCGTTAAGGCCTAGGATGATAGCAGACACTTGTCCAAAAATAATTGTTGAGTGTCCTTGAATTAGTTACATATAGCTGTTGATGTATTGATTCTCTTTTCATCGTCTATCATCAATGAAAACCTAAAGCTTTAAGCTTTTTCTCTCCCTAAACCTCATATTCTTGTGCTTCTTAAACCCTTTCTGCTTGTTTCTTTATAATTTTATCATCTGTTTGTGACATGCTTCATATGAAGTTTTATGTTAAAAAAAGACTGAGGATTGAGGAAGGAATATATTAATTGTGTATATGCTACAAGCCTATAATTTTGATTAAATTAATTTGGAATGTAGAAATGGAAATAAGCAAATGAAAGAATTGGGGCCCACCATCTAAGCGACGCAATGAGGAGTGAGAAGCTCTCCCTTCTCTTTTATTTTGTTTCACCGGTTCATCAACCCCAACCCCACCCTGTTGCCCTCACTGGTCTGCAAAGCTTCTTGAGATTCTGCTCGGAAACTGTCTCGTTCGTGTGGCTATTTCCCGGCGAGAAGTTCCATTGCTTCTCCGGAGTGTTTGAGGTGGTGAAGGAGACTGGGCGGAAGGGAGAGGCGAAAGGACGGTGGAATACGATTCGAGCGGGAGCACTATCGGGAAGAGGCTTCGACCAATGGTTCTTATCATAGGATCAAGATGGTTCTGTATTGGGCAGGGAGTTGGAGTCCCGGAAAGCAATTTTTCAGTCCCGGTTTTAGACCGGCGGTTCTTGGTTTGTTCGACGCATGAAAGGGAGTTAGAGGGGGCAGGTTTCGCCGATCGCGAGCATTGAGGTGAGGCAGCTTTGGAAGTATGATGGTAATGTTGTAATCTTTCTCTTTGTACCAGGGGGACTAGATCCAAAAAGGACATGTTTGAAGATGCTTTGGACCTTGGAATTTTTTTTTCCAAAGGACAAAAGCTCTGTTCCTTCTCTAAGCTAGCCAACGTTGATGCATTAAAGCTCGGTAACTATTGCTGGAGGAACTCAATCTGGTTTGTGTGTTTTGGCGTGAAGAAGAGGAAGAAGGGAATTGTGGTCATTTCCCGTGCAGCTGCACATGATTTGTTTCTTGTTGGGGCCAGCTTTCTCATACTCAGAAAGGTTTTCAGATATACTTTTAAGGAAACATGCGATCCCTTTTCTTTGGATTTTTTACTTTTGGTTTGTGCTTGGATCGAGGTGGAGTTTCTCCTTTCCCACAATCCCGGGATTGTGTTGAATGGATGCATATGCAAATCTCTTCCCAAATCTCATGCTTTATTGGTCTGCGAATTTTTTTTTTTGGAAGATTTACTGTACCGAAGATATAGGACTCGAAGTTGGAAAGAAAGCTTCCATGTCCAAGGATGGTCCTTCTACCTTCTCCAACTTTTATTGTGATAGCGGATAACCGGTGATGGGTTATCTGCAGCAAACATGATCGCAAGGTTCGATTGATAGCGCTAGGGTCTTCTCCTTCCCCTTGGATCGTCTGTCTCACCCGAGTTATGTTCGATCTAAGGTCGTGCTGCTGGTTTTACGAGATTGTCTTCGTTTTTGCTCTAGGCTCTCATCCACTTAAGGACCTTACTCTGGTTGCTCATGTGGTGGCCTGTTACCTTAGCAAGACTGGTACGTCTCAAACATGGTCTGTGATGACAAGACTTTCTTCTTTAAAGGAAGAGTGAGTCTGCCTTCGGATGAAACTCTGGCACGGATGTAGTTTGAGTTTTTATTCCAGGATCTTGTGTAGATTTTTATGTTTTTGTTGCTGCTGCTTTCGTGTCCTTCCGGTTGTGGTTTGTTTCTTTGTGTTTTTCGAATGGATTGTCGACATTCCTACCCACGCTTTTTTGGGTCTTGTTGCGTTTTCTTTTGGACGACTACTTGCCCTGCTTGCTCTGGTTGTATGATGCCCTTGTGGCCCACCCTTGTTTGGTTGAATGAATTTTCTTTGATAAAAAAAAGCAAATGAAAGAATTTTCAGTGGTAGTTGTTAAGTTATATCATCAATGAATGGAGTAACAAAAGTAGGGCAAAATTTATTATGTGGAACCTCAGGAAATGCTTTTCTGCACTGCATGCTGTAATCACTAATTGGGCTAAAAGTAGTGCAAATATATTGCAAAAACAGTATACCATATGAATTAAACAATTAATATATTGCAACATACACGAGATCCATGTAAATCCACCGGCCAAATAAATAAATAAACCTAATACTAACAAACAAAAACAAGCCTATAATTTTGATTAAATTAATTCGTATGGTATTTATGTACGCTTGGTTTTAGATATGCTTGTTTAATTCGTATGGTATACAGTTTTTGCTAATTAACTTTATATCTTTTATTTATGTATATTTGTTCATGCCTTATTTGATTGCTTATAATATTTACTTAGGCTTAATTAGTATGATATGTTTTATTATTTGCTTTGATTGAGTGATTAGATTTCGTTTTGTATGGTATGTGTTTAAGTTTATTATTATGATATTTATGGTATGCTTACATTTTCATATCTAATTTCACCATGTATATATTTTACTACAATTTTTTTGAAAATTGAAATCCACTAATTTTATTAAATGATGATATATATGAACTTACAATGAAAGTTCACAACTTAGTAAACAAAACACATAAATCCAGACATAATCTTAGTAAACAAAAGTAGTGTCTCGAGATCAAAAGAGGATCATAGGAAAGGTAAGAACCTAACCCAAAGACTCTAAAATAAGGATACAAATATCACCAAAATCGACGATGATAGGTAAAACCATCAACAAACAACATAAAAATGCATATTATAATGAAATTACGTTGACAATAAGGTCATTACCACAACTCAATCGCGAATAAAGAACGATAGATGTAATAGTGTATCCAAATCTAGTTTGAGGGTCCGAGACAGGGAGATCAGCAGCATAATGAAAAGAGCGCCATCATGATCAGTCTTGGCATCGTCAGATCCAACCCTAATAGAAAATTAAAACCAAAAAGAAAAAGTGTGCCAAAAGACAGGGGAAAACGTACCAAAAAGTAGAGTAAAATCGTACCACAAGAGCAAAATAACTTATTAAAAAATGAAAAATAAAAGAAACGAAACGATGCGATAGATCCCAACAGTTGACGACCAATATTAAAATTGGTGTTGTCATCGATGTTTAAAAAAAAAGAGGAACAAGAGTGAACGACTCTATATTTTACTACAATTTTTTTACTTACCGTTTAAGTATATATATATAAACTAACATCTTTTCATTTAATATATTCCTATTTTTATAATACTAAAAGACCCTTTTATGTGCAGCATTTTTTGGGTATAAATCATCCTATTCTACCTTTTTTGTCCTTAAACGTTTTTACCATATATTCTACTTTTTATTTTGATTTCATTTAATTCGTATAATCTATTTATGATAATAATTTAATACATATTTATATATATATATGACATTATTTTATCTATTATATGTAAAATATTTTTATATTAATATATAGGTATCATTACCTTATGTACGTATATATCCTACATAGTAGCTTATATGTATTATATTATTTTTCTTTGTATATAGTTATTTTAGTAAAGTATGCGTGTGTGTATATATATTATGCTTCATTGTTCTTTGCTATGTTATACATGCATTTTACCTTTTATTTTATTTGTTACCCCTATTTTATTTATTCATGTCATATTTTAGTTACGTTATTATCTTTATGTTCATATTTCATCATGCATAATTAAATGTCATATTTAATTTATTCAATAGTCTAGCTTAGTACTCGAGGCCTCGATATCCAAGTGGGAGTGTCGTCCCGAGTCTTCAGGCGTCATCTTCTTTGGTATTGTGGGTCGCGGGTTAGATTGTTCGAATCACATGTTCATGCATTCATGCATTTTTAGGGATTAAGAATTAAGTTAGGTTGAATTTTAATTTTTTCTTAGTTAAATGTGATACGAACCCTTAGGTACCAATTTTTGGGCGTGAAGGGGATGTTAACCCTTCCCCACACGTAACCGACTCTCGAACTTAGAATCTTTGTTTTTGTTTTTGGGTGGCAAGTCTACCTTACCCAAGTGACCGGTGGCGACTCCAAGTTTTATTTAAAAATACGAACTTTTCAAGAATTCCCCTCATGCACTATTTTTTATTAAAAACGGATTTTCCAAACAAGCCCAGATTTTTTTAGTCGCTACAACATGGCGACTCCGCTAGGGAGAAAATTTTTGTTTCCACAAAACAAAATAGAGAGCCAAACCTTAGTCGGGTTTGTATCGTATTTACAAAGAAAATTTTAAATTCGGTTCAATTTAATTTTTAATCCCTAACCTTTTTTGTTTTACCGCTTTAAGTGCACGATGTTTGATATATTTGTCGTTCATATATGAGCTCTATCTTCGAGCTTCGTCCCTTGTTAAGTGGAAGTGATTACTTTGCCTTGTGAGGTGTTCACCTCCATATGGTGTTGTAATTCACTTATAGGATTCAGTCTTTATATTTTGTGGGCTCTATACCTCTGTATGGTATATGGGTCGTATCCCCCCGAATCAATATCCTAGTGACAGTTTGGGTACTCTTTACTTTAGAACCTAACCGCATATAGTGAACCGTAGAGCTCACCTTTTAGGGCCATGCTGAAACTCTGTCCATTTAGCTGTAACCTTTTAGGTCTTGTTTGATATATTTATGCCTTTGTTTGTTATATGTGTGCTTTTATTTATTTTAATTTATTTTTTTATTTATCGTTCAACATTTAGTTTATTTATTCGATTATCTTACCGTACTAACTTGGTTTTCTGTTGGTGTTTGTTTTTTCTGTTCTCTTTCCTTTTTCCTACATTTATGTTGCATGCCATATCATAACATAAATGTTGATTCGAGAACAGTCTAATTTAGAGGGCATCCGAAATAGGAGAGAAATCTATGATGTCAGGAGCAATAATGCTACAGTATCAGGTTGGGTTGAACGAAGACCAACGGAGAAAGAAGACAGTTCGATAGGAGACACGTGTCGGAGGCAGAGACGACATATCTTGGATACAGAGGTGGATCCTCATTGAAGCCAATGGGGGCCATGACCCCCAAAGTTTGAAAATTTCACATTTAGCCCTTTAAAAATTTTAAAATTATTATTATATTTCAAAAATTTTAAATAATTTCAATTAAATCCTTTTCTATTTTTTTTTTTAAAAATGAGCCTTGATAAGTTTCGATTTTTTCAAAAATTTTAGTTAAACTCCTACATATTATGAAAATTTTAAATTAAACCCTTCAAAATCTTTTGAAATTTTGATTTAAGCCTCTAAAAGTTTCAAAAATTTTAAATAGGCCCCTTCAAACTGGATTGTCAAGATTCACCCCTAAAGAAGAGACTCTTGTCTGCATTTTGCTTGCACAGACTAGAGATCTCTCCAAAAGCTTTAGGGTACACAGATGACATTGACGCGGATCTTTTGAGCAACATAAGAAGAGAATGACAGGGTAGCCTATTAGATTGGAGACGACATTGAGACATGGAGTGCGAGCCTTGCTTCACGAAGTCGAGATGGCAAGACAAGAAGCTAACTGTTATGTGTATTTCGTTATTTCAGGTTATTGTAATTAGACATCTTCTCCGTTAAACATGTGTCTTTCTAAGGATAGTTTACGAATCAACACTTCATTTGCATTCATCATTACATTTTATACTTATTGTTTACCCTTCTATTTTTTTATCCCTTCATGACATATTTCATGCATTAATCAAATTTTTGGGGTTCGATGGCAGTAACCCAAGAATCAGTTGAAGTTTATCATGGACTAAAATTTGGGAAGAATTGAACAAACTTAGAGATCAAGACTCGAGCAGTTAGAAGATAGACTCAAGAAAGATGTCAAGAAGAAAGAAAGAACTGATGCTTTTAACGCAAGAGAGCTTTGCCTAGTCCCTGATTTGGTTATTCCATCAAATTTCAAGATTCCATGCTTCGAGAAATATGATGGTACCAGCTGCCCCAAGATTCATCTGATTATATTCTGTAGAAAAATGGAAGGCTACCTAGGAGATGAAAAGTTGTTGATTCACTACTTCCACGATAGTTTGACGGGACCCGCCGCAAAATAGTAAAATTGGTTAAGTAGAAATCAAGTTCTATCCTGGGATGATTTAGCCAAAGCTTTCTTGGGGTAATATAAATATGCCTTAAATTTAGTACCTAGTCGGTAAATCCTTCAAAGCCTGAAGATGAGATAAGAGGAAAGCTTTAAGGAATATGCTTTAAGGTGGTAGAGTTTAGCAACCCAGATGCAACCTCCCATAACTGAAGAAGAAATGACTCCCCTAATTCACGCAACTCTTACCCTCACTTTCTTTGATATAATGCTCAGGAAATCAATGAGCAGTTTTGAGGATTTTATAACGATCAAAGAAATGATCGAATGTGGGATTCAGACAAGAAGATTGGGGCATAAGCTTACGGGCCAAACCAATCAGGAAACGGAAGAAGACAAAGAGGTAAACGAGTGTTGCCTTCAAATATCTCGTAATCGTAAGAGAAGAAGGCTTGTTGATCCTTCTAAATTGCCCCAAAAAATTCCCCGAACAAGCGCAGATATTAAAATGTTTGAGATACCCATTTCAGACTTGTTCCCTCGTTTGGTTGAAGGTCATTACATCACTCCTAGGCTGATGAAGATTACGCCTAACTTATTTGCCCACGGTTTTGACCCAGAAAGTGCTTGCGATTTCCACATGGGGACACTGAGGCATTGAACTAAGAAGTGTAGGTCGTTACTAGAAGAAATTAAGAAAGTGTTCAACGATGGAGTCCTAACATAAGATTTAATCCGATAGTGGAAAATAAGGAAGATAGGGCAAGCTTACACCGTGCTAAAAAGGCCAGGATGACTTGAACTCCCTATGTTTGGGTTTCTCATCTTTTCATGAAGATGTTAGTTTGATTCCCCCTACATTTCGGTTTCTCCTTTTTTGAGAATAATGCACAGAACAAACCCTATGGCTTAAACCCTAAAGTAGTAGAAATATTTTATAAAGACACATGTCTATTTATTTTTGTCAAAAATGAAAATCATTTTCTTTATTCATATTTAGAAAATATTTTTGCATTCTTCGATTCTTTAAACATTTCATTCATTGTTATGGGGCAGTTTTTGTTCTCCCATACACATTTAAACTTAGTTTTGAAAAGGACATACACATGTATATATCATTTTATCATGACCTTGAATTTCAATTGCAAGAGTATCTTTGATTCAAATCCAGAGATCAATTTCAAGCTGCTTATGTTTAGAAGGAATTTAATGTTGTGGGGATGTTGTAATTGCAAGCCTCTATTGATTCATTTAGGCCAATGGGGGAACAAAATGAGTGTTCAGGTAATGGGCATCTCCCATTTAGTGAATTCCCCTCTCAAGCATTTTTCGTTTAAGATCCTTGAGTTGAGTGTTGACCCTAAACTCCTACCCCCTGAAGACTTTCTCTTAATGTCTATGAAAGGGACGACGAATGGAATCCTTCCACTTTCTAAGGAGGAAGAAATAAGACCACATACATTGGATAAAAAGACCGGAGAATCTCTAGAAGGAAACTATTAAAGGAAAAATTTTGCTCAAAGAGCCAACCCAAACAAAGTTGAAAAATGCCAACCAGAAGACTGAAGCATTCAAGAAAGAGAGCAATAATTTGAATAGTATAATAAAAAGAAAGTAAAAGAATATATGATGAATCTACCATTTAACCAAAAGAGCCGCAAAGAAATGATAAATTTTGAGTAGAGACACGCATCAATACTAGTCAGAATACAGTATAGTCCACAGATACACATTATAGAGAAAGAATTGAACCTTAGGCTGAAAACCCAAAAATGGGCAGTCTAAAAAAAATTTCAAAAAAGAAAAAAGAAAAAGAAAAAAAGAGAAGAGAAAAGAAAAGAAAATACTTTACGTGAGCACACCAGATCAAGCAATGCGAGAATAAAGCTTTAACTAGAAGAAGTGAACTAGGGACTTTTATGCACCCCTACATCCAATTGAATCCCAATTTAAGAAAAGCTACAGAAGGTTGATTGTCTTTGAATAGAATCGTGCATAAATGCCGAGTCAAGATAAAAATTATTCCAAAGCTACATATTCTAGGAAAGGAAATGAACTCTAGGGTGAATACCCAAAAATGGGCAGTCTAGTGCGATCCAAAGAATGAAAAGAAAAGAATATTTTGTCTGAGCATGTCAAGTATATGAATGAGGTTTTTATCAGAAAAAATGATACAGAGATTTGTACGTAATACTCCATTTAAGTAAATCTCAATTTTAAAGAGACATGGAGGATCGATCACCTTTGAATAAAACGCAAGCATTAATATCAAGCCAGGATGCAAGCCGATCCAAAGTTACATAAGAAGGAAATGAACTCTAGGGTGAAACCCCAAAAATGGGTAGTCTAGAGCGATCCAAAGAATGAAAGAGAAGAGAATATTTCATATGAGCATATCCAGGTCATACAAGTACAGAAATGCATTTTTGCTTAACTGTGACCGATGACCTACATTGCAAGACTACAAAGACCATTCCGATCATACGCCGATATCTAAGTTGGATGAGTCTGTCTTCATATTACATTCCCCCTATAAGGGTCAACCTTTCTTCAATGAACGTCAAACTTCAAGTGTCTGATCGACACCAAAATGAGGGAAGGATAAGGCATGGTGAGTTAGTGAGATTATGAGAGCCACCTTAAATGTGTTAGAATTTAGGTATGCGAATTGTTACTCTCAGAAGCCTAATGGACTGAAAGAGACTACACATATGTATATATCTCTGCAAACAATCAAGATATTCCAAACATACACTTCATTCGAGTTGATCTTTGTTGATTTGAAGCAAATGTGCTATTACATTTGATATTTCGGGGCCGAACATTAGTTTCCAAAAATGTTTGGCATTGACTCTAATTTTGATTTCCTCCAAACATTAGTTTTCAAGAATGTTAGGCATTTTTCTCCAAATTTTGATTTTTCTAATATTTATCATTTTCTCCAAACATCAGTTTTCAAAATTGTTTGACAATTTTTCTCCAAATTTTGATTTTTCTAATATTTATCATTTTCTCCAAAATGTTTGGCACTTTCTCCAAGATTTATTTTCAAAATGACTGCCATCTTTTAAAAATTTTGCATTTTTGCATTACTTTATAATGAGAATTAAAGCACAGGGACCTAGAATTGGTTTCCGCTGAGATGTTTCATTAAGTTCAATAAACAAGATTGAGCTTACAAGATGAGTTCACAGGAATTGAGGCATTTTGCTCGCCCAAATTTTGAAGTAGACGAAGACTCCGCATGTTGGGTCAAAAACAAGAAAATAGTCGAGCCCTATGATTAAATGAGGGAAGGCTGATGATAAGAAATTTAAAAATAGTATAGGGGCTAGAATAAGGATTTGCAAAATGGGTAGTAAACCTGGAGAAGAAGAGAGTTACTCGTGCAAAAGGGTTAAAAGCGTGAGTCAGATGCGAGATGAGTATTCAATTGACAAGATGAATATTTAAGAGCATACAACAAAGAAGTAAAGGAAAGAAATTCGAGAATGACCTTTCAGGGAATAGGATTTGAACAACCCTAAAAATATTACAATGCATGCATCATGTATAGATATCCCTATCTTAGGGGTGTGTTAACTTAAAAAGCATTTTGCTTATTTAAGCAGGTATTTGAAGACAAGCAAAGATTTTGATATGCGGCTTCATGTTGAAGAGGTAGATTTTATTGAAGATGTGCTATTGATAGCCATGATGGCGTGAATCCAGTTCTTAAGTCTTTCGGGCCATCAGTAAGACCTACGCGCATGATGTTGAACCTTATTTTGATGTCAAGACTGGTAGAAATTGGGGAATCATTTTATGGGATTTTGGCATGAATCAATTTCTTAAGTCTTTTGGGCAATCAGTAAGACCTCCGGGCATAATGTCAACCTTATTTTGATGCCAAGATGGGTAGAAATCGAGGCATCATTTTAAGGGATTTTGGTAGCCATGTTGGCGTGAATCTAGTTCTTAAGTCCTCCGGGCCATCAGTAAGACCTCCGAGCATGATGTCAACCTTAATTTGATGCTAAGACGAGTAGAAACTGGGGCATCATTTTAAGGGATTTTGGTAGCCTTTTGGCGTGGATCCATTTCTTAAGTCCTTCTAGCCACCAGTAAGTCCTTCGGGCATGATGTTAAACCTTCTTTTGATGTCAAGACAACTAGAAACTTGGGCATCATTTTAAGGGATTTTGGTAGCCTTTTTGGCGTAAATCCATTTCTTAAGTCCTTCGGGCCATCAGTGAGTCTTTCGGGCATGATGTTAAGCCTTTTTTGATTTCAAGACAGGTAGAAATTAAGGCATCATTTTAAGGGAATTTGGTAGCCTTTTTGGCGTGAAACCATTTCTTAAGTCCTTCGGGCCATCAGTAAGACCTTCGGGCATGATGTTAAGACTTCTTTCCATGCCAACACGACAAATATCGAGGTATCAAAGAACTCGTAGCTTGAAGAATCAAATATAAAAACTAGAATCGGCTATAAAAACATTGTAATAAATCAATTGTACTCAGATCATCAATCAATAGAATAAAAAAAAGAACGCATTTCAGAGATATTCATCTTTTTATTTCGCATTCAAAAAAAAGAAGGGAAGGTTATACCTTTCTCCTATTCCGGGCCGCCGTTGCCTCCGGTGGCCGAGGGCGGTGAGTCGATGAACAACACCGGTCCATTTTCTTTCCTATCTCTTCGAAAAACTCTTGATTTTTAAAAAATAAAAAAGGGGAATGAGGTTTTGCTTTCGTAAAGAAAAGGGAGATTTGCTTTTAGAAAAGGAAAAGGAAATTTTGGGAGAATTTTAGTGGTCACCGGCGCCGACAAATGACGGCTGGTGACTTCTCATGACGGTCAACGGTGGCTGACACGGCTGTGCACAGTTGTGTTATGGAAAACCTAAATCAGTTTAGAGAATCTGGGGTTATGGCCTTGTTTTTTTAAAACTATGAATGAAAGGGTTTTTGTTCTTAATTTTTAGTATTTATACCCTATTAAAAAATCCGCCTTATTACATAATAAGGATCTTCGCCCCCAATTTATTCCTTTCCGTAGTCCTTGACGTTTTCAAAAACGTTTCAATTCGTCCCCTTTAGCCCAATTTTGCCTGAGACCAGTGGGTTATTTCTTATATAATCTGTGTTGTTGTTGTTTTTTCTCCTTTAAATCCCGATACTATGTATTCATTTCATATATTATAACGTTTATATTTCATATACGTATATTATGGTATTTATGTATGGTTGGTTTTATATATGTATCGTATATAATATATATAGTTTTTATATATATTTCTATGTTACATAATATATATGCACACCATATATATTCTTTTGTTATAAATGTCGTATGCCTTTTCTGGTATTATTTGGTCCTATGATATTGTGTGGCTGCCTATTTTTGTTTGTTAGTATTAGTTTTGTTTATTTATTTGGTCGGTGGATTTACATGGCTCTTGTGTATGATGCAATATAGATATGCTTGTTTAATTCGTATGGTATATTGTTTTTGTTAAATTAACTTTATGTCTTTTATTTATGTATATTTATTCGTGCCTTATTTGATTGCTTATAATATTTACTTAGGCTTAATTAGTATGATATGTTTTATTATTTGCTTTGATTGAGTGATTAGATTTCGTTCTGTGTGTGCGTGCGTGCGTCTGTGTGTGTCTGTGTGTGCGCGCGTGTGTGTCCTATCTTACCATATATATAGGTATTATTACCTTATGTATGTATATATACCCTATATAGTAGCTTATATGTATTATATTGTTTTTTTGTATATAGTTGTTTTTAGGCTTAAGGGTGTAAGAAACCCTTAAAAAAATTTAAAAAAATAATCAATGAAGCCCTTGAATTTTTTTTTTTTTGCACTCAACTAAGCCCTCGAACCAAGAAATTTAATCAATTAAGCCTTTGAACCAAGAAATTTAATCAATTAAGCACTTTAACCAAATTTGACCATTAAATCGTAATAGTTTTTTCGATCCACTGTTGTAGTGAACTGTGTCACGGTGTTTCCACTTGACATATTTTAGAATTTTTTATTTTATTTAAAAATTTCTTTAAATGTTCTAATAATTTTAAAAATCTTATAAAATTTATAAAAAATACATTTTGAATTTTTTTGTAAATGCAATATGATAGAACTGTAGTGTATCATGTGTCATTAATATTTGAAGAAAAAAGTAGTCAAGATTTAATAGTCAAAATTGGTCAAAGGGCTTAATTGATTTAATTTCTTAGTTCAAGGGCTTATTGATTAATTTTTTTGGTTCAAGGCTTGATTGGATGCAAAAAAAGTATAAGGGCTTCATTGATTTTTTTTCAAAAGTTCAAGGGTTTCTTGCACCCTTAAGCCTTATTTTTATTAAAATATACGTATAGTATAGTATAGTATATATATATATATATATTATGCTTCATTATTCTTTGCTATGTTATACATCCATTCTACCTTTTATTTTATTTGTTGCCCCTATTTTATTTATTCATGTCATCTTTTAGTTACGTTATTATCTTTATGTTCATATTTCATCATGCATAATTAATTGTCATATTTAATTTATAGCAATAGTCTAGTTTAGTACTCGAGACCTCGATATTCAAGTGGGAGTGTCGTCTCGAGTCTTCGGGCGTCATCTCCTTTGGTATTGTGGGTCGCGGGTTAGGTTGTTCGAATCACATGTTCATGCATTCATGCATTTTTAGGGATTAAAAATAAAGTTAGGTCGAATTTTAATTTTTTTCTTAGTTAAATACGATACGAACCCTTAGGTACCAAATTTTTTGGCGTGGCGGGGTACTAACCCTTCTCCACACGTAACCGACTCCCGACCTTAGAATCTCTGTTTTTGTTTTTCGGTGTTCGGTCTACCTTACCCAAGTGACCGGTGGCGACTCTAAGTTTTATTTAAAAATACGAACTTTTCAAAAATTTCCCTCATGTGCCATTTTTAATTAAAAACGAATTTTCTAAATGAGCCCGAATTTTTTTTAGTCTCTACACATGCATGAAAAGATAACTATAAAGCAATACAATATAAATAAACCCTAGCTATTTGTGTATTCATATACGTTATTATCATATATAAAATATTATATACAAATTTTTCATATATTTGTAATTTGTATATATTGTATTTTAAAATTGCCAGGTTTATATGAGTGATGATAGTAGTTGTAGGTAGGAAGCTTATAGTTGTAAGAGTTGATGGTGATATATAAAATAATATGGAATGGAAGAGATTAGGAATATTGTATGATATAGACTTGAATGGCCGTTGTTTATTTGGGGATGTTCATCCTCATCCAAGCTACGCTGCATTAAATACTAAGAAAGTGAGTTGAATCTTCATATTGGGTGTTCAATCATATTTTTTTAAGTAAATTAACCTAGTACTTTATTTTTTTTAATCATTTGATAACGTACACACATTTTATACACATAGATATTTAAACACAGATTTTTTAGAATGTACATCATCTTCTTTTTTACTATAGTCACTTTTTGAGTTTGATTTTCAATCATACATGTATAGAGATATGATAGGATACATTTTTAGGTTTGGCATTTAAAATGATTATTGTGAAAATTTTACTCTTTATTATTTTTTGACTAGTTTGATCTAGCAATTTTCAATGTCGTTAATTGTTATTACGTTAGTTTTTGAACATTTTTTTCGTTAGTTGTCAGGGGTAAAAAGAAAGGCTTAAATGAAAAATAGGTGCTCAAAATATTTTTTTTTTAACTTTAGGTGCTTAAAGTATTTTTTTTGTAAAAATAGGTGTTCAAATTTTCAAAAATTGTAATTTTAGGTGTCTGACCATTAATGGGTGTTAAAATTTTTAACAATCAATACATGACACATGGCACTAATTTGATTTTTTTTAATTTTTTAAAGAAAAACACCCAAAATTTTTAGAATTTCATAAATTCCCAAATTTTTACAATTTTTAGAAAACAACCCCCAAATCCCTAAAATCTCCCAAACCCAAACCCCAAATTATCACTGCTTCTGCCGCCGATTGCCGCCCCTAAGCTTACTCCTTTGGTCGTCAAATCTAACCGGTCGTTTTCCCCATCAAGGCGTCGCCGAAAACGACCTACAACATGACAGCCGAACGTCGATTTCGTGTTCGACGTTCGACTGCCACGCCGCTTATCGTTTTCGGTGACACCGTGATGGGGGAAATGATCGACTAGGTTCGTTGACTAAAGGGGTAGGATTAGGGGCGGCGATCGGCGGGGAAGGCGGCAATAATTTGGGGGTTTGGGAGATTTTAGGGATTTGGGGACTGTTTTATAAAAATTGCAAAATTTTGGAAATTTATGGAAAAAGAAATTGTTTTAAGTTTTTAATTTTGAAAAAAATAAAATAAACATGCCACGTCTCAAGCATTGATTGGTTAACAATTTTTTAACACTCTTTAATGGCCCGACACCTAAAATTGCAACTGTTGAAACTTCAAGCACCTAAAACTATAACGGTTAAAACTTTAGGCACCTACTTTTACAAAAAAAATAATTTAGGCACCTAAAGTTCAAAAAATGCATACTTTAGGCACCTATTTTTCATTTAAGCCAAAAAGAAAATAAAAGGCATTAATTTTAAAATAAAAAATAAAAAATTTAAATAAAATATAAAATGCAACAAAATTTTTAAAAATTCTTAAAATATTAAAAAAACAACTATTTTTTTATATCTTTTGATTTTTAGGACCTCTTTTTATATTTTCAATGGTATTATGATTTTTTTAAAAAAAATAGATTAAACATCATTGCAATTTTAAAAAATAGTTTTTAATAAAAAGAACTGTTTTTTGTCTCCTTTTCTTCTATTTGTCCTGAGGCGATTACAATTTTTTTTAAAATTTTAATATTCATTTTTTTGTACTATTTTCTTTTCGCCGGCGGTGGCCGTTGATCGTTTTGCTTGTTATGTACATAAATAAGATTCATCTTTGTTGATTAATTTTAGTTTTATGTTTTTCTTGTTTCTTTTATTTTACTTTGTCAGGTTTATATTATATCTGCTTCTATGGCAGTTTTTTTCGTCTGCTTGTATGGTAGTTCTTTTGTCTGCTTTTATGGCAGTTTCAGTCTATCTTTTGATAGCTTAAAGTTCAGGTGACGAGTATCATCGAACTTCTTTGTCAGCGAAGGAGGCCGAGCTGTACATGTTATGATCCCCTTTTAGTGGTTGTACCGATACGCAAGAACAAGTAGCGGAAGAATTTTGCTTTCTTCAAAGAGCACTCAAGGCAAAGTAATAGTTTTTTGGATTTAATTTCAGAAGCTTTTCAAGTTCTTCTGAAGGTGTTAGGTTTGATATTTTAACGTCTTTCACACCCCTAAATTTTACTGCATTTTTATTTTGCACTGAACTTCCAATGTTTGATGTGTGATTCCTTTGAAATCTTTTCACTATTAAATATAATTCAATTTTTTTAAAAAAATATTTAAAAAAATAAATTCTTATTTTTGGTAATTCAATGAATTTGTTTTTATAATTTTATTTCGTATTTTGATATTTTTTAACATTTATTAAACATGGAAAAATCTGATTGGCAAAATCTTAATTATGTTTAATTTACGAAAATTGAAAAAGTAAAAACAAATTTGAGGCTGGATAATGGTATATAGGGAACAAAAACAAACTGTCCAGCACAAACATTGGGCTATGCTTCACGGCTTAGCCCATTCTATTTGGACCGTTGGGTTAGCCTTGATTCACCTTGACATTGGGTCTGTACTCATAGTAGCACTAAAAGATCGTAGCCCATTCCATTATACGATGAGCGGTAGCCTCATCAGATTTGATTTCAGCCTGATTCACTTATTCTACTGCTAATTGTAAAATGTTTTAAAAAAATATTAATATTTATATACTTTTTTTAACTAAATCTAAATATTTATTAATTCAATGGTTCATGAGACTTGTACTTTTAAAAATAAATTGGCTCATAAACCCTATTCCAATGTGATGGTCACTTTCGTTCTAAATTTTAAAAAGTAATGTTTTGTCATTTATGTTATGGTTTTATACCGTTTTTGTCATCATTTTATAACGTTTTAGTCACTGAAGTCTGAAAAAGTTAAAAGTCGTTACTTTGATGAGGTGGCATGTCTCAATGACTAACATATTATAAAACAATAATGTAAATGAGGTGGCATGTCTCAATACGGGTTTTTTCTATCGCTATGCTAGCCAAAGACGCCGTAGTAAACGTATTGATGGGCTGCTTACAAACGATGGGAGCTTTCAGGATGAGAATGATGTGGTCTGGTATTGCTGTTAATTACTTTTCTGAGTTATTCACTTCAAGGGGTGTCTCCGATCCCACTGATATTCTGCATGGTATTGACTGTTGCATTAATTTCGAGATGAATCAGTCTTATGCGTGAATTTTCCCTTGATGAAGTATTTACTGCTTTAAATTCAATGAGCCCTTTGAAAGTGTCGGGGGCTGGTGGTCTAGGGGCTGCGTTTTATCAACGTTTCTGAGGAATTATTGGCACTGAAGTCGCTGCCTACTGTATTGGAGTTCTTAAGGGTCAATTTTCGATTGCTGAAATTAACCAAAAGCATATTGTGTTGGTTCCGAAAGTTACCGATGCAAGATCCATGTCTCTATTTCGGCCAATCTCATTATGCAACGTCCTCTTCAAAATAATTTCTAAGATGCTGGCCAATAGATTGAAATTGATGCTCGATGTCTGTATCGACGAGGCTCAAAGCGCCTTTGTACCAGGGCGCCTTATCACTGGCAATGTCAGTACTGCGTATGAGATTCTCCATTCTTATAAGAAGAGGCGGGTTGGTCAATCGGGCTCTTTTGCTCTTAAACTTTATATGAGCAAGGCCTATGATCGAGTTAAGTAGGGTTTTCTTAGCACTGTGATGGCTCGTATGGGCTTCTGTGGACCTTGGATTGATCTTGTTCTTGGCTGCCTCACAACAGTGTCTTACTCAGTGGTGGTTGTAATCACTAATTTTGTACGGGAAAAAACCCCTTTTATTTTCATGTTACAATAAAAAGACTTTATTTATCTTGTTTATTTTTTATATGATAAAAAAACCAAAGAAACTAAAAACACTAAGGTTATTAGAATCATTACTAATAGTGATCTTATATCATATTAAGTTAAGTGTGTGTTGGTTATATATATATATATATATATATATATATATATATATATATATATATTTGCCCAATTAAAAGAACCAAATGCTTTAAGGAATTTAATGGGCTTAGGTTACTAGTATTGTGCTTCCTTTTTCCCATTATTATGTTCATTTTATTATCCTTATCATTATATATTTTACCTTAATACAAATATGCATTGAATTAGTTGAAATCCATGTGGATTAGAAAATAAATAAGTAATAGGACCACTTATTTTATTTCTGCTAGCCCATAAAAATATACAAGATAAGTAAAGCCCAAGAAAATGCATAATAATAAGTCCATAATATTGAATAGTTAAATGTCTATTTACATTTGTTGGCCCGGTAATAGCCCTAAACTTAAGAAACCCTAGCCCTAATCTGATGTCCTTTGGTTGCAGCCGCCAACATCCCCACCGTTGGATCCAGATATCATCGAACAGTCCATGATCGAGGGAGTGACCGTTCAATGTTCCCATGCGCCTCACGCGCGACCCTCGGTATCATCCACGCGCGCGTGCAGCTCAACTACTCGACCTCTCACTTTCTTCCGCACCAAGTTCACCACCACGACGATCGCAGCAAGGTCACGTAAACGCCAACTCACCGTTGCCTCGCCACATCAGCGCCACTTCAACAGCCACACCAGCAAGCCCCCTGGTCCCCCTTCCATAACCGCTCGGCCACAGTAGCATATACAACAAAAAGGATGAGTTAGCAGAGAAAATCAAAATAAAAAATGACGTAAATGTTAGAGAGCAATGCGGATCAGGGGACAAATAGACAGCGTAGAGGATGCACCATTTCCTTTAGAGAAATTAGAACCAATAGGGATTTTTCCCATGTAATTTTAATTCCAAATTTCCATGTAATATTAGAGTATATAAAGAACAGTAGCTCTAACCATAAAGAGGGAACAAGAGCAAAAAATAGAAGCATGTATTCTGGGATTTCCATTCAATAGAAAGTAGAGAAGCGACCTCAAGCTCTTGAGGTATAATCATTTGTCATCATTTAAAGTATATGCATAATAGAAAATACAGTTAGGGCTTTGTGTTTACCTTTTTTTAGCGGCCCATCTTCTCCTTTGTCGTTTCGCTTTCCACTCGTTGATAAGCCTTGAATGGTGAAACGGAGTGGAGACGGCATCAGAGAAGGTCTCTGACTTCGGTAAGTTTTAAAAAGGAAAAAAAAGGGTCTCTTTCAGTTCTGTTTTGGATATTTTCAAAGGAAAGGTTTGGATTTTGAAAGAAAGAAGCTCGGATCGGTGTTTTAGGGTAAAAGGGGTTTTTTGGTGACTTTTGGGGTTCTTTGGCCCCCGTTGAATAGCGTCCGACGCAGCGGACGAGCCGCTGGAAACTGGGTTATACGGCCAGATTCTGGGCAGGGCGGCAGCGCTGATGAACACCACGTCGGTGTTCATCCCCTGCCCAAAGAGTTTTCAGAGAGTCTGGGGGGGTTTGGGTTATAACAAAACTTTTTTTTCTAATTTTGGTTAAAAATGTTTAATATATACTGGTTTAACGTTTTAAAAAGGGGAAATTGTGTTTTAAACCCTTCCGTCCCGGTCTATTCACCCTTTAAGGAGCTCTGCATTTTTAAACACTTTCCGTGGTCCCTAGACGTTTGTTGCGTCTTTCAATTTGGCCACCGTTTCAAGCAGAGTTCTCATTTTCTTTTAATTTGTCCCTTAATTTTGTTTTTATTCAATTAAGTCCCGTTTCTAGTTTATAATGTGATGTTTAATATTTTTTTCAGCATTAATTTTGTGGCTGATTAGCTTAAAATGCGTTGATGCGTATGGGTGATAATTATTTGAATGCTAGAGAACATGGGTTGATATTTTGGTAAATTGGTGTTGGGCCTTTGTTATCCTAGTTAGTTTGCTTTGGGCCCAGGTTTAAGTGCTTTTGGGCCTAACTTCTAGATAGTAATTGGGTTTTAGGCCCAATTTGGGGTTAAGCTTAGAGTTTTAAGTTTTAGTTTCCTTTTACGCTTAGTTTACTGGTTATTATGGCCTAATTTTTCGTTTTGGGCCTTAGGTCCTTGGTTTTTTTAGTGGTTTGAGCCCTAGGTTTTGGGCCCAACTAATAGTTTTTGGGTTTTAGATTAGGTTAAGGGAATTAGTTTAATCAATTCAGATCGTGTGCTTGTCTCATAGGGGCATGATTCTTAAATTAATTAAGTTAATTTTAGGCTTAGTTTCTTTAAGAGCCTTAATTAGATTAGAATTCGAATTGGTTTAGTGGATGTAAATTCATTCTTGGCTCATTTGAGTGAATGTTAGATTCATTAAATTAATCGAATATTTCTTAATAACTTTAAGATAAAATGAACTTCAAAGATGAGATTAACATCAAATCAGTTATCATAACTTGTTAGGGTTTTAGTCATTTAGGGCTAATTAATTTAGGATTAAATACTAGAATCACTTAATTAACAGTTAAGTCACTAATTGAACTTCAATAACTTGGGCTTTTTAGGTTAGGTCTTGGGGTAGGCCTTGTGTGTTTATCTTTTATACCTTTTGTTTGCCATCTCCTATTTGTCATTCATGTGACTTTAACCATTTTGACTGCACGTTAATTAATTTAAATTATAAAAAGGGGAGGTAATCACTAGTTCCGATATTTGTGTCATAACAGTCCGAGCTTAAAGGATGTTGACCAAATATTTGAATTAATCCTTACTGACTCAAAGCAGAATTAAAACTTGACGAAGTCATCACATCATTCCTTAACTGCTTGCACCATGCATAAAGGTGACGTGCGAGATTCGAACCATAAATTAACACGGCAGTCGGGCTTATTCAATGTCAGTTTAATCTATGGTCCAAGGTATCGTCAACCTTATTAATTGAATGTCCAATTAATTAAAACCCAACCAATTTGATAAAGCCCGTTCAATTAAGGTTAATTTTCAATTAAGGTCACCGAATTAAATTCCTCTCAAATTCCGACAATTTCCTTTGATTAAAAGCAACAAATATTTTGGTACCGATTTTCGGGCGTGATGGGGCTGCTAATGCATCCCCACACGTAACCAACTCATGAATCCTCTTTTCAAATTGAATCTCTGGTTTTGTGGTGTCCGGCCTACCTTATCCAAGTGGCCGGTGACGACTCCAAGCTTTCAATCGTTTTTAGGGATTATGTTTTTTAAATTAATTTCCCCTTTAACAAACCTTCTCCAAAAGATGGGATACCTTAGAGTTTTCAAAAAACGTCGCTACGGGATGGCGACTCCGCTGGGGACCGGTTTTGTTTTTTAAAAAAACAAAAGAGAGTTAGGCCAAATAAAATATTTGTTGCTTATTAATGATAGAAAATTGTCGCAATTGCAATAGATTCTAGTGAGGTTGAACCTCTCTTGAAAATGTAATTACAATTGAATGGGGTTTGATAATTGGTGACCTTTGAATTAGTTTTTCATTTAATTTCTAAGGAATCACCGATATATATTGCATCATCTCATCAGGCTCTATACCCGAGCTCCGTCCCTTAAGTGGGAGTGAAACGCCACATATCCACGTGAGTATCCCTCCAAGGGTCGGTAATTCACTTTTGAAATCCACGCCTCTTGACACATGAGCAGCCCTCCACGTCACTAGGTCGTGCTTTCCCTCGAACCGAAACTAATTCGCAAGCCTGTAATGGGCCATAATTGGGGTTCTTGTTGCCTTAGTAGGTGATAAGATGGGTTCAGGTACCCCAATTAGAACCGAACCCAAGTGTGTGAATCTAAGAAGCCATGCGGATAACCATGACGAATTAGAGTTCTTGTGTTTAGGGCTTTTTTATATGCTTGCTTTTCGCTTAACTTACTTAATTTTACCTCTTCTCATTTGCAAGTTTATTGTTTACCTCATGACTAACCTTTTGTCTCGTTTCCTGTCATTTTTATCTTTATTTTGCATATTATATCATAATCATGAAGAGACACTAAGTCTGGGAATAGTTTGAAATTAATGAATAGATCGATGGGAGACTTAGTTCGCAACAATGATGAGAAGAATTGTGATGTTCAGATATGGTCGGAAAGGGAATAGTTACATGAGAGAGATAGCGTTGCCAAGGGGTTCAGATCAGCCATGTCATCAACGACATTCATGAACACCAGATTTAATGATGTGTCTGATTTGAAATCAATATGGAACAGTTGGGATTTCGAAACAAAGAGCACTTTTAGGGAAGAGTATGGTGACATTGCGTATTTGTTAGAGGTTCCAATTGATCAGGCACTACTGCAAACCTTGGTGGGTTTTTGAAACTCCGCCTACAGCTGTTTCACGATTGGTAACTTCGATCTTACTCCTACAATTGAAGAATATCAGGATCTTATAAACTGCAAAAGGATTGATATGGATCGTGTGTATTCTAAGCCAAGTAAGAACAAAGACTTTCGAGGTAAGCTTGTCAGAATATCAAATACATTACTATCTTGGGTTAAGCAGCAGGTCACCACTTGGAACAGTAAGAAGTATTTTAAGTGGGAGAGGATCTTGGCTTTGGCTTCTGTGCGCCCTGTGGGTTGAGTTCAGCGGAACCTGTTTGCGTTGTTGATCAATGGGTTGGTATTATTTCCTCGGGCATTGGGCCTCGTTGACCCGTCAGTTTTGGATTTTTTTTGAACATTTGAGTAGTGAGACTAATCCAGTACCTATAATTATGGCTGAAACCTTCCGATCCTTGAGATTTTGTCGGGAGAATGGTAGAGGACACTTCCAGGGATGCCCGTAGCTTTTAACGGTTTGGTTTTACAGCCACCTTTGGACCAATCCTAGCCTTTTCATGCCCCTTTACGATGGTAGGTTCTCACCCTTAGAAGAGTTCATACGAAAGAATGACTGGCCAACTCGGAGATCTGAGGAGGTATGGCAGGACGTTCTCTGGAACCTAAAGGAAGAAGATATAGTTTGGAGAGCACCGTGGTTGTTGGCGAATAATATTCTCTATAGATGCGGAGAGTATTCGTGGGTACCGCTACTTAGCCTTTGGGGGCATACTGTTTGCGCACCCTTGCTAGTTCTAAGACAGTATGGTTCAAAATAGTTTGTGCCAGCCACCAAAGGGCTAAATGAATTCAACGTGGATTATGCAAAGGAGAAGGGCTATAAGGCAATGGTATACAACGCTTCCTCAACCTAGAATAGTGTAAGACGGCTTAGGATCATGAATGCTCCATACATGGTTACTCCTGAATATAAGGCGTGGCGACTTATCCATGTCAACGACAATATTTAGTGTTTAACCCCGATAGTAGGCGATCTTTAGAAGAAAGATTGGCCACACTCCCTACCGAGGCATATCTGATGAGGAAACAGCTTGAAGAAGAGCGAAAGAAATACCTCAAGCTTAAGGAGAAAGCCTATCAAGAGAAGTTCGACTTCAAGTTAGAAAAGTGCAGTTCGAAGGGGTGGTTAGAGACCTACAAAAGAATAGAGAGGAACTAAAACTCGAACTCAAGTTGGAAAAGAGGAGATTCAGCAGCTCAAGAGGTTAAGTAGAAGCAAGAGAGTCACAAAAGGAGGGTCGAGCGAGGGGCTGGAGCTCTGGCTTAAAGAAATGAAGAATCTGTGAACCTCCCATTCAAAACAAATTGAGAAAGAACAACATCAAAGCAAAGCCTTGAGAGATCAAGTGAAATGTTTGGAAAAGTCTATTTCCAAACACAAGGGCTCGACTAGCAAGTTGAAAGCCAACAACTCAGAAAATCAAGCTTTTATGACATGTGTCGAAGAGTTGGAAGCCGAGGTTCAACAACTCAAGGAGCATGTAGCAAGCATGAGAGGGGAAATTCAAGTACGCCTGACTTCGAGTTTGGAGCAATTGCACTTTGCCGCTTACACAATTTGGAGGCAGAAGCAAGAATTGGCATGGTGGGGGACTCAGATGCAAGAAGTTGCCCGGAAGATAAAGTTTTTAGCCAAGGACGCTACCGAGCTTCATGATTGTGTCGATGATGAATCCGAGGAAGGAGAGAGGATTGTGTGGATTTTGAGAGGAATTATCGACCTCGATACTACCTTGAAACCATATGTGTAGTTAGCTTTCTCTAGTTATTGTAACAGGACAATGTTCCCATCAATGAAAGTCATTTAACGATGATATTTGCCGAATTCAATGTTTCTCTTTATTCATACACAATACATTTATTTGCACACCTCATTTAATTACCAAAATTAACTAAATGACTTTTTTATCTTTATTTCGCATATTATATCATAATCATGAAGAGACACTAAGTCTGGGAATAGTTTGAAATTAATGACTAGATCGATGGGAGACTTAGTTCGCAACAATGATGAGAAGAATTGTGATGTTCAGATATGGTCAGAAAGGGAATAGTTACATGAGGGAGATAGCATTGCCAAGGGGTTCAGATCAGCCATGTCATCAACGACATTCATGAACACCAGATTTAATGATGTGTCTGATTTGAAATCAATATGGAACAGTTGGGATTTCGAAACAAAGAGCACTTTTAGGGAAGAGTATGGTGACATTGCGTATTTGTTAGAGGTTTCAATTGATCAGGCACTACTGCAAACCTTGGTGGCTTTTTGGAACTCCGCCTACAGCTGCTTCACGATTGGTAACTTCGATCTTACTCCTGCAATTGAAGAATATCAGGATCTTATAAACTGCAAAAGGATTGATATGGATCGTGTGTATTCTAAGCCAAGTAAGAACAAAGACTTTCGAGGTAAGCTTGTCAGAATATCAAATACATTACTATCTTGGGTTAAGTAGCAGGTCACCACTTGGAACAGTAAGGAGTATTTTAAGTGGGAGAGGATCTTGGCTTTGGCTTCTGTGCGCCCTGTGGGTTGAGTTCAGCGGAACCTGTTTGCGTTGTTGATCAATTGGTTGGTATTATTTCCTCGAGCATTGGGCCTCGTTGACCCGTCAGTTTTGGATTTTTTTGAACATTTGAGTAGTGAGACTAATCCAGTACCTATAATTATGGCTGAAACCTTCCGATCCTTGAGATTCTGTCGGGAGAATGGTAGAGGACACTTCCAGGGATGCCCGTAGCTTTTAACAGTTTGGTTTTACAGCCACCTTTGGACCAATCCCAGCCTTTTCATGCCCCTTTACGATGGTAGGTTCTCACCCTTAGAAGAGTTCATACGAAAGAATGACTGGCCAACTCGGAGATCTGAGGAGGTATGGCAGGACGTTCTCTGGAACCTAAAGGAAGAAGATATAGTTTGGAGAGCATCGTGGTTGTTCGCGAATAATATTCTCTATAGATGCGGAGAGTATTCGTGGGTACCGCTACTTAGCCTTTGGGGGCATACTGTTTGCGCACCCTTGCTAGTTCTATGACAGTATGGTTCAAAATAGTTTGTGCCAGCCACCAAAGGGCTAAATGAATTCAACGTGGATTATGCAAAGGAGAAGGGCTATAAGGCAATGGTATACAACGCTTCCTCAACCTAGAATAGTGTAAGACGGCTTAGGATCATGAATGCTCCATACATGGTTACTCCTGAATATAAGGCGTGGTGACTTATCCATGTCAACGACAATATTTCGTGTTTAACCCCCGATAGTAGGCGATCTTTAGAAGAAAGATTGGCCACACTCCCTACCGAGGCATATCTGATGAGGAAACAGCTTGAAGAAGAGCGAAAGAAATACCTCAAGCTTTAGGAGAAAGCCTATCAAGAGAAGTTCGACTTCAAGTTAGAAAAGTCGCAGTTCGAAGGGGTGGTCAGAGACCTACAAAAGAAGAGAGAGGAACTAAAACTCAAACTCAAGTTGGAAAAGAGGAGATTCAGCAGCTCAAGAGGTTAAGTAGAAGCAAGAGAGTCACAAAATGAGGGTCGAGCGAGGGGCTGGAGCTCTGGCTTAAAGAAGAGAAAGCACGAGCTGAGAACTATAAGAGTATGTTTCTCGAGCACAAAGATCGAGTGCTCACTTTGACCCAAGAAATGAAGAATCTGTGAACCTCCCATTCAAAACAAATTGATAAAGAACAACACCAAAGCAAAGCCTTGAGAGATCAAGTGAAATGTTTGGAAAAGTCTCTTTCCAAACACAAGGGCTCGACTAGCAAGTTGAAAGCCAACAACTTAGAAAATCAAGCTTTTATGACATGTGTCGAAGAGTTGGAAGCCGAGGTTCAACAACTCAAGGAGCATGTAGCAAGCATGAGAGGGGAAATTCAAGTACGCCCGACTTCGAGTTTGGAGCAATTGCACTTTGCCGCTTACACAATTTGGAGGCAGAAGCAAGAATTGGCATGGTGGGGGACTCAGATGCAAGAAGTTGCCGGGAAGATAAAATTTTTAGCCAAGGACGCTACCGAGCTTCATGATTGTGTCGATGATGAATCCAAGGAAGGAGAGAAGATTGTATGGATTTTGAGAGGAATTATCGACCTCGATACTACCTTGAAACCATATGTGTAGTTAGCTTTCTCTAGTTATTGTAACAGGACAATGTTCCCATCAATGAAAGTCATTTAACGATGATATTTGCCGAATTCAATGTTTCTCTTTATTCATACATAATACATTTATTTGCACACCTCATTTAATTACCAAAATTAACTAAAGGACTTTTCATTTCAGAAAGTATTTTAATTCTTAAAATTTCAATCATTCCGCACCAATACGGAACCCGGTTATAGTTCCGAACCATGGAGGATAGACTATCTAAGGTAGAACAAGGACAAAATAACCTTGAAACGCGTTTGGATGGGATTGGCAAAGATATTAGGGACCAGATAGCTCAGTCACATGATGTTGTTATCACTCGAATAACCAGTTTATTAGCAAAGATGAAGGGCAAAAAGGGAATCTCCATTGGCAACCTAAATTTTAACGAGCAAGAAGATGTTTTGTCTCATGCGAAGGTACAACCAGATATGTTAGAACCCGAGAAAAGGTTTTACATTAATCTCGCGGGAGTTTCTGCTGACCCTGCTGTTGGGGCATCTACGAGTCACCATGGGGGAGCCCCAACAAATTAACCCGTTGATTTGGGAGTAGGATACGAGAACAAAGTGCTAGACTTGAGCATGATGGATGAAGTTGAGAAGAGAATTAAGGTCGATATAGGGAAGAAGTATGAAGAGCAGTTTTGTATGCTCGAAGAGAGGCTAAAACCCATCAAAGGGGCCGATAAACATGAGAATAATGCAAGTGATTTGAGTTTAGTGGCTGATATGGTTCTCCCACCCAAAGTGTCTGACTTCAACAAATATAACATGACCACTTGCCCATCAGCACATATTACCATGTACTGTAGAAAGATGGTTGCTTTTGAGAAAGATAAGAAGTTACTTATTCAGTGCTTCCAAGAGAGTTTGACTGGGTCTGCAACTCGGTGGTACACCATGCTCAGCCGAGCTAATATCAAGCCATAGAAGGACATTCCGAATGCCTTCGTAGAACTACAAGCATGTGGCGGACATGATCCCCAGTCGAATCATACTGGAAGGGATGTGTAATCACTCATTTTTATCCGATTTGTAAATATTGTGTTAATATATTAGTATAATAATTATTATTGCATGTATACATATATAGTATTATTATGTGTGTTTATACGTGGGATTAATGTGTACGTAAAATTGTGTGCGATACGTGTAAATGCATGCATTATGTATGTGCATGTATTAGTAATTAGTATGGTATATGTGTGTGGTATACATGCATGTCACGTATGTATGGTTTGAATATGTACAATGTGTATGTTTATAATAATTAAGTGTGATCAAATACATGTTTGTATTATGTACTTGAGTGTATACGTATATGTATTATTTATTAGTTATTATTAACATTGCATGTATTATATAAGGTATGTATGTATATTATGTATGATCGTTTTAACGTATTTGCATGATGTATGTAAATGCATGTTAAATTATAAGTTTTGTTATTATTATTATTATTATTATTATTTTGTTAACATGTCAAATGGGTTAAAGCAGATTGGATCACATTTAAATATAAAACCCATTTATAATAATTGTCCAGTCCATCATTTACAAAACCCACTTAATTTTACATAGCCTGATCGGCCCAAACCATAACCCATATCCTAAAAACCCTAATCCACATCAGATAATAGAACCCTAATTATATATCTCTTATTACGCAGCTGTCCCTAGGCCGTTGGATCAGATCTTGATCCAACGGAAACGATTGAATGAGAGAGATCTTCCAGCTGGCGCGTGTGTCTCGCTCTCGGGGCTGCTAGACTTCCACGCGTGCGTGGCGTGCACGCGCTGACCCTTCAGATACCAAGAAGACACGTGGCACGATCTGGTACTAGCCCTCTAGTCCAAGATTGCATCCTAGCCGTCTATCTTCCATGCAATCCCAGTCGTTGGATCAGATCTGATCCAACGGCCTGGGTTCAGTCTGGCACCACTCCACCATGCCACCACCATGCTTCTTCACCGGCCCTCAACCACCATGCCAGATGCGTCAGAAGTAGAAAGAAACACCAAAAAATATGCATGTCAGTAACAAATCAGATAAAAAATATATACTTCTATATGTTATTCCTACAAAAAATGACCAGAGTAGGATATATGTGTGAAAAAAAGTTGTAAGAACACTCAGTTACCAAGTTATCAGTTTGAAAATAAAAAAAAGACAAAAAAATCTTCGTGGTAATCCCTTCTTCATTTTCTCATTCTTGCATGCATGTGTACAAAAAGAAAAAAAAATAAAAAAGTGGGCTTGTAGTTCTTACCCTCGCCGACACAACCTCTCGTCGCCGACAACAATCTGCAGGGCCTCAGAGCCGAAGTGGTGAGCCGGTCGAATAGGGTATTTTTGGTCTCGGTTTGTACAAAAAAGGGGTAGTTTAGGTTCGTTTTTTTAGATCTAGGAAAAGAGGGGGGTTTTCCAAAAATCTAAGGTCGGGGTTGAGTTTTGGTTGAAGAAATGGTTGTTTTGGGGGTGGTTTAAGACCTTGCCGGCGTCGGCAGCAGCACGTACGGCGAAAGCTCGTCGTTTTCTGAAGAATAGGGCGGCCGATGTAGGTTCATTTGGTTTCAGGTTGAGAGAATAACAAAGGGGGGAGAGTTTATTTTTGGAGTCAAATTTTTAAAATGCCAAAGAGGCAGATTTCGGGCCAAAGGGGTTTATTTATAGACTTGGTTGTTTTAAAAATGGTATAATAACGGCTTTAATCACCCCTCCGCGTTTCTAGATTTTTTGTTTTGGGCTCGCCGCATGGGCATATTACAAGATCGATCCCTCTCTGTTTTCTAAAAAATTTAATTTAAGCCCCAAATCAAACCAAATTAGTTTTCAAACGGTAAAATCACCCATTAAGCCATCCCGCGCTTTTGGGTTTTTCACTCCGAGCTCGCCCCTTGTTTAATCATGTTTCCGGTCCTTGCAAGTTCTTCCCGGGTTATAATTTGGTCCTCAAATGTTTGTTTTTTTGTTTATTCAAGTGTTCTGTTTTTAGTTTATTTTATTTCGGTCCCTCTGTTTGATTTTATTTGTAATGCTTTTGTTTTTTTTGGTATAATTACATTGTCATTTTATGTTTCATGTTCCTATGCTTTTTTTATTTTTCTCGCATTACATGTCTTTATGTTTTTATCTTGTGAATTTAGTTGTGATATTATGTTTTTTGTGTTTTAATTTATTTTGTCCGTGTTATATGTCTCTTTTGTACGCTATGTTTTAACTTCGTTTGTACATCATGTTTATGTGTTTCTTCATGTTTTTTTATTTATTTAGGTTGATGTATTATTTGCATTCATTCATGTTTTTATGATATGTGTTTCATCGTGCTAATGTATCATTTGGTTCATTTGTTCATGTTACATATTTGTGTTTTGATTAAGTGATAATGTTAGTTTAGTTGTTTATCTTGAATATATGTATGATAGTATGTTTTGTTTTTGTCTTGTGTTTTAGGATACATATTAAAAATGAGTGATTTTTGTTACATATTAATATCATGACGTGTTTTTGGCATATGTATGTAATTTGTGTCACGTGATAAAGTTTTAGTGTAATGTGGTGATAATGTGGTTTTGTCATTTTAGTATTATGTCTTATATCATGTCATGCATATTGCATTTGTGTTTTTAGGTGCCTAAGGATATTATATTTAGTTAATTTAACCTTGAAGCATATCTCTTACCATGATTATGTGTATATGTTTTATTGACGTTTTGTCTAGATCCTTGTATGTGTCATTTATATCTATGCTCATGCATTTTATTATTTTTGTTTAATATTATGATATTCCTTTTTTATGTTTTAGTATCATGTAATGTATGTGTTTAAGTATGTTAGGATTAATTAATTTAGTTTTTAAAAAATGTTTTGTCTTGTTCATGTCTTTATTTTGCCTTTTTATTATTATGATGTGTCGTTTTTGTTCATTTATTTTATTATTTTCTTGTTTTATTTTGTAGTATTCCCTTTTTTATGTTTTTTACATACCATCTCCATGTGAATGTTTTATATATTTATTTAATTAGCTCAAGGTTGCATAATGAAATATAAATTGTCAATGCGGTGCCCTTTTATCCGAGGGTAAACGGGGCCAATATCAGGCGTAGTGATAGTGGTTGGGCGTTTGCTCTCGGATAACGAGGCTTTTAAAATTTACCCGCACTTATAACCAAAATTTAAATTAATCGTCACTTTAATCCGAAAAGTTTAATATTAATAAAGCGGTAATTATTAAAGTACCAATTTTGGGCGGTGTGGAGGTGTTAATCCTTCCCCATCCGTAACCGACTCCCGAACCCAACAGTTATTAAAATCTCTGGTTTTATGGTGTCCGGCCTACCTAAGTGGCCAGTGGCGACTCCATTTTTAAATAAAATGTGGTTTCTTTAAAACCTCATGGAAGACATTATTTTCAAAGTAAAACAACAAAATAAAAATACGTTTTTTTAGCAAAACAAATATCGCTACAGGATGAAGCAAAGGTCGAATGAGAATCTACGCCAGTATGCCCAGAGATGGCGTGACGTGGCCGCTCAAATTCAACCACCAATCTCTGAACATGAAATCACACTGATGTTTGTTAATACTTTAAGGGGGAGTTGTTTGATCGTTTGATAAACAACACTACCCAGAGCTTCACCGATATGGTGAGAAAATGAGAATCGATTGAAGTAACAATAAAGAGCGGAATGATCGATAGTGGGGAGAACACTTGTAAGAATTACAAGAAAAGAGATAACGAGGTGAATAACACAAGCACCTACGTAGCTCCGAAGAGTTTCACCATTTCACCACCACGGGCCACAGCTAGAGGAGGACAGGGCTCAAACAAGAAGAAGATCAGGGCCTCGAAGAGGGAAAATGAGAAGATGTCATTTACCCCACTACCAGTATCGTATGCTGAACTATACTCGCAACTGCACAAGGCTAATTTGGTCCGGCCTTATTATGTCACTCCTTTCAAACCTTCATTCCTTGCGTGGTACGATGAAAAGGCAAACTGTGAATATCATGGCGGCGTTCTGGGACACTCAATCGAGAATTGCAATGCATTCAATAAGTTCGTACAAAACATGATAAATTCCAAGGTGTTGCAGTTAAACGAACCGAATGTAGTCACTAACCCGTTACCAAATCACAGAGGCCGTGGCATAAATGCAATCAAAGAGGAGTACACCAGGAGAGCCAAAACGAGCGTGTCCGAGGTCAAATCCCCTCTGGGGTGGGTGTTTTAGCAGTTATGTATTACACGCCCAATCGACAGGGGTATAGAGATCGTCCAATAGGGAAGCAAACCGTATTATGAATTCCACCAAGAGGAAGGACGTGCCATTCAGTGTTGCGAGGAGTTTAAGCAGATGATTCAGAAAATGATGGACATTTGACCCACTTATAACTATTTACTAGGGAGGCCATGGATTTACTCGACTGGAGCTGTGCCTTCATCCTTGCACCAGAAGTAGAAATTTGTTATTGATGGGAAGCTGGTGAATGTGGGAGCTGAGCAAATATCATTGCTTCTGTAACCACCGACGCTCTTTATGTCAAAACTGATAAAGATGCTGTTGAGTGCTCCTTTAGGGCCTTAAAGTTCGTGACTGTTACCTTCGTGGCAAAGGGAAGCAAGATCCCACGCCCTAGGCTATCAAACTGCACCAAGATGATAGTCTGGCAAACTCTAGGATAAGGATCCAAGAAGGGCAAAGGGCTCGGAAAGAGTTTACAAGGATGCTTGCATGCCAGAAGTGTTATCGACAAAAAGGATCGATTCAGGCTCGGCCATAAACCCAATTTTCATCAGAGGAAGTTAGAATGGAAGAAACGAGAAGAACAAAGGAATGCCAGATTTAAGGGTGAAACCATCCCATGGGAACCAATGAATTTCCCTCATTTAAAGAATGTTTTTGTGTCTGGAGGGATAATCAATGTGGAGGAAAAGATATACGAAGCTGGTCTAGAAAGCGCCGAATTCAGCAAGGAGGAAAGGTTCAACGAGGCGCTAGAGGGAATGGATGTCATCATGATAACCAAAGAGGGCAGGGGTGGCAAATACTTGCCTGGAATCCGCCCTTGCCTCCTGGGGGAAACACTCAGCAATTGGATTGTTGTAGATCTGCCAATAGTTTTTAGGTCGAGATCAGAGTAATGCTCAGAACCAACCCTATTCGCTTTTGCCCGCGAGCAATAGGGATCTTTTGTAAATGGCTCATATGTTAATCTACTTGCTTTTAATTCAATAATAAAGATGCTTTCCGTTTTTTCTCAAATGGCAAACACCTTGTTTTTTGTTTGTACATTTATTCATTACATTCATTATTCATTAATCATTATTTTATTTATTTCATTAATATCATAAAAGTATTTATTTCTTGTCCCGATACATATTCGTTCAAATTATTTCAGGGTCCCTATTGTTGACTGTATGAATGATTCTGAGTCTAATTCTGAGATAGATTTTGAGCGACCCTCGTGTTTGGCGGAACTCGAGAAAGGGGATGATAAGATAGAAGTAGAGATCCCAGATGAACTACTCCAATTAATGGAAAGTGAAGATAAGCAAATCTTGCCTCATCAAGAAGAGTTAGAGATCCTCAATTTGGGACCGGAAGAGGAAGGAAAAGAAGTGGCGATTGGTATTGCCCTCTCGGCTGAGACCTGCCGTGAATTGATTAAGTTGCTTTCAGAATTCAGGGATGTTTTTGCATGGACTTATCAAGAAATGCCAGGTCTGGACACAGACATTGTAGTGCATAAGTAACCGATCAAGCCAGAACATAAGTCGATCCAACAAAAACTCAAAAGGATGAGACCAGAAATGTTGTTGAAGATTCGAAAAGAAGTAAATAAATAGTATGATGTCTGTTTCTTAGGAATCTCTAAATACTCGGAGTGGGTGGCAAATATATTCCATGTTCCCAAAAAAGATGGAAAGGTCAGTATGTGTGTAGATTATAGAGACCTTAATAAGGCAAGCCCCAAAGATAATTTTTCTCTACCTCATATCAATACTTTGGTCGACAACACTGCGGGACATTCATGGTTTTCTTTCATGGATGGTTTCTCGGGGTACAACCAAATCGAAATGCATCTTGACGATATGGAGAAAACTACGTTTGTGACCATGTAGGGAACACTCTGTTATAAGGTGATGCCCTTCGGATTGAAGAACGCTGGAGCAACCTACTAGAGGGCCACGGTAACCCCTTTTCATGATATGATGCACAAAGAGATCGAGGTATATGTAGATGATATGATCGCCAAATCCCGAATGGAGGAGGAGCATATTCAAAACTTGAGAAAACTTTTCCAGAAGTTAGAAAGTATCAGTTAAAACTCAATCCGGCAAAATGCACATTCGCCGTAATGTCCGGTAAGCTTTTAGGCTTCATGGTTAGTCGGAAAGGGATTGAGATTGACCCGGATAAGGCGAAAGCTATTCAAAATCTCCCACCACCTCAGACCCAAAAAGAAGTTTAAGGCTTCTTGGGAAGATTGAATTATATATCTCGGTTTATTTCTTAGTTAACCGACAAATGTGATCTGGCCTTCAAGTTACTCTGAAAGGATAATCCGGGAGTGTGAGACGAAGAGTGTCAAGAGGCTATGGATAAGATCAAGAGATATTTGACTAACGCTCCAATTCTAGTAGCACCGGTACCAAAAAGACCATTGATCTTGTATCTGACCATCTTTGAAATTTCAATGGGTTGTGTCTTGGGACAACATAATGAGTCCGAGAAGAAAGAAAAGACGATCTACTATCTGAGCAAGAAATTCATCGATTTTGAAACACGGTACCCGCTGATTCAGAAGTTGTGTTGTGCTCTGGTATGGGCTACCAAAAGGCTCAGGCAATACATGTTGTATCACACCACGTGGTTGATATCCAAGTTGGATCCATTGAAGTTCCTGATGGAAGCACCAGCGCTAAACAGAAGGTTGGCCCATTGGCAAATGTTATTGTCTGAATTCGACATACTGTATGTAAGTCAGAAAGTAGCAAAAAGAAGCGTTATAGCAGACTTCTTTGCAAGTTGCGCTTCAGACAACTACGAATCTTTGGACTTCAACTTCCCCGATAAAAACCTAATGTGCATAACAGTTGAGGAAGAAACTATTCCAAGGGATGAGTTGTGGAAGCTCTACTTTGATGGGGCATCCAATGCCTTAGGCCGTGGAATTGGAGCAATGTTAATCTCTTCAGAAAATGTCTATTATCCCTTCACCAGTAGATTGGAATTCTTTTGCACAAATAACATAGCCGAGTATGTGGCCTGCGTTATGGGTTAAAACGCAGCCATTGAAAGGAAAATCAAGGTGCTTCGGTTTTTGGGGATTCCTCCATGGTAATCTATCAGTTACGAAAAGAATGGGATACGTGAGATTCAAAACTGGTCAAGTATTACGACCTGATTTAAGAGTTAATCAAAAGCTTTGAAAGAATCAGCTTCACCTACCTTTCAAGGGAAGATAATTAAATGGTGGATACCTTGGCAATGTTGGCTGCAATGTTTAAAGCAAGTACTGGGGCCGAAATAAAGTCGATCGAGATGAAATTTTTTGAAATACTAGCTCACTACTGTAGTTTGGAAGAAGAAGCAGATGGTAACCCATGGTACTATGACATCCTTCGGTATATCAAGTTCTGAACCTAGCCCAAAGGGGCCAATGAAAATGACAAGAGAACCATCAGAAGAATGGCGGCAAAAAATATATTGGCCGAGGTGCATGATGGGCTATGTGGGACACATGCCAACGGTTTCTCGATGGCCTAAAAAATCATGAGGCATGGATATTTCTGGTCAACCATGGAAGGAGATTGTATTGGCTATGCAAAGAATTGTCATAAGTGTCAGATATATGTCGACAAGATCCATTCTCCATTATTGCCCCTACAGACCATAAACTCGCCGTGGCCGTTCACTGTATGGGGAATAATGTCATCGGTCAGATTCATCCTAAGGCATCCAATAGACATCGCTTCATTCTGGTTGTCATCGATTACTTTACTAAGTGAATAGAAGCAGCATCATATGCTAGTATTACTAGAGCAACAGTTTGCAAGTTTTTGAAGAAAGAGATTATTTGTCGTTACGACTTACCGGAAAGGATTATTACCGATAATGCATCCAACTTAAACAATAAAATGATGTACGAGGTGTACGAGCAATTCAAAATAATGCACAATAATTTCACCACCTATCGCCCCAAGATGAACGGAGCAGTAGAAGCGGCAAACAAAAATATCAAGAAGATTATAGCAAAGACCACAGACACCTTCAAAGACTAGCACGAAAAGTTTCCATTTGCTTTATTCGCCTACGGCACATCAGTATGCATTTCTACGTAGGCAACGCCATACGCATTGGTCTATGGCAGACGGTACTACCTATCGAAGTAGATATTCCATCGGTTCGAATCCTAAGTGAGGTAAAGATGGAAGAAGCATAATGGGTGCAGACTCAGTTTGACCAATTGAATCTCATTGAGGAGAAGATGTTGAAAGCCCTCTGCAATGGCCAGTTGTACCAAAAAAGGATAATGCGAGCTTACGACAAGAAAGTTTGCCCGAGAGAATTTCGAGAAGGGGATCTAGTGCTTAAAAGAATCCTGTCGACTCAAAAAGATTCTCGCGGGAAATGGATGCCTAGCTGGGAGGGACCTTATGACATTAAAAAGACTTTTTTCGGAGAATCATTGATCCTAACAAAAAAGGATGGAAAGGTGTTGAATAATTCGGTGAATTCAGATTCGGTCAAGTGGTATTATGCGTGAAGAGGAAAAGAGAAAAAAAGAGAAAATAAAAAGCGGAGTGAAAACCCAAAAAGGGCTCTTTAGGTGTAAAAAGAAGAAGAAGAAGAAAAAAAAGAAGAAAAAATAAGAGGAAGAATAAGAAACAAAAAACAAAATGGGGGTTCAAGATGAAAACCATGAAATGGCGTCTTGAAACCAAATGAGGTTTTGAGCTGAAGACCCGAATAGGGCAGCTCAGATGATCACCACAGATTAGACATCCAAGAAAAGAAACCCTCTCGAGAATCAAGAAGTTTCAGCAGAGAGTTTCTAGCAAGAGATCTATTTCGGTCGATGGGCTCTCGCATCATTCATACAATCAATGATTGGGATGCAACGTCGTGCTTTGTTTTTCTTTGCTTCTATGTTTGCCATGACTTTCAAATCATTCTAAAATTCTGAAGTATTAATGAAGTATTATTCCACACATTTTCAAATTTTTATAAGCATCCTGCAAGTAGGGTGACGTAGGTTTATGAAAAGCAAAAGGTTTCTTGGTATTACTATATTTTAACCTTTTAAATGCAGATAGTGCAAAGAAGTATATTAAGGTTGAACCAAGAGGAGACTTCATTCATTAGGCCAAGAAAGGAAAAATAAGTCCCGACCACATCATGTTTCAAGACTGCCACAGGGAAGTAAAGAGATTTTGAGTATAAAGCCGTCCCTGGACAAAGGAAACTAAAAGGGGACCGAAAGAGAAAAAGAAAAAGAAAAAGAAAAAGAAAGAAAAGAAAAGGGAGAATAAAAGGAAAACGAAAGTGAAAACCTGAAAGGGCACTTTGGGAAAATAAAATCTAAGGTGAAAACTGAGAAGGCGTTTCAAGACGAGGAGATGTCAGAAGGTTGGAATGAAAAGAAGGGCATAAATGGTAGCACTTAAGCATGAGACAAAGCACCATTCGTTGCAAAGAGCAAGAAGAAGAAAAAGAAGAAGGTGAAGAAGAAGTCAAAGAAAGGCTGATCGAGGAAATGATGGCTTTTGGGAAAAGAAATTAAATCCCGTCAGTCATGCATCATGCAGACTAGACATCTCTAAGATAGGAGCATGCTAATCTACACTATCATGGTGTTGCATCTTTTTACAGATATTTAAACAACAAAGTTCGAGGATTTCAGGAGAAGGATTTCAAACTCACCATACTAGAACTACCGAGTGAAGGAGGCAGATACTCACGGTTTAGAGATTTCAGAGTGAAGGAGATAGATACTCAAAGCTCAAGGATTTCAGGCGAAGGATTTCAAACTCGTCGTGCTAGAACTATCGAGCGAAGGAGGCAGATACTCACAGTTCGGAGTTTTCAGAGTGAATGAGATAGATACTCAAAGCTCAAGGATTTCAGGCGAAGGATTTCAAACTCGCCATACTAGAACTACCGAGCGAAGGAGGCAGATACTCATAGCTCAGGGATTTTAGAGCAAAAAGGGCAAATACCCATAGCTCAAAGACTTTGGGGCAAAAGAGGCAGATACTCATAGCTCTGCGCTGTAGGGAGAGAAAGAGTGAATAGTTCTATATAGGAAGAACTTGCAGCTTAGAATCGTCCAACAGGGAAGTAGGACAAAATTAGTGCTTATGGTCTTTGCTTTATCCTTGTTCCACAAGTATAAGCAAAGAGGGGCATCTGTAATCACTAATTTTGTCCGGGGAAAACCCCCATCTTATTTTCACGTTACAATAAAAAGGCTTTATTTATCTTGTTTATTTTTTATATGATAAAAAACAAAACTAAAGAAACTAAAAACACTAAGGTTATTAGAATCATAACTAATAGTGATCTTATATCATATTAAGTTATGTGTGTGTTGGTTATATATTTATATATATTGCCCATTAAAAGAACCAAATGCTTTAAGAAATTTAATGGGCTTAGGTTACTAGTATTGTACTTCATTTTTCCTATTATTATGTTCATTTTATTATCCTTATCATTATATATTTTGCCATAATACATATATGCATTGAACTAGTTGAAATCCATGTGGATTAGAAAATAAATAAGTAATAGAAGACCACTTATTTTATTTCTATCAGCCCATAAAATTATACAAGTAAAGCCCAAGAAAATGTATAATAATAAGTCCATAATATTGAATAGTTAAATGTCCATTTACATTTGTTGGCCCGGTAAAACCCTAAACTTAAGAAACCCTAGCCCTAATTTGATGTCCTTTGGTTGCAGTCGCCAACATCCCCACCGTTGGATCCAGATATCATCGAAAAGTCCATGATCGAGGGAGTGACCGTTCAATGTTCCCACGCGCCTCACGCACGACCCTTAGCATCATCCACGCGTGCGTCTCAACCGCTCGACCTCTTAGCTTCTTCCTCGCCACGTTCACCACCACAATGGTCGCAGCAAGGTCACGTAAACGCCAACTCACCGTTACCTTGCCACTTCAACAACCACACTAGGAAGCCCCTTGGTCCCCCTTCCATAACCGCTCGGCCACAATAGCATATACAATAAAAACGGGTTAGCAGAGAAAATCAAAAGCAAAAATGACGTAAATGTTAGAGAGCAATGTGAATCAAGAGACAAACAAGCACCGCAGAGGATGCACCATTTCCTTTAGAGAAATCAGAACCAATAAGGATTTTTCCCATGTAATTTCAATTCCAAAATTCCATGTAATCTTAGGATATATAAAGAACAATAGCCCTAACCATAAAGAGGGAACAAGAGCAAAAAACATAAGCATGTATTCTAGGATTTCCATTCAATAGAAAGCAGAGAAGCGACCTCAAGCTTTTGAGGTATAATCATTCCTCCTCATTTATAGTTGGGGTTTCGTGTTTACCTTTTTTTAGCAGCCCAACTTCTCTCTTATCGTTTCACTTTCCACCTGTTGATAAGCCTTGTATGGTGAAACGGAGTAGAGACGGCCTCGGAGAAGGCCTCCAACTTCGGTAAGTTTTAAAAAGGAAAAAGATGGGCTCTTTCAGTTCTATATTTGAAGATTTTCAAAGGAAAGGTTTGGATTTTGAAAGAATGAGGCTCAGATCAGTGTTTTAGGGTATAAAAAGGGTTTTTTGGTGACTTTTGGGGTTCGTCGGCCCCCGTTAAAAGGCGGCCGACGCGGCAGACGAGCCGCCAAAAATTGGATTATAAGGTCGGATTTTGGGTAGGGCAGCGGCATTGATGAACACTACGACGATGTTCATCCCCTGCCCATAGTGTTTTCAGAGAGTTTGGGGGGTTTGGGTTATAAATTTTTTTCTTTCTAATTTTGGTTTAAAATGTTTGATATATATTGGTTTAACGTTTTAAAAAAAGGGAAATTGTCTTTTAAACCCTTACGTCCTGGCCTATTCACCCTTTAAGGAGCTCCACGTTTTTAAACTCCTTCCGTGGTCCCTGGACGTTTGTTGCGTCTTTCAATTTGGTCACCGTTTCAAGCAGAGTTCTCATTTTCTTTTAATTTGTCCTTCAATTTTGTTTTAATTCAATTAAGTCCCATTTCCAGTTTATAATGTGATGTTTAATATGTTTTTTCCAGCATTAATTTTGTGGTTGATTAGCTTAAAATTCGTTAATGCGTATGGGTGATAATTATTTGAATGCTACAGAACATGGGTTGATATTTTGGTAAATTGGTGTTGGGCCTTTGTTATCCTAGTTAGTTTGCTTTGGACCCAGGTTTAAGTTCTTTTAGGTCTTGGCTTGGGCCTAACTTCTAGATAGTAATTGGGTTTTAGGCCCAATTTGGGGTTAAGCTTAGAGTTTTAAGTTTTAGTTTACTTGTTATTATAGCCTGGGTTTTCGTTCTGGGCCTTAGGTCATTGGTTTTATAGTGGTTTTGGCCCTAGGTTTTGGGCCCAGCTAATAGTTTTTGGGTTTTAGATTAGGTTAAGGGAATTAGTTTAATCAATTCAGATCACGTGCTCGTCTCATAGGGGCACGATTCTTAAATTAATTAAGTTAATTTTAGGCTTAGTTTCTTTAAGAGCCTTAATTAGATTAGAATTCGAATTGGTTTAGTGGATGCAAATTCATTCTTGGCTCATTTGAGTGAATGTTAGATCCATTAAATTAATCAAAAATTTCTTAATAACTTTAGGATAAAATGAACTTCAAAGGTGAGATTAACATCAAATTAGTCATCATAACTTGTTAGGGTTTTAGTCATTTAGGGCTAATTAATTTAGTAATAAATACTAGAATCGCTTAAATAACAGTTAGGTCACTAATTGAACTTCAATAACTTGGGCTTTTTAGGTTAGGTCTTGGGGTGGGCCTTGTGTGTTTATCTTTTATACCTTTTGTTTGCCATCTCCTATTTATCATTCACGTGACTTTAACCATTTTGACTGCATGTTAATTAATTTAATTATAAAAAGGGGAGGTAATCACTAGTTCCGATATTTGTTTCGTAACAGTCCGAGCTTAAAGGATGTTGACCTAATATTTGAATTAATCCTTACTCAAAGCAGAATTAAAACTTGACGAAGTTGAGAAGAGAATTAGGGCCGATATGGATAAGAAGTATGAAGAGCAGTTTTGTATGCTCGAAGAGAGGCTAAAAGCCATCCAAAGGGTTGATGAACATGAGAATGATACAGGTGATTTGAGTTTAGTGGCTGATTTGGTTCTCCCACCCAAATTCAAAGTGTCTGACTTCAACAAATATGACGGGACCACTTACCCATTAGCATATATTACCATGTACTGCAGAAAGATGGCTGCTTTCATGAAAGATGAGAAGTTACTTATCCACTGCTTCCAAGAGAGTTTGACTGGGTCTGCAACTCGATGGTACACCATGCTCAGCCGAGCTAATATCAAGTCATGGAAGGACCTTCGGAAGGCCTTCGCAGAACACTACAAGCAAGTGACGGACATGATCCCCAGTCGAAACATGTTGGAAGGGATAAAGCAAAGGTTGAATGAGAATCTACGCTAGTATGCCCAGAGATGGCGTGACGTGGCCGTTCAAATTCAACCAACAATCTTCGAACATCAAATCACACCGATGTTCGTTAATACTTTAAGGGGCGTTGTTTGATCGTTTGATAAACAACACTGCCCAGAGCTTCACCGATATGGTGAGAGAACCGGAGAATCGGTCGAAGTAGCAATAAAGAGCGGAAGGATCGATAGTGGGGAGAACACTCGTAAGAGTTACAAGAAAAGAGATAACGAGGTGAACAATACAAGCACCTACGTAGCTCCGAAGAGTTTCACCATTTCACCACCACGGGCCGCAACTAGAGGAGGGCAGAACTCAAACAAAAAGGAGACCAGGGCCCCGAAGAGGGAAAATGAGAAGATGTCATTTAACCCACTCCGGGTATCGTATGTTGAACTATACTCGCAACTGCACAAGGCTGATTTAGTTCAGCCTTATTATGTCACTCCTTTCAAACCTCTATTCCCTGTGTGGTACGATGAAAAGGCAAACTGTGAATATCATGGTGGCGTTCTGGGACACTCAATCGAGAATTGCATTGCATTCAAGAAGTTCGTACAAAACATGATAAATTCCAAGGTGTTGCAATTAGACGAACCGAATGTAGCGACTAACCCTTACCAAATCACGGAGGCCATGGCATAAATGCAATCAAAGAGGAGTACACCAGGAGAGCCAAGACGAGAGTGTTCGAGGTCAAATCCCCTAGGAGGTGGGTGTTTTAGCAGTTATGTATCGCGTGCCTAATCGACAGGGGTATGGAGATCGTGCAACAGGGAAGCAGATCGTATTGTGAGTTCCACCAAGAGGAAGGACATGACATTCAGTGTTGCGAGGAGTTTAAGCAGATGATTCAGAAAATGATGGACAATAAGGAGATTGAATTCTTTGAGAATGATGAAGAGAGAAAAGAGTCAGATGTATGCACATCGGATACCCCCAAGATCAAGTATGGGGTAGATAGGCCTTTCATCATATCACTCAAGCCAAAAAGCTCATCCCAAGATGAGAGCTCCAAAGTAACTCCAAAAATACGGATTTCGGCTCTTACTCCCTTTCTATTTAAGGATGCTTGGAAGGTCTCGTGGAGTTATACTGCCCATGTCTTTATACCAAAGAAGTAAAAAATACAAGGATAAGAGAAACTATCCGGTGAAGAACCCTCAGAGGAGGAGAACCTAGTAGAACCGAGTGCCGAGGTGGTAAATGAAGTAGGACATTTTACCAGAAACGGCAGATGCTATTCACCAGAAACGGCAAAGGCGTTAGAGGAGCCGGGAGACAAAGGCAAAGCAATAACCACCGAACATGAAAAGATTTTTGGAGAAGAACCTCAACTAAAAATTCATGAGCCAGTGACAGAGAGTGAAACCCAAGAGTTCTTGAGGTTCCTAAAGCACAGTGAATACAACATTATTGAGCAGCTTAAAAAACAGCAAGCATGGATTTTAGAACTCGAATTGCTGTTAAGCTCGAAAAAACACCGGGATGTATTGTTGAAAGTATTGAATCAGACGTTTGTCTCGGACAATATCTCAGTAAGCAAGATAGATAGAATAGTGGGGTCAACTAAGGCTTTGAACATCGCTACCCACTGCAGGGGGCATGTCTTACCAGGGGAGCTTATCAACAACAGGACCACCTTGAATGTGTTGCCAATGGCGACCCTGCAAAGGCTGCTAGTGGACAGTTCACACATGAAACCATGCCAAAACTCCGTTAGGGAATTTGACAAGACCAAAATGGATGTTATTGGGAAGATAGATATACCATTGATGATTGGTCCTACCGAATACGTTGTCAAATTTGTGGTAATGGACATCCGACCCACTTATAACTGTTTACAAGGGAGGCCATGGATTCACTCGGCTGGAGCCGCGCCTTCATCCTTGCACCAAAAGTTGAAATTTGTTATTGATGGGAAGCTGGTAAGTGTGGGAGCGGAGCAAGACATCATTGCTTCTGTAACCACCGACGCTCCTTATGTCCAAACTGATGAAGATGCTGTTGAGTGCTCCTTTAGGGCCTTAAAGATCATGAATGCTACCTTTGTGGCAGAAGGAAGCAAGATCCCACGCCCTGGGCTATCAAACTGCACCAAGATGACAGTCTGGCAAACTCTAAGATGGGGAGCCAAGAAGGGCAAAGGGCTTAGAGAGAGTTTACAAAGATGCTTGCGTGATAGAAGTGTTATCGGCAAAAAGGATTGATTCTGGCTCGACCATAAACCCAATTTTCATCAGAGGAAGTTAGAATGGAAGAATAGAGAAGAACAAAGGAAGGCCAAATTTAAGGGTGAAGACATCCCATGGGAACCAATGACTTTCCCTTATTTAAAGAATGTTTTTGTGTCTAGGGGATAATCAATGTGGAGGAAAAGGTATACGAAGCTGGTCTAGAAAACACCGAATTCAGCAAGGAGGAAAGGTTCAACGAGGCACTAGAGGGAATGGATGTCAACATGATAACCAAAGAGGGCAAGAGTGGCAAATACTTGGCCGGAATCCGCCCTTGCCTCCTGGGGAAACACTCAACAATTGGACTATTGTAGATCTGCCAATAGTTTTTAGGTCGAGATCAGAGTAATGCTCAGAACCAACCTTATTCGCTTTTAGCCACGAGCAATGGGGATCTTTTGTAAAGGGCTCATATGTTAATCTGCTTGCTTTTAATTCAATAAAAAAGATGTTTTCCATTTTTTCTCAAATGGAAAACACCTTGATTTTTGTTTTCACATTTATTCATTACATTCATTATTCATTATTCATTATTTTATTTATTTCATTAATTTCATAAGAGTATTTATTTCTTGTCTCGATACATATTCGTTCAAATTGTTTCAGTCCCTATTGTTGACTGTATGAATGATTTCGAGTCTAACTCTAAGATAGATTTTGAGCGACCCTCATGTTTGGCGAAAGTCGAGAAAGGGGATGATGAGCTAGAAGTAGAGATCCCAGATGAACTACTCCAATTAATGGAAAGTGAAGATAAACAAATCTTGCCTCATCAAAAAGAGTTAGAGATCCTCAATTTGGGAACATAAGAGGAAATAAAAGAAGTGAAGATTGGTACTGCCCTCTCGGCTGAGACCCGACGTGAATTGATTGAGTTGCTTTCAAAATTCAGGGATGTTTTTGCATGGACTTATCAAGACATGCCAGGTCTAGACACAGATATTGTAGTACATAAGCTAGCGATCAAGCCAGAATATAAGTCGGTCCAACAAAAACTCGGAAGGATGAGACCATAAATGTTGTTGAAGATTCGAGAAGAAGTAAAGAAACAGTACGATGCCGGTTTCTTAGGGGTCTCTAAATACTCGGAGTGGTAGGCGAATATAGTCCTTGTTCCCAAAAAAGATGGAAAGGTTCGTATGTGTTTAGATTACACAGACCTTAACAAGGCAAGCCCCAAAGATAATTTTTCTCTACCTCATATCGATACTTTGGTCGACAACACTTCGGGACATTCGTGGTTCTCTTTCATGGATGGTTTCTCGGGGTACAACCAAATCAAAATGCATCCCGACGACATGGAGAAAACTACGTTCGTGACCATGTGGGGAACATTCTGTTATAAGGTGATGCCCTTCTATAACACCCCCTACCCGTGTTAGTAGTAACTCGGTTCAGGAGCGTTACTTAGCAAGCAAGCAAGACAAGTACAAGACATGGCAGGGCATCCGAATCATACAAGCAATCTATCACCCATGCTTTCTTAAAATACAAGCAAGAACATTTGACTCCTATTCATTTATACCAATCAAGCATATAGCAATCATTCAACCAAGAAGAATAACATTCATACTTGTTTACCTAACTAACAAGAAAGCTCATAGTTGACTCCTACACTTCCATACCATTCGAACTAGACCAAGCAAGGAAGAAGCATGCATTCAAACAAGACATAAGCAACCATTCATGCATTTCTTTTCATGCAAGTAATCTCAAATGAATCTTCAAAAATCATTCTAATCATTCGGCTATACCTACAAAACCATTAGACTAATTTCTTTCTTGCTTACAATTCAAGTTACTACTTTCATGATTCATTTTCAACGCATATACATTGTTTCTTAATCTATTTAAATCTACTAAGTATTACATGCTTCCATTTCAATTTGGTTTTCTTATCTAGTACACAATTAGTCATTTCATTTCCTCAATTACTAAGCATAGTTATCTAACCTTTAATAGCTTATAACTTGTACCATTCAAGCCTAACACAAGAGACTATTATTCGGCCAATTATACCAAACATATACAAGCATAAAGCTAAATCACACCAACCTCATCCTACTACCATGCATTCGTATAGGGTTTAAGCAACATGGTTCCTCATTTTCGATTCATAAAGCAATTATACATATGATCATTTCAAGCATTCACAAAAACATGACAAGTTTATCAACTATTTCCATGCCATTTAGGTCATCATAAGATCATTCTATAACATCCAAATATGCGCAGCAACATTTAACCATTATAAGTTACTTAAGTTCATTACAAGCCTTAAACTATAAACAAAACATAGATAGGCTTTCAAACATTATATACAATCTCTCAAAATGCATGTTCAAGCTAATTAGATACAAACTAGTGCCGCCATTCTAGGAGAATACATAACAAGTATGAAATCATACTTTAACAAGCTTGCGTAGGAAGCTTCTTGCTCAAGGAATCAACTCCAAGATCAAGCAATGTTGAATCCTTTAACCTATAGGTTGGGAAGAATGAAACAAGAGTGATAAGTACAAAATTGTACTTAGTGAGGTAGTAACTAGTCTATCCATTTTGTTATATCATGTTTCATGTCTTTTAGATCAAGTAAAGACCTAGCTAAGGCTTTCAAGCATTAAAGTAGACTTAACTAGTCTTTCAAGTATCAAGAGTGGCCTTATCTAGTCTTTCAAGCATCAAGGATATCCTATCTAGGATAACATACAATTCCGCCAACAAGATTAGGCAACAAGAAAGCTTAAATCATAAATCAAGCAACATGCTCGCAAAACAAGTAACCAAGGAGTCATGCTTCCAAATCAAGCAACATACATTTCATGGCAATACAAGACAAGTATCATGTATAATTGAGTCTTATTTCATTTGTAATTTAATTAAACAACCCCCTTGGTACTTAGTTTGTAAAGGTAATAGAGTCTCCAACCAACTGTCACCACAATATGCACCGTAGTACTGGTCAACCCTCCTACTGTCGCCAAAGACCACATACGTACCCTCTGTCTGTCGCCAAATAGGGGCCTTAGCCTTGGACCGTAGTCCACCTGTACACAATGAGCTCTAGACTCTAAGGCATACCTTTCTACCTAATCCAACTAGCTACCAAGGTTGTTCGAATTACCATTTATTTCAAGTAATCAAGTTCAAGATCATGTCCATATAAATCAAGATCATTTCTTGTAAAGCCCTTAGGCTATTGAGCCTTATCTCACAAGTCAAGTGATTCCAGGATTCATTTCATCAAAATGAGATGATCATATCTCAACCAAGTCATTAACATTCAACCATGTTGTATCATAGCACATAAGCAACCAAGTTATCACTAATCATGCATAGCATTTCAAGTAAGCATGTACATAAAACTAGGATCATGTTTTATGTGTATCATTAATCATTCTTCCCTTATTAATTCATATTCATGCTTAGATTCATTAGCATAACAAGAATGTAACAAATACATTTGTTAGGACCTAGTCCTAACCCTAGAGGTAACTACACTCACAATACAATCCAAGCAAGCTAGCAATTATCTTGTATGTCTATCCCCTTGTTCTTAGCCCTTGTATGATTTCCTTTTTCTTCCTCAAATTTCTGCCCTTGATCTAGCAAGCATAACATATACACATTTCATCAAAACAATCACAATATATCGTACAATCATAGTAGCGATGTTGTCACAATGTACCTAACATTTAGCTACTATTTTTATACTCCCTTTTAAGCATTTCTTACCAATTTATTTCCACATTGTTATTACTCCATGTTAAAGCATAATTGGACATATTACAATGTCCCAAAACTATTTTGGAAACAGGTTACAACTAGGTGCAAAAACAATCCCAAACAGCCCAGGACATTGCTGTTTGGCAGTTTGCACATTGTCCCTTTAAATGGCCATATCTTTTTAGCCGTATGTCGGAATTTCGATTGCTATACACCGTTGGAAATCTTACAAAATTTCCTATAATACCATATAAGGCTTGCATTTTTTTCTTAGCCAATTAATACATTTTATTATTCAAAGACAGGGCATTTTACACTGCCTGGACAGTTTGCCCTGTCTAGCTATTTCCATTTACAGTTTCCAGTACAGGACCCAGTTTTCCATTCCGTTTTCACCTAATGAAAATAGACATTTTAAGGATAATGTCATTAAAATTTCAGCCCTGAATTCAAACTATACAATTTTAGGTGAATTTTCAAAGTGACTGCCCAGAACAGAGCTGTTCTGGGCAGATTGCATCTAGTCACCTTTTAATGCCTTTAATCCATTTTAATCAATGCCTTAGCTCTATAATTCATTTCACATGACATTATAAACATGTTAGGTCCATGTTAGTTCCTTAAACAAGGCTTCCAAAACATGGCAAGTTGGTTAGAAAGCCTAATCTTTCATGTTTACTCAATTTTAATACAACAAAGTTTCTATGTTTCATAACTATGTTCATGTTCTTATCTGTCATTTTCAACATTGTTTGCATCTAATTCAATATGTTTAACACTTTCTATACATTAACTATTCATGATCATCATCAATTCATAAATTCCATAGCTCAATTTTAAGTTCTAGTCATTCAATTTTCACAACAACACAATTCAATTTTCCAGCAACCTAGGTTTATTACACTAGCATGAACACATAATTTCCAGCCTTGTATCTTGTTACATTCTTCAAATTAGCATAATTCAACAACCATATAATCGCCTAACAACATATTCAATGTCTAATTCATCTAACATCATCAAAAATAGTCCAATACCATAATCGTAAATGCCTATTCAATTAAATACAAGAAGGATTATATTTACTTTGCTTCTAGCTTAATTTCAATGAAAATTTCCTACACATGCAAGCTAAAATCCTTACTTCAATGGCTGAATTCCAAGTTTTCTCTCACTCTCCCTTTCCTCTCAAACTTTCGGCCAAACATAGGATAATGAGGAAGATGACAACAACAATTCCATGTTATTGGAATTGTGTTTTGTCTAAATTGTCCCTTGATTAGTTACTAATCATGTGTTAAACAAGGGCTAAGAAGAGATTCATGATATTTATCATGCAATCTCAATCTTTCTCTTTTAATTCAATGTAGTCATTCTAATTTGGTCACTTATTTTATACATTCTTTCAATTAGGCCATTGACTATTCAATTTAGCTTAATTCTTAATTCAATTAAGATAATCACTTATTCAATTTGATTCCAATAATTCTAAGCTAGGATTTGGGATGTTACAATTCTCCCCCTCTTAAATTAAATTCGTCCTCGAATTTACCTGAATCGAAAAGGTGAGGATACTGCTTCTTTATGACTTCTTCAGATTCCCAGGTAGCTTCTTCTATCTTGTGGTTTCTCCACAAAACCTTGACAAGAGGAACAATCATGTTCCGAAGCTTTCTTACTTCCCGGTCAAGAATCTGAATAGGTTCTTCTTTGTAGGACAAATCGGGATTTAATTCAACTTCTTCTGGCTCAAGAATGTGTGAAGGATCAGATCGATACCTTCTGAGCATTGGAACATGAAAGACATTATGTATTCTATCGAATTCTCTGGGAAGAGCTAATCAATAGGCTACTGGACCAATTCTTTCAATAACTTCAAATGGTTCGATGTATCGGGGGCTAATCTTCCCTTTTCTTCCAAATTTGAGCACTTTCTTCCAAGGTGAGATATTTAGGAAGACTTTATCTCCAATAGCATATTGAATATCTCTTCTTTTCAAATTAGCATACGCTTTCTATCTATCGAAAGCTGCATTCAAACGATCATGAATGATCTTGATTTGTTCTTCGGTTTCTCAAAGCAATTGAGATCCCAATACTTTGCTTTTTCCTAATTCAGACCAGCATAAGGGAGTTCTACATCTTTTACCAATAAAGAGCTTCAAATGCCATTTGAATAGAAGATTGGTAGTTATTGTTGTAGGCATACTCTACAAGAGGTGGAGATTTCTCCCAATTCTTCTCGAAGTCAATAACACAAGCTCTAAGCATATATTCCAATACTTGAATGATTCTCTCAGATTGGCCATCCGATTGAGGATGAAAGTCCGTACTAAGATGTACTTTAGCTTCTAGAGCTTTTTGTAGAGAGTTCTAGAGTCGAGAAGCAAAACGAGGGTCACGATCAGAGATAATTGTTGTAGGTACACCATGTAACCGAATCACTTCACGAATGTACAGCTCGACAAGAGTTTCCAAGCTCACGTTCATACGAACAGGTATAACGTGAGTAGATTTAGTGAATCTATCAACAATCACCCATACAGCATCATTTTTTCTTGGAGTAGAAGGAATACCGGTGACAAAATCCATGGTAATTCGATCCCACTTCCACTAGGGAAGTTCAATAGGTTGAAGCAATCTAGTAGGGACTTGATGCTCGATTTTAACTCTTTGACATGTTAAGCACTTCGATACGAAGTCCGTGATTGTAGACTTCATGCCAGGCCACCAGTATAGTGGCTTCAGGTCCTTATACATCTTAACCGATCCAGGGTGGATCGAGAAAGAGCTTTGGTGTGCTTCTTTTAACATTTCTTGTCTTAATTCTTCATTGTTAGGAACACAAACTCTATCTTTAAAATAGAGGAGTTCGTTTGACTTTAGGGAGAAGTCGAAACTAGACTCAGAAGCAAGCTTAGATATGATCTTCTGAAGATCTGGATCAACTTGTTGGAGTTCTTTAATTCTCGAAAGGAAATCGAATTGAACTTGAAGTTCAGACAGAAATTTCTGACTCTTGGATAGTCGAAAATGAGCATTGATAGCCGCAGTAGCTACAAAAGCATTAATAAAGTCATTAGAAAGATTTTCAATGGATTACTTGCAGTGCAAGGCACTGTTCGAATTGTTCCTTAAAGAACAAGGCATTGTTTGAATATTTTCTTACAAGCTAAGAAAGGTTCAAATTCAATAGTTACAAGTATTTTAGGCAAAATTCTTAATCGAATGGGTTACTTGTATTTCAAGAAATGTTTGAATAGTGACTTGTAGCTTAAGAAAGCTCTAAATTCATGGTTTGTAAAACAATAGAAGGCATAATTCAATTGAATTTAATCAAAATTCTAGATTTAGGAATTACCCAAGTATGGTCTGCGACTAAGGGCGTCAGCAACTACGTTTGCTTTCCCCGGATGATAGTCGATAACCAGATCATAATCTTTAAGTAATTCGAGCCATCTCCTGTCTCAAATTCAATTTTTTGTGTCAGGAGGTACTTGAGACTTTAGTGATCGGTAAATAGATTACATTTCTCCCCGTATAGATAGTGTCTCCATATCTTGAGAGCAAACACAATAGCTGTTAGTTCCAAATTATGTGTTGGATAATTAGACTCGTGTGGCTTCAGTTGCCTTGAAGCGTAAGCAATCACTTTCCCATCTTGAAATAGGACACAACCGAGTCCTAGATGAGAAGCATCACTGTAAACAGTGAATTCTTTTCCCGATTATGGTTGGATGAGTACCGGGGCATGAGTCAGAGCTTGCTTAAGTTGATCGAAGCTTCGTTGTTGACTTTCTGACCAAACCAAAGGTGTATCCTTTCGGGTTAATCTTTTCAAACTTGCGGCAATGGAGGAAAAGCTTTTGACAAATTACCGATAATATCTGGCTAAATAGAGAAAGCTTCTGATTTCACTAACATTCCTCGGAGGTCTTCGATCCAGGATGGATTGAATTTTCTTCGGGTATACTTTAATCCCTTATGCTGAGATGACATGGCCAAGGAACGAGACTTCCGATAGCCAAAATTCACACTTAGAGAACTTTGCGAACAATTAATGTTCCCGAAGAGTTTGCAATACAATTCTGAGATGTTTGGAGTGTTCTTCCTTCTTCCGGGAATAAACTTGGATGTCATCAATGAAGACGACCATGGACTTGTCGAGATAAGGCTTGAACACTCGATTCATGAGATCCATGAAGGCAACCGGAGCATTCGTTAACCCGAATGGCATTACAAGAAATTCATAGTGGCCATATCGAGTACGAAAGGCTGTCTTGGGCACATATTCTTTTACCCTCATTTGATAGTATCCTGATCGAAGATAGATTTTTGAGAATACCGAAGCATCCTTGAGTTGATCGAAGAGATCTTCTATTCTAGGAAGAGGATACCAATTCTTAATCGTAAGCTTGTTCAACTGCCTGCAATCAATACAGAGTCTCATAGTCCCGTCTTTCTTCTTCACGAACAAGATTGGAGCACCCCAAGGTGATGAACTAGGCCGTATGAAGCCCTTATCTTGCAACTCATGAAGTTGCTTCTTCAATTCTTTCAACTCGACAGGTTCCATTCTATAGGGTGTAATGGACACCGGAGCCATTCCAGGCTGAACTTCAATCCCGAACTCTACTTCTCTGGTCGGAGGAACACCAGGGAGTTCCTCGAAAAAAACATCAGTGAATTCAGACACAATTGGCATACTAGGTAAGCCGAATTCAATTTCATCTTGAATGGTTATTTTAGCAAAGATTGAGGTTGGTTTCTTGTCTATTAAGAGAATGGATTCTTTCCCTAAACCCCGAAGATACAGTCTGCAATTTTGGCAATCTACCCAAGCCTCATGTTTACTTAACCAATCTAACCTCAATATCAAGTCAAATTCACAATAGGGTAAGACATAAAGATCAATAGGGAAGGGTATGTTTCGAATGGTCAAGGAAGCTTGCTTGTGGCGCAAGTTAATGGGTGTTTTCCCCCTAATGGATTCGAAACTACAAGACTAGATTCAATAATTTCGAGTTTCAATTTTAACTTGTTTATCAAGGCAGAACAAACAAATGAATGGGTAGACCCCAAATCAATTAAAGCATATGCAAGACTGGAATTTAACTCAACGGTACCTGCAATAACATCGGGAGCTTCTTCATCATCTTTACCACGAATGTGGTATATACGAGTAGGGGCTCGGAATTCCTGATGAGTAGGGGCATTCGAATGGTTCCCCCTAACTCTCCCTTAATTTCCAGACTGGGCTTGCTTATGACCCTTGTTTCGATTGGAGAGAGCTGAGCTTGCATTTCTAGGAGTTCGACTTGGAACCTTATTGGGATTCTGAGGACAATCCCAGATATAGTGATCTGAGGCTCCACATAAGTAGCACAAGTTTTGCTGAGTTCTGCATTGCCCGGTGTGGTGCTTCTGACAGAACTTGCAGGTAGAGTACTAAACAGCTTTACCATAATTCCCCATACTATCAACTGAGATCATCGGGGCTGAGGATTTGATTACCGATTGAGGTTTCGGTATATAATTGCTCTTCTGGACATGAGTATAGTTTGAAGAGTGATCTTTAGAATGCTTAGCTTTCTTTGACTGCCAGTGTGGCTTGTCATCGTTTCTGAATCGCTTATCCTTCCAAGAGTTTCCACTCTTATGCTTCTCTAAGGCCTTCATCTTCGCCACTGTAGCAATGACTCGGTTTACCAAGTTTTGGAAGTAGGTAATACCGAGAGCTGTGAATATAGGGTTTAATTCATCATTTAACCTTTCAATGAACATTCGGCACTTGTCGGCCTCGGTTTTGATATACCCTGGCCCATATTTGCAATACTTGCAGAAGTCGCTTACATACTATTCAATAGGTCGGCCCCCTTGCTTGAGGTATAAGAAACATTTCCGACGCTCGGCCAGATATTGTTCACTGATATACTTCTTCCTAAATACATTAAGGAAGAATTTCCACGTCACGGCTTCTGCAGGGGCAGTCAACGTAGTAGTTTCCCACTAGCTTAAGGCTTCGTCAGCTAACAAAGCTATAGCACATTCGAGTTTGTGCTCATCGGGACAAGGTAGTTGCTTGGTAAGAATTCGAGTAGTGGCTTCAAGCCAGTACTCAACTACTTCTGGGTTTGCTTCATCGGTGCCAGTGAAGGTATAAGCCTGATGTTGAGCCAATTTGTCAATCGGGACTCAGTTTGGTACAACAACTATAGGAGCAATTGGATGATCTTGCTTTAAGGCAGACACTAGATGATTAAACATCTCTTTCATACTCAGAAGGCATTCTTGCTGCACATGATTGATAGCAGGAGCTTCCTGTTGAGCAGCAGCTTGAGCTTTATGTTGAGCTTGATGTTGATGAAGAATCTGTTACATCCTCACACTGTCTCCTTCATTCGAAGAGCCTTCAGGACTTCCATTATCCCGACCGAGTCTTGTTTCAGACATTCTATGTTCAAATAGAACAGTTAATGGTTCAATTTAATAATCAAGACACAAGATATTCAAATCAAGTCTCCTAAGTGGCACAAGTATCCTATATAATGCATGATAGCCCGTTTTAGTCCAAGAATCGACTAAACCTAAAGCTCATATTACAAATTTATACATAACACCCCATACCCGGGTTAGTAGTAACTCAGTTCAGGATGTTACTTAGCAAGCAAGCAAGACAAGTACAAGACATGGCAAGGCATTCGAATCATACAAGCAATCTATCACCCATGCTTTCTTAACATACAAGCAAGCACATTTGAATCCTATTCATTTATACTAATCAAGCATACATTCGACAACCACTCAACCAAGAAGAACAACATTCATACTTGTTTACCTAACTAACAAGAAAGCTCATAGTTGACTCCTACACTTCCATACCATTCGAACTAGACCAAGCAAGGAAGAAGCATGCATTCAAACAAGACATAAGCAACCATTCATGCATTTCTTTGCATGCAAGTAATCTCAAATGAATCTTCAAAATTCATTCTAAGCATTCGGCTATACCTACAAAACCATTAGATTAATTTCTTTCTTGCTTACAATTCAAGTTACTACTTTCATGATTCATTTTCAACACATATACATTGTTTCTTAACCTATTTAAATCTACTTAGCATTACATGCTTCCATTTCAATTTGGTGTTCTTATCTAGTACACAATTAGTCATTTCATTTCCTCAATTACTAAGCATAGTTATCTAACCTTTAATAGCTTATAACTTGTACTATTCAAGCCTAATACAAGATACTACTATTCGGCCAATTATACCAAACATATACAAGCATAAAGCTAAATCACACCAACCTCATCCTACTACCATGCATTCGAATATAGTTTAAGCAACATGGTTCCTCATTTTCGATTTATAAATCAAGCATACATATGATCAATTCAAGCATTCACAAAAACATGACAAGGTTATCAAATATTTCCAGGCCATTTAGGTCATCATAAGATCATTCTATAACATCCAAATATGCGCAGCAACATTCAACCATTATAAGTTACTTAAGTTCATTAAAAGCCTTAAACTATAAACAAAACATAGATAGGCTATCAAACATTATATACAATCCCTCAAAATGCATGTTCAAGCTAATTAGATACAAACTAGTGCCACCATTCTAGGAGAATACATAACAAGTATGAAATCATACTTTAACAAGCTTGTGTAGGAAGTTTCTTGCTCAAGGAATCAACTTCAAGATCAAGCAATGTTGAATCCTTTAACCTGTAGGTTGGGAAGAATGAAACAAGAGTGATAAGTACAAAATTGTACTTAGTGAGGTAGTAACTAGTCTATCCATTTTGTTATATCATGTTTCATGTCTTTTAGATCAAGTGAAGACCTAGCTAAGGCTTTCAAGCATTAAAGTAGACTTGGCTAGTCTTTCAAGTATCAAGAGTAACCTTTTCTAGTCTTTCAAGCATCAAGGATATCCTATCTAGGATAACATACAATTCGGCCAACAAGATTAGGCAACAAGAAAGCTTAAATCATAAATCAAGCAACATGCTTGCAAAACAAGTAACCAAAAAGTAATGCTTCCAAATCAAGCAACATACATTTCATGGCAATACAAGACAAGTATCATGTATAATTGAGTCTTATTTCATTTGTTATTTCATTAAACAACCCCCTTGGTACTTAGTTTGTATAGGTAATCGAGTCTCCAACCAACTGTTGCCACAATATGCACCGTAGTGCTGGTCAACCCTCCTACTGTCGCCAAAGACCACATACGTACCCTCCGTCTGTCGCCAAATAGGGCCTTAGCCCTGGACCGTAGTCCACCCGTACACAATGAGCTCTAAACTCTAAGGTATGCCTTTCTACCTAATCCAACTAGCTACCAAGGTTGTTCGAATTACCATTTATTTCAAGTAATCAAGTTCAAGATCATGTCCATGTAAATCAAGATCATTTCATGTTAAGCCCTTAGGCTATTAAGCCTTAGCTCACAAGTCAAGTGATTCCAGCATTCATTTCATCAAAATGAGATCATCATATCTCAACCAAGTCATTAACATTCAACCATGTTGTATCATAGCACATAAGCAACCAAGTTATCACTAATCATGCATAGCATTTCAAGTAAGCATGCACATAAAACTAGGATCATGTTTCATGTGTTTCATTAATCATTGTTCCCTTATTAAGTCATATTCATGCTTAGATTCATTAACATAACAAGAATGTAACAAATACATTGGTTAGGACCTAGTCCTAACCCTAGAGGTAACTACACTCACAATACAATCCAAGCAAGCTAGCAATTATCTTGTATGTTTGTCCCCTTGTTCTTAGCCCTTGTATGATTTCCTTTTTCTTCTCAAATTGCTGCCCTTGATCTAGCAAGCATAACACATACACACTTCATCAAAACAAACACAATAAATCATACAATCATAGTAGCAATGTTGTCACAATGTACCTAACATTTAGCTACTGTTTTTATACTCCATTTTTAAGCATTTCTTACCAATTTATTTCCAAATTGTTATTACTTTATTTTAAAGCATAATTGAACATATTACAATGTCCCAAAACATTTTTGGAAACAGCTTACAACTAGGTGCAAAAACAGTCCCAAACTGCCCAGGACAGTGCTGCTTGGTAGTTTGCACACTGTCCCTTTAAATGGCCATATCTTTTAATCCGTAAGTCGGAATTTCGATTGCTATACACCGTTGGAAATCTTACACAATTTCCTACAAGAACATATAAGGCTTGCATTTTAGTTCTTAGTCAATTAATACAGTTTATTATTCAAAGACAGGGCATTTTACACTGCCTGGAGTGAAGTTTTCAAAAAACGTCGCTACAGTGGTGAATGGTTGTACTTGTGAATACTTCACTCCTTCTAGAAGCCTACACCTAGCCGACCGTATTAGTCCTTACCTATTTCTCATATGTGGAGAGGGGTTGTCCTCTCTTCTCTGAACAACAACTACAAATGGATCTTTAAAAGATGCCAGGATTGCCCGATGAGCTCCTCTGATTAGCCACCTGCTCTTCATCGATGACTACTTAGTTTTGGGGGAAGCATTGGCTACCAACGCAGGAAATTTGAAATCCTTGCTCCACCATTATACAGAATGCTCAGGACAACTAGTCAATTATGAAAAGTCTAGCATATTTTTCAGCTCCAATGTGATCAACGATAACAAAGCTGATGTTTGCCGGATCTTGGGTGTTACTGAAGTTGCAAACCTGGAAACATATTTGGGCATACCAACAATCGTGGGACGAAATAAAAAATAGGCTTTTTGCTATTTGAAAGACATATTCGGTAGCCGAACATCTAGTTTGAGCTCTAAAAATCTTTCACATGGTGGTAAGGAAGTTTTTATTAAATCTATATTTCAATCAATACCCTTATTTGCCATGTCTTGTTTCCTTCTGCCTATCTCCTTTTGCAAAGAACTAGAAGCAATTGCAGCGCGTTATTGGTGGCAAAAATCCGCGACAAAACAAGGGATACACTAGTGCACTTGGCAGGAGTTGTGTAAACCGAAATCTGATGGAGGAATGGGCTTTTGAGATCTTGAAAAATTTAATATAGTGCTCTTGGAAAAACAGGGATGGCTTCTTCAATGCAAACCTTGGTGCATCTCCGTCTTTGATATGGCGTAGCATTTGGTGTTCGAGGAGCCTTTTGGAGATGGGTACTGGTTGGACAATTGGTACGGGTTCAACAATATTTATTTGGAATGACTATTGGCTACCATGTCTGCCCTCATGTCGAGTATCTTCTCTGCGGGTTGATCACTTGGAGAAGGTATTTGATTTGATGTTATCTAATGAGCAAGTCTGGGATTCTAATCTTATACGTTCCACTTTCAATCATGATGAGGCAGAATGGATTTTAAGTATTAAGCTACCAAGGTATCCGCAGTTAGATTTTCTTCGATGGAAAGGAGAGGGTTCTGGTTCCTACTTAGTGCGTGGCAGTTATTTGCTACTAATAGGGTCCATTTTAGGAAATGATCAACAACCTTCTATCTTCCATTATCTCTGGAAGATTTCTTGCCCAGAAAAAATAAAGACTACAACATGGCGTATGATTCGCAACTATGTTCCTACATTGCAGAATCTCTTTTTAAGACGAGTTGCAAATGATCCTACATGTCAACGATGTAAGGCATCTATTGAGGATACTATCCATGTTATCAGAGATTGCTTCTTTGCAAGAGAAGTATGGTCTAAGCTAGGTTTTCTTGTTCCTAATGTGCCCCAGACACTGTTGAAGATTGGCTCTTTACCAAGTTTCAAAGCTTTCATCAAAATAATTATAGAATGTTCATAATCATTATATGAGCATTATGGTACTCTAGAAACAAGTTTATGTATGAGGGCACAATCCAAAGAGTTGAAGATGTGGCTACCTTTGTGCGCGGCTATTGTGGCGAACTTGAGCTGATCTCCTCCTCCTATCAACACCTTCGCCGCCCTGATCAGGATTGCTGGGTTGCCCCTCCCTCTTCGACCTACAAGGTAAATGTAGATGCCAGTTACAAAAGCTCTACCAATAAATCTTGTTCGGGGATGATTGTAAGAGATTGCGAGGGGTTCATTATTGGCTCTGGGTGCCAAAATAAGACAAGCGTCACCTTTGTGTTCGAAATTGAAGCTCTTGCTGTCTATCAAGGCCTCTCATTCGCCTTGGATTTGGGTCTCTGGTGTGTTATTGCAGAAGGAGACAACAAATCTGTTATTTCAAAGCTTAATTCTTCAGCCCAAGACCTGTCTGATATTGGCCCCTTAATTACAGATACAAGATTGCTTGGGGAGGAACTTTGTTTCATGTCAATTCAGCTTCACGAGGAGAAATGGCAACCATCCTGCACATGCATTAGCGGCTGAAGAACTGCGGCTTTTCGTTAACCGCTTCTGGGTAGAAGGCGCACCCATTCTTGTTAGAAACCTGACTGCTCAAGACTGTCGTTTCTTCGAACTGCCGTAGAAACTTTATGTGCCTTTTTTTTCTTTTTGATGGGAGTTGTTAATTTCTCGCTAATCTTGGAGATCCCCCAATTTTTTCTTTCTTCTACATTGTCCCTTCATCTATCTTTATTTGTTGCAGAAGATTCGTCGGTTGCTTTTTTCTGGTTTCATCTCAACCAGATCTTTTATGTCTTTTTGTGTTTTTATGTGTTTTGTAAGACTTTTGTTTTTTTGTTCCTTTTACACTACTTTGGCTATGGGGATAGTTCACTTATATGGGTGTCTATAGAACCACGAAAAGTAAGAGATAAGTTGGTGCTTCTTTAACAGACTTGATGTTTCACTCAACTAAACTTATTTGAGTCGGACTTAGATAAGAATATTATGACATCGGATGACCAGTTAAATTATATAATAAATTTAAAATGGATTGATTCACATTTATTAAAAAAGAAAATAATGTAAATGACCAAAACTTTACTTTTTTAAATTTAATGAATAAAAAAACACTTATAAAACGAAAAGTTAAAATTTTAGTAGTTTATTGTAAAATCTATGCAACCCTATAACAAATAAAAAAATGTTGTTAACTATTATAATGTTGACATGACAGTTTACAATATAGATATAAAGATTTACAATAATGGTGTGATAATTTATAATGTTAATGTGATAGTCTACGATTTGTCCTGGCAGGCAAGATGCGAATGGACATGGCATAATGGGTTTAATTGATTTGTTAGAAAGTTCAAGGGGTTGAAACAAAAAATAAAACTAATATTAAAATATTAAACAAAATTAAAAAGTACCAAAACTATAAAATGATAAATAATAAATCATTAAAAAAATAAAAATATTTATCAAACATGAACACTCTATCATAAAAGACTTCAATTGTGTCTCGTTGGTTCTAGTCTTGTCCATTCCATTAAAATTATATTCAAGAAATAACAAAAAAAAAAAACTACGAGAGTTTAGAGTGTTGGAATATTTAATATTTTTTAATAATTTATATTTTTCATTTTATAACTTTTAATACTTTTAGTCTTTATTTAATTTTTTAAATTCTTAATTTTTTATATATTTTTAGAATTTAATTTTAAATATTTTAATAATTTTATTATATTTTTCTGTAAAACCTAAATTTGATTTTGATATAACAAATTGTTTAATGACCAAATTGTAAAAGTAAATAAATTTTTAAGTACTCAAAAGTCTCACAAAACGACAAGGATTTGAACCTAAAATTGTTTCAAATTCAAAAACTTAAAACCCCAAAATTTTCTAAGTGTTTTGATACTCAAATAAACCTTATACGCCTAGGCGTATAGATACAGCTCTTGCGTATCGATACGAATTTTCACTACTAAAATTTTAATCGCAAAAACGTACCGATACAGTTGTCCTCATACCGATATGACCTTCATCTGGGTTTGTATTTTTGGTTATGGGTATCGATACGGCCTTTACTGTATTGATACGGGGTGTTAAGATCTTCAAAATCTTTGCATTTAAAATATGACTGTTGCCTTGTCAGTTATGGGAATCGGTGAATTTTAAAAATTGGTTAACCCATATCGATACGCCCCTAGGCGCACTGATGCATTTTTCACTAGACTTTTTCCTCAGATTCTAGTGAGTAAAAACTGTACCGATATGGCTATACCGTATCGATACGCTCTGATTTTACTCTTTGTTCGTTTTGATACGCCTTTACTCGTATCGATACGCCTATACTTTTACACTATATTCATTTCGATACACCTTCAAGCGTATCAATACGCTATTGTACAACGGCTCTCTTTTTTTTACATGTACCGATATGGCTCTTCGTGTACCAATACGGTTGGTCACTAAACAATATTTATTGCGGGAAAAATAGTCCTCAACGGCTTTATTGATGACCTCAACCACCAAAACGGTTAAAATTCAATAAGAGGGTATAAAATCAAGTCTCAAATGCTACAACAACAACTATTGAACAAGTTTAAAGCAATCAATCAAAAATCCAATCATCCAAGAGCTTTTAGAGTCAAATTTTATTGTAACTCACTTGAATGTTATTCATTGTAATTCATTGTTCAAATTTGGGTTGTGAGAACTTGAATTGAGGCAAAATATTACCTTTGAGAAGAATTTTCTTTTGTCATTCTACTTCTTGTAAAAAGAGTGAACCTTAATAAAGCTTTGGATAGAAAGTTTTGATCGATTTGTAACGATTGCCTCCTTAGCCTAGAAAAGGAGAAGAATTCATTAGTGAATTGGTTGAAATCCTTAGTGGGGAGCTAAGGTAGTGGATGTAGAGCTTGTTAGAAGCTTGAACCACTATGAATCACTTGTCCATCATTTTTATCTTTTTGCTTTGCTTCCCTTTAATTTTTTTTATTTACCAATTCACCCCTCTCTTGGCCATTCATCGTCGATTGATCATCCCAACATTTCATATTTTAAAAATTTTCATATTTTTAATTTTGTTTTTAGAAGAAAAGTTGTCGAACTTTCTAAAAACCCAATTAACCTCATTTTACCACGTAATCATTCACATGTGAACCATGTCAGCATAAACTCAGGGATAGAGCAAGGATTGAATCATAAGGGGGCAAGTTGTTTGACTTTGGATCGATTGAGATCTTAAAAAGTAATTGAACCCTACAAATTAAAGGTTTTAATTTCACTAATTTTAAAATCAAAAGGTTTTAAATAGTAATTAAACCAGGAAAATTGGGGAGTCAATGCTTAAGTTAAATAATTTTAAAACCGAGAAGATCCTAAAAATAAATTATACCATAAAATTTAAGAAGGGACACTAACTTAATTGAAATGGTTTTAAAACTATCAATAGCCTAAAGTGTAGTTAAACCATCAAAATTGAGGGGAAATTGCCCCTCCACCCTCCACTTACATATGTCCTTACATAAATTGTCACATCAATAATATTACAGCCAACGATAATTTTTTTGGTTTGACATTAAGTGGTCCAGTAATAAATGATGGTGTTGTTCTTCCTAGATAATCGAGTTCGAGTAACGTAGTCTACACGATATGTGTATGTTTTTAAAAGGCTATATATAATCTCATCAAAATATTAAAAGAAATTTTAAAGGTCAAATTAAATTAAGATAAACAATAAAAAAACATTGTTTTTTTAAAGTAGGAAAACGTCGATCAACATTAAGTCTATTATTTTATTCAAATTCAAGCTGAGCATATCTAAAAATATATATATTCTCTATCTAAAACCAACCCGTGTAGGGAAAATTATATTATGCCGCGTAGATCATTGTAAACAGGAAGTATTTGGTCATTCAAAAAAACACCTCTAAATGAAAGTATAATCTAATACACCAATACTCGTCGTCACCTTTGAAAGATGTAACCATTCTAGAATAGTCAAAGAGGGAAACGTTTTAAAAGTCCTGAAAGAAAAAAAAAGGGAAGTTAGCCGATTTTTGCCATTATCTCCTTAAAGGCGTGATATCCCTGGATATCCGTCAATAAATTACATGCATTGAATACAAGGCACAAAAATTGCAAAACCATCAAAACCCAAATCTCCACGCTCAATAGATTCCAGATCTGCTGAAATTCACCCACACATGTCTGGAACTAATTGGTTGGGGTTGACGTCTAATACTCCAAAGTCCACCCAAATTCAACCCCCACCTACTCACACCACACCACCTCTGTAAATTCTCTCCCCAAGAAAAACAAAATGTCCAGGCTTTGCACCCTTTTCGTTGCTGCCCTTGTTTTTAATTTTATGCTATGTCATGCTGCTCGGCCTGACCCCACTCTTCCCTTAACCCAACATGAGGTATGTCTCTGTTTTTCTCTTCTTACCAAACCCAATCCTAGGTTTCCTTTGTAGATTTCACTTACAAGGTTTCCTGTATACGGTTGTCTGTAATATATTAATAGTGGTTTTTTGGTTGATGCAGGGAGTTGAAGCAGAGATTGTGGACGTTGATGAGAACTGTGAAGGAGTTGGCAAAGAGGAGTGCTTGATGAGAAGAACCCTTGCTGCTCATGTGGATTATATTTATACTCAGAAGCACAACCACCCATGAAGTTGAAATTATTGTATGTGATATAAATAAATTTTGGTTCAATTGTAGGATCAAAGCTATTAATAAAAACCATATATTTCTCTGTTCATGTTGGATTGTTGTAAAGATATAGTTTGGTTTATGTCAAAAAAAAGATATAGTTTGGTTTCACCAAAAAACAATGTTTTTGCAGCGATCTAGATTGTTAATGTTAAAGGGATTTTCCCCTTCTATTTCAAGAGATGCTTGATTTACCAAGATTTTTTTTTTTTGAAAAATCGTTCAAATGGACACACAAAAGCTGAATTGCCGATGTAAGTTTCTTAAAACGAAGAAGAAGACAGGAAAAATAGGAGACTATTCACACATGTAATGCATGACTTTTCCAGCAAGTGCCAACAAACCAGATAATTGGCAACATGCAGGCAGAGGGTCAAACATGACTACGACAATTCAACACCCTTTACGGGTGTTCTAGAGGACTAGAGGAGTATGCTGTTGTTAAAGTAAACTAGTCATTTTCATGAGTAAATTGAATATAAAAACACATTAAAGACAATTCAATAATGTCGTAAATACATATTTGACAATCATCAGTGAGATGAATACACCAGCTTTGCAGCTTTAAATGCCAGAGATACCGCCTCCATTAGTTTATCAGAACTTGGTTCTTACAGGATACAGTTTTCAATTGAATTTAATCTAAATATGATACTTTCAACCTAGTCTGTTGTGGAAGAATTAGCTTTATGTTATAATTGGGTGTGGATGGGGGGCTATAGATGAAAGTAGAGGTCTTCCCAGGAAGCAAAAGTTTCAATATAAAGATGATGTTGGTGGACCTACCAAGTCAGCTCGGTCAATGAATGGCAGGTAGGGTTGCACTTGCAAATGCTACTAGTAAATTTCCTGGTAGGAGCCAGCCCACTATCCGGACTGCATAGTCCATGCACACTAATAATTCTCAGAATCAGCAAAACGGATGATTGTGACAATCACACAATTCCCAGGTTCAACATTAACAACTTGACAGTACAAGCCAAGGACAAGTTTTTCCGGAATTATTTGTTATCCATGAAAAGCAGAGTTTAGTTAACAATGAAATTCTGAGTTGAACCAAAAAAGAGAAAAAAAAAACTTATAGTACAAAAGAGACAGTAAGCAAAGGATAAGGAAAGCGAAAGTAAATGCTGAGATTCAAATGTTATGTTTTAAAAGTTCCAGCTAGGAAACACTGGTTCATTACTAGGCCAAATGGTTATGCATAAATCCCGTTGGTTCATGGGCTGTAGTGAGTATGATAGGTCATTAAGGTTGATCAATCTCCCATATTTTTTAGATAATTGATCATCATAGATAATCCATTCATTGTGTAGAATCATATATTCGAAAGGCTCTGAATGGAACTGACTGCAATAGGTATAGTAATAAGTATTTGAATAACCGTGGTATAAGTTATAACATACAGCAGGAGATTATTGGGTATACATTTGAATAATTCAATAAATTTCGAGGAAACTCTGTATTTTCTAAAGCTAAAAGCAGTGACATAAATGAACTACACGACCTTAGTAAACACATTTTATTTGCAGGAGACATAAATACACACAAGGTTTCTGATATAAGCAACTTTATTAAGATTTCATTGTATTTCCCATGAGAAGAGGGAACAAACCTATTCAAGCCTGCAAGAGAACCCTGCTGCCACCCACTATATGTAAGTAAAGCGCTAGACAAATGGTGACAATAATGGAAGACTTTGCACTTATGTATCTGATAACATCAAGTCCCCTTTCGACAACCTCATCACGAACAACATGAATGCTTCTTTTCGAACACTCTAGAAGCTTCCATACCAGAAACTCCATCACGGTCTTTATTGTTCCAAAGGTCACCCTCCCAGTCACATCACACGCAAACTTCCTATTGCTGAGAACTGCCAATGTTGATGAGACCTTATCAACCCACCCATCATTCTTATTCCCATCAAACGAGCTCCCCTGTTTCACTCCATTTAAAGATGCTCCATCCTTAGAACAATCATCTCTTAGTCCACCGGCATCCTCGCTCTGGTCTACAACGGACAAGTATTCGGTTTCAAACTTGTCAACACTTGATGAGACGTTGTCACCAGCGTTGCCACAGCACCATTACAAACAGAAACCAAAATGCCTCTCGCATTGTTTTGATGGTTCGGATTGGTCATCCCCGCAAACAGTTTGTCATAGGTATTAATATCCATCGTCTTGTCAAGATAAACTGCAATAGAGGTGCTTACAAATCTTTGTATGCAATCAGCCATTAGCTCTTTACACTTATCATCATAAAGCAGATTAACCCATTTGGGTACATCAGATGACCCACCATTCCCACTCGACTCATTGATTTCTCTACCATTTGAGTAAAACCCCAGAACCAGATTCCTAGCAAAGCTACCAACCACAACAGATACAAACCTAGTCCCAGCATTAGAAAAAACCCTATCCAGTACCCTATCAGTCGAGCTAGAATTCCACATACCCGTTACCAATTCACTCTCCTTTTCTGATTCTAGCTTATACCCTCTTAAAACCCCAACTGTTAAAGCCTCATTGAGCCTAATAAAAGATTGGGAAAATTCATCTGATCTCACAATCTTTGAAATCTGCTTCAAGCTGTTAGGTATTTGATCAGATTCAGATTGCAAAAATTCCCTCAGGTCCTTAGAGACAACATTGAGCGTCTCCGCGGATTCCGAAACCAATTCAGCTAAAGAAACCAAAGCTCCAAAGAGCTTCAGAAGCCTCCTCCTTCTCTTCACCACGGAGGGTGAATTATACACCTGGTAAACCCCATAACCAGAGACTCCACATATAGCAAACAAGATAAACCATTTTTTCTTCCTACGTGAATAAGTCAATGCCTTGTTCACCAACTGCATATCCATCGACCCAAAATAAAATCCCTAGAGATACAATAATTTGAACCCCGGGGCTTTTCAAATAAGAACAACAACAAGAAGAAGATTAACCCCAGAAAAGAGAATTTAAGAGCAGATACAGATAAAGAGGGTTGTGGTGGTAAAAAAAGAGTGCCTTTTTTTTAATTTAGTGTTGAATTACGATAATTCGTATTGGATTTGCAGAAGAATGGTGGGAAACGAACCTGGATGCAGAAATGAAGAAAATATCAAATGGAGAAAGACGACAACGAGATTGAGGTTTTCTTTTAGTTATTTCAGGTCCAGAAAATCTCTTTCTGTTTCCGGGCTTTGATTTTTCCAAGAAGGCGGGGTTCCTGCTTTATTTATTAAACGACGCTGCATCACGTAATTGCGTTTATTATTATTATTATTATTATTATTATTATTATTATTATTATTATTATCATTTAACAACCAATATTCCTTCTTTCTTTCTTGGCCAAAACTCTAGTTTTGATCCTTCAACTATGTTCGTATTTGAGATTTAGTCCGCTTATTTTAATTTAACCTAATTTGATCTCAAACTTTTATAATGATGATATTGGTTACGATTAATTATTTTCATTACCTTTTGGGTTTACCATTGCATTATAGGTTTCAAAATGGAATTTGTTCTTTTGTCACTCCTGTCTTTTGATTTAACAATATTTTACATTAATTTTTCATTTAAAACAAACAAAAATATATGTACATGTCAGCATGGACTAAAAACACTTTCTTTAGAATGCTCAAACTGTGCAATTACTTTGTTGACTCGGGTGTTGTTCGTAGTTTTTTCGTATTGGTGCGAGTTATTTCCAAACTCCGTAATCGTGGCTGGTGTATATTAAAGTCATATGAATCTCACGTCAATGTAATATGGTGGCCGATGAAATGATTAAATCGGTCGAGCCTCGAAACTTTTGAACTTCTCTCTTCTCCGATGCTCCTGCTTTAATTCGAAAATTGGTTGCTCGAGATATTTCAGTTCCTCCTTGTTTTAAATTAGTTCCTAGTTAGTTGAAAGCATGTGCCTCCTTACCATTAAAAAAGTAAATTAAAAAACGTCAAATCTTTAATATGAATTGTTTAGATTAACTAATAACATTGTAAAAAAAGAGAATCAAATTATATAAATTAAAATATAAATATTAAATATCATATTTAAACATAGTACACGGAAAATTGGAACCACCAAGGGCTTGGGAGGGGCTAATTCCCTAAACTTTTAGTACAACGACATTTTAGATTATTCTTAGCTTAAATACTAGGTAAATTAAGTTTTGTACCTTCAATTCCTAAGTTTAAATACATATATGCTTTTTCTTTTGAAGTTAAGCAATTTAGCTCTTCTTAATTATAATCCTAATTTTGTTCTAAATATAAGATCAAAAACATGATTTGCTTTACCTGCAATCAATTGGTCTAGTAGGATGATATTAGGGACGACCATAGGTAGGGTTGGGTTGAGTGTTTGGCTGATTTACACCTGACCCGAAAATTTAACACCTCCACCCAAACTCGATCGACCCAACATTTTATGATGTTCCACCCGACCTGAACCCCAGTTCTAGAGTAAAAACCCGAACCCATCTCGAATTAAATAAAAAATTATCAATTTTCATTATTATTCGATAAAATAAGGAGCTAATTGAAAAAATATAAATAGAGAAGGAGCATTATAATAATTATTTCATTTTTATTAGACAAAATATGAAGATAATTGAAATATATATATAAGGATAGGGGCATTGCAACAACTATACCTAAATATTTAAAATAAAATTAAACTATTATTTCAGTCGGGTCGGGTATTTTTCACCTTAAACTAAAAACTTGACCCGACCTTATCCTAAAAAATCAAACCCGAACCTGACCCGAACCCAAAATTTTCTTTAAAAAACACAACCCTATAGGATCGGGTCGGTTCAAAACCGTCAGGATGCGTTGAATGGCCATCCCTAGATGAGACAATAGATCCCTTAAGTAAGGTTAGAAGTTTGAATCTCGACATTGTCAAAGAAACAATTGGGTTGGGAAGGTCGCCCCCATAATGGATCTCTATACTCGATTCAGATTAATCAACCAATAAATTGAATATCGATGATCAAAAAAGGCTTAAGAGTGTAATAAGCCCTTGAACATTTTGAAAAAAAATCAATTAAGCCCTTAAACTTTTTTTGCACCCAATTAAGACCTTGAACAAAAAAATTTAATCAATTAAGCTCTTTGACCAATTTTGATTATTAAATCTTGATAATTTTTTTCTTTAGATCTTACTGGTACATGATACACTACAGTTCTATCATGTTGCATTTACAAATTTTTTTATAAATTTTATAAGTCTTTTAGAATTTTTAAAGAATTCTTTAAATGAAATAAAAAAATCTAAAAATGTCAAGTAGAAACATTATGATATGACGCACTGCATCAACAAATCTAAAAAAACTGTCGAGATTTAATGGTCAAAATTAATCAAAGGGTTTAATTGATTAAATTTCTTAGTTTAAGAGCTTAATTGGGTACAAAAAAAGTTTAAAGATTTAATTATTTTTTTCTAAAAAATTTAAGAGCTTTTTATATGTTTTGTACACCCCTAAACAAAAACAAACATGATTTGTTTTTATATGTTTTTGTGAGTTTAATAAATTTTTTTTTTTTTTCAAAGAAGACCGGCTATAATTAAAAGATATATGTAAGTTGTAACTATGTTTTCGTTCCCTTCCCACAACTACCCAAATCATATATATAATATAACAAGATATATAATGTCTGCCTTTGTGGTTTTATCTCTAGATTTTTTTTTCTTTTATTGTCTAAATGTGTATATCACCGATCTTCGAAGAAAAATAATTGTTGTCTCTATGTTTTAATATCGTAATAATTTTAAGGTTTTGTATTTTTTAGTTTCTCATGTATTGTGTCAACATTAAACAAACTAATCTCATTTATTATAATAAAAAATTAAAGCTAAAGAAATTATTTTGCTCCTAAATTCGACCCAAATGAGTTTTGTTTGTTTAATTTTGATACAATACATGAGAAACTAAAATATACAAAACCTTAAAAATTATTACGATATTAAAACATAGAGGTTAAATTTTTTTTACTGTAAATGCTGATCATAATATTATTAAAGAGAAACTGATTACAATGAGCAGACTGATAACAGGGCCAACCAGTAAAAAAAGAAAAAACTGAAAAAACAAATGAAAAAAAAAAAAGACAATTCAGCTTCCACTTAGCTCCAAAAGAGAGGTATGGAGCGAGAAGATCATCAAATTTCATCTGAGACCAGACTCTGGCGATGGAGCAGAGCAAGATATGTAGCGATGCATGTAGATGAGTACAAAAGATCGGAGTATAGATGAAAGATCTATGTATCTCTAAGAATCGATGAATAAATCGGGTTTAATATGGGGGTAAGACATTTTTTATTACACTTACTTTTTTATTATACTTACTGAATCGCCCTCAATGATGGCTTTCTGAAAACTTGAATCCCGGGTGAAAAGCACAGCCTGAACACACGCCCTGAATTTAGCTGCTTCAAGATTGGGGACATGAGCATTTGGGTAAGGGCTCGAAGCCATGAATAACCCATTTGAATCACGAACTATAATACCTGCGAGTGAAGACTTTGAATTTGCATCATATCCAGCATTGAAATTGATTTTGACAAAATCACTGGAAGGGTGAGCCATAAGAGCGGATGAAACGAGCCAGGTCAGTAGGTCCTTGTTGAGATTTTTCATGGACTCTCTTGTTTCGGAGGGTCCAAATAGACCATAAAGTCACCACAAAAACTAGACTGATTGGTTTGGAGAAGTTCTCAAATAAGCTGGCTAACCAGAGTAACCACTGATCTTCTGCGCGAATAAGAGGTAGAACGACATTGAGCTCATTCAAGACATGACTAGTGAAGGAGCAAACACAAAGAAAATGGAAATTAGATTCTGACCCTCTGTTGCATAACTTACATACTGGGTCGACTAGTAAATGTCTTTTAATTAGATTTTTTTGCTGTAGGCAGATAATTCTTAATGAAACGCCAAGCAACAATCCTGACTTTTGAAGGCATGTCGAGAGACCATAGAGTACCAAAGAGATTGGACATTCCATGTTGAAGAGAAAATGGAGTATTGATGGGGTAGAGTTCTGACCCTAGAAGAGTTCTACAATCGCTATGAACAGAATATTGTCCAGAGTGATTAAGCCTCCAAATTAATGAATCATTTTGAGCTCGGCTTGTGCTGCGGATAATGGGGCTCTTTCAGGTATGAGTACTGTGATCAATCAGGTCCGCAACAATAGTGAAATTGGAATTAATTGAATTGGCTAACACTTTTCCTTCTTCAGTGTTACTTGAAGAACCATCCCCTACTCTTCATCCAATGCCTTGTTGAATAAATCCACGTGTGCACCAGATACTCTTCCAAGCATAAGAAGGGTAAGAACCAAGATCCGCTTTCATAAAAGATTTGTTTGGGAAATATTTGCCTTTTAATACATGTGCTAGTAGGGAATTAGGATTGGACAAAATATTCCAACCTTGCTTAGCTAGAATAGCTATGTTGAACTTGGCTAGATCTCTGTATCCCATGCCACCCATAGATTTTGGGTAACATAAATCTTTCAATCATGACCAGTGTATTCCCTTTTTAGTGTTACTTTTTCGCCACCAAAATTTGCTTAAGATAGCTTCTAGTTCTTGACGTAGAGACAAAGGGAAAAGGAAGCATTGCATCACATATACTAGAATTGCCTGAAGTACGCTTTTGATAAAAACTTCCTGACCTCCCATAGATAAAAATCGGACACTCCAACTCTACACTTTTTTTGTTTGTTTTATCACAAAGGCCGCAAAAGCTGCTTTCTTGTGTCTACCCACCATTGTAGGTAAGCCGAGATAGTTCTCTGGATTGGTAGAAATTTGAACCCCAAAAAAATTCCCTATCTGTTCCTTGGTATAATGATCAGTGTTACTGTTGGAATATATCAAGGACGTGTCGTAGTTAATTCATTGGCCTGAAGCTGATTCATAGATTGAGAGAAGATCTTTTAATCCGGAAGCACTTGCAGTGGATGCTTCGCCAAATAATATGCAATCATCCGCAAAAAATAGGTGTGTTAGAGGGATACTAGAGGCTTTCAAAGAGGCCATACTCTTGACAGCAACATAAATTTTGGCAGATTGAAAGGGCGAAAAAAGGGAATGATTCACCTCTTCTGTATTTGAGGGTTGAATAGTAGCTAAGACCGTATCGGATGAAGAGGTAGAAGAGGCGGTGAATAAATCTTTGAAAAAAGAGGCAGCACAATTTGACATACCGCGATCATCTGATAGCCAATTCTCATTACCATCCTTTAATTTCAACACTATTTTATTTTTTTCCGAAACGAAGCCCATATGTGAAAGAAAGAAGAGTTACGATCCCCATGTTGCAACTAGTTGACTCGGGCTCTTTGCTCCCAGTATAACTCTTCCTTGTCTGCATCCAAATCCAAAGACAGCTTAATCTCCAACAATTCAGCTAGTGACTCATCATCCAAGTCAGTAGCCGACAAAGACACGAGTTTATCATTAAGGGTCTGGGTGTGTTTTTTCCTCTCATGTTTGTTGTTACGGCTCCAGGAACTTAATACCTCACCAAGAAGAGATAGTTTGGTTTAGAACTACAGAACGATTGAATAAGGGACTAACATTCATCTTCAAGGATCCAATTTGCATCAAATTTGAAAGCATAACTAGGGAAGGAGCATCAGAATTGTCTGAAGATGTGTTTATTAGAACAAGGCATTGATCAGAAAAGTCGTGCACTACATGTTTAACATTAAAATCGGGAAACATGTCCCACCAAGCTGGATTGGCCACACTCCTGTCTAACCTCGAAAAGATAGTATTGGATGAGAGTCTTTTTTTTCCCAAGTATATCATCTCCCGCTAAAGCCCATATATGATAAGTCGCAGCCATTCAAAACTAAACAAAAGCCTCCATTTGTCTGTTAGATTTAATTCAAACGCATCTCTTCTCGGATGCAAGAAAAATCTTATTAAAGTCACTGGCTACGAGCTGTGGAGAATTTTGGTTCACATGCAAAGAACGGAGTAAATTCCATGACGCCTCTCGTTTACTTGCCACCGAGTTTCCATAAAAGCATGTGAATCTCCATACTATATTAGTTGTAGGACAAGTAATGTCAACATCAATGCGGCTTATAGAGAAGCTTCTTAGAGAGACTGACACCTCTTAAGACCAAGCGATTTGTTGGGTTCGAACGGTCAATTAAAATCGCTAAAAGGGGGTGAATTGGCCTTAGTGTGATTGCGGCAGAATAGAAAATTAAAAATTTGTACAATAATTTATAGTGCTTCGACTTTTAAACAAAGTCTACCTCCACTAACTTAGCTATCCACACTAAGGATTTTCCACAAATTCACTAACCTCAAAGCTTTGAGAAACTCTCTTACAAAGAGAAAACAAATAAGCAAACAAGGAAAACCTCACAAAACTGATATGTTTGCATCTTAAGCATTCACCAAAAACCTAAACACTTGACAATATTGAAAGTTTAGCTCAATAAGTGTTTTCTACAAAGAATATGACAAAATTAATTATAAAATGATTTCTCTATAAAAAGAATGTTGTTGTTGTCTTTTTAGGTCTTCCATGAATGCTTAATGGTGTCTTTTATACCCTCTAATAAATTTGTAGCCGTTTATGACCGTTGAGGATGTTTTGGAGCCATTAGAATGCAAGGGTTTCAAAACCATTGTAGGGGTTTCAAAACATTGAGTGTTTTCAAATGAAAAACTAGCCGTTATAGGGGTTTGGTATAGAAACCAAGCAGGGGGTTTCGAAATCATTATAAGAGGTTTCGAAACCTGCATTAAAACTTGTAAAATCGACTAAAATTGACTTTAAAAGATATATTCGATATAAGAACAAAGTCAAAATATTTAAAACATATTTTTTAAATTTTGTGGACTTTAAAATATTTTAGCAATATTTAAATTTAGTCTAAAAAATATTTTTCACTTTGTTATATCAAAATAAACATCTCAACACGATTAATAAACCACCTCCAGAACCGATAGCACCAACATCAAAACCATAAAGAAGACCACATTTCCTTTGTACGCTAGCCATTTTAGATTCAGAGAGTTTTGTCTCCATTAGGAACAAAACACGGGGGCGAGCATCCCTTAGCTTGTTTCTGAGGCGTTTAACAATCTGTAGTTTCCTCAAACCACGAACATTCTAACTTATAATTTTCATTGTGAGGCCTGTTCAATTAAGTCGGACAATGAATTCAAAGAAGCACCTTTCCATATTTGTGTGAGCAGAAAGTTCAGGTGGATGTGACGAAACATTTGCCTGTTTAGAGCCTTCAATATTATCTAATGGGCAATCTTCATCCTCTTGGGTCATATGGGTATCAAAACCACTATTAGGATTCAAAATAGGGCCCAAATCACGGACCTGTCCACTAGGCTGAGAGGAAGCGTTGACCTTTGACTTCGGGACAGTAACAACTGGCATCATATTCATAGGGATTTTATGAGCTAAATTAAAAGGAACTTGATTGGGGTGTGACTATTAACCACATTTACAGTAGGGAAGATGTTAATCGTGGGTTCCTTCCTTAGCCAGATACTCGAAGGAGCCACCGATCGCCGAGAAGGTGCTCATAGAGAATTGTCCTAGGCCATGGGAAGTACTGAATCTAGATGGGAAACTCGGATTGGGCAAAAACTTTCACCATGAACTAACAAACCACAAATGAAGCAAAACAGGGTTAACTTTTCGTATTTAAATCTAACATAGTGATGATTACTGGTTGGAAGTACTAGCCTTTTTTCTTCTTTTAATTAGAACTCAGATATCCAATCGCACACGGATTCGCATAATACGTTTATAACCTAAAGCCGTGGCCGAGGAATTATACTCCAATAAGGATCCAATAAAATTGCCGATAGATTTAGCCATCTTATCGGAAAGGAAGCCAATGGAAACATCATGAACAAAGACCCCGTAATTGAGATGAGTTAAGGGGACCGTAAGAAGATCTTCACCAGGTCGAAGCCGATGGAGCAGTAGGAGATGGGAATTAAAATTTCAGGGACCCCATGTCAATTCGATTTGGATCAATAGCATTGAAAAGCCGAAATAAAAAACGATGTGCCCCCAAATCTAAAATAGCAATGCCTCCAATTGGATGTCATACATTAGCAAGCATGGCCTTCATGGTTTGGATATGGATGACACTGAAAGTTAAGAACATCCAATGGTGATTCGGGTTCGGTATCATCATGTTCCACCGGTAAATCATCGTCCTCGCCCTCAGCAATTGCTAGCCGTGCCAAGTTGTCATTTACATCTGTCATTGTGCGGAGAGGGAAGAAGGATTTTGAAAAGAGAAAAGCTTAGAAAGCAAGAGAAAAGATAGAAGCGTGCTACAGAGATTTTTATTATTATTTTTAATTGAATTACATGATGATAATTCTTATTTTACAATACAATTTTGTTATTTATATATATTAGCATAGTTTTATAAAATCAATTGCCATATGATTATTTTAAATAAATCTATATAAAATGTATAAATGATAATATGAAATTATTTAAAAATTGTTAAATCATTTTGATAATTGAAATATAAATATAATTCGATACAATTCGTATACATTTAACATTATGTGCAAATGGTTATCTTTATAATTTAAAAATGTCCAATAATCTTAAAACTTTTCTGCGCAGTATCATATAATCACAGATTATAAATATATTATGATTATTATAATAATTTTATAATTAATATTAGATTGAATAATTTAATATGAGAATTGTTCATTAGTTTAGTAATAATAATAAAATTAAAATGTCAAAAAGTTCAAAATCATTTTTAATGGCTTAAATTAAAAATTAGTCCTTAAATTATGTATTTTTTACTTTAAGTATTTAAATTATTTTTCAGTCAAAATAAGTCTCTAAACTATTTTATGTAACCACTTTAAGTGCTTAATCTATTTTTTTGATCAAAATAAGTATCTAAATACCAAATTAAAAAATGACATCAACTAATGATATTATAAAGGAGAGGGGGTCAAATTATGCTAAATTAAAGGATAGGGATTAAATCTTAAATTTCAAATATAGTAAAAGGACGGGAAAACAAATTAACAAATGAAGAAATATTTACCAACCTTTTTGATAGCAAATCGTCTAAAAAATATTTAATAAATAAAAGTGACAAAATCATATTGGGTAAAATACCTAAATCATCACTCAACTTTGCTCTTTGACTTATTTTGGTCACTCAATTTTCAAAATATTCAATTTTAACACTAAACTTTAAACATTTACCTATTTTGGTCACTCCACCGTTAAATCTCTAACACTGTTATAACGTAGAAATAAAAAATAATAAAAAATATATTATTTTTAATAATATTTTAATACACTTAATTCAATAAAAACCATTTGTTCCCTCACCTCACCTCACCTTCACCAAAAACCCCCACCCTACCCCTTTCTCATTTTCATCGGCAACCCCCTAATACCACCCTAGTGGGTTTTTTGGCGAACCAAAACCACCGACCGACTTTTTTTCTTTTCCCATTTCTTTCTACCAGTTCGCTTTTCTGAAAACCACTCTCAAATGACCCAAAACAAGTCCAAACCTTTTCGTCTTAAGAGCACGATTCGCTGTCGTCCACCGTCAGATCGGCCTAAAATTGAGGTATGTTGATCTCCTCACTAAGGCACCTCGAATCACCGTTGGGATTCCCCAACCGACGCTCTAGTTGTTGGAACCGAAATGGGAAGGTAAAATTTTCCCTCTTTTACATTTCAGTTTGATTTCCCCATTTTCATTTTGGCTCTGATTTGTTCCGATTGCATTTGAATTGTTCTTGTTTGCTTTGTCATGCCTTGTTAATTTATGTTTCAAATTATCCGAGGTGGCTAAGGGTTTTGAAAAAAAGATTTTAGACCATGAATATGTTGGATTTTATGTTTATGTTTCTGATGATGTAGTGATGGGTTGCCATGAAATCATGAGATGGATTATGTTGACATAATGTGCTTGATGTAGCTATATGTCATACTTGTTTCCATGAAATATTTTTAACCTTACACTTCTCAGATCGAGCATATTTTGCTTGTTTGGTGCCTCATTCCGTGTTCCTCTGAATAGATATCATCATAACCATAAATTTGACATAGTGCTTGACTATGCTACTACATCTATGCAGGTTTTACTTTCCAGGTTAAGCTTGTATAGTGCCAAGGATGCTTTGGAGGATATTTTGGTGAAATTGTTGTTGCCACTATAATGGTGGAAACAAATGCTTGGTGATACATATATAGCTATTCATCTAGAAGAAAAGAGGTATAATCATCTGCATAGTGGTTCGGGTTTAGGTTTGTCAGAAAATTCACCAGAGCGACGTTACTGGATGAAAAAGAAGGTTGCTGGTGAAAGTGAGAAAGGGGTGGAGTGGGGGTGAAGGAGGGTGAGATAAGGGAACCAATTATTTTTATTTAATTACGTGTATTAAAATATTATTAATATATATATATATTTTTTATTTCCAAAATCATAACAGATCAGATTTAACGATAGAATGACCAAAATAGGTCAATGTTTAAAGTTCAATGCTAAAATTGAGCATTTTAAAAATTGAGTGACCAAAATAGATCACAAAGTAAAGTTGAGTGATAATTTAAGTATTTTACCCAATCGGATATGAAGGTAATCTCAAGTAGAATTACAATAATTATAAATAGAAAAGAAAAGTTTCCCTTAAATTATGGCATGGTGAGTCTCATTTCTCTAATCTATCTATGCCCTGCAATTTGCTAATGGGAAGTGACTTATTTTATTAAGTAGAGAGGTAATTATAGTTGTAAGGCAAATACAAGACTTGAGTCCATATAAAATAGAACAATATGAGTATTTTTTTATCACTAGCTAATTAATGGATCTCAAAAATACACTTGTATTGGTTATTTGAAATAGAATCAAACTGACAAAATGAAAAGAATGATGGTTACAGAAACTCATGTCAGCCCTAAATTGAAACCAAACAAGAAATTAATGATGATGATAATAGGCTTATACTCTTTTTTTATGCTCAGAATCAAGAGAATATTACTATCATTGTCTAGCCTTTTCAACCTATTCCTTTCAATTCTCATGCTATTATTTGTCATAAACACTAATTGCGTTGCTCACTCTTTTCTCTTTCATTTTTGGCTAGTCCACGGTGGTGGTAGCCTTATTGTTGTCATCGGCCGCGGGTATTATTTCTCTCTTGTTTTTTATAGAGTAAACTTCACCAGAGGTCCTGTATGTTTAGGACTTGCTCTATTTTAGTCACTCAATTTAAAAAAAATTATTCTTGCCACTTATATTTTCAACCGTTACCATTTTGGTCACACAAACGTTAGCATCAGTTAACCCCTGTTAATACGATTACGCGGCACATTAATAGAAACATAAATTTTAAATTTAATCCTCAAACTTTTAAACTTCATTTTTTAACATCTTCATAGAAAAAATCATTTTCTCTAAAAGATTCTCTAACCCTAACCCTAACTCTCCCCTCTGATCAAACTTCTTATATTTCATTATAAATTTCTTATATTCCATTGATAAAAAAACTCCCTCTGCTTTAAACCAATAAACAATATTCAGTCTTTAATGATTTTATTTCATTATAAACTATACTTGTTAAGATTAAATGTGGTTTGATCTTCTTCTTCTTTTACGTTGAAGTACTTTAGTATCTAGTTTTCTATCAATGGAATGATAATCATCATCATCAGTTTTCCAAAATTGAACATAACTCATCCAATTTTTCTTGTCATTACTATTTGTTATTAGATTCTTTTTTCCTTCCTTTTGGTGATTAAAGCGTCATCTTCTTCACTTTGATTATTTTTCTTCTTGTTCTTCGATGGAATAAATTCTTCTAAAACTGGCTCAACGTTTCTCGACATACATTGCACCGACTCCTCTTTCAAAGCTACAAATGGCTGCAATCAAACAGAAAATCAAAACTGCATTCAACACATTGATTGCAATCTCAAAACAACCAAAACCCAAATTACAGAGTCTTTAAATTTTAACCAAAATAATATAAAAATCCCACAAACAAAGCTAAAGGCAAACATTTTTCATTAAAACTCTCAATAGAGAGCTGGTTTTTTTTTTCCAAACACGAAAATCAAAAGAGAACCCACCAATAAGGAAAAAAAAAGGTTCGATTTAAATTGGTTGAAGAACAAACCATCGTTGAGGAGGAGATTGCAAAGAGGAAGTTCACGTTTAAAAGTATCAATCTTTCTTATTTCTTCTTCCAATCGTTTAACAAAAGCATCGAGTTTTGAAATCTTGTCTGGAACGTTTCCGATTAGTGAAACCTCCTCGAGGATTCGTGTGTAGCGACTTTTTTTCTTATAAAGTCCGAAGCTACGGGTTATCCTTATTTTTCTGAAATTGGTTCTTAGGGGATTGTATTTCAAAAATTCATATTTTTAAAACAATGAAAATTTAGAATCGCCACCGACCACTTGGGTAAGGTAGGCCGGAAACCAAAGATTCATTTTAAAAGAGTTCGAGAGTTGATTACGTGTGGGGAAGGATTAGCACCCCATCACGCTTGAGAATCGGTACCAAAATATTTATTGACTTTAAATGGATGAAAATTGTTGAGATTTAAATTGGATTTAATTAAGTGTACTTAATTGAAAATTGACCTTATTGAAACGGACTTTATCAAATTGGTGGGTTTCGAATTAATCGGACATTTAATTAATAAGGATGATGATACATCAGACCATAGATTAAACCAACATCATATAAACCTGACTGTCATGTTAATTTATGGTTCGAATTTTGTATGTCACCTTTATGCATGATGCAAGCATTTAAGTATGATGTTATGACTTGTCAACTTTTAGTTAACATTTACCTCGTGACGGTAAGAATTATTTTAAATATTTGGTCAACATCCATTAAGCCAGGACTGTTACGACACAAATATCGAAATTAAAAAGTACCTCCCTTTTTTAAGATTTAAATTAAAAACCATGCAATCAAAATAATGGAAGTCATATGAATGACAATTATAAATGCATGTCACATAAGAACTCAAAATAAACACACAAAAGGCCCACTAAAGTCTTAACCTAAAATGGCCCAGATTATGAAAAATCCAATTAGTGATCTAATTGTTAATTAGGTGAGTTCAATGATAACCCTAAATCAATTAAACCCTAAAACTAGAAAACCCTAATAAATTATGGGTTATTTTGTACCATGATAATTAATTTAAAAAATTTTAAACTAGTATCCCAATGAGCCAAGGATACTGTTTAAAATGGATCCAGTTAATTAATCATGATTTTAAACTAACTGTCTATCTAAGCCCAATGTCGATTTTATCCTAAAGGGTAATTAAGAAGTGTTTAACTAATTTAAATTAATTAAACTAGTTCAAACTTTAATCTAACTATTGCTCCAAAACCTAACCCTAAACTATCTTAAAAGGCTTAATCTAACAAACAAAAACGGCTCAAAAACACACATTAAAAGGGGTTACGAAGACCAAATACTACATATATTAAAACCATACATTAAAATATATACATATTTAAACCATAGGTTATATACTATAAAACATATATTTATATACTTATGCAAAAGTACTATAATTTATACATATTATATAAAAAACCATATATTATATAAAAATATTATTAAAAAACTCATATACTACATGTAAAACATATATTATAAAAACTACATGTTAGGTTATATAAAAACTATATGTTATAATGAAACTATATGTTATGTAAAAAACATATATTATATAATAACTATATATTATATAAAAACACACATTACACAATGGCCACATATCACATATTCCACAAACCACTAAACATTATCTAATCAAGCATCCAAATACGAGCGAATAAAGCATATATAAACTGTAATTAAACGAGAATAAAATAAACAAGAAAAAAACATGATAACTAGGGACTAAATTAAAAACATTCGAAAAACCACAAGGACAGGGGGAGTGGTATAGAAAAGTGGAAGGACCTGGGATGTAATTAAACGGGGCGGAATGATTAAAAGTGTGATTTTGAAAGGCGGAAGCCCTTACGGGCGTGATTATCGCCGGGCGGAGGGACTTAAATCGTGATTAGCCCATTTTTAAAACCCTAGGGCAGTATAAAAGTACCCTTCCGGCCTCGAGTTTTCCTCTTTTGGCCATTTTTCAAAAGCCCTTCGTAAAAACTCTTCCCTTCTCTGAACACAAACGTCTAAAGCCCACCTTATCACTCCAAACTCGGATCAAAACAGAGAAAATGAGATGAACATCATCCCTTGTTCATCATGAACACATGAAATAAAACCCATAACCACCACCAAACCCAGAACTCAGTGGCTTCTCCGCCGTACGCCACCGTATCGGTCGCGGCTCGCCGGCGGCCGACGAACTCAAAACAACCCAAAAACCCCCTTTTTGACATTTAAGACCAAATCCCCCTCAGTTTTGCCTTAAATACCATAGATTCCCCACTTTTTAAAGAAAAAGAATCCCTTTTTCTTTTTTTTTTTAAAAAAACACAACCGAAGCCAAATTCCCTTTGGCCATTCTTCCTTTCGACTCACCATGCATAGCCTTGAGAAGGCATAAAGGTTTATCGCTGGTGATGGAAGATGAACAAATACGAAGAAAGGGCAAACGCCGAAGGTAAAACCAGAAACCCTAATCTATATTTCAATATGCTACAAAATGAAAAGCAAGGAGAAGGTATACCTCAAAGCTTTCTTTTTTTTCTCTGCTTTCTATTTCTCGAATAACTCCAGAATGAATACAATTGTTTTATGGTTTTTGATTTTATACTTTGAATATTACATACATTTAGGAAAATAAGAAATGAAAAGGGAAAATTTCTATTGGTTCTCTGCCGATTCTGATAATTTGTGAGCATTTCTCTGAAATTCCTGGCATTTTGGTGTATACTCGTCCTTTCTGACATATTGTTTGCTTTGTTTGTTATGCTGCCATGGCTGTTTATGAGGAGAGGGGACCAGAGCTGTTGCTGGCGTGGCTGGGTGATAGTGCGGTGGTGCTCGGCTGTTGGCTCCTCCTGCCAATGTGGAGGCGAATGTGGGACAAGAGAGATGAAAGACCGGCGTATGAGGAGCTGAGGGATCAAGAGGTGTTGCGCACGTGCGAGTGGAGAAGACAGAGAGCCGCGTGTGTGGGCGATGGATGGCCATCTTTAACCCGGGCCATCAGATCGTGCCCTAATCCAATGATTGGGATCCTACGACGCAATCAACAACACTTAATTAGGGTTTTTGTGTTATCATATTTAGGGCTTAGTCAACTAAGTCCTTATTGGGTCAAACACATATGTAATATATTTTTGGGTTTTTAATAGTGTAAATGGACTGATATATATTATAAAAGAAACTTGGGATTTTATTTATCTATGTATATATTTTTTATACTTTTGTAAGTGGATTGTAAATATATGGGGTTTTATTTATATAAAGTGTGCATGGGCTGATTATATATTATATAGATGGGCTTTTAAATATATGTTTTAGAATAGTAATAATATAACTAATAACAATAGATGTGGTATTATCAAATATGCATTACCAATACGTGATAACCGAACATGGAACCCAAAAACTAGTAACACTTAACCATATGTACACATAATATGAAATGGATAACAAATAAACCGACAGATAGAACAATTAGACTAAGCCCTTTATTGCAATGAGTTAACACCCTGGACAAAATTAGTTATTACAGCTGCCTCTCTTTGCTTATCTTCGTGGAACAAGAATAAAGCAAATACCATAAACACTAATTTTGTCCCACTTCCCTGTTTGAAGATTCCGAGCCGCGAGTTCTTCCTATATAGAATTGTTCACCCTTTCTCTCCCTAAAGCCTAGAGCTATAAGTATCTGCCCCCTTTTCCCCGAAGTCCTTGAGCTATGAATATCTGCCTCATTCGCTCTAAAAAACCCGAGCTATGAGTATCTTCCTCCTTTGCTCTAAAAATCTCGAGCTATGAGTATTTCCCTCATTTGCTCTAAAATCTTGATGTGGCGAGTTTGAAATCCCTCGCTTGAAATCCTTGAGCTATGAGTATCTGCCTCATTCACTCTGAAATCTTTGAGCTACGGGTATCTGCCCCTTTCGCTCTGAGAACCCTGATCCATAAGTATTTGCCTCCTTCGCTCTGAGAACCCTGATGTGGCGAGTCTAAAATCCTTTTCCTACAATTCTTGAGCTATGGGTATCTGCCCCTTTCGCTCTAAGAACCCTGAGCCATGAGTATCTATCTCCTTCGCTTTGAGAACCTTGATGTGGTGAGTCTGAAATCCTTCACCTAAAATCCTTGAGCTATGAGTATCTGCCTCTTTCTCTCTAAAGTCCTAATACAACGAGTTTGAAATCCTTCACCTGAAATCCTTTCCGGGCTCCCACTTTGTTGTCTACTCCTCTTCTTAGGAGGTACCCGACCTATTTTCAAGTATCCGTGGGAAGATATGAAATGCTATGATGGTATGAGTTAGCATGCTCCTAACCTAGGGATGTCTAACTAGATATGATGCATGAATAATGAAAATTTTTAAACTTTCTCGGACACTTTCTCTTTTTGGTCCCCTGACTTCGACCCTCTCTTGCTTTTTGCTTTTTTTCTTTGTAATGACATGCCTCATCCCTCACCCGAGTTCACCCTTTATGCCCCATTTTTTCTTGAGCTCATGAACCTTTTACTCTAAAGCCGTTTTCAGGTTTTCACTTTAGAGAACTTTTTCTTTTTCTTTTTTTTTTTCTTTCTTATTCTTATTCTTCTTCTTTTTTCTTTTTTTCTTTTCTTTTCTTCTCTCTTTTCTTCTTTTTTTTCTTTGGGTGCCCTTACGATTTTTTGCCTCTAGTCCCTTAGATTTTAACACGAGTGGCACTCAGTGTCTCTTCTCGGTGGATCTTGTCAATTTCACCTCCAATGTCTTCTTGCTTTAATTTCAGCGGACACTTTTCCTATTTGGGAACAAACTTGTACTTAATAGGTTAAATTATAGTAATGCCGGGAAATTTATTGCTTTTTTCACAATCTATGTCAATCTATCTACGAGATGCATGCGAAATAGGCCATAGAAACTAGAAGAAAATTTATTGATACTTAAAGGAATACTAGGATAATTTTGGAAGTCATGGCAAACATGAGACAATGAAAAAGATATAGATGGTGTCAACTGCATGAATTATGAGAACCCATCGACCTCGGCAGATCTCTCTTTGGACACCCTTAGTCGTTACTCCTGATAATCTAAGGATCAAAACATAACCCTTCCACTGAAACAAAGCCCATCGGCTGGATACCAAAACTCAAATTCGTCTGAACCGTCATTTTTGGATTTTCAATTCAGACCCTCATTTGGTTTTAAGGCGCCCATTTTTGGGTTTTCACCTTAAACCCTCATTTTCTTTCTTTTATTTCTTTTTTCTCTTTTCTCATTCTTTTCTTTTTTTTTCTTTTTTCTTGTTTCTGTTTTTTTGTTTTTTCTATTTTTTTCTTTTTTTCCTTTTCTTTTTTTTCCTTTTCTTCTTCTTTTTTCTCAAGCGTAGTACTTTTTGACAGAGTTTGAGTTTATGAGATTGCTTAACTCTTTTTCATCCATTTCTGCTAGGATTAATGCTCTGCTAGAGAAAGCCTTTTTTACAACATAAGGCCCCTCCCAATTGGGCATCCACTTTATCTGGAAGTCTCTTTGATTTAACAAGATCTTTTTAAGCACCAGATACCTCCTTGAAATTCCCTCGGGCGGACCTTTTTGTTATAAGCCCGCATCATATGATAGATGACTTTCAATCTTTTCTCTTCAATGAGTTTCAACTGATCAAATCTGGCTTGTATCCATTTGGCTTCATCCAACTTTGCCTCGTTTAAAATTTGAAGCGACGAGATTTCCACCTCAATGGGTAATACTGCCTCCGTGCCATATACTAAAGAGTATGGTGTTGCCCCGGTGGAGGTTCTCACCGAGGTCTGATAGACAAACAGAGTAAAAAAGAGCTTTTTATGCCAATCCTTGAAAGTCTCCGTGGTTTTTGCTATGATCTTCTTGATATTTTTATTTGTCGCCTCTATTGCTCCGTTCATCTTAGGGCGATAAACAATGAAATTTTGGTGCACAATCTTGAATTGCTCACACACCTTGGTCATCATCTTGTTATTCAAATTGGAAGCATTGTTGGTGATGATTCTTTCGGGCAAACCATAGCGACATATAATTTCTTTCTTTAGGAATTTACAAACCGTCGCTCTTGTGATGTTAGGATATGAGGCGGCTTCTACCCACTTGGTGAAGTAATTGATAGCTACCAAAAATGAAGCGATGCCCATTAGAAGCCTTCATGTGTATCTGACCGATGACATCCATGCCCTAAGTAGCAAAAGGCCATGATGAATTTATGGCGTATAGTGGCACTAGCGGAGAATGTATCTTATCAGCGTAGATTTGGCATTTATGACATTTCTTCGCATAACTGATGTAACCTCCATCCATGGTTGACCAGAAGTAACCATATCTCATGATTTTTCTAGCCATCGAGAATCCACTGGCATGGGTTCCACACACTTTCAAGCATTGAAACACCTCAAAAAAATTTGATCTTTGCTTCTTTTGTGCAAAACCTCTCCGTCAATGACATACCCCGATACTAACCTTTTAATAGTTCTTTTATCATTGTCGTTGGCCTCTTTTGGATAAATCTGGAACTTGATATACTGGAGAATGTCGTGATACCATGGATTGCCATCCTCATCATCTTCCAAACTATAGTAATGGGCTGGTACCTCAAAAGTTTGCATCTCGATCGGGTTCATCTTGGTTGTCCGGCTTACATCAAACACGGCGACCAATGTAGCTAGAGCATCGGCCATCTGATTATCCTCTCTTGGCAAGTAGGTAAAGCTGATTTTTTCAAAACCTTTAACCCAATCTTGGATCAAATCATAGTACTTGATTAACTTCGAATCTCTAGTATCTCATTCTTTCTGAAGCTGGTAGATTACCAAGAAAGAGACTCTAAAGACCCAAAGCATTTTGATCTTCTTTTCTATGGCTACCCGAGCCCCATGGCACAAGCCTCATGTTCGACTATATTGTTGGTGCAGAAGAATTCCAACCTACTCGTAATGGGTAGTAGACGTTTTCGGGAGAAATCAATACTTCCTTTATTCCATGGCCTAAGACATTCGATGCCCCATCAAAATAAAGCCTCCATCCCTCATTCTCGGTAGTGGGCCCTCTTCGGTCAAATTACATATTAAGTGTTCTTTTGAGAAACTAAAATCCAAAGGCTCGTAATCATCCGAAGCGTGGCTTGCCAAAATATCTACCACCACACTTCATTTCACCGCCTTCTGACTCACATAAACGATGTTGAATTCTGATAATAACATTTGCCAACGGGCTATTTTCCCAGTTAGCGCTGACGCTTCCATCAAGAATTTCAAGGGATTCATTCGGGAAATTAAGCAAGTGGTGTGATACAACATGTATTGCCTGAGTCGCTTAGTAGCCCATACCAAGGCACAACACTGTTGGGTCACGCCGGTACACCCCATGGGGTAGCGGAAAAATTATCCGGCGATTACCACTAGAGATTCATGTACGAGGAAAGAATCGGGGTGAATAAGGGTGAAAAATTACCTGTTTAAATTATAGAATTCTGAATTTGTAGGAGATAGATATCCAATCATGATTCCACGATGTCGATATCTAAGCCGCAACGATAACGCTTCAACCTTACGTAGTTCACCCAATTAAAACGAGCATATAAAGCTCTCTAAATTATTTAGAGGATTTTTCCAAAAGCATTAATGATTGCTAGATCTCTCATGCCTTTATATAGCCTTTGAAATCCTAATTCAACTCATATTAGGATTTCAATATATATATATATATATATAAAAATATATAAATCACAATTTAACTTAATTAGGATTTCAATAAATATTAATATATATAATCACAATTCAACAAATTAGGATTTTAATATATATATATTAATATATATAATCCCAATTCAACTTTAATTAGGATTTTAATATATATTAATTTAAATCAAATTATATTATTTATATATTAAAAGAGTCATAATTATAATAATTATTTTCTTTTAATATTTATCCAATAGTTAAATTATATATATATATATCAAATATATATTAATTTAACTAAATTTGTGTACAACAAATTTGTACATATATAATTTGTTTAATATATGCTCATTTCAACCGTGGGTGTGACACTGTAGGTTTATGTAACGTTAGTAGTAAATATTAGAACATTTATAATATTACAAACAATGAGTGACATCTAGAAATATGTCATTGTCACCTAAGTTATAAGAAATCATGATTCGACATAACTTTTTCGTGTAATACATCCTTTTGTCCTTTATATCTAGATTAGACACAAGTCATGGAACAATCACACTTGTATAGTCCATCTAATATTTCTTGATATCTTGAGTAGACTATTGTAAACGAATAACTATGATATCTCATATCAACTTATTCGAGCTTGGCCATGCATTTCTAGTCTCACTCAATCAAGTGACCTTACAATATTGCTCCTATTATGCAAGAGGGACAAATTCTATCTTGATCAACCATATCCCACTACATAGATTGTGACATATCCAATATCAGTCTTTATAAAGTAGTCAGTTATGACACACATTTGACTGTATCAAAATATGTCACTCACGATGTTGAAATAATGATGATCTCAAGTGTGAGGATCATACATATAGTTATACTATGAGCAATGTTTTGACTGTCATATAATAATCCAAGAAAATTGCTCATAGCAGGTCAGTCTAGTATGTCATTCTCTAACACATACTTATGTATTGATTTTGACATCTCCATGTCAATGACAACATTTTGTCATCAATCAACTACATATTAGTCTTAATGCATTATTTTTGTCCATTCCCACATTAATACTCGACTAAGAAAATTTAAGAATAATCAAATTATTCTAAGGACTTTATTATAATTCAGTTTATTTACGCACACAAAATTATAACTAAAAATAATAATGGCAATGCCTCTTTATGAATGAACAAGGTAAAAACAAATATCATTTACAATCATCTTATGATTGGTCTTTGGGCATACTTTAACAATATCCCACTAGCACTAAGACCAATCACTCATGTATCTAATACCAAGTGACTTAGTGTGACGATCATGCTTCTGTTGCGTTAGAGTCTTTGTTAGTGGATCGAAAATGTTATCATATGTTGGTACTGTACATATTTTCACATATCTTTAATCTATAATTTCTCGAATGAGATGGTAATGCCTAAGTATGTGTTTAGATCGTTGGTGAGATCTAAGTTTTTTTTGCTTGTGCGACAGCTTCGTTGTTATCACAACGTACATCTATAGCATTCAAAATGCTTGGCATAACCCCTAGTTCAGATATGAACTTCTTGATCTTAACACCCTCTTTTGCAGCATCGCATGATACAATATACTAGACTTTTGTTGTAGAATTAGCTATTGTATATTGCTTTGAACCTTTCCAGCTCACAGCGCCTCCATTAAAGCAGAACACAAAACTCGATTGCGATCGTGAATCATCCTTATACTTAGCTCTTCCTCACATCCTTATATAAGGAATATACCCTTAGTTCTTCTTAAGTACTTAAGGATGTTTTTAAGTGACCTTCACCGAGATCTACCTGGTATCGATTTGTCATACTTAAAGCGTATGATACATTTGGATAAGTACATAGCATGGCATACATGATAGATCCAATTGCTGAAACATATTGAATCTTACTCATTCGATCTCTTTCTTGAGGTGTTGAAGGATAGATTTCCTTCGAGAGTGAAATTTTATGTCACATAGGTAAGAACCCCTTTTTGGATTCTTCCATACTGAATCTTTTCAGTACTTGTTATATGTATGTTTTTTGACTCAGTCCTAGCATTCGTCTCGATCTATCTCTATAGATCTTGCTCCTAATATGTATGTTGCCTCACCCAAGTCTTTCATGGAAAAACATTTTTCCTAACCAAGTTTTCATAGACTATAAGCTAGATATGTCATTTCCTATTATCAGTATGTCATCCACATACAATACCAAGAATATGACAATGCTCCCACTAATTTTCTTGAAAAACACGACCCGTCTTCATTTTTGATAAAATTAAACTCTTTGATTGATCGTTAAAACGAAGATTCCAACTTCGAGAAGCTTGTTTAAATCCATAAATGGACCTTTGTAGCTTGCATATTTTTTGCATCTTTTGGATCGACAAAACCTTCAGGTTGTGTCATGCACACATCCTCATCTAGTTTTCCATTAAGGAAAGCGGTTTAACATTCATTTGCCTTATCTCATAATCATAAAATACAGCTATTACAAGTAAGATCTGGCTAGATTTAAACATAACAACATGTGAAAAGTTTCATCATAGTCTATACCATGAATTCGACCAAAACCCTTAGCGAATAATCGCACTTTGTATGTTTGTACATTACCATCCATGCTGATTTTCTTTTGAAAACCCATTTGCACCCTATGGGCTTAATCCCTAGAGGTGGGACAACCAAGGTCCAAACTTATTTTTTTTACATGGAACCCATCTCAAATTTCTTGGCCTCTAGCCATTTCTCAAAGTCTGGGCTCGTCACTGCTTCTTGATAAGTCCTAGGCTCATCTTGATCCATGAAGTGAACATCACCATGCAATATGACAAGAAATCCATATTTCTTAGGCGTATTGCATCTCTCAAAGATCTTCGCAGTTGTTGTGTTTCCAAAACTGTTGAATGTTCCTCAACAATTTGTGGAACTTTTTGTTGTTCAATCTCTTGTTCAATGATATGTGGTTGATCTCAAATTTCACTGAGTTCAATAGTTCTCTCACTTTATTTGTGGAAAACAAATTATCTTTTTAGGAAGATTCATGTTTGAGCAACAAACACTTTTTTCGGTAGGATCGAATAAATAAGATTATTTAGTTTCTTTAGGATAACCCACAAAATTACATTTATGAGATTTGGGTTCGAGCTTTGTAGACATCTTATTTTTAACATAAGCTTCACATCCCTAAATTTTCATAAAAGACATACTATGACGTTTCCCAATCCATATCTCATATGGTGTCTTTTGAACTAATTTAGATGGAACACCATTTTGAGTGAAAGCATTTATTTTTAGCACATGTACCCAAAAAGAAATTGGAAGATCAACTCATCATTGATCGAACCATGTCTAACAGTGTTCATTTTTTTCTTTTCAAAAACTTTATTCTATTGTGGAGTACCAGGAGGTGTGAGACAATCTCACATTCCTTAAGAAGGTCACCAAATTCTAAGCTTAAGTATTCTCCTTTTCGATCTGATTGAAGAGCCTTAATGCTTTTTCCTAGTCGGTTTGTACTTCATTTTTAAATTCCTTGAACTTTTCAAGGGCTTCAGACTTATGATGCATTAGGTAAATGTACCCATATATACTGGAGTCATCTGTGAAAGTAATAAAGTATTGAAAACCTTCTTCTAGCTTGTGTATTCATTGGTTTACATATATCATTATGTATTAATCTCAATAAATCACTTGCTCGCTCACTGTTACCTCTCCAAAAGTACTGTTTTTAATGCCAATTTGACATTACTCTTGCTTGTTTTTAGGTACATTTAGTTGCATTAGGTTGTTAGAATCATGCATTTGCATAAGGAGTTTAGTTTTTTGTCTATGTCAGTGTGAAGGGTTGTTTTGTGGCTATTTTGCAGGTTTGACATAGGATTAGGCGCATGAAAGCAACACAGTTAGGATTGCCAAGGATAATGCCAAGTGCTGTTGGCACGGAAAGACTAGATAGTGCCAAGCACTTGTTGGAAGAGAAGTGAACTTGATGCTATGCCAAGATGTTGTTGAACCTCAAAAAAATAGGACATGATCAGGCTCCTAAAAGATCGCAAATAGGCCAATCTCTGATAAAATAGCGGATAAGGTGTATGAATAACCATTCTTTGCCACGAGTAGGGCTTTTATTGATGTTCATAACATTTTCGATTATGAGGCCATTCCTTGCCACATGTAGCGCAAATGGGCCAACCTCCGATAAAATGGCTCATAACATTTTGGATTATGAGGCCGATGTCAATGTTTCAATTATTTTAGGCAAGCCATTCCTTGCCACGAGTAGGGCTCTTATTGATGTTCATAAAGGGGAATAACAATGCGTATGAATGACCAACATGTTACTTTTAATGTGTTTCAAGCTTTGAAATGTGCAAATAAACCTGATGAATGTCAAGCTGAGGAGATGATGGAGACCATTTATACTGTGGACATGACACAGTTATGCCAAGATACAGAATTTGATGCTAGCATGCTTGATGGCATAGCTGAACTGTTTGAGGAACCACCTAAAGAGTCAGCCTTGAAGGCTGGAGATGTAAGTTATATTGAGCCACTACAATTGGTCGGCAGAGAGATAAAAGAACCTAAACCATCAATTGAGGAACCACCAGAGTTGGAGCTTATGCTACCGCCAAATCACTTGAAGTATGCTTATTTAGGTAAACACTCAACTCTACCAGTGATCAATGCCACTGATCTCACTAATGATCAGGAGGAGAGATTGCTGGCAATATTAAGAAATTATAAGCAAGTGTTGGGTTGGACCTTGGCAGACATCCGAGGTATTAGCCCACCTATTTGCATGCACAAAATCATTTTGGAGGAGTACCATGGCAGGGCCATTTAAGGTCAAAGAAGGCTAAACCCGATCATGAAAGAGGTAGTGAAAAAGGAGATCATAAAATGGCTTCATGTTGGGATCATTTATCCCATTTTGATAGCTCATGGGTTAGCCCGGTACAATGCGTGCCAAAGAAATGTGGTATGACCGTGGTACAAAACAATAAAGCTGAATTGATTCCTTCCAGGACCATCACCGGATGGAGAGTGCGCATGGATTATAGAAGGCTGAATAAGGCTACAAGGAAGTACCACTTCCCATTGCCTTTCATTGACCAGATGTTAGACAGATTGGCAGGTAAAGCTTTCTATTGTTTCTTAGATGGTTATTCGGGTAATAATAAGATTGCCATTGCCCCCAATGATCAAGAGAAGACCACATTCACATGCCCGTATGGGACGTTTACTTTTAGAAGAATGCCATTCAGACTATGTAATGCGCCGACAATATTTCAACATTGCATAATGTCTATTTTTTTCGATATGATCGAGCACAACATGGAAGTATTCATGGATGATTTCTCTGTGTTTGGAAAAACATTTGAGGAATACATTCATAGTTTGGAGCAAGTCTTAAAGAGATGCATCGAGAAAAACCTAGTGTTGAATTGGGAGAAATGTCACTTCATGGTGAATGAGGGTATTGTTCTCGGTCACAAGGTAACTAAGAGAGGACTAGAAGTTGATCAAGAAAAAGTGGAGGTAATCAAGCAATTGCCACCTCCGATGACTATTAAAGGTATAAGGAGTTTTTTAGGTCATGCCGGTTTTTATCGACGGTTTATTAATGATTTTTCAAAAATTGCTAAACCTTTATACTTGTTGTTGGAACATAATGCCACTTTCGCATTTGACGATTCTTGTTTGAGAGCATTTCAGGAACTTAAAGATAAATTGATTAATGCCCATATAGTCATAGCACCAAATTGGAATGAGCCCTTTGAGCTCATGTGCGATGCTAGTGACTATGTCGTCGGAGCAGTTTTGGGACAGCAGCATGGCAAGGTTTTCCATGCCATCTACTATGCCAGTAGAACCTTGAATGAAGCACAACTTAATTACTCTACAACTGAGAAAGAATTTATTGTTGTTGTATTTGTTCTTGATAAATTTAGATCTTATTTAATTGGTAACAAGGTTGTGGTTTATACAGATCATTCGACATTGAAGTATCTCTTGGCAAAGAAGGATGCCAAGCCCAGATTAATTCGATGGACACTCTTACTTCAAGAATTTTACCTAGAGATCAGAGACATGAAATGCAGTGAAAACTTAGTAGCTGACCACCTTTCACGATTAGAGCATCACATTGAAGATGGTAAGACTAAAGTTATTAGAGATGAATTTCCTGACGAATACTTGCTCGCAGTTAATGTTATGCCATGGTACGCTGACATTGTCAACTACCTGGTAATCAATATTCTTCCACCAGACTTGGCATATAATGCCAAGAAAAGGTTCCTGCGAGAAGTTAGGCAATACTATTGGGATGAACCAATATTGTTCAAACAATGTGCCGATCAAGTGATCCGCCGGTGTGTGCCCGAGGATGAACAACATAGCATATTGCATTTGTGCCATGCTGCACCATATGGAGGACACTTTGCGGGAATAAAGATTGCTGCCAAGGTGTTGCAATCTGGATTCTTTTGGCCGACTTCATATAAGGATGCCCATGAATATGCCAACAAACAGGAAACATCTCCGGTCGACACCAACTATCATTTCAAAATATTACGTATGTGGATTTATTTGATGTATGAGGGATAGACTTTAAGGGTCATTTTCCTCCATCATTTGGTAATGTATATATTCTTTGTGGCTGTTAACTATGTATCTAAGTGGGTAGAGCCTGTTGCCCTACCAACAAATGATGCCAAGGCCGTTGCCAAGTTTTTGCACAAACACATTTTTACCCGATTTGGTGCCTCTAGAGAAATAATTCATGATGAGGGTACTCATTTTAAATGTAATCTAATCTCTAAAGCTTTGTGTAGATATGGTATACAACAAAGAATTGCCACAGAATACCATCCACAGAGAAACGGGCAAGCTGAGATTTCAAACAAGGAGATCAAGAACATTCTAGAAAAAACTGTAAATCCAACAAGGAAAGACTGGTCTTGAGACTGGATGAATCCTTGTGGGCTTATAGAACTGCCTTCAAAACTCCTTTGGGTACTTTACCGTTTAGACTTGTTTTTGGTAAACCATGCCATCTGCCGGTTGAACTTGAACATAAAGCCCACTGGGCCATCATCAAACTTGACATGGCATAAAGAGTTGTTGGAGAAAAGAGGTTACTTAACCTCAATGAGTTGGAGGAATTTAGGACACAGGCTTATGAGAATACTGGGATCTACAAGGAGAAGGCAAAACGTTGGAATAATAGTAGGTTAATGTCAAGGCAATTTGAAATAGGCCAACATATTCTATTGTTTAATTCCCGACTTAAACTGTTTCCAGGAAAACTCAAATCAAGATGGACTGGTCCTTATGAAGTTATTAAACCATACGCCCATGAGGCTGTGGACACTAAGAACTTAAGGACGAGAGAAATTTTCAAGGTGAATGGTCAACGTCTATAACATTACATGGAAGGTAATCAAAACAATGCCAAGGAGGTGATCCTCTTGGCAGAGTTAACTTGAAACATCATCAGGTCTGAACTCTTTGTAAATATTAGGATAGTTTTTTGTTTGTTTTAGGATTCAAGTTCTTTTTTTCTTTTTTGTTGTTTTTTAGTTTTGTTCTCTTGTTGTGTTGAAAAGTTTCTTTTGAGTGTATGCAAAATTGATGCCAGGAACATTGCCACAAACGCTGCCAAGAGCACTGCCAGCCAGTATGCTTGCCAAGGGCGATGCCATACACAATTATAATCACTAATTTTGTCTGGGAGGGACCCGTTTTTATTCTTGTTCTTTATAATAATGGGCTTATATATATATATATATATATATATATATACACATACATATATGTGGTACTACTCTAAATATAAAAATGTATTAAAAGCTTTGTTTACTTTATTTCTTTTTATTAAAACCCGAAAGCACCAAAAAGGTGTTACTAGTGTTATTTGTTGAGCCTTAGGGTCTTTTATTATAATAGTATTGAATATATATGATTGCTATTTATTATCATGGTATGATATGTGGAAAAATCCAAAATATTAGTATATTATATTATTAATATCCCTTATCATTGTTATCTTATTATCATTATAATTATCATCATTATTATATTTTGTTTCTAGATCTCATTGTTATTATTATTATTATTATTATGTTATTAGTATTGCTATTATGGTTATATTATTATTGTTATTACTATTAGAACTAAACCCAAAATCGAAAAAGATTAGTATAAATAAGAACCCCAAGCTTCTCTTTACATATATACCTGCCCAATAATACAATAAATATAAATACTATTATAGTTAAATAAAAACCCAAATTCCTTTGAATATAAAAAGTCCACATTACATCTAAAACAGAAAATTAAATACATATTACAAAAGCCCAATCTGAAACCTTAATCTAATACATCTATCTCCCTTGTGCAGTTAATCTTCCACCATCGATCAAGGGTGATCGAATAGCCCAAATTCGAACCAGAAAAATCCACGCAGCAGCAACCAATGGCCAAGATCAGACCTTCGTACAGCCCTTGCTGTTCCCCATTCGACCGCCTACATGAACTGTGCTCAGCTCCACAAACAAACAACCGAAGCTGGTCCCCTCTCCACCGGCCAATTCACACAGCAACAAGAAAAGCAGAGGGTCAGATGAATACAAACAAAAACAAAAACATGGGCAATCAAGGAAATACATCCAAAATTCATCAACAAATAGAAGTTTAGATTTTTATTTTCATATGATATTCACTGTAATTCTGGCTATAAGAGCCGAAACAAAAACAATGTAATAGGCAGAGAGCATATTAAAACATCAATAGAGAAAAAGCAACATTTTTCAGAATTCTTCTTCCCTAGTTTTTTCCTCTTTACCGAATCAACAAAGCAGAAAAAGAGATTCCTGATAAACCTAAAAGCATTCTGAGTTCTTTTTTGGTTCGAATCTAAAAAAGGAATAAAAATGGGCTATTACCCATTTCGGCTGTGAGTTTTCCAGTGGTCGGATGGTCCAGTGGACGATCCAAACGGTGGAGGGGTAAATCGTGGTCCGGTGAGCAACATAGTTCGACTTTGGCTCAATCCAACGGTGGAGCACGAAGATCGGCGGCGGAGACACCAACGAACTCAATGGCTTATCCACTTCCAGCTTTGGTGTTTTCCGGTGATCAGAGCCTCCGACCAACGATCCGAACGGTGTAGAGAGTCATCCCGACGAGGTGAATCACATAGTTTGGAACAACTGCGATCCAATGGTGGACGGCGATAAATCGCGCTTCAGAGCCGTTCGGGTTCAGTCCCGATTTTGCAGCGCGTGCGGCCGTTTTGGGCGAAGTCTAAACCGATAGAAGAAGAGAGGGAGGTGATTGCTTTGTCGTGGTGGCCTTGCGTGCCGGAAAATACGCCAGACAGAGGCTATATGGCGAATGAAGGTAGCAGCGGCTAGGGTTGTTTGGGTAGAGAACCGGGCTTCGTTTTTCTTCCTTCTATCGAAGAAGGAGATAAAACGAAAATGGTATAAAACCCCTTTATCTATTGACCCACGCGGGTTATACCCGTATCTGGATCCACCCCGGCCCACACCCATTTGCAGCCCAATTTTATTGGGTTTGGTACATTCTCCTCCTTATTATCACCTTTGGGTCTTGGTTTAATTGATGTTGGGTTTTTTTATTATATGGTTGTATGCCTACTTACATATTGGTATGTCTCAATATTGGTCATATATGTTACATTAGAATATAATGTTTAGTTTATTTAGTGTGGTTGTTTGATATAATAAGATGCTATGCGTGATATATTAATATAGTTTGATAAGTGGTCGTTTCATAAGGCGTATGGTTTTCTTTGTTTAACATACAATATATATAGTACATGGTATTACAAATACAATACGTACATATATAAATTTTCATAATATATAGTCTTGTAACATATAGTTTTTTATTGTATGGTATATATACATATATGTACATATAAATATATATATGCATGCTATAGTTTTTTTACAATATATATGATAATTTCTAAGTATAATGTATTTTTAAGACATATGACATATAGTTTTGTAAAACATATAATATACAGTTTTTTTCCTTTACATGATGTACACTATAATTTTAAATGTATATATGGTATAGTTTTTTTCATATGTTTGGGCCTAATTAGTTTTAGCTTAGTGGGCTTTGAAATTAGTCTTTTGGGCCCTAAAGTTGTTAAGCTGGTCTTAGATTAGTTTAGGAATCAATTTAATTAATTTAGGTCGTGTGCTCATCTAATAGGGGTACGATTCTCGAATTGATTAAGTTAATTATGGGATTAAATTCTTTAGAGCCGTAGTTAGAATAAGATTCGAGTTGATTTAGTGAATTTAAATTTACCCTTGGCTTATTGGGGTGAATGTTAAGTTTATTAAATTAATTGGATATTCTCTTAATCACCTTTAGGATAAAATTAACATGGAAATTAGATTGACATTTAAGTTAAAGCCACGATAGATTAGTTTAGTTTGTTTTAAATAGTGTCCTCGGCTTATTGGGATGCTAGTTCGGAATCGATCAAATTAATTATCGTTTCACAAGATAATTCATAATTTGTTGAGGTTTTCTAGTTCTTAGGGTTAATCAATTTAGGGTTAATACTAGAAGCACCTAATTAGTAATTAGATCACTAATTAATTTTTCATAATTTGCGCCTTTATAGGTTAGGTCTTGCGTTGGGCCTTTTGTGTTTATTTTTGTGCCTTTGTTTGCCATTCCTCAATTGTCATTCATACGGCCCATTAATTTTGCATTAATTAATCTAAATCATAAAAAGGGAGATATTTATTATTTCTGGTATTTGTGTCGTAACAGTCCGAGCTTAAAGGATGTTGACCAAATATCCGAATTAATTTTTACTGTCCCAAGGTAAAGTTAAAAATTTGATAAAATCATTACAACATATCTTAACTGCTTGAACCATGCATAAAGGTGATGTGCGTGATTCGAACCATAAATTAACACGGCCGTGGGGCTTATTCGATGTCGGTTTAATCTATGGTTCGATGTATCGTCAACCTTATTAGTTAAATATCCAATTAATTTGAACCCACCAATTTGATAAAGCCCGTTCAATTAAGGTTAATTTTCAATTAAGGTCACTAAATTAAATTCTTTTCAAATTTTGACAATTTCCTTCAATTAAGAGCAACAAATATTTTGGTACTGATTTTTGGGTGTGATGGGGGTGCTAATCCTTCCCCACACGTAACCAACTCCCGAATCCTTTCAAAATGAATATTTGGTTTTGTGGTGTCCGACCTACCTTATCCATGTGGCCGGTGGCGACTCCAAGTTTTTAATCGTTTTTAAAGAAATAAGTGTTTTTAAAAGAAATCCCTTTAAGCCAAGATTACAAAGAAATGATTTTGGTCATAATCCGTAGCGCCGAACTCATAATTTTCCTAAAGGTTTTTCAAAAAACGTCGCTACAGCATGGCGACTCCGCTGGGGATGAATTTTGTTTTTGCAAAACAAAAGAGAGTTAGGTCAAATAAAATATTTGTTGCTTATTAATGATGGAGAATTGTCGCAATTTTAATTGATTCTAGTAAGGTTGACCCTTTCTTGAAAATGTAACTACAATTGAACGTTCTTTGATAATCGGTGGCCTTTGAATTAATTTTTCATTTAATTTATAAGGAATCACCGACATGTGTTGCACCATTTCATCAAGCTCTATACCCGAGCTCCATCCCTTAAGTGGGAGTGAAACGCCACATACCCACGTGATTAGCCCTCCACGGGTCGGTAATTTACTTTCGGAATCCACGCCTCTTGACATATGAGCAGCCCTCCATGTCATTAGGTCATGCTTTCCCTCGGACCGAAACCAATTTGCAAGCTTGTAATGGGCCAAAATTGGGGTTCTTGTTGCCTTAGTAGGTGATAAGATAGGTTCGAGTACCCCAATTAGGACCGAACCCATGTGTGTGAATCTAAGAAGCCCACCCCGTTAGAGCCATGCAGATAACCGTAGCGAACTAGAATTCATGCAGTTAGGCTTCTTGCTTTAATTGTTTGCCTTTTGCTTAATTGGTTTGTGTTTACCTTTTATTGTTTTCAAAATGATTGCTTATCTTATGAGTAACAGACTTATGTTTGTTTTCCTTCCATTTCCTGTTACCTTTTTGTTTTGCATATATTATCATATCATGAAGAGCACATTGAGTTGGAAATAGTATGAAATTAAAGACTAGATTAACGGGAGATTTGGTTCTTAACAATGATAAGAAGAATCCCGATGTACAAATATGGTCAGAAGGAGAGCAACTATATGCCGAGGACAATTTTCTTTCAAAAATAAGCATGGCGACATCGCATATTCACTAGATGTTCCGGTTGACCAAGCATTACTACTAGCAGTGGTAGAGTTTTGGAACTACCGCTTACGGTTGTTTCACGATCGACGACTTTGATTTGACCCTGATAATTGAGAAGTCTCAAACCCTTGCAAGAAGATCAGCGAGAACTGCATCTACTCAAAGAACAAAGCTCTCCTGGGCAAGCTCGAAGGTTTCCCAGGAACTTTGCCATCTTGGGTCAACAATCAAGTCTCAACTTAGAACGAGAAAGAATATTTTAGGTAGGAAGGAATTCTGGCCTTAGCTTCAGCATACACCGAGGGTCGAGTTCAGCGGGACTTCTTCAATTGAGTAATTTAAGTGCACCATATGCCAACAGTGGAACGACTACATTTTGATGCCTTCTTTATTTGGAAGCAAGAGCGAGAATTGATACAAGAGGCCGCTCGAAAGTCACAATTCCGAGCGGAAGATGTTGCCAAGCTTCAGGACTATGCAGATGATGAATCCTATGAGAGAGAAAAGACTATTGATCTATATGCTAGCTTAGGACTGTTTGCAAAGTGGATTTTCTTTGGCTATTGTAACAAAACGATATTACTATTAATGCGAGTCATTTAACGATGATATTTGCCGAACACAGTGTCACTCTTTGCATTCATTCATGTTTTTATAGTAGCATTATTTTGTGATGTATTGTTATTTTTGTTTAAATAATACATTTTTGTACATTCGCATACATCATATGCATCACTGATCGGGGAAAAACATTTGCCTTAGAAAATATGAGTGAGGAGGGAATGGTTTCTGATCAGTTCAACTTCAGAAATATGAATGACTTATCAGCTAGGGTAGTTAAGCTCGAGGAGTTCCATGAGCATTTTGCAGAAAAACAAAGAAACCTAATGACATACGTGAAGAGGTTTCAGGAAGAAACTAGGTGGCAAGTAAATGAATTGATGGGAATGATAGCCACCATAACCAAAGGGAAGGGTCTGAAGGAAGACCTTTCGTAAGAGGAGAGTAAGAATAGGGGTCGTGACTTCACATGGGAAAAGATTTTGTTCGATGAAGACCAAGCCGTTATCAACCAATATGACGTAGCACGCCTTACTTCTGAATGCCCTATCGAGTTGGTGTTGGATAAGATTGAGGATTCTATTTAGGAAATCTTATCTCCTCCAATGGACAAGAGATCGACTCGGCGACAAATAGAGCCTAAAGAAGCACCGAAATAACCTTGATCTCAGGCTATAACTGGGAGTGCCCAAGGTTTGAATAAAAAGGAAACAAAGGAACCTGAGGGAAGAAATGAGAACTTCACCCCACTGCTAATCTCATACAAGGAGCCGTACTCACAATTGTACAAGACATACTTGGTTTGGCCTTACCATGTGGTGCCCTTTAACCTACCCTACCATTCTTGGTATAATGCCAATATTCAAGGTCATTCTATTGAAAGCTGCGACATTTAAGAAGTTAGTCCAGAATATGTTAGAGTTTGGAGTATTGCAGTTGGGAGAGACAAGTATCACTGATCAGAAGGAATATGAATCCCTGGGTCGTACGAAGAGTTCTCGATCAAACAATCAGTTTCGTGGTCGTTCTTATCGTCAACCACACTCATTTGCGAAACCCTCGAAGGTTATTCACCTGATCCCAATGACGTACACAAACTTGCTCCCAACACTTGTTGGAGCAAAACCTTTAGCTCCAGTTTAGTCCATACCAAAGAATCCTCTTTATCCCGATGGTTATGATGCCAACGCCGTGTGTGACTACCATATAGGAGGTACGGGCCACACCACGGAGAATTGTGGAGCTCTGAAAAACATGGTCCAAAGTCTGATTGAGAGCGGGATTTTAAAACTTTGAGGAGGAGGGTTGATAGAGATGATCTATTAGAGGCATTGATCCCCGTGGTTAGCTTTAGAGGGTTCTTTTTCCTAGCATGTGGCATTCTCTTGTTGCACTTTGCTTTTATTTACCTGAAGACAGTAGTAGTGATCTTTTGTAATGAGTTATGTTATGTTTACTTGCTCGATTTCAATGAAAGAGGCATTCATGTGTATTTCATTTGGCAAGCATTTCATATTCTTTGATTTCTTTTAAAAATTTCATTTATTCTTTATTATTATGAGCTTACTTCCCAAACATATATGTATATATCCTTTGCAAGATCGACTTTAATTCAAAATTTCAAAACCGAATGTTGTGAGGACACTACAAATGTGAAAACCCTCTGTTCCACTTAGGCCATGAGAGGGACAACAATTAGTCTTCAGGAGTAATGGGCTGATCCTATTAAACGAATTTTCCTCTCAGGCATTGTTGTTCAAGGTCCTTGAATGAAGTGATAACCCTAAAACATCTACCACCTGAAGACTGTTTGATATCCATGTATAAGAGGACATTTGATATTCCTTCATTTCCCTTCACAAAGAAAGAAAATAAGAAAAATATCCATTGTTGTCCCCTTTTGAGCCTGGTAATATTTTTTCTGATTCAACCTAAACCAAGGATCACCCCTACACCGAGGGGCAAAGGAGATAAAAGTTTATGAATGAATGAATGACATCGGGTTCTGATCGTGCTATGAAGACGACACCTCATGAATTAAGGGGCAATAAAGGAAAATAAATGCGTTGAATACAATTCTCAGTTCGAGCAATAGAAACGTAAAAAGGAAACAGAGAAAAAAAAGTTTATGCTCAAAGAGCCAACCCGAATCAAGTTGAAAGTTACCAACACAAAAGTTGAAGAAGCTGAAAGTGAAAGCACTAAGTTGAAGAATGCAGTTGTAAAAAAGGGAAAAAAAGAAAAAGAAAAAAGAAAAAAAAGAAAAAAAGGCAAGAAATAAATAGAGAAAAGGGCTATAGGAATTCTCCTTCCAAATGAATCAGCCTTGAAAGATTGACCACCTTTAAATGGAAGCATGCATCGATACAGTGTGAAGATGCAAGTTGATCCGAAGCTACACTAGACGAAAGAAAATTAACTCTAGGGTGAAAACCTGAAAACGAGTAGTCTAGAGCGATCCAAAAAAGAAAGAGAAAATAGTGTTTCATCTGAGCATATCCAGATCAAACAATACGTAATTGAGATTTTCAGTCAGAAGAAATGATCCTTGGTTTCGTCACCCTTAAACACTTGTTTGGGCCTACATATCCTTTCTTTCATAACCTGAGCCATAGCCCACATTACAAGCCTTGAAAGACCATTTCGACCATACATGGACGTTTGAGTTTGTCTTCAGATCACATCCCGCCTATCGGGGTTAACCTTTCTTCAAGGATTGCCACACTTCTAATGCCTGATTGAGATCAGAAAAGAGGGAAAGATGGGCCACGGTGAGATAGTGAGTTAAAGAGAGCCATCTTAAAATTGGGTAGAAATTAGGTATGGGAGTTGTTCTTCTCGGAAGCTTAATAGCCAAGTAAGGATTTCACAAGCGTATGCATTGCCATAATATTCGTGGTCTTTTAAACAGAAGTTTCACTTAGGTTGATTTTTTAAACCTAAGATTGATTTCAGTAAACATTGCTTGCCATGTTTTAAAGAAATAATAATAATAATAAAAAATTATTTTATCTATATTATCCTCATAAGTCTCTTGCATTGGAATGAACATGTGGATTGACCTTTTATGTACTGCGGGTACCTGTGACTTGAGGGGAGACAAGTAATACCCATAAGGGACATTTTTGGAAGCTCAAAATTAAGATACCACCTTTGGGATGACAAGACTGCATGTCAGTGAAGTGCAAGGTTGTGAAGTCAATCTTTGCCGAAGAAGCTTTGATAAAGTGAAGATTAAACTTAAAGCGAGCTTAGGGGCTTGAGGGCGTGTTCTTCCCCTGATGTTGAAATAGAAGAGAACTTATCATGATGAGTCAAGGCAAAGAAACATTGAACCCTAAGGTTGATTAGGGGCAATGCGGTAAGAATGGACAACACGAGAAGTATTACGTTATGTTCTGACCGGTGAAAGTCAGCATCTCCTTTCAAGAAGAACGAAAGAGGAAGATTCAGTAAAGAAAATGAAGATAGGAAAAGTTCAGAAGATTTAGGGGACATGAGTTCACCCAAGCGAGGAGATTGTAGAAGGCTCATCATGAAGAGTCTATGAAGAAGCAACAGTTAGGCCCGAGTTAAGCGATGGCAGTGTTATTCTGACTAGGGTGAGTCAGTATTTCCTTTCAAGAGGAGCGAATAAGGAATATTCGAAAGATTCAGGGGCATGTGTTCACCCCAATATTGAGAACAAAGAAGGACTCAACATGGAGATTCAATGGAGAGAAAATAATGAAGCCTAGTTGAGTGGGGCAATGTTTCGAAGGTGAACTTCAGGAGAATACCGGTCGTAATCAATCTAGTATAGGTCAGCCACATCTTTCCAAAATAGGATTAAAGACTTAAAAAAGACGGAAAGCCTATGGAAGTTTTCCCTAAGCATCTTTGAAAATGTCATAATTCATACATCATGTTTAGCTAGACATTCCTAGGCTAAGAGCATGCTGACTCACATCATCAAACCATTTTGATTGTTGTTGACAGATTCAAAGAATTAAAAGATGATTTAGCCTGAAATTTCCTGATTGGAGAGGCATATCCCAGTAAAGATGACGAGTCCCTAATGAGAAGAACTCGCTCAGATTTAAAGAGTTTCTGAGAAGAAGAGCTTGCGTAGCCAAAAAGAAAATGGTGTGAGCTCATCCGAAGAAATGTATAGACTATGATGAAAACAGCTGTCCAGTCATCAACCCTGATAGAAATATGAGAAGTTCATCATGAGAAGAACCCATAGTGAAAAGAGTTCGTCAACACCTGCAAGGATTGAAGACATTCGATGTAAGGAGAACGACTTCCGCCTTCAGCAATATTGGATCGTGGGGAGTGAAGAATTTCGCAGTGAGAAGAACAACTCCAGACTTTGAGCATCGATCCAAGAATTTCATGACAAAGAGAGCAGTTTTTAGGCTTTGAAAGCCGGTTTGTTTTCCTGTCAAGACTTCCGGGCTGTTAGGAAATCTTTCAGGCATGTCGCTAAAGTGCCAATGCAACAGAAATCGGGGCATAGAAGAATTTATAGTTTGAAGAGTCAGCCGGTGAAAAATGAGAGTTTCAGAAAGACTTGTAGGAAAGTGAGATAAGATTAGCACTTGTTCCAAGACATGAAAGGAATCTGCCAAAGCCAAAATGGGAAGACATCAGATGCGAAACTTGACAATTTGCCGAAAAAGGACAACGAATGCCTTTTGTTTCAGAATCGAAAGGACTAAAAGCGAAAAACCCATAAGGGCACCTAAAGGAAAAAAAGAAAAAGAATATAGACAAAGAAAAAAGAGAAAGAAGGAAAAACAAAGAAGAAAGAAAAAGAAAAGAAAGAAAAAAGAGAAAGAAAAAAAGAAAAAGAGTGAAAGGAAAAAGAAAAAGAGAAAAAAAGAAAAGAAGAGAAAAAAATAAAGAAAAAAGAGGAAAAAGAAGAAAAATCTCTAGAGAGAAGACCTATAAAAATGCCTTAGAGCAAGAGATTCAAAAGTCAAGAAAAAAAAAGACGTAAAAGGCGAACCCGAGTGATAGAAGGGGCGCCTACATTACAAAGAAAAGAAGAATAGGAAAGCAAAAGAAATCGAGGGACCGAAAGAAGAAAGAATAGTTGAAGGATAGGTTGGATATTTCTTAAGAGGAGAAGTAAACAAAAAAGAAAAAACCTAAGAAAGGAGTCTCAAGCAAAGAATCTCAAAACCAGCACCCAAGGATTTCAGAGCGAATGAGGCGGATACTCAAAGCTCACAGGTTTCTGGATTTCAGACTCGTCACATCAAGATTTTAGAGCAAATGAGGCAGATACTCAAAGATCAAAGATTTTAGGCGAATGATTTCAAACTCGCCATATTAGAACTACCGAGCAAAAGAGGCAGATACTCGTAGTTTGGAGTTTTCAGTGCGTAGAAGGCAGATACTCAAAGCTCAAAGGTTTCAGGCGAAGAATTTCAAAGTCGCCATATTAGAACTACCAAGCAAAAGAGGCAGATACTCGTAGTTCATAGTTTTCAAAGCGAATGAGGCAAATACTCAAAGATTTCAGGCGAAGGATTTCAAACTCGCCATATTAGAACTTCTGAGCAAAATAGGCAGATACTTATAGTTTGGAGTTTTCAGAGCGAAAGAGGCAGATACTCATAGCTTAGGGATTTTAGAGCGAAAGAGGCAAATACTTGTAGTCCAATGACATTGGGGTAAAGAACGCAGATACTCATAGCTCCATGTTGTGGGAAAGGAAGAGTGAATAGTTTTATATAGGAGGAATGCGAAGCTTAGAATCTCCTAATAAGGAAGTAGGTAAAATTAGTGGTTATGGGCTTTGCTTTCTTCTTGTTCCAAAAGTATAAGCAAATAGGAACAGCTGTAATCACTAATTTTGTCCGGGAGAGACCCATTTTTATTCTATGATAGTTAAATAAAAACCCAAATTCCTTTAAATATAAAAAGTCCATATTACATCTAAAACCAAAAATTAAATACATATTACAAAAGCCCAATCTGAAACCTTAATATAATACATATATCTCCCTTGTGCAGTTAATCTTCCACCATCGATCAAGGGTGATCGAATGGCCCAGATTCAAACCAGAAAAAAAATCAACGAAGCAGCTACCAGTGGCAAAGATCAGACCCTCTCGTACAGCCCTTGATAGTCCCCATTCGACCGCCTACATGAATCATGCTTCAGCTCCACAAACAAACAACCGAAGCTGGTCCCCTCTCCATCGGCCAATTCACACAGCAACAAGAAAAGCAGAGGGTCAGATGAATACAAACAAAAACATGGGCAATCAAGGAATTACAACCAAAATTCAGTAACAAATAGAAGTTTAGATTTTTATTTTCATATGATATTCACTGTAATTCTGGCTATAAGAGCCGAAACAAAAACAATGTAATAGGCAGAGAGCATGTTAAAGCATCAATAGAGAAAAAAATAGCATTTTTCAAAATTCTTGTTCCCTAGTTTTTTCCATTTTACTGAATCAACAAAGCAAAAAAGAGAGATTCCTGATAAACCTAAAAGTATTCTGAGTTTTTTTTTGGTTCGAATCTAAAAAGGAATGAAAATGGGCTATTACCCGTTTTGGCTGTGAGTTTTTCGGTGGTCAGAAGGTTTAGTGGGTGATCCGGAAGGTGGAGGGGTAAATCGCGGCCTGGTGAGAAACATAGTTCGACTTTGGCTCGATCCAACGGTGGAGCACGTAGTTTAGCGGCGGAGACACCAACGAACTCAAGGGCTTATCCACTCCCGGCTTTGGTGTTTTCCGGTGACCAGAGCCTCCGACCGACGATCCGAACGGTGTAGAGAGTCACCTCGATGAGGAGAATCACATAGTTCAGAACCATCGCGATCCAACAGTGGATGGCGGCAAATCACGCTTCAGAGCCGTTCAGGTTTAGTCCCGATTTTGCAGCGCGTGCGGCCGTTTTGGGCGAAGTATACACTGATAGAAGAAGAGAGGGAGGTGATTGCTTTGTCATGGTGGCCTTGCCTGTCGAAAAGTATGCCAGACGGAGGATATATGGTGAATGAAGGCAGCGGCGGCTAGGGTTGTTTTGGGAGAGAACCGGCCTTCGTTTTTCTTCCTTCAATCGAAGAAGGAGATAAAACGAAAAGGGGATAAAACCCCTTTATCTATTGACCCACGCGGGTTATACCCGTATCCGGATCCACCCCGGCCCACACCCATTTGTAGCCCAATTTTATTGGGTTTGGTACATTCTCCTCCTTATTATCACCTTTGGGTCTTGGTTTAATTGATGTTGAGTTTTTTTATTATATGGTTGTATGCCTACTTACATATTGGTATGTCTCAATATTGGTCATATATGTTACATTAGAATATAATGTTTAGTTTATTTAGTGTGGTTGTTTGATATAATAAGATGCTATGCGTGATATATTAATATAGTTTGATAAGTGGTCGTTTCATAAGGTGTATGGTTTTCTTTGTTTAACATACAATATATATAGTACATGGTATTACAAATACAATACGTACATATATAAATTTTCATAATATATAGTCTTGTAACATATAGTTTTTTATTGTATGGTATATATACATATATGTACATATAAATATATATATGCTATATTTTTTTACAATATATATGATAATTTCTAAGTATAATGTATTTTTAAGACATACGGCATATAGTTTTGTAAAACATATAATATATAGTTTTTTTCCTTTACATGATGTACAATATAATTTTAAATGTATATATGGTATAGTTTTTTCATATGTTTGGGCCTAATTAGTTTTAGCTTAATGGGCTTTGGAATTAGTCTTTTGGGCCCTAAAGTTGTTAAGCTGGTCTTAGATTAGTTTAGGAATCAATTTAATTAATTTCGGTCGTGTGCGCATCTAATATGGGCACGATCCTTGAATTGATTAAGTTAATTATGGGATTAGATTCATTAGAGCCGTAGTTAGAATAAGATTCGAGTTGATTTAGTGAATTTAATTTACCCTTGGCTTATTAGGGTGAATGTTAAGTTCATTAAATTAATTGGATATTCGCTTAATCACTTTTATGATAAAATTAACATAGAAATTAAATTGACATTTAAGTTAAAACCACGATAGATTAGTTTAGTTTGTTTTAAATAGTGTCTTCGGCTTATTAGGATGCTAGTTCGGAATCGATCAAATTAATTATCGTTTCACAAGATAATTCATAATTTGTTGAGGTTTTCTATTTCTAAGGGTTAATCAATTTAGGGTTAATACTAGAAGCACCTAATTAGTAATTAGATCACTAATTAAATTTCCATAATTTGGGCCTTTATAGCTCAGGTCTTGCGTTGGGACTTTTGTGTTTATTTTTGTGCCTTTGTTTGCCATTCCTCAATTGTCATTCACACGACCCATTAATTTTGCATTAATTAATCTAAATCATAAAATGGAGATATTTATTAATTCTGGTATTTGTGTCGTAACAGTCCGAGCTTAAAGAATGTTGGCCAAATATCTGAATTATTTTTACCGTCCCAAGGTAAAGTTAAAAAGTTGATAAAATCATTACAACATATCTTAACTGCTTGCACCATGCATAAAGGTGACGTGCGGGATTCGAACCATAAATTAACACGGTCTATGGTCCGATGTATCGTCAACCTTATTAATTAAATATCCAATTAATTTGAACCCACCAATTTGATAAAGCCCATTCAATTAAGGTCACCGAATTAAATTCTTTTCAAATTCTGACAATTTCCTTCGATTAAAAGCAAAAAATATTTTGGTACTGATTTCTGGGTGTGATGAGGGTGCTAATCCTTCCCTACACGTAACCAACTCCCGAACCCTTTCAAAATGAATATCTGGTTTTGTGGTGTCCGGCCTACCTTATCCATGTGTCCGGTGGCGACTCCAAGTTTTCAATCGTTTTTTTAAAGAAATAAGAGTTTTTAAAAGAAATCCCTTTAAACCAAGATTACAATGAAATGATTTTGGGCATAACCCGTAGTGCCGAACTCATAATTTTTCTAAAGGTATTTAAAAAAGCGTCGCTACAACAATGCCAATGCATCTTCGCATGCTTCAGTTTACGTGATGAAGAAGGAAGAGAAAACCCTATTTTGATTGGATGAGAAAATAATTTTCTTGAAGCTTTAAACCCTAGCCGCCCAAGTTAGGTTAGAATTAAATCCACCATAATTATCCTATCAATTGAAATTCTTACCCAATCCTTATCACTTTAACCTTATCACTCTACCTTATCACTTTAAAATCCTTTCCAATAAAAACTCTTGAATTCCCATCATTATCTACCCATTTAATCGGCTATCATCATTAAAACCCCTTAAACACTCAATCTTTCATCTTATTTACCCTAGCCATTTTCTCAAGAAACACTTTTCTCATTCTCTTTCTTTTCTCAAGCAAGATTCAAACCATTTTTTCTCCTCCCTTCAATCCGATTCAAATCTTTTCTTCATCTCTATGGCATCTTCACCTACCTCCTTCAAACGATTCTTCAATGAAGAAATCTGCACGAATTTTGAAACGAGCTTTTCCTTAAGATCGTTTTTGTACGATAAGCACTTCGACTTCCAAACCGACACCACCGTTAGATTCCCACCGGAGTTCATGACCATTGTCAACATGCACAAGTGGAGTTCATTCTGCCAACAAAAAGGATAGATCTACGCCACCATTGTGCAAGAATTTTATACACATCTTGTGACAAAAGATTCACCATTCTTGATGATGATGAAGGGTATGTCAACTCACTATTTTCTTTGAATGACATAGGAGATGAGCACTTTGACTCTGTTGAATCCATGACCATCGCCAAACGCAAGAAATTGTTGGCAGACTTATGTGAGCCTAGCACAGTTTGGGCAGTTTCATCGACGGGCCACAGAACGGTGAAAAGGTTGGTATTGAAGCCAGAGATACGCGGCTAGAATCACTTCATCAAGGCAAATCTGTTGACTACGTCTTACAACGAAACCGTCTCGGAAGAGAGGTTGATTTTGTTGCACTCTATTGTCAAAGGACGCAAGATCAACATTGGCAATATCATCATCAATGAGACTTATAAGTGCACTGAGAATGGTAAAGGTAGCTTGTTTTTTCCTTTTCTTATTTCTAACATTTTCATGCGCCATGAGGTGCCTAGACTTGATGAAGATAGAGGCCGGCTTATAAAGGGAACAACAATCATGACTGCCTTATGGAAAAATCTCAGTGCTGTTGAGCCAAAGGAAAAAGGCAAAGGGAATGGCCAAACCTGCCACGCCAAACCCAAAGCCAAAGGCAGAGCCAGGCAGTGTGCCAGAGACCATGTCAACTAGTTCGTTGGCAGTGCTTTCTCAAGTTTACCATCGCCAGGAGATTATTCTCTAAAAGTTAAAGGCAGCCGAGGACCTTAATGCTAAGATGAGGCGTTACACCAAGGAAAATGACACTATTATTAGGTAGGTGCTTGAAAAACTATCCCATAAAGTGGTGCCACCATTCCCAGCTTTCCCTGCCGAGCCCTCTGCCAATGAAGATGCCATGCCAGCTAGTCTAGCCGGTTCAATTAGTTTAGTTATGCCAGTCAGTCCAGCCAGTTCCAAATCCACTACCACAATTCATGTGTCCCCGGTGCATGTTGAATCCACCAACACCGATTCCTCATCTGAATCGGAGGAAATCCCTGTTAAAACACTAATGCTCAGCCAGTTACACCACCAGTTGAACCTGCCAGGAAAAAGGAGGAAGTTTGAGCCTCCACTACTGCAAAGCCACCAATGACCATAATCAAGCGCAAAGCTCCTGACCATGGCAACTTTATCAAAAGGAAGACCCGTGTTACACAAGAGGAAGTCTCCGAAACTTAAACTTCTTTGCATTTCATCTTATTGCATTCATATGAGCATGCATTTTATTTTTCTGTTTTTATTGTATATATGTGTTGTTTCATGTATTAAGGACAATGTACATTTTGGGTTTAGGGGTGTGCATTTCTTCACATTTATGCCATTCCATGTCTAAATTTTTGCATTTTTGCTTGCCATGTCATATAGGTCATATAGTTAGTTGCATACGGAACTGTTAAAAAAAGAAAAAGAAAATTTTTGCATCAATTTAATTTTGAAGGATGATAACATTTGTTTAGGCAAGTTTTATTTGATCTAAGTTTCTATCCAATGAGGAAATTTTAATCTTTTGTCTTCATGCCATGCTAGTAGAGTAGTATGCAAGGTTAGCTTGGCAATTGATCTCTAGTTTAGGGAATTGAATTTACACTTAACACGTGATATGTATCTAGTTCCCTAGCAAACTTAGACTATTTGAAACTATGCTCAGATTGAAAAAAAATGAAAAATGATGCCAGGGTAAAAAGAAACTAATAAGGCAGTAATGTTCTGCCAAGGTAATAAAAAATAGAACTCTACTCTATCTAGGAATAATAAGTTACTTGGGACTTCGTGGTTTGCTCCCTCTTAGTTCTCAAGTCCAAAACCCTAGGGTATGAGTTGAAGACAAAGCCTAGTGATGTTTGGATTATGGTGAGGATTTGTTGTATGCTCCCTCTTATCACTCACTGTAAACAGTGTCACGAAGCAAGCTTAAATTAATGTCAACAGAACCCTCGACAAGAAAAAAGAAAGAAAGAAAAAAATAATCCAAGTTTAGGTAGTAAAATTGGCTAAGAGAGTGAAAGGATATTGGATGCATATTGCTTACACATCATGCACTCTTCATGAACTTAGACTAGAGTTATGTTGTTGCACTTGAATTACGCATTACTGTTGTAACACCCCTTCCCGGTCTGGTAGAGAACCAGGTCAGAAAGTGTTATCGAAAACTTATTCAGAGATCGAAAAGCGGAATCGGAGTTCAGAACTTGTTCGGGATATTTTATTAGTCATTATTACGAGTTATTGAATCTATTCGTTACTGGTCTTGTTAGGATCATGGTCAATTTTAATCTTTTTCAAATTTAAGGACTAGACCATAAACTTTACAAATTAGCGATCCTACTCCGAATCCTTTATTACCAACTTGTAATTAAACTTACCAATTATTGATATGTGAAGTTTTGTTTCTATCAGATATTGTTAACCTAATCAATTAGACCGTATAGTTATTTGTGACCAATTTGTAAACTGTCCAAATTCTGTTTTTATGCCTTATAACAGATTTAACTAACTCCGTATCGATACCCTAAGGACCGTATCGATACGCTAAGCCTAATTTCAGATTTCCAGATTCAAAGGATGTCAAACCTGTACTGATACAACTAAGCTCGTATCGATACGCATTGATCTCGTACTGATACGCTCTAAGACTGTATTGATACCATTTTTCAAGCCAAATTCTAGTGACCAAAATTCGTACCGATACACCCCAAACCGTATCGATACGCCCTGTTTGACCAATGTTGACCAGGCCTGAAATGCAAAGACCGTATCGATACGCCATCACCCGTATCGATACTCCTCCACTTGTAATGACAGATTTTATCAGGTTTTTATTCGATTTAACTTTTTAAATGATGTCCAATTGCCCTGAAATTTTACCAGCAAGTTCAAATCTATAATTATAAAAGCATGCAAAATTTTATAGTGTTTCGAATCCATTTACCTAGTTTTCACCGCTTGTGCTTTTAAACTCATTTTAGCTAGTTTACTAAGTCCAAAACAGACTAAAATGCACATACATCACCTATACACTACTAGGCTTATGCAAACGTACCAAAATAGATCATTGCAACTTATCTAGTCTTATGCCACCTTACTAGGAGTTCGGAAACAAAGTAAACATACATATGCTTGCGGACTGAGTGACTTGCAACCACAAAATACACGATCAATGTCCGTAAAGCTTTAAGACTCTGAAATGTATGAGACACACATATGTTAGGCTTACATAGCCTAGTGAGGTAGTCATAACAATCATAAAACAATTAAGTGACATGAATGACATACTATGGTCATGAATAACATAGTATCATACTCAAATATCATAATTACATTATAAATCACATAAGTCTCATGCTTAAGTCATTTATCAAACTTTCACATAATCATAGCAAAACTTAACACATATTAATTCCCTTTGACAACAATATATATAAATTTAAGCCAAAATCATAATTCCACACAACAATTATGAATCATATAAACATATCATTCCCCTTGGACAATGTAACAAGTGGATACGCAGATTCCCCTTTGCACCACACATATATCGAAAAATAGGCCGTAGCCACATATGACAAAAAATAGGCCGTAGTCTTGAGTCGTAGCTCCGGATAGTATCCCTTACACAATCCATACTTATCTCCCCACATATAGGCTATAGCCCCAGACCGTAGTCCAATCCCTTACTCATACGAGCTCAAATAACCCTATGGCATGCGAATTGTATCCAAAACTCACAATTGTCCAAGGTTACACATATTTCATCATATATCATACCTTTATGCCCGTAGGCCATAGTATATCAGAATAAAAAATTGAGCCTTAGCTCTTTATAACGGATCATATTATATACGTACCATATTATAACATATTCATAGCATATTCATATCAGATACACCTATAGCATATTCATATCGAATTCACATATAGCATATTCATATTCATAAATTCACATATAGCATATTCATAGCATATTCATATCGGATTCACATATTGCATATTTCAAACATAGTACATGAACTTACCCATATCAACCGTATCGAAGGCTTACCATTCTAGATGTTAGCATTAACACATGTTTGCTATATGTGAGCCTTTAAACAAAATGCAATTATAACATAAACGAATGCATTAGGGTGGCTCCTTGCCTATCCCTTGACACTACTACACTCACCTTGATTACGAGGTTCTCGGATTACAACTCCATTGTGCCTAGCTTTCTTTCGGGGTGACAAGGGATCCTTCTCTACTATTTGAGCTAGCACAAAATTAGGAGTTACATTAGAATTCATTCTACGGATTCATAATCATACTTCGAGCTTACCAAATCTTGTAGGCAACATCGGAAAATCGAAATTAACTTCCTAGTTCATGGGCTTTCTGCTGAACATGGAAAACCTAATTTTGAAAATAAACCTGAACAAATGATGGAATCAACAAATTGATATAGGGATTTTACTCACCGAGTTGTGGCTTTCAAATGGAGTATCGAAATCAAATGAAGGTCGAAGGTTGCACCGAGGTGCTAGCTTAGTTCAAGCTTGAAGATGGATCGGGAGGTTCAAGCAACAATATGAAAACTTTCTTTTGCTTTATTTAAAAACCCCTTAATCTCCCTTAATCATTTCCCACCTATTTCTTGGTCAATAAGATGTTCTCCTTAAGACAAGGGTTTGCTCAATCCAATGGCCAATGCTTTTTCCACCCTTTGACAATTGACAAAAGTCAGATTTTCTAATGGTTCTCTCGTGAAGGAGTCAAGCTAGGAGGTGAATCAGCACTTTGCTTCCCATTTCCTTTAATTTGAGCTTCAAATAGAGGATACGTATCGATACACTCATGGCCGTATCAATACGCTATCGCTAAAATAGGCAAGTCTATTATTGACAGTTAGACCGTATCGATACTAGCTTGACCGTTTCTGTATGCCAAGCTCAAAATTTGTAATTTGGCTTTGAATTTCATACAAGAAAGACTTAAACTATTCAAATGGGACCAAGATGTGATTTCATTATAAATGAAGGGTACAATGGTCAACTATTACAACATTTTGCATATCGGATTCAAAATTTATGGTCATTGAAACCAAATTCTGACTAGGCCAGTTTTAGGGATGTGACAACTTTCCCCCTTAAGAAAATTCGTCCTCAAATTTTCATATCAAGCAAATAGGTGCGGATACTACTTTTGCATGGTTTCTTCAGGTTCCCACGTTGCTTCTTCGATCGAGTCGCTTCTCCAAAGAACCTTTACTAAGGCACAGACTTGTTACGAAGTCTCTTGACCTATCGTGTAAGGATCTGCACAGGTTCTTCCTCGTACGTCTGATTGGATTGAATTTCCACAGATTTCGGCTCGATCACGTGGGAAGGATCCTATCTGTACTTGCGTAATATAGATACATGAAAGATGTCATGAATCTGACTTAACTCCTCAGGGAGGGCTAATCGGTATGCAACATGTCTAACTTTTTCAATCACTTCGAATGGGCCAATAAAACGAGGACTTAACTTCTTTTTTTTGCTGAAACGAAGGTTCTTCTTCCACGAAGACACTTTGAGGAATGCCTTCTCACCAACCTCGTACTAGATATCTCTTCTCTTCAGATTAGCATAGGACTTCTATCGATCGAAGGCAACCTTAAGTCGATCACGAATAATGGTTGTCCTTTCTTCGGTTTCTCGAAGTAAGTCAGGACCTAGCATATTGCCTTCACCGAGTTTGGTCTAGCAAAGAGGAGTTCTACATCTCCTTCCATATAGAGCTTCATACGGAGCCATTTGAATCGAAGCTTGGTAACTATTATTGTAAGCAAATTCGACCAAGGGCAGGGATTTCTCCCACGTATCCCCAAAGTTGATAACACAAGCTCGGAGCATATCTTTCAGGATCTACAAGGAAGAATCAGAATTCATATGGGTTACTTATACTCACGAATCGAAGGAAGATATAAGGTTACCTGAATAACCCTTTCGGTTTGACCATCGGTTTGAGGATGGAAAGCAGTGCTTAGGTGCACTCGAGTTCCCAAAGCCTCTTGTAAGGTTCTCCAAAATCGAGATACAAAGCATAGATCACGATCAGAAATGATAGATACTAGAACTCCGTGCAAACGAATGACTTCACAAATGTACAACTCCGCGAGCTTAGGCAAACTGAGATCCATTCTCACCGAAAAGAAATGAGTAGATTTAGTGAATCGGTCCACAATGACCCAAATAACATCATTATTCTTCGGAGTCATTGGCAAACCACTTACAAAGTCCATCGTAATACGCTCACATTTCCACTGTGGAAGCTCGATAGGCCGCAGAAGACCAGTAGGCACCTTATGCTCGGTTTGGCTCGTTGGCAAGTCAAGCACTTAGCCACGAAGTCCGTAACTTCATTTTTCATTCCGGACCACCAATATAACTCTTTTAGGTCCCTGTACATTTTGATATCTCCCGGATGAATGAAGAAAAGGCTAGAATAAGCTTCACTTAGAATCTAATTTCGAAGATCATCATCATCGGGCACACAAATACGGTTGCGGAAACATAACAAGCCTTTAGAATTCATAGCAAAGTCAGGATTTGTGTTATCCTTGACCTTAGTAATGAGAGGTTGCAATTCCCCATCATTTTCTTGGAGTGCTTTGATTCGGGATACAATGGTTGACTAAACTCTTAGCTCGACCAACAACTTGCCATGCTTCTTGAGTCGAAAATGGGCGTTCAAACATCTCGTAGAGGAAGTAGGTTTCCGACCAAGAGCATCAGCTACGTCATTGGCTTTACCGGGATGGTAATCAATAACCGAGTCGTAGTCTTTTTGAAATTCCAACCACCGATGTTGATGGAGATTCAACTCTTTCCGAGTCAAAAGATACTTTAAAATTTTGTGATCAATGTACAAATAACACTTTTCACCATGCATATAATGTCTCCAAATCTTCAAGACAAAAACAACACCAGCTAATTTCAGATCATGTGTCGGATACTTCAATTCATGAGGTTTGAGTTGACGTGAAGCATAAGCTATAACTTTGTCTTCTTGCATTAGTACGCTGCCTAATCCCAAATGGGATGTGTCACTGTACACAATAAAGTCTTTACCTGACTCGGGTTGCACCAACACAGGGGCATGCATAAGGACTTGCTTAAGCTGATCAAAGCTCCTTTGTTGATCCACTGTCCATACAAAGGGAGTTTCCTTACGGATAAGCTTTGTCAAGGGTGCAACAATTTGTGAGAACCCTTTAACGAATCTACAGTAGTAGCCTGCAAGGCCCAAAAAACTACGAACTTCTTCAATATTCTTCAGAGGAATCCAATCAATGATTGCTTGAATCTTCTTTGGGTCAACTTGAATTCCTACAGAAGAGATCACATGGCCAAGGAAAGATACTTCGGATAGCCAGAATTCACATTTACTGAACTTGGCGTACAATTGTTTTTCTTGGAGAGTCTGAAGCACAATCCGAAGATGTTCTTCATGAGTTGTGGCATTTTTTGAATAGATCAAAATATCATCTATGAACACCACCATGAACTTATCTAGGTAAGGTTGGAACACACGGTTCATCAAATCTTTGAAGGCTGTAGGTGCATTCGTAAGCCCAAATGGCATTACTAAGAATTCATAGTGGCCATATCTAGTACGAAATACAGTCATTAGAATATCAGACTCCTTCACTTGCATTTGATAGTATCCGGATCACAAATCTATCTTAGAGAAGACAGAAACATCTTTCAATGGATCAAAGAGATCATCAATCCTTGGTAACGGATACTTGTTCTTGATTGTCACCTTGTTCAACTGACGATATTCAATGCATAAACGCATTGATCCATCTTTCTTCTTTACAAACAAAACCGGTGCTCCCCAAGGTGAGGAAATCAATTGGATGAATCCTTTATCCAAATGGTCTTGGATTTGGGCTTTTAGCTCTTTTAAATCCACCGGAGCTATCCTATATGGAGTAATAGAAACTGAAGTAGTCCTATGTTGCACTTCTATCTCGAATTCCACTTCACGAGTGGGAGAGTTTCCTGAAAGTTCATCGGGAAACACATCGAAGAACTCTTTCACAACTAGTACCTCTTCGAGCTATAAGTCTTCTTAGACCCCATGACACATAAGAGTCTTCTCTGGCTCAAGTTCGGATTTCATCAAGGTTATGCTCTCCTTATCGAGTCCACAGAGATATAACTTCTTCTTATAACAGTCTACCCAGGTTTGATGTTCAGCTAGCCAATCAAGGCCTAGGATGAGATTGAACTCATGGAAGAGCAAGGCCATCAAATTAGCTGAAAATAGGACCCTTGGATCCTTAGAGGACAGGCTTTACAGATCCATCGAATAACCACACTATCTCTTAGTGGGTTAGAAACAACAATCTCAGAAGTGACCACTTCTGATTCTAAGGTATACTTTGCAATCAAAAGTTCACTAATGAAAGAATGCGTAGAGTCCAGATCTATGAAAACATAAACAAGATCAGAACATAATTCCACCATACCTGCAATCACATTAGGATCATCCTCCTGCCCACAACCTCGAACATGGTACATCTGGGTCGAAGTCTGAGGGTCACGACTAGCTGGAGGGGTATTGGTGTTGCAAGGTCTCCCCGCTGATCCAGATGGCACTAGATTTGTTGCTCTTCACTTAGCATGATTATTCTGAGAAGCCATGGTGGTAGGAGCATTTGGATTCTACGGACACTACCTGATGAAGTGGCCAGATTCATCGCAGGGATAACACGATCCAGATTATCTACGATACTGCCCAGGGTGCCTTTTTTGACAGAAGTTGCAGAAAAGAATCTGGAAACCCTTCGTGTAACCACCCGTACTATCCACTGAAGCTATATGGGTAACAAACGTTCCTTCAAACTGGAACTGTGGCACGTAACCAGATCGTGGCAACTGCTGAAAAGTGGTAGACTTCTGGTCCCACTGCCTTCCCTTCTTCTGCGGTATAGGAGGCTTTGCATCATCACAAAATCTCTTATCGGATCGGGCTTGATTTACCTTTCTTGTCTCATAAGCCTTTTGAGAGGCTTTAGTAGCAATCACCCGATTGACTAGGGTCTGGAAGTCCTCTATCTCGCAATGACAAGAGGATGCAATTCGTCACATAGGCTGTCTATGGATGATCTCAGCCCCATATCTAACATATTTGTAGAAGTCGTGGATGTACTGCTCCACGGGTCTTCCACTTGTCTCAGATGGTGGAACTTTTTACGCCTCTCAGTGATATAGTGGTCACTAACGTATTTCTTACGGAACTCCTAGAGAAAAAAGTCCCAAGTGATCTTATATTCAGGCACGGTGAGTGTTACAATGTCCCACCAACTTTGTGCTTCTTCAGTGATCAAAGCCAAGGCACACTCTAGCTTGTGCTCATCGGGGCACTTCATCTGCTTGTTCAAAACTTTGAGCGTATTCTCCAGCTAGTATTCTGCGATTTCAAGGTTGTCCAGGTCCTGGCCGGTGAAAGTATAAACCATATATTGTTTGAGCTTGTCAATAGGGGCTTGAGAAACTGACTGAGTTGCCTCAGTATGATGAGAAAGCAGTTCTTGTCGGAGGGACACAACCACCTCTTTGATCATGTCGGCCATCGACAGTAAATACTCTTGTTGGGCCAGAGGCATTTGTAGAGGATGAGGTGGGTCATTCTGCGCCACTTGTTCAGGCCTTTCTTTGGGCCTCAAATTATCCCCTAGAGTCAAGGAGCAGCCAAGATTTGGTTCATTAACAGCGCGTCTATCAGTAGGCCCAGTCAATTTCAGATCTAATCATATAGAAAGATTGAATTGTGTAAGTTGCAAGTCACAGATAACATATAAAAACAAACTCCTAGGTGGAATAAGTACATACAGACTCGTAATGGGCTTCAGTTTTGTCCTAGAATCGACTAAACATAGGCTCTAATACCACAATTGTAACACCCCCTTCCCGGTCTGGTAGAGAACTGGGTCGGAAAGTGTTATCAGAAACTTATTCAGAGATCGGAAGGTAGAATCAGAGTTTGGAACTTGTTAGGGATATTTTATTAGTCATTCTTAAGACATTGAATCTGTTCATTACAAGTCTTGTTAGGATTGGGGTCAATTTTAATCTTTTTCAAATTTAGGGACTAGATCATAAACTTTACAAATTAACGATCCTAATCCAAATTCATTATTACCAACTTGTAATTAAACTTACCAATTATTGATCTGTGAAGTTTCATTTCTATCAGATATCGTTAACGTAATCAATTAGACCGTATAGTTATTTGTGACCAATTTGTAAACTGTCCAAATTCTATTTTTATGCCGTATAACAGATTTAACTAACACCGTATCGATACCCTAAGGGCTGTATCGATACTCTAAGCCTAATTTTAGATTTCCAGATTCAAAGGATGTCAAACACGTACCGATACAGCTAAGCCCGTATCAATACGCATTGACCTCGTACCGATATGCTCTAAGACCGTATCGATACCATTTTTCAATCCAGATTCTAGTGACCAAAATCCGTACTGATACACCCTATTTGACCAATATTGACCAGGCTTGAAATGCAAGGACCGTATCTATCCGCCATCACCCGTATCGATACTCCCTCACCTGTAATGACGTATTTTATTTAGTTTTTATTCGATTTAACTTGTTGAAAGATGTCCGATTACCCTGAAATTTTACCAGCAAGTTACAAATCCATAATTCTAATAGCATGCAAAATTTTAGAGCGTTTTGAATCCATTTACCTAGTTTTCACCTTTTGTGCTTTTAAACTCATTTTCGCTAGTTTACTAAGTTCAAAACACACTAAAATGCACATACATCACCTAGGCACTACTAGGCTTATGCAAACGTACCAAAATAGGTCATTGCAACTTATCTAGTCTTATGCCACCTTACTAGGAGTTCAGAAACAATGTAAACATACATATGCTTGTCGAGTGAGTGACTTGGAACCACAAAATACACGATCGATATCTGTAAAGCTTTAGGACCCTAAAATGTATGAGACATACATATGTTAGGCTTACATAGCCTAGTGAGGTAGTCATAACAATCGTAAAACAATTAAGTGACATGAATGGCATACTATGGTCATGAATAACATAGTATCATACTCAAATATCATAATTACACTATTAATCACATAAGTCTCATGCTTAAGTCATTTATCATACTTTCACATAATCATAGCAAAACTTAACACATATTAATTCCCTTGGACACATAACAATATATATAAATTTAAGCCGAAATCATAATTCCACACAATAATTACAAATCATATAAACATATTATTCCCCCTGGACAATGTAACAAGTGGATACGCGGATTCCCCTTTACACCATACATATATCGAAAAATAAGTCGTAGCCTTGAGCCGTAGCTCCAGATAGTATCCCTTACACAATCCATCCTTATCTCCCCCACATATAGGCCGTAGCCCCGAATCATAGTCCAATCCCTTACTTATATGAGCTCAAATAACCCTATGGCATGCCAATTGTATCCAAAACTCACAATTGTCCAAGGTTACACATATTTCATCATATATCATACCTTTATGCCCGTAGGCCATAGCATATCGGAATCGAAATTGAGCCTTAGCTCCTTATAACCGATTATATCATATGTGTACCATATCATAACATATTCATAGCATATTCATATCGGATTCACCTATAGCATATTCATATCAGATTCACATTTAACATATTCATAGCATATTCATATCAGATTCACATATAGCATATTCATAGCATATTCATATAGGATTCACATATAACATATTTCAAACATAGTACATGAACTTACCCATATCAACCATATCAAAGACTTACCATGCTAGCCGTTAGCATCACACATGTTTGCTCTATGTGAGCCTTTAAACAAAATGCAATTAAAACATAAACGAATACATCGGGGTGGATCCTTGCCTATCCCTTGACACTACTACACTCACCTTGATTACGAGGTTCTCGGATTACATTAGAATTCATTCGACGAATTCAGAATCATACTTCAAGCTTACCAAAGCTTGTAGGCAACATCAGGATATCGAAATTAACTTCCTAGTTCATGGGCTTTCCTTTGAACATGGAAAACCTAATTTCAAAATTAAACCTCAACAAATGATGGAATCAACAAATTGATATAGGGATTTTACTCACCGAGTTGTGGGCTTTCAAATAGAGTATCGAAATCAAATAAATGTCAAAGGTTGCACCGAGGTGCTAGCTTAGTTCAAGCTTGAAGATGGAAATGGTGGTGTGTGCTTAGTGAAAGACGAGGGTTGTGTTTTGATGTTCGGGAGGTTCAAGCAACAAGATGAAAACTTTTTTTTGCTTTATTTAAAAACCCCTTAATCTCCCTTAATCATTTCCCTCATATTTCTTGGCCAATAAGATGATCTCCTTAAGACAAGGGTTTGCTCAATCCAATGGCCAATGCTTTTTCCACCCTTTGACTATTGACAAAAGTCACCTTTTTTGATGGTTCTTATGTGAAAGAGGCAAGCTAGGTGGTGACTCAGCACCTTGCTTCCTATTTCCTTTAATTTGAGCTTTAACTGATTAGAAATAGGGGACCCGTATCGATACACTCATGGCCTTATCGATACGCTCTCGCTAAAACAGGTAAGTATGTTATTGACAGTTAGACCGTATCAATATTGTCTTAACCGTATCATAACGCCTACCTCAGAATTTGTAATTTGGCTTTGAATTTCATACAAGGAAGACTTAGAATATTCAAATGGGACCAAGATGTGATTTCATTATAAAAGAAGGGTACAAAGGTTAACTATTTCAACATTTTTCACATTGAATTCAAAATTTCTAGTCATCAGAACCAAATTTTGACTAGGCCGGTTTTAGGGATGTGACAACTGCACTAAGATGCTGAGGATAGAAATAGAGCCAAATTATGCTTGCTAGTGTCTGTTGGCATTCCAACCAAAATTTTGTCGAGGTAACTTTTTCACAGTTTTTATTTTGTTTTCTTTGTTTGCATTACTTGAGGACAAGTAATGAGTTAGGTTTGGGGGTGTGTTACCTCTCCAAAAGTACTATTTTCAATGCCAATTTGACATTACTCTGGCTTGTTTTTAGGTACATTTAGTTGCCTGAGGTTCTTAGAATCATGCATTTGCATAAGGAGTTTAGTTTTTTGTCTATGCCACTGTGAAGGGTTGTTTTTGTGGCTATTTTGCAGGTTTGGCATAGGATTAGGCACAGGAAAGCAACACAGTTAGGATTGCCAAGGAGAATGCCAAATGTTGTTGGCACAGACGGACCAGATAGTGCCAAGCACTTGTTGGCAGAGAAGTGAACTTGATTGTAACACCCCTTTTTCCCGTATCCAACACTGAATACGAGTCAGAGGTATCACAAAACATTCGTAAAACCCTCTACATTTGTAATTCGGTAAAATTTTGTTTCTTTAAAAATATTAGAACGTATTTAGTTTTTATTTACAAATCTAGTTATTCGCGTAAAGTTTAAAAATAATATTTTCATCTTCAAATCGAGTTTATTTTTAGGTAGCAACTTATCAATTTAATTTGTCTTGATATAATTAATAAAACTGTCTGATTTAAAATTCATCTAGATACCAAATAAAATACAAATTCTATCAGAGTAGGCATACTCTTTTAATATACATGCCAACTAGTAAATATCAAATAGTATCAAAAGATATCTTACTGATACTGATGTACATGTTATTGATTGATGATGTCCGTATATGCTCCTTACTCCAACCATTTCTTCTTTCCAACGTGTAAAACAGTTACACGTTAAGTATTTACTTAGTGAGGCAATAATTCAAATTCAAGTGCAATTGTCATAATATCAATATTAATGATTAACAATGCATATGATCACATTACCATTACATGCTTGTTAATATAAATAAATATGTATATCAAAGTGATAAGATTAGATCTTACCAATACCGTTTCCATTTCCATCCGTAAGCTTTTAATGCTTATCAATACCTTTTCCATTTCTATCTGCAAGCTTTCAAGCGTATCTTCCTGTTTCTTTTTTATTCTTTTCAATTTATTTAACCCAAGGTATCAAATTAAGAGATTCTATGTACACGAGTCATTCCCCCATACCCAACCTTTCTTGAGTATGTATATTATTTGCACTCTACCGGGAGTGCTTAGTACCGAAGTGCTTCTATATACTTACCGGAGTATACAATATATCCCTCATTGAGTTTTTATAAAATTACACCGAAGTGCTTAGCACCCGTAATAAGTCCGTATACTCAAACCATGCATGAGTATACTCCTCAATGAGTATTTATAAAATTTGCACTTTACCTGAAGTGCTTAGAATCTTTATACAGCTTGTTTATGGCTCTATGGCTACCCAACAATACCTTTGAACCTCTATATCATACATTGGGCTTTATATCATCAATTTATTTCATCAATGCCAATGTATATCAATTTATATTAACATGAAGCGGTTCATAACCAAATAACATTAATAGTAAACCATCATCAATAACTAGTGATCAATGCATTTATTTTCAACCTTTGACAAATTTAAAGTATGTCAAATATATGATCAATGACATAATTATCATGACAATATATAAACCAGGTAGACTCATCACAAGTCTTACCGATGATGTATAAAACATCCATGTATAATGTTATGCATGCATTGCACTCACCTAGGCCATGTATTAGTATGCCTCACTAAGTCCTCTTTGATCCTTTCCTTCATTGTACCTTGAACCTCCTTTGATTTGAACTTAACTTCATAATTCAAATAAGTAAAATATTTGTTAGATCCCAATCTAACAATATCTTAGACATATTGTCCAATATAATAATTTGAATAGAAAATCTCCAAACATTTTCTTTTATTCCTTGTATTGTTCAAAAACTCATTATGGTCCTTAGTGACCAATTTGAACTTCCATTAATCCTTTTCAAGCTTACTAATCAACCTTAGATACAAAGTGTATCAATTCTCATTTTCTGGCAGTTTGCAGTACCTCCAATGAAATATTTCTATAAAATAATTTACAACCCGAAATTCGATTCCGTTTGTTCTGAAAGAAACTAGATTCAATAATCCTTTCAACCATATAAATTAATATCTCAAATTCAAATTGTACGATTTATGGCGAATTTTCAAAGTTAATTTCCAGTATTGAATTTTGGAACAACCTGCTATATTGTTTTCTGACCTTTCACCACTTAAAAATTCATATCTTTTTACTTGGAACACGAAATTAGTTTCCGTTTATTGGACACAAAACTAGACGAACAAATATTTACATCGGTATAAAATTCACTTTCTAACCATTTTTGTAAAATTTATGGTGAATTTTCAAAGTTACTGCCATAAACCAGTTTTTCTTCACAATATTCATAAACAACTTCAACTTTTATACTAACTTCTCCTTATTTATCTACTTTTCAATTTAGTCCAATCACTAGCTTTAAACCACCAAATCATCACATTCTTCACCAAATAATTATTCACAATAATTCTCCCTAATTTTCCTTATTTACCGAAATAGTCACTAAAATGCAAAGATAAGGATTCAAGCTACTTAACTTTGCAATTTAGTCCTCAATTCAACATTACTACCTTAATTCCATCATTACAACTAAAAATCAGATTTAACCCCATACAAAACTTCAATTTTGATTTGGTCACTTAACTTTGACAAATTATCAAAATGGTCATTAATTCATTTCAACATCAATTTAGCATTCTAACTTCATTTCTTATCTCTAACATCATTAATAACACAAATACACTCCAAATTCTAAAAATTCAGTTTTGGTCCTTCAACTTTTCAAGTTGCCGAAATGGTCCCTACAAAATTGAACTTAGGTTTTTGCTTCCAAACAACAATTCAAGCTTACTAGATCATTATTTCAACATCACAAACCCTAAATTAAACTTGAATCCATGAACCATAATCATCTTCATAATAATCAAAACATGAAAAACTTAAATCCCAACTCAATATCATGATTTTAACATCATACTAGCTTGATTTCAACTTGAATTCAATCATGGAATCATAAAATCTCAAAAGCCCCAATTTGATCCATAAACCCTAATTTCTTTCTCATATAAATTCTCATCAATAAATCATGGATTCCATGAATTATTGATATCAATAGATAGAGCTTGAAGAGTAGAACAACTTTGTAGTTGAAGAGATTACCTGAAAACCGAGTTTCGGGGCTTGGAATTTTTTTTCTCTTTCTTTCCCTAGCCTTCACGTTTTTGGCTGGAATGTTCATCTTTTCACCATCATTTGTTCATTTTTGTTCATCTTTTCACCATCATTTTACACATATATCTATTAAATGAATATTAAATTCATTTAATAATGAAATTACAAATTTGCCATTTTTATCTAATGGTTGAGATTGATTTTATCATCAATCAAGGGCCAAGATTTAATCTTCCATTTTCTCTTTCCAAAATTGTCCTTATAACTTTTTAAATATTTCAAAATTGCCATTAGGGCCAAATGACCAATTTGATCTCCAACTAGTTTTTATTTACTAGTTTGCCATTCTAGTAAAATTTCAACTAAATCTAGTTGGAATCCAACCAATTATAATAAAATATTCTTAAAATAACATTTTATGACTTTTCCATAGCTTTTGGACCAGTCTCCAAAATTTCCATTCGATCCAATATACCTATAAATAATCCTTTACTCATAAATAAACTGTAGGATTCATCTTGAATCAAACAAAAAATATTTCCAGCACTTGGAAATGACTTTTATAACCTTTCTCTATCATATGGGAAAATTTCAAAATTTTCCAGTTCGGTCCGGGTATCCAAATTCCACTAAACTTTAACTACGATTTTCCCAATAATCGAAGTATCAGATCGAACCAATAATTCCGCATTCGATTCAAACCCTTAGGTGATCTATTTATTTATGAAATAAAAACCCTTAACTTTTGGGTAATTACAACTTTAGTCCCCAAACTTTTCCAAAGTTTATACTTTAGCCATAAAATTTTAAAAATTTACATTTTGGTCATTACCTTTTTAAACTTCAATGCCCATTCCAATTTTCCTTGGAATTCAACCAAACTTTAAGAATAACTTATTCAATTCTCTATCTATCACATGAGACCTTTAAACCTTAGAAATTTCCTTTCCAAAACCCATAATTAAAGAACTTCCAACTTTCGCATTTTTGTCATTTTAGTCACTAAGTTAGCTTTTAAGCTATTATCTTAGTACTAAATGAACCTTAATCAACTTAGTAAATTTTGGGGTATTACAATTCTCACCCCCTAAGAAAATTCGTCTTCGAATTTTCAACGCGCACCTGATTCAAAAGATGAGAAAATTATTTTCTTATATTTTCTTCTTATTTCTCTCAAATTGTTTCTTTAACCTTGTAATTTTTGTCAAAGAACTTTAAAAACAGGATTGTATTGTTTTCTTAGTTCTTTGACTCCATGTGCTAGGATCTTTACCAATTCTTTTTCATAGCTTAAATATGACTGAATCTCTATTTTCTCCGGAGTAACAACAAGTGAATGGTTTAATCAATATTTCCAGAGCATTGATACATTATGAATCTTGTTCTTTTCCAAAGATAAAGCTAACTATTAAGCTTAACTATCCGACTAACTCCTTTCACAATTTCTTATAGCCCAATAAATTTTGAACTTAACTTTCTTTTTGTCTAAACCATAACACCTTCTTCCAAGGTGAAACTTTTAAGGAATACTTTATCCTTAACTTCATATTAAATATCTTTTCTTTCAGGGTTAACATATAGTTTCCATCATTGAGATAGAAATTCTTCCCTGATAATACAAATATCTATCAAACCTATCTTCCAAGTTTTCAGTTTCACTTTTTTCCACTTGTTTGAATCTTGACAACATTTCTCTTCCTTTCTTTAAAGATATCTGATTTAATCTAATATGGTAAATTTTATTCTTAACTTGACAGTCAAACACCATCTTCTTTTAATGCCAATCTTGCATTCATAGCTCTTAAGGCAACAATTGTCTTTCGACTGAGAGCGTCAGCTATCACATTAGTTTTTTTATGGATGATAGTCAACGATCATATTATAATTCTTAAAAGCTCAATCCAACTTCTTTGCGTCAATTTTAACTCTTCTTTAGTAAGCATATACTTTAAGCTTTTATAACCTATATAAATATAACATTGTTCACTGTATGAATAACGATGTTATATCTTTTAATGGAAATACAACCATTGATAGCTCCAAATTCTAAGTGAGATAATTCCTCTCATATATCTTAAGTTGTCTCAAGCATAGACCATTACTTTTCCTTCTTGCATAAGTACGCGTCCCAAACTATTATAAGAAGCATCGCTATACACCACATAATCTTTACCCAATTCTGGTTGTACTGGTACTGTGGCTGCTATTAAGATCTTCGTTAATGTCTCAAAGATTTCTTAGCATTGATCTGTTCAACTGAACGACATTTCTTTCCTCAATAGCTTGGTTAATGAGGAGACAATCATCAAGAAATTCTGAACCTCTAAAACATTTTTCAGAGGTTTCCATTCAACTATAATTTGTACTTTCTTGAGGTCTATTCTTATTCTCATTGCCCAATCCACATAACTAATAAAATATCTTTTGACAACCAATCTCATACATTAACAATTTAGCATATAGCTTCATTTCTCTAAAGGTCTGAATAACAATGCAAAATGGGCATCTTATTCTTCCTTTGAATAGACCAAAATATCTCAATGAACTCTAGCAAAAATTGGTCCAAGCAAAATTAGAATACTTGGTTCATTAGGCTTATAAATGTTGTAGGTATCATCACGAACTCATAGTATTCATACTGAGTCCGAAAAGTTATCTTTAGAATTTCTTCTTCCTTGATTTTTTTAACTAATCAAAAGATTATCAGTCTTCGGAAGAAGATATTTATTCTTTACTATTACCTTCTTGAGCTAATGGAAATTAGTATTTCTCTTTCATAATTAACACTGGTGCGCCCCAAGATGACACACTTGGCTTTATAAAACATCAACCTAACATTCCTTGCAATTTGTACCTTTAAATCTCGAAGTTTGGTCGAAGCCATTTTATACGGGGCTATTAATTTAGGCACAATGTCTGGCAACATCTTTATTTTGAATTTCACCTCTCAATCTAGAGGTAATTTTGAGTAACCCATCTGGGAATACATTCAGATATTTTTGGGTAGTCGAGTTATTTTCCAAATTAACTTCAACAGCCTTAGTATCCACTACATTTGCTAAGAAAACTTAACAACCTTGTAACAACAATTTCCTTAATAAAACAACTGAAATTACATTAGAAAGGGGATTTACCCTTTTATCAACTACTACTATTTTTGTGCCTTCCATGTTTTTCAATATTAATCACTTTATACGACAATTCATCATGACCTGATAAGAAGGTAACCAATTCATGCCCACAATCATCTTAGACTCCTCAAAAGATAATTCCATTAAATTTATCGGGAACTCTATTTCTTATGTTTTTATCGAGAAATTCCACATGTACAACTCACCCTTACATTAAAACCCAACAAACTCGTGACCGCTATATTACTAAAAATAGGTCATAAAAGGATATCTCGTTTACCACTCAACTTCGTACTTATATACGAATGTGTAAAGCTAGGACCCATCAACATCAGTACAGGTTTATCCAAAAAGATGAGATGTACCTTCTATGATTTTCAAATCCTCCCAATCTTTATCAGTCCTGATGTTATAAACTCGGGCTGATATGTGCAATCTTGGCTATGAAGCAAATTCAGATGGTTTTCTAATCTAGCTTAAATATCGGAGCAATAAAACAGCTCCATCCAATTTCTCGGTATCCAAGCAGTGGAATCCTTATATTATTTAGTTATAAATCAACAATCACTGGACCTTAATCTGATTTTCCTTTCAATTCAGGTGTTTCTGAACTTTTCAGTTCATTAATCAGGCACAGACACTTCTTGTTGTACTAGTGCCCCTTTCTTGTTTCGATTTATCCGAAGGGTTATCATTAAGACTTTTTGTTACTACTCTTGATTCCTTCCAAGATTCCAATTTGCTAGCTCATCACGCTTTCTTGGCTAAAATATTTCTTATAATTCCTCCCAATTTACATTAGTAAGGAGGGACATCAATCGAATCATAAAAACATCAGATCAGTAATATTGATATCCTAGTGGCATGTATACTCTTTTTAACATAAAACCATTTTCATTTAGGCCGAGAATCGGCTAAACCTGTAGCTCTGATACCAATAAATGTAACACCCATTTTCCCGTATCCAACACTGAATACGAGTCAGAGGTATCACAAAACATTCATAAAACCCTCTACATTTGTAATTCGGTAAAATTTTATTTCTTTAATATATTACAATGTATTTAGTTTTTATTTACAAATCTAGTTATTCGCCTAAAGTTTAAAAATAATATTTTCATCTTCAAATCGAGTTTAGTTTCAGGCAGCAACTTATCAATTTAATTTGTCTTGATTTAATTAATAAAACTGCCTGATTTAAAATTCATCCAGATACCAAATAAAATACAAATTCTATCAGAGCATGCATACCCTTTTAATATACATGCCAACTAGTAAATATCAAACAGTATCAAAAGATATCTTACTGATACTGATGTACATTTTATTGATTGATGATGTCCGTATATGCTCCTTACGCCAACCATTTCTTCTTTCCTACGTGTAAAACAGTTACACGTTAAGTATTTACTTAGTGAAGCAATAATTCAAATTCAAGTGCATTTGTCATAATATCAATATTAATGATTAAAAATGCATATGATCACATTGTCAATACATGCTCGTTAACATAAATAAATATGTATATCAAAGTGATAAGATTAGATCTTACCAATACCATTGTCATTTCCATCCGTAAGCTTTCAATGCTTACCAATACCTTTTTCCATTTCTATCTGCAAGCTTTCAAGCTTATCTTCCTGTTTCTTTTTTATTCTTTTCAATTTATTTAGCCCAAGGTATCGAATTAAGAGATTCTATGTACACGAGTCATCCCCCTATACCCAACCTTTCTTGAGTATGTATATTATTTGCACTCTAACGGGAGTGCTTAGCACCGAAGTGCTTCTGTATACATACCGGAGGATACAATATATCCCTCATTGAGTTTTTATGAAATTTCACCGAAGTGTTTAGCACCCGTAATAAGTCCGCATACTCAAACCATGCATGAGTGTACTCCTCAATGAGTATTTATAAAATTTGCACTTTACCTGAAGTGCTTAGAATCTTTATACAGCTGTTTATAACTCTATGGCTAGCCAACTATACCTTTGAACCTCTATATCATACAATGGACTTTATATCATCAATTTATTTCATCAATGGCAATGTATATCAATTTATATTAACATGAAGCGGTTCATAACCAATTAACATTAATAGTAAACCATAATCAATAACTAGTGATCAATGCATTTATTTTCAACCTTTGACATATTTAAAGTATGTCAATTATATGATCAATGACATAATTATCATGACAATATATAAACTAGGAAGACTCATCACAAGTCTTACCAGTGATGTATAAAACATCCATGTATAATGTTATGTATGCATTGCACTCACCTGGGCCATGTATTAGTATGTCTCACTAAGTTCTCATTGATCCTTTCCTTCATTGTACCTCGAACCTCCCTTGATTCGAACATAACTTCATAATTCAAATAAGTAAAATATTTGTTAGATCCCAATCTAACAACATCTTAGACATATTGTCCAATATAATCATTTGAATACAAAATCTCCAAACATTTTCTTTTCTTCCTTGTATTGTTCAAAAACTCATTATGGTCCTTAGTGACCAATTTGAACTTCCATTAACCCTTTTCAAGCTTACTAATCAACCTTAGATACAAAGTGTATCAATTCTCATTTCCTGGCAGTTTGCAGTGCCTCCAAAGAAATATCTCTATAAAATAACCTACAACTCAGAATTCGATTCTGTTTGTTCTGAAAGAAACTAGATTCAATAAGCTTTTCAACCATATAAAATAATAGACCAAATTCAACTTGTAGGATTTATGGCGAATTTTCAAAGTCAATTTCCAGTATTGAATTTTGGAACAGCCTGCTATACTGTTTTCTGACCTTTCACCACTTAAAAATTCATATCTTTTTACTCGGAACTCAAAATCAGTTTCCGTTTGTTGGAAACGAAACTAGACGAATAAATATTTAAATCGGTATAAAATTCACCTTCTAACCATTTTTTTAGAATTTATGGTGAATTTTCAAAGTTACTGCCATAAACCAGTTTTTCTACACAGCTTCACTAAACAACTTCAACTTTTATAATAACTTCTCCTTATTTCTCTACTTTTCAATTTAGTCCAATCACTAGCTTTAAACCACCAACTCATCACGTTCTTCACGAAATAATTATTCACAATAATTCTCCCTAATTTTCCTTATTTACTGAAATAGTCACTAAAATTCAAAGATAAAGATTCAAGCTTCTTAACTTTGCAATTTAGTCCTCAATTCAACATTACTACCTTAATTCCATCTTTACAACTAAAAATCAATTTAACCCCATACAAAACTTCAATTTTGATTTGGTCACTTAACTTTGACAAATTGTCAAAATGGTCACTAATTCAATTCAACATCAATTTGGCATTCTAACTTCATTTTCTTATATCTAACATCATTAATAACACAAATACATTCCAAATTCTAAAAATTCAGATTTGGTCCTTCAAATTTTCAAGTTGCCGAAATGGTCCCTACACAATTTAACTTAGGTTTTTGCTTCCAAACAACAATTCAAGCTTACTAGATCATTATTTCAACATCACAAACCCTAAATTAAACTTGAATCCATGAACCCTAATCATCTTCATAATAATCAAAACATGTAAAACTTAAATCCCAACTCAATATCATGATTTTAACATCATACTAGCTTGATTTCAACTTGAATTCAATCATGCAATCATAAAATCTCAAAAGCCGCAATTTGATCCATAAACCCTAATTTCTTTCTCATGCAAATTCTCATCAATCAAGCATGGATTCCATGAATTATTGATATCAACAGATAGAGCTTGAAGTGTAGAACAACTTTGTAGTTGAAGAGATTACCTGAAAACCGAGTTTTGGGGCTTGGAATTTTTTTTCTCTTTCTTTCCCTAGCCTTCACGTTTTTGGCTGGAAAAGATGAACAAAATCTTCATCTTTTCACCATCATTTTACATATATATCTATTAAATGAATATTAAATTCATTTAATAATGAAATTATAATTTTTCCCTTTTTATCCAATGGTTGAGATTGATTTTATCATCAATCAAGGGCCAAGATTTAATCTTCCATTTTCTCTTTCCGAAAATTCCCTTATAACTTTTTAAATTTCAAAATTGCCATTAGGGCCAAATAACCAATTTGCCCTCTAACTAGTTTTTATTTACTAGTTTGCCATTCTTGTAAGAATTCAACTAAATCTAGTTGGAATCCAACCAACTATAATAAAATATTCTTAAAATAACATTTTAGGACTTTTCCATAGCTTTTGGATCAGTCTCCAAAATTTCCATTCGATCCAATATACCAAAAAATAATCCTTTACTCAGAAATAAACTGTAGGATTCATCTTGAATCAAACTAAAAATATTTCCAACACTTGGAAATGACTTTTATAACCTTTCTCTATCATATGGCAAAATTTCAAAATTTTCTAGTTCGGTCTGAGTATCCGAATTCCACTAAACTTTAACTACGATTTTCCCAATAATAGAAGTATCAGATCGAACCAATAATTCCGCATTCGATTCACACCCTTAGGTGATCTGTTTATTTATGAAATAAAAACCCTTAACTTTTGGGTAATTACAACTTTATTCCCCAAACTTTTCCAAAGTTTATACTTTAGCCATAAAATTTTCAAAATTTACATTTTGGTTACTACCTTTTTAAACTTCAATGCCCATTCCAATTTTCCTTGGAATTCAACCAAAGTTTAAGAATAACTTATTCAATTCTATATCTATCACATGAGACCTTTAAACCTTAGAAATTTCCTTTCCAAAACCCGTAATTAAAGAAATCCCAACTTTCGCTTTTTTGTCATTTTAGTTACTAAGTTAGCTTTTAAGCTATTACCATAGTACTAAATGAACCTTAATCAACTTAGTAAATTTTGGGGTATTACAATTCTCTCCCCCATAAGAAAATTGAACCTCAAATTTTCAACGCGCACCTGATTCAAAAGATGAGAAAACTATTTTCTTATATTTTCTTCTTATTTCTCTCAAATTGTTTATTTAAACTTGTGATTTTTGTCAAAGAACTTTGACAAACAGTATTGTATTGTTTTCTTAGTTCTTTGACTCCATGTGCTAGGATTTTTACCAATTCTTTTTCATAGCTTAAATATGACTGAATCTCTATTTTCTCCGGAGTAACAACAAGTGAATGGTCTAATCAATATTTCCAGAGCATTGATACATTATGAATCTTGTTCATTTCCAAAGATAAAGCTAATTATTAAGCTTAACTATCAGACTAACTCCTTTCACAATTTCTTATAGCCTAACAAATTTTAAACTTAACTTTCTTTTTGTCTAAACCATAACACCTTCTTCCAAGGTGAAACTTTTAAGGAATACTTTATCCTTAACTTCATATTAAATATCTTTTTTTTTTCAGGGTTAACATATAGTTTCCATCATTGAGATAGAAATTCTTCCCTGATAATACAAATATCTATCAAACCTATCTTCCAAGTTTTCGCCATTCTTTTCCACTTGTCTGAACCTTGACAACATTTCTCATCCTTTCTTTAAAGATATCTTATTTAATCTAATATGGTAAATTTTATTCTTAACTTGACAATCAAACACCATCTTCTTTTAATGCCAATCTTGCATTCATAGCTCTTAAGGCAACAATTGTCTTTCGACTGAGAGCGTCAGCGATCACATTAGCTTTTTTTATGGATGATAGTTAATGATCATATTATAATTCTTAAAAAGCTCAATCCAACTTCTTTGCGTCAATTTTAACTCTTCTTTAGTAAGCATATACTTTAAACTTTTATAACCTATATAAATATAGCATCGTTCATTGTATGAATAATGATGTTATATCTTTTAATGCAAATACAACCATTGATATCTCCAAATTCTAAGTAAGATAATTCCTCTCATATATCTTAAGTTGTCTCAAGCATAGACCATTACCTTTCCTTCTTGCATAAGCACGCGTTCCAAACTGTTATAAGAAGCATCGCTATACACCACATAATCTTTACCCGATTCTGGTTGTACTGGTACTGTGGCTTCTATTAAGATGTCCGTTAATGTCTCAAAGATTTCTTAGCATTGATCTGCTCAACTGAACGACATTTCTTTCCTCAATAGCTTGGTCAAAGAGGAGACAATCATCAAGAAATTCTGAACCTCTAAAACATTTTTCAGAGGTTTCCATTCAACTATAATTTGTACTTTCTTGAGGTATATTCTTTTTCTCATTGCCCAATCCACATAACTAATAAAACAACTTTTGACAACCAATCTCTCACTTTAACAATTTAGCATATAGCTTCTTTTCTCAAAAGGTCTGAATAACAATGCAAAATGGGCATCTTATTCTTCCTTTGAATAGACCAAAATATACTCAATGAACTCTACCAAAAATTGGTCCAAGCAAAATTAGAATACTTGGTTCATTAGGCTTATAAATGTTGTAGGTATCATCACGAACTCATAGTATTCATTCCGAGCCCAGATATTTTTGGACAGTCGAGTTATTTTCCAAATTAACTTCAACAGCCCGAGTATCCACTACATTTGCTAAGAAAACTTAACAACCTTATAACAATAATTTCCTTAATAAAACAACTGAAATTACATTAGAAAAGGGATTTACCTTTTTATCAACTACTACTATTTTTGTGCCTTCCATGTTTTTCAATATTAATCGATTTATACGACAATTCATCATGACTTGATAAGAAGGTAACCATTTCATGCCCACAATCATCTTAGACTCATCAAAAGATAATTCCATTAAATTTATTGGGAACTCTATTCCTTATATTTTTATCGAGCAATTCCACATGTTCAGCTCGCCCTTACATTACAACCCAACAAACTCGTGATCGCCCTTACTCCAACCATTTCTTCTTTCCTACGTGTAAAATAGTTACACGTTAAGTATTTACTTAGTGAGGCAATAATTCAAATTCAAGTGCAATTGTCATAATATCAATATTAATGATTAACAATGCATATGATCACATTACCATTACAAGCTCATTAACATAAATAAATATGTATATCAAAGTGATAAGATTAGATCTTACCAATACCATTTCCATTTCCATCCGTAAGCTTTCAATGCTTACCAATACTTTTTCCATTTCTATCTCGCAAGCTTTCAAGCTTATCTTCCTGTTTCTTTTTATTCTTTTCAATTTATTTAGCCCAAGGTATCGAATTAAGAGATTCTATGTACACGAGTCATCCCCCCCATACCCAACCTTTCTTGAGTATGTATATTATTTGCACTCTAATGGGAGTGCTTAGCACCAAGTGCTTTTGTATACATACTGAGGATACAATATATCCCTCATTGAGTTTTTATGAAATTACACCGAAGTGCTTAACACCCGTAATAAGTTCGTATACTCAAACCATGCATGAGTATACTCCTCAATGAGTATTTATAAAATTTACACTTTACCTGAAGTGCTTAGAATCTTTATACAATGTTTATGACTCTATGACTAGCCAACTAAACCTTTGAACCTCTATATCATACATTGGGCTTTATATCATCAATTTATTTCATCAATGGCAATGTATATAAATTTATATTAATATGAAGCGGTTCATAACCAAATAACATTAATAGTAAACCATCATCAATAACTAGTGATCAATGCATTTATTTTCAACCTTTGACATATTTAAAGTATGTCAATTATATGATCAATGACATAATTACCATGACAATATATAAACTAGGAAGACTCATCACAAGTCTTACAGTGATGTATAAAACATCCATGTATAATGTTATGTATGCATTGCACTCATCTGAGCCATGTATTAGTATGCCTCACTAAGTCCTCTTTGATCCTTTCCTTCATTGTACCTCGGATCTCCCTTGATTCGAACATAACTTCATAATTCAAATAAGTAAAATTTTTAGATCCCAATCTAACAATATCTTAGACATATTGTCCAATATAATCATTTGAATACAAAATCTCCAAACATTTTCTTTTCTTCCTTGTATTGTTCAAAAACTCATTATGGTCCTTAGTGACCAATTTGAACTTCCATTAACCCTTTTCAAGCTTACTAATCAACCTTAGATACAAAGTGTATCAATTCTCATTTTCTAGCAGTTTGTAGTGCTTCCAAAGAAATATTTCTATAAAATAACCTACAACTTGGAATTCGATTCTGTTTGTTCTGAAAGAAACTAGATTCAATAAGCTTTTCAACCATATAAAATAATAGACCAAATTCAACTTGTAGGATTTATGGAGAATTTTCAAAGTCAATTTCAAGTATTGAATTTTGGAACAGCCTGCTATCTTGTTTTCTCGACCTTTCACCACTTAAAAATTCATATCTTTTTACTCGAACTCAAAATATGTTTCCGTTTGTTGAAACGAAACTAGACGAATAAATATTTAAATCGGTATAAAATTCACCTTCTAACCATTTTTTTAGAATTTATGGTGAATTTTCAAAGTTACTGCCATAAACCAGTTTTTCTACACAGCTTCACTAAACAACTTCAACTTTTATAATAACTTCTCCTTATTTCTCTACTTTTCAATTTAGTCCAATCACTAGCTTTAAACCACCAACTCATCACATTCTTCACCAAATAATTATTCACAATAATTCTCCTAATTTTCCTTATTTATCAAATAGTCACTAAAATTCAAAGATAAAGATTCAAGCTTCTTAACTTTGCAATTTAGTCCTCAATTCAACATTACTACCTTAATTTCATCATTACAACTAAAAATCAATTTAACCCCATACAAAACTTCAATTTTGATTTGGTCACTTAACTTTGACAAATTGTCAAAATGGTCACTAATTCAATTCAACATCAATTTGGCATTCTAACTTCATTTTCTTATATCTAACATCATTAATAACACAAATACATTCCAAATTCTAAAAATTCAGATTTGGTCCTTCAAATTTTCAAGTTGCAAAAATGGTCCCTACACAATTTTAACTTAGGTTTTTGCTTCCAAACAACAATTCAAGCTTACTAGATCATTATTTCAACATCACAAACCCTAAATTAAACTTGAATCCATGAACCCTAATCATCTTCATAATAATCAAAACATGTAAAACTTAAATCCCAACTCAATATCATGATTTTAACATCATACTAGATTGATTTCAACTTGAATTCAATCATGGAATCATAAAATCTCAAAAGCCCCAATTTGATCCATAAACCTAATTTCTCATTCTCATGTAAATTCTCACCAATCAAGCATGGATTCCATGAATTATTGATATCAACATATAGAGCTTGAAGTGTAGAACAACTTTGTAGTTGAAGAGATTACCTGAAAACCGAGTTTTGGGGCTTGGAAAATTTTTTCTTTCTTTCCCTAGCCTTCACGTTTTTGGCTGGAAAAGATGAACAAAATATTCATCTTTTCACCATCATTTTACATATATATCTATTAAATGAATATTAAATTCATTTAATAATGAAATTATAATTTTCCCTTTTTATCCAATGGTTGAGATTGATTTTATCATCAATCAAGGGCCAAGATTTAATCTTCCATTTTCTCTTTCAAAATTGCCCTTATAACTTTTAAATATTTCAAAATTGCCATTAGGGCTAAATAACCAATTTGCCCTCTAACTAGTTTTTATTTACTAGTTTGCCATTCTTGTAAAATTCAACTAAATCTAGTTGGAATCCAACCAACTATAATAAAATATTCTTAAAATAACATTTTAGGACTTTTCCATAGCTTTTGGATCAGTCTCCAAAATTTCCATTCGATCCAATATACCAAAAATAATCCTTTACTCAAAATAAACTGTAGGATTCATCTTGAATCAAACTAAAAATATTTCCAACACTTGGAAATGACTTTTATAACCTTTCTCTATCATATGGCAAAATTTCAAAATTTTCTAGTTCGGTCCGAGTATCCGAATTCCACTAAACTTTAACTGTGATTTTCCCAATAATAGAAGTATCGATCGAACCAATAATTTTGTATTCGATTCACACCCTTAGGTGATCTGTTTATTTATGAAATAAAAACCCTTAAATTTTGGGTAATTACAACTTTATTCCCAAACTTTTCCAAAGTTTATACTTTAGCCATAAAATTTTCAAAATTTACATTTTGGTTACTACCTTTTAAACTTCAATGCCCATTCCAATTTTCCTTGAATTCAACAAAAGTTTAAGAATAACTTATTCAATTCTATATCTATCACATGAGACCTTTAAACCTTAGAAATTTCCTTTCCAAAACCCGTAATTAAAGAAATCCCAACTTTCATTTTTTGTCATTTTAGTTACTAAGTTAGCTTTTAAGCTATTACCTTAGTACTAAATGAACCTTAATCAACTTAGTAAATTTTGGGGTATTACAATTCTCTCCCCCTAAGAAAATTGAACCTCAAATTTTCAACGCAAGACTTTGATTCAAAAGATGAGAAAACTATTTTCTTATATTTTCTTCTTATTTCTCTCAAATTGTTTATTTAAACTTGTGATTTTTGTCAAAGAACTTTGACAAACAGTATTGTATTGTTTTCTTAGTTCTTTGACTCCATGTGCTAGGATTTTTACCAATTCTTTTTCATAGCTTAAATATGACTGAATCTCTATTTTCTCCGGAGTAACAACAAGTGAATGGTCTAATCAATATTTCCAGAGCATTGATACATTATGAATCTTGTTCATTTCCAAAGATAAAGCTAATTATTAAGCTTAACTATCAGACTAACTCCTTTCACAATTTCTTATAGCCTAACAAATTTTAAACTTAACTTTCTTTTTGTCTAAACCATAACACCTTCTTCCAAGGTGAAACTTTTAAGGAATACTTTATCCTTAACTTCATATTAAATATCTTTTTTTTTTCAGGGTTAACATATAGTTTCCATCATTGAGATAGAAATTCTTCCCTGATAATACAAATATCTATCAAACCTATCTTCCAAGTTTTCAGTTTCATTCTTTTCCACTTGTCTGAACCTTGACAACATTTCTCATCCTTTCTTTAAAGATATCTTATTTAATCTAATATGGTAAATTTTATTCTTAACTTGACAATCAAACACCATCTTCTTTTAATGCCAATCTTGCATTCATAGCTCTTAAGGCAACAATTGTCTTTCGACTGAGAGCGTCAGCGATCACATTAGCTTTTTTTATGGATGATAGTTAATGATCATATTATAATTCTTAAAAAGCTCAATCCAACTTCTTTGCGTCAATTTTAACTCTTCTTTAGTAAGCATATACTTTAAACTTTTATAACCTATATAAATATAGCATCGTTCATTGTATGAATAATGATGTTATATCTTTTAATGCAAATACAACCATTGATATCTCCAAATTCTAAGTAAGATAATTCCTCTCATATATCTTAAGTTGTCTCAAGAATAGACCATTACCTTTCCTTCTTGCATAAGCACGCGTCCCAAATCTATTATAAGAAGCATCGCTATACACCACATAATCTTTACCCGATTCTGGTTGTATTGGTACCGGCTTCTATTAAGATGTCCGTTAATGTCTCAAAGATTTCTTAGCATTGATCTGCTTCAACTGAACGACATTTCTTTCCTCAATAGCTTGGTCAAAGAGGAGACAATCATCAAGAAATTCTGAACCTCTAAAACATTTTTCAGAGGTTTCCATTCAACTATAATTTGTACTTTCTTGAGGTATATTCTTTTTCTCATTGCCCAATCCACATAACTAATAAAACAACTTTTGACAACCAATCTCTCACTTTAACAATTTAGCATATAGCTTCTTTTCTCAAAAGGTCCAATAACAATGCAAAATGGGCATCTTATTCTTCCTTTGAATAGACCAAAATATACTCAATGAACTCTACCAAAAATTGGTCCAAGCAAAATTAGAATACTTGGTTCATTAGGCTTATAAATGTTGTAGGTATCATCACGAACTCATAGTATTCATTCCGAGCCCAGATATTTTTGGACAATGAGTATTTTCCAAATTAACTTCAACAGCCAGTATCCACTACATTTGCTAAGAAAACTTAACAACCTTATAACAATAATTTCCTTAATAAAACAACTGAAATTACATTAGAAAAGGGATTTACCTTTTTATCAACTACTACTATTTTTGTGCCTTCCATGTTTTTCAATATTAATCGATTTATCGACAATTCATCATGACTTGATAAGAAGGTAACCATTTCATGCCCACAATCATCTTAGACTCATCAAAAGATAATTCCATTAAATTTATTGGGAACTCTATTCCTTATATTTTTATCGAGCAATTCCACATGTTCAGCTCGCCCTTACATTACAACCCAACAAACTCGTGATCGCCCTTACTCCAACCATTTCTTCTTCCCTACGTGTAAAATAGTTACACGTTAAGTATTTACTTAGTGAGGCAATAATTCAAATTCAAGTGCAATTGTCATAATATCAATATTAATGATTAACAATGCATATGATCACATTACCATTACAAGCTCATTAACATAAATAAATATGTATATCAAAGTGATCAGATTAGATCTTACCAGTACCATTTCCATGTCCATCCGTAAGCTTTCAATGCTTACCAATACTTTTTTCCATTTCTATCTGCAAGCTTTCAAGCTTATCTTCCTGTTTCTTTTTTATTCTTTTCAATTTATTTAGCCCAAGGTATCGAATTAAGAGATTCTATGTACACGAGTCATCCCCCCATACCCAACCTTTCTTGAGTATGTATATTATTTGCACTCTACCGGGAGTGCTTAGCACCGAAGTGCTTTTGTATACTTACCGGAGTATACAATATATCCCTCATTGAGTTTTTATGAAATTACACCGAAGTGCTTAACACCCGTAATAAGTTCGTATACTCAAACCATGCATGAGTATACTCCTCAATGAGTATTTATAAAATTTACACTTTACCTGAAGTGCTTAGAATCTTTATACAGCTGTTTATGACTCTATGACTAGCCAACTAAACCTTTGAACCTCTATATCATACATTGGGCTTTATATCATCAATTTATTTCATCAATGGCAATGTATATAAATTTATATTAATATGAAGCGGTTCATAACCAAATAACATTAATAGTAAACCATCATCAATAACTAGTGATCAATGCATTTATTTTCAACCTTTGACATATTTAAAGTATGTCAATTATACGATCAATGACATAATTACCATGACAATATATAAACCAGGTAGACTCATCACAAGTCTTACAGGTGATGTATAAAACATCCATGTATAATGTTATGTATGCATTGCACTCATCTGAGCCATGTATTAGTATGCCTCACTAAGTCCTCTTTGATCCTTTCCTTCATTGTACCTCGGATCTCCCTTGATTCGAATTTAACTTCATAATTCAAATAAGTAAAATATTTAGATCCCAATCTAACAATATCTTAGACATATTGTCCAATATAATCATTTGAATACAAAATCTCCAAACATTTTCTTTTCTTCCTTGTATTGTTCAAAAACTCATTATGGTCCTTAGTGACCAATTTGAACTTCCATTAACCCTTTTCAAGCTTACTAATTAACCTTAGATACAAAGTGTATCAATTCTCATTTTCTAGCAGTTTGTAGTGCTTCCAAAGAAATATTTCTATAAAATACTCTACCGCTTGGAATTCGATTCTGTTTGTTCTGAAAGAAACTAGATTCAATAAGCTTTTCAACCATATAAATTAATAGCCCAAATTCAACTTGTACGATTTATGGAGAATTTTCAAAGTCAATTTCCAGTATTGAATTTTGGAACAGCCTGCTATACTGTTTTCTGACCTTTCACCACTTAAAAATTCATATCTTTTTACTCGAAGCTCAAAATATGTTTCCGTTTGTTGGAAACGAAACTAGACGAACAAATATTTACATCGGTATAAAATTCACCTTCTAACCATTTTTGTAGAATTTATGGTGAATTTTCAAAGTTACTGCCATAAACCAGTTTTTCTACACAGCTTCCATAAACAACTTCAACTTTTATACTAACTTCTCCCTATTTCTCTACTTTTCAATTTAGTCCAATCACTAGCTTTAAACCACCAACTCATCACATTCTTCACCAAATAATTATTCACAATAATTCTCCCTAATTTTCCTTATTTACCGAAATAGTCACTAAAATGCAAAGATAAGGATTCAAGCTTCTTAACTTTGCAATTTAGTCCTCAATTCAACATTACTACCTTAATTTCATCATTACAACTAAAAATCAGATTTAACCCCCATACAAAAGTTCAATTTTGATTTGGTCACTTAACTTTGACAAATTGTCAAAATGGTCACTAAATCAATTCAACATCAATTTGGCATTCTAACTTCATTTTCTTATATCTAACATCATTAATAACACAAATACACTCCAAATTCTAAAAATTCAGATTTGGTCCTTCAACTTTTCAAGTTGCAAAAATGGTCCCTACACAATTTAACTTAGGTTTTTGCTTCCAAACAATAATTCAAGCTTACTAGATCATTATTTCAACATCATAAACCCTAAATTAAACTTGAATCCATGAACCCTAATTATCTTCATAACAATCAAAACATGTAAAACTTAAATCCCAACTCAATATCATGATTTTAACATCATAGTAGATTGATTTCAACTTGAATTCAATCATGGAATCATAAAATCTCAAAAGCCCCAATTTGATCTGTAAACCCTAATTTCATTCTCATGTAAATTCTCACCAATCAAGTATGGATTCCATGAATTATTGATATCAACATATAGAGCTTGAAGAGTAGAACAACTTTGTAGTTGAAGAGATTACCTGAAAACCGAGTTTCGCGGCTTGGAAAATATTTTCTCTTTCTTTCCCTAGCCTTCACGTTTTTTGCTGGAAAAGATGAACAAAATATTCATCTTTTCACCATCATTTTACACATATATCTATTAAATGAATATTAAATTCATTTAATAGTGAAATTACAATTTTGCCGTTTTTATCCAATGGTTGAGATTGATTTTATCATCAATCAAGGGCCAAGATTTAATCTTCCATTTTCTCTTTCCAAAATTGCCCTTATAACTTTTTAAATATTTCAAAATTGCCATTAGGGCTAAATGACCAATTTGCCCTCCAACTAGTTTTTATTTACTAGTTTCCATTCTTGTAAAAATTCAACTAAATCTAGTTGGAATCCAACCAACTATAATAAAATATTCTTAAAATAACATTTTAGGACTTTTCTATAGCTTTTGGACCAGTCTCCAAAATTTCTATTCGATCCAATATACTGATAAATAATCCTTTACTCAGAAATAAACTGTAGGATTCATCTTGAATCAAACTAAAAATATTTCCAACACTTTGAAATGACTTTTATAGCCTTTCTCTGTCATATGGAAAAATTTCAAAATTTTCCAGTTCGGTCCAGGTATCCGAATTCCACTTAAACTTTAATTGTGATTTTCCCAATAATCGAAGTATCAGATCGAACCAATAATTTTGTATTCGATTCACATCCTTAGGTGATCTGTTTATTTATGAAAAAAAACCCTTAAATTTTGGGAAATTACAACTTTAGTCTCCAAACTTTTCCAAAGTTTATACTTTAGCCATAAAATTTTCAAAATTTACATTTTGGTCACAACCTTTTTAAACTTGAATTCCCATTCCAATTTTCCTTGGAATTCAACAAAACTTTAAGAATAACTTATTCAATTCATTATCTATCACATGAGACCTTTAAAACTTAAAAATTTCCTTTCCAAAACCCATAATTTAAGAAATCCCAACTTTCATTTTTTTGTCATTTTAGTCACTAAGTTAGCTTTTAAGCTATTATCTTAGTATTAAATGACCCTTAATAAACTTAATAAATTTTTGGGTATTACAATTCTCTCTCCCTAAGAAAATTCGTCCTCGAATTTTCAACGCGCACCTGATTCAAAAGATGAGAAAACTATTTTCTTATATTTTCTTCTTATTTCACTCAAATTGTTTCTCTAACCTTGTGATTTTTGTCAAATAACTTTGACAAACAGGATTGTATTGTTTTCTTAGTTCTTTGACTCCATGTGCTAGGATCTTTACCAATTTTTTTCATAGCTTAAATCTGGCTGAATCTCTATTTTCTCCGGAGTAACAACAAGTGATTGGTCTAATCAATATTTCCAGAGCATTGATACATTATGAATCTTGTTAATTTCCAAAGATAAAGCTAACTATTAAGCTTAACTATCAGACTAACTCCTTTCACAATTTCTTATAGCCCAATAAATTTTGAACTTAACTTTCTATTTGTCTAAACCATAACACCTTCTTCCAAGGTGAAACTTTTAAGGAATACTTTATCCTTAACTTCATATTAAATATCCTTTCTTTCAGGGTTAACATATAGTTTCCATCATTGAGATAGAAATTCTTCCCTGATAATACAAATATCTATCAAACCTATCTTCCAAGTTTTCAGTTTCGCTCTTTTCCACTTGTTTGAACCTTGACAACATTTCTCATCCTTTCTTTAAAGATATCTTATTTAATCTAATATGGTAAATTTTATTCTTAACTTGACAATCAAAACACCATCTTCTTTTAATGCCAATCTTGCATTCATTGCTCTTAAGGCAACAATTATCTTTCGACTGAGAGCGTCAGCTATCACATTAGCTTTTTTCTAGATGATAGTCAATGATCATATTATAATTCTTAAAAAGCTCAATCCAACTTCTTTGCGTCAAGTTTAACTCCTCTTTAGTAAGCATATACTTTAAACTTTTATAACCTATATAAATATAGCATCGTTCGCTCTATGAATAATGATGTTATATCTTTTAATGCAAATACAACCATTGCTAGCTCCAAATTCTAAGTAAGATAATTCCTCTCATATATCTTAAGTTGTATCAAGAATAGCCCATTACTTTTCCTTCTTGCATAAGTACGCATCCCAAACTATTATAAGAAGCATCGCTATACACCACATAATCTTTACCCGATTCTGGTTGTATTGGTACCGTGGCTTCTATTAAGATCTCCTTTAATGTCTCAAAGATTTCTTAGCATTGATCTGTTCAACTGAACGACATTTCTTTCCTCAATAGCTTGGTCAATGAGGAGACAATCATCAAGAAATTCTGAACCTCTAAAACATTTTTCAGAGGTTTCCATTCAACTATAATTTGTACTTTCTTGAGGTCTATTCTTATTCCCATTGCCCAATCCACATAACTAATAAAACAACTTTTGACAACCAATCTCATACTTTAACAATTTAGCATATAGCTTCTTTTCTCGAAAGGTCTGAATAACAATGCAAAATGGGCATCTTATTCTTCCTTTGAATAGACCAAAATATACTCAATGAACTCTAACAAAAATTGGTCCAAGAAAAATTAGAATACTTGGTTCATTAGGCTTATAAATGCCGTAGGTATCATCACGAACTCATAGTATTCATATCGAGTCCGAAAAGCTATCTTTAGAATTTCTTCTTTCTTGATTTTTTTAACTAATCAAAAGATCATCAATCTTTGGAAGAAGATATTTATTCTTTACTATTACCTTTTCGAGCTAATGGAAATTAGTCTTTCTCTTTCACAATTAACACTGGTGCGCCCCCAAGATGACACACTTGGCTTTATAAAACATCGACCTAACATTCCTTGCAATTTGTTCCTTTAAATCTCGAAGTTTGGTCGAAGCCATTTTATACGGGGCTATTAATTTAGACACAATGCCTGATAACATCTTTATTTTGAATTTCACCTCTCAATCTAGAGGTAATTTCGAGTAACCCATATGGGAATGCATCCTGATATTTTTGGACAGTCGAGTTATTTTCTAAATTAACTTCAACAGCCTGAGTATCCACTAAATTTGCTAAGAAAACTTAACATCCTTATAACAAACAATTTCCTTAATAAAACAACTGAAATTACATTAGAAAAGGGATTTACCCTTTTATCAACTACTACTATTTTTGTGCCTTCCGTGTTTTTCAATATTAATCACTTTATACGACAATTCATCATGACTTGATAAGAAGGTAACCAATTCAGGCCCACAATCATCTTAGACTCCTCAAAAGATAATTCCATTAAATTTATCGGGAACTCTATTTCTTATGTTTTTATCGAGCAATTCCACATGTTCAGCTTGCCCTTACATTAACACCCAACAAACTCATGACTGTTATATTACTTAAAATGGGTCCTAAAAGGATATCTCGTTCACCACTCAACTTTGTACTTATATACGAATGTGCAAAGCTAGGTCCCATCAACATCAGTAAAGGTTTATCCAAAAAGATGAGATGTACCTTCTATGATTTTCAAATCCTCCCAATCTTTATCAGTCCTGATGTTATAAACTCAAACTGATATGTGCAATCCTGGCTATGAAGCAAATTCAGATGGTTTTCTAATCTAGCTTAAATCTCGGAGCAACAAAATAGCTCAATCCAATTTCTCGGTATCCAAACAGTGGAATCCGTCCAATGTAATCCTTAGATTATTTAGTTATAAATCAACAATCACTGGACCTTAATCCGTTTTCCTTCCAATTTAGGTGTTTCTGAACTTTTCAGTTCCTTAATCCGACACAGACACTTCTTGTTGTGCTAGTGCCCCTTTCTTGTTTCGATTTATCCAAAGGGTTATCATTAAACTTATTGTTACTACTCTTGATCCATTCCAAGATTCCAATTTGCCAGTTCATCACGCTTTCTTGGCTAAAATATTTCTTATAATTCCTCCCAATTTACATTAGTAAGGAGCGACATCAATCGGATCATAAAAACATCAGATTAGTAAGATTGATATCCTAGTGGCATGTATACTCTTTTTAACATAAAACCATTTCCATTTAGGCCGAGAATCGGCTAAACCTGTAGCTCTGATACCAATAAATATAACACCCCTTTTCCCACATCCAACACTGAATACGAGTCAGAGGTATCACCTACATTTGTAATTCGGTAAAATTTTGTTTCTTTAAAAATATTACAATGTATTTAGTTTTTATTTACAAATCTAGTTATTTGCGTAAAGTTTAAAAATAATATTTTCATCTTCAAATCGAGTTTATTTTCAGGCAGCAACTTATCAATTTAATTTGTCTTGATATAATTAATAAAACTGCCTGATTTAAAATTCATCCAAATACCAAATAAAATACAAATTCTATCAGAGCAGGCATACCCTTTTAATATACATGCCAACTAGTAAATATCAAATAATATCAAAAGATATCTTACTGATACTGATGTACATGTTATTGATTGATGATGTCAGTATATGCTCCTTACTCCAACCATTTCTTCTTTCCTACGTGTAAAATAGTTACACGTTAAGTATTTACTTAGTGAGGCAATAATTCAAATTCAAGTGCAATTGTCATAATATCAATATTAATGATTAACAATGCATATGATCATATTACCATTACATGCTCGTTAACATAAATAAATATGTATATCAAATTGATAAGATTAGATCATACCAATACCGTTTCCATTTCCATCCGTAAGCTTTCAATGCATACCAATACCTTTTTCCATTTCTATCTGCAAGCTTTCAAGCTTATCTTCCTGTTTCTTTTTGATTCTTTTCAATTTATTTAGCCCAAGGTATCAAATTAAGATATTTTATGTACATGAGTCATCCCCCCATACCCAACCTTTCTTGAGTATGTATATTATTTGCACTCTACCAGGAGTGCTTAGCACCAAAGTGCTTCTGTATACTTACCGGAGTATACATATATCCCTCATTGAGTTTTTATGAAATTACACCGAAGTGCTTAGCACCCCTAATAAGTCCGTATACTCAAACCATGCATGAGTATACTCCTCAATGAGTATTTATAAAATTTGCACTTTACCTGAAGTGCTTAGAATCTTTATACAGCTGTTTATGACTCTATGGCTAGCCAACTATACCTTTGAACCTCTATATCATACATTGAGCTTTATATCATCAATTTATTTCATCAATGGCAATGTATATCAATTTATATTAACATGAAGCGGTTCATAACCAAATAACATTAATAGTAAACCATCATCAATAACAAGTGATCAATGCATTTATTTTCAACCTTTGACATATTTAAAGTATGTCAAATATATGATCGATGACATAATTATCATGACAATATATAAACCAGGTAGACTCACTACAAGTCTTACCGGTGATGTATAAAACATCCATGTATAATGTTATGTATGCATTGCACTCACATGGGCCATGTATTAGTATGCCTCACTAAGTCCTCTTTGATCCTTTCCTTCATTGTACCTTGAACCTCCCTTGATTCGAACTTAACTTCATAATTCAAATAAGTAAAATATTTGTTAGATCCCAATCTAACAACATCTTAGATATATTGTCCAATATAATTATTTGAATACAAAATCTCAAAACATTTTCTTTTCTTTCTTGTATTGTACAAAAACTCATTATGGTCCTTAGTGACCAATTTGAACTTCCATTAACCCTTTTAAAGCTTACTAATCAACCTTAGATACAAAGTGTATCAATTCTCATTTTCTAGCAGTTTGCAGTGTCTCCAAAGAAATATTTCTATAAAATAATCTACAACTCGGAATTCGATTCTGTTTGTTCTGAAAGAAACTAGATTCAATAAGCTTTTCAACCATATAAAATAATATCCCATGTTCAACTTGTATGATTTATGGCGAATTTTCAAAGTCAATTTCCAGTATTGAATTTCGGAACAGCCTGCTATACTGTTTTCTGACCTTTCACCACTTAAAAATTCATATCATTTTACTCGGAACTCGAAATCTGTTTCCGTTTGTTGGAAAAGAAACTAGATGAACAAATCTTTACATCGTTATAAAATTCACCTTCTAACCATTTTTTAGAATATATGGTGAATTTTCAAAGTTACTACCATAAACCAGTTTTTCTACACAGCTTCCATAAACAACTTCAACTTTTATACTAACTTCTCCTTATTTCTCTACTTTTCAATTTAGTCCAATCACTAGCTTTAAACCACAAACTCATCAAATTCTTCACCAAATAATTATTCACAATAATTCTCCCTAATTTTCCTTATTTACCGAAATAGTCACTAAAATGCAAAGATAAGGATTCAAGCTTCTTAACTTTGCAATTTAGTCCTCAATTCAACATTACTACCTTAATTTCATCATTACAACTAAAAATCAGATTTAACCCCCATACAAAACTTCAATTTTGATTTGGTCACTTAACTTTGACAAATTGTCAAAATGGTCACTAATTCAATTCAACATCAATTTGGCATTCTAACTTCATTTTCTTATCTCTAACATCATTAATAACACAAATACACTCCAAATTCTAAAAATTCAGTTTTGGTCCTTCAACTTTTCAAGTTGCCGAAATGGTCCCTACAAAATTTAACTTAGGTTTTTGCTTCCAAACAACAATTCAAGCTTACTAGATAATTATTTCAACATCACAAACCCTAAATTAAACTTGAATCCATGAACCCTAATCATCTTCATAATAATCAAAACATGTAAAACTTAAATCCCAACTCAATATCATGATTTTAACATCATACTAGCTTGATTTCAACTTGAATTCAATCATGGAATCATAAAATCTCAAAAGCCCCAATTTGATCCATAAACCCTAATTTCTTTCTCATATAAATTCTCATCAATAAAGCATGGATTCCATGAATTATTGATATCAATAGATAGAGCTTGAAGAGTAGAACAACTTTGTAGTTGAAGAGATTACCTGAAAACCGAGTTTCGGGGCTTGGAAATTTTTTTCTCTTTCTTTCCCTAGCCTTCACGTTTTTGGCTGGAAAAGATGAACAAAATGTTCATCTTTTGTTCATCTTTTCACCATCATTTTACACATATATCTATTAAATGAATATTAGATTCATTTAATAGTGAAATTACAATTTTGCCCTTTTTATCCAATGGTTGAGATTGATTTTATCATCAATCAAGGGCCAAGATTTAATGTTCAATTTTCTCTTTCCAAAATTGCCTTTATAACTTTTTAAATATTTCGAAATAGCCATTAGGGCCAAATGACCAATTTGCCCTCCAACTAGTTTTTATTTACTAGTTTGCCATTCTTGTAAGAATTCAACTAAATCTAGTTGGAATCCAACCAAATATAATAAAATATTCTTAAAATAAAATTTTAGGACTTTTCCATAGCTTTTGGATGAGTCTCCAAAATTTCCATTCGATCCAATATACCGATAAATAATCCTTTACTCAAAAATAAACTGTAGGATTCATCTTGAATCAAACTAAAATATTTCCAACACTTGGAAATGAATTTTATAACCTTTCTCTATCATATGAAAAAATCTAAAAACTTTCCAGTTCGGTCCGGCTATCCGAATTCTACTTAAACTTTAACTACGATTTTCCCAATAATCGAAGTATCAGATCGGACCAATAATTCTGAATTTGATTCACACCCTTAGGTGATCTGTTTATTTATGAAATAAAAACCCTTAAATTTTGTGAAATTACAACTTTAGTCCCCAAACTTTTCCAAAGTTTATATTTTAGCCATAAAATTTTCAAAATTTACATTTTGGTCACTACCTTTTTAAACTTCAATTCCCATTCCAATTTTCCTTGGAATTCAACCAAACTTTAAGAATAACTTATTCAATTCTCTATCTATCACATGAGACCTTTAAACCTTAGAAATTTCCTTTCCAAAACCCATAATTAAAGAACTTCCAACTTTCGCATTTTTGTCATTTTAGTCACTAAGTTAGCTTTTAAGCTATTATCTTAGTACTAAATGACCCTTAATCAACTTAGTATATTTTGGGGTATTACATTGATGCCATGCCAAGAGGCTGTTGAACCTCGAAAAAATAGGACATGATCAGGCTCCTAAAAGATCGCAAATGGACCAACCTCTGAGAAAATAGCAGATAAGGTGATGCCAAGCTTTGTTGGCAAGACATGCCAAGCTTGTGTGCCAAGGCAACATCGGCATGATGATTTCAGCCTAAGCTTTATAAGCCATCACACTGATCGGATAAGACTTTACCTCTTATCCTTGGAGCATTTGAAATTCAAATGAAGAAGCTATCCTATTCCTTTCCCTTGTACGCCTATATAAACACCAACTGATCAAGCATTTTAGAGCATGTCGTGAGAGAAGATCATGAAGAGTGAGGAGTGATCGGAGTAAGGTTTTGGAGTGCTCGACGAGTGATGGTCGGCTGCACTGAGGAAGGGTGGTTCAACCACTTGGCCGAGAGCCTAGATTTGAGGGCTGCATCGAGAGACCCCTCTCGCCTATTCTCTTGGGTTTAAGTTGTTTTAATTTTATTTTTATGATGATGTACTTGAAAACGGTTATAGTTTTGTTGGTTAAATCCCTCACCACGAACTAATTTAATAGTTGGTGGGGGATGTTTGTTTTAAACATTGATTTCATGCCTTAGTTCTTTAATGACAATTCTATTTTGGCAAAAGTTTTTCTAGTCAGCATACTTAAATTTTTCCTAAGTACTCTGCCAAGCGAGAGCTGGCACAGTTAGCCTATTGTTGTCCCTCAATATCTTAATAGACTTGGGGTGGGGACAATTAAGTTGTTGAATACTAGGGAAATAAGCTTCGAGAGAAATTGTTCAAGTAGATGAACTTACTTCGGAAGTGACATCTACCCCCTAGGAGTATAGATTGGTTCTTAATCAACTTGGTTCATTTAAAAACATTCATTATAGAGATATAAGGTTTTTTTACATAATCGACTTAGGGCAATGACCATCGAGAGAGGCATTGCTAATGTTGAATCTTCTCGGCAAACAATGCCAAGACAGTTTGCCAACAAAGGCTAGCATGAGCAACATTAAACCCAAGCATTCCCTACCAACACTCATCATCTACCAAGAACATCTTCCTTGCCAACGTTTTACTTAATATTTCTTTTCTTTTTTTATTAGTTCTAAAACAATCTTCAAAACAAACATCTTTTCTTCTAAGGCAAGTAACAATCAAACAATCGAATTCCAATTCAATCTCTGTGGGATCCATACTCAGCTTAACTATTGTATTACTTGCAGACCGTGTATACTTGCACGTAAAAGACTCTTGGCACTGTTTTACTAATATATACATTTTGCCCCTTTTGCCAGCATTCATAACACACTTCTTCTACAGAGTCTACACTCACTTTTACCATTATAAGGAGCATTGATCATCTTTCCTAATAAGCAGGGCTTGCATACATCAAGTTGTTCGAAAACAAATGAATCCAAAAATCCATCTTTATGAAGTTTTGAAATGCGTTTTTCACTTATGTGACCCAAGTGACAATGCCAAAGATGATTTTGATTAGAGTCATTTGTTTTGATCTTTTTGTATTTATGATGTAAATGGAATTCTCTTGATCCAAAATATAGAGGCCATTTATTAATTCTATCACACCATAGAAAACATTATCGAGATAAAAGAACAACAATTATTCTTAATAATTATCTCGAAACCAATCTTGTCTAAACAAGAAATCTAAATGATGTTTTTAGTCAAACTAGACACAAAATAACAATCCTCTAAACATAAATTAAGTCCAGTAGGCAACGATAATGTATATGTTCCTATAGCTAATGCAACAACTCTTGCTCCATTACCAACCCGTAGGTCCACCTCTCATTTTCTCAAATTTCTACTCTTTTGTAGTCCTTATACAAATGTACAAATATGAGAACCACAACCGGTATCCAATACCCAAGAAGTAAGTGTTGATAAATTAATATCAATAACATAAATATTCGAGGCAGATGCTCCGCTTTCATTTGTCTTTTTGACTTTTCAAGATAAATGGGCAGTTCCTTTTACAATGACATGTCTTATTACAGATGGAAACATTTTCCTTCTATGACCAGTCAAGGTAGTTTACGCTTTTCAACTTGTATTTCTCAAGGACCGATTGCAATGATAACAAATTTTTATAATAAGTCTAGAACAATAAAATATGAATTTTGAGTACGTTTACCATGTTTGCTTATAAAAGGACTTGATACTCCTAGTATTTTTATTAAAATTAATAACCCTCAAATATTATTGTTGAAAATACTTTTTGTAAAGTTTTTCTAGTGGGTAAGGATCCAAATTTCATATTCTCTTAAGCCAGCTTTGTCTTTTCTCTTAAGATTATGGTCTATCCAGGTAAGCAACACTTGCTAATTACATCTCATGTAACTCCTTCATTTGGTGAACAACTCTTGTTCATAATCATCTTATGATTATCCAAATAGCTAGCCTTTAGGTTTCTAATCCTATTAGAGTAACCTAGTTAAGTCTTTAACCAATGTTACAACCAACGAATATCACTTGCTTATTCTTCGCGTTTGGCCAAGATAGATACAAGTATCTCGCTTTAGCAGAACCTACATTGTATCGATCTAGACTTTAACGAGGGTTAACATTGGGAAGTAATAAAAGACTTAATATTTTATTACGGAGTTTTGTGAATATTATCTCACCATTTAACATTTGATCTTATCAATTAACTAGCATACATCTCATACATTCATTTTATCACATACATGAAAAGTAGTAAATATGAATGCAATAGTTATAGCCCACATCCTAAGGTGGTCTGTCCCAAGCCAATGGGAGAACCAAATTATATAAGGATAAAAACACTTCTCAAGCATTTTTCTGTAGGCCCACACTTCTGTTCCTCTGGTTCATGCTTCTTCGTATAGATTACAATTTCATAAACTTGTTTTACATACGAGGGAGTAAGATGAGAAGAGAAATACAATAGAAGTATAGAAAGCCACGACACGCATGTCATATTTATAAAACATTATAAATAAAACTAAATGGGCTATTAGGCTATAACTATGCATTCCAAACACCATGCATATCAAACATAATAAAGACGTGGTTTGTTATTGAAGTCTTACCATATTGTTCCTACGCAGTTGTCAAGCCCCTTGCGAGGGTCTAAAGGACGAGGCCCTTGCGGGGTTCCGGTAGTCCCGTAGCTGCTAGCGACGGAGAAAATTTTAAAGATTAACATCTTAATGGCTATGTAAAAACCTCATGATTTGATAATTTTTATCAACTTTATCGTGTTTTTCAGGATTTTAAAATCCACAAGGTTTTTTTTTATTGAAACAACTCTTGTTACTTTCCCGCACGAAATTTATAGACTAACCATTAGTCTAATATATAACTTTAATCCGCGTATGTTAACACTTAGCATCTAAAACCCTAAAACTCAATATTGAATATGTTAACAATTAACATATAATATTTCAAACCCTATCGACAAAGATCTTGATCATTAACTCTTAATCATCGATCTTAGGAACATCTTTTAATTGGATTAACAGATTAATCATGATTGAATAGATTTGCTTGTACAAATATCATATATTAGCTAAATAAATAAAAAATAACATGCATCTCATACAATTACATCACCCCAAGCAATTAAAATCTGAATCTGTATCGTATAAGTGGCTCTGATACCATTGTTGGGTCACGCCGGTACACCCCATGGCGCAGGGGAAAATTATCTGGCAATTACCACCAGAGATCCATGTACCAGGAATGAATCGGGGTGAATAAGGGTGAAGAATTACCTATATAAAATCTGGAATTCTGAATTTGGAGGAGATAGATATCCAATCATGATTCCACGATGTCGATTCCTAAGCCGCAACAATAACGCTCCGACCTCTACGTAGTTCACCCAATTGAAACGAGCATATAAAACTCTCTAAACTATTTAAAGGGTTTTTCCAAAAACATTAATGATTGCTAGATCTCTCATGCCTTTATATAGCCTTTGAAATCCTAATTCAACTCGTATTAGGATTTCAATATATATATTAATATATATAATCCTAATTTAACTTTAATTAGGATTTTAATATATATAAATATTAAGTATATATAATCCTAATTCAACTTTAATTAGGATTTCAATATATATATATATATAATATATAATCCCAATTTAACTTAATTGGGATTTCAATATATATTAATATATATATATATTACGATTCCACGATTCAACTAATTAGGATTTTAATATATATATATATATATTAATATATATAATCTCAATTCAACTAATTAGAATTTTAATATATATATATATATATATTACGATTCCACGATGTCGATTCCTATGCTGCAACGATAACGCTCCGACCTCTACGTAGTTCACCCAATTGAAACGAGCATATAAAACTCTCTAAACTATTTAGAGGATTTTTCCAAAAGCATTAATGATTGCTAGATCTCTCATGCCTTTATATAGCCTTTGAAATCCTAATTCAACTCATATTAGGATTTCAATATATATATATATATATAAATATATATAATCACAATTTAACTTAATTAGGATTTCAATATATATTAGTATATATAATCCCAATTCAACTAATTAGGATTTTAATATATATATATATATATATATATTAATATATATAATCCCAATTCAACTTTAATTAGGATTTCAATGTATATATATTAATTTAAATCGAATTATATTATTTATATATATTAAAAGAGTCATAATTATAATAATTATTTTCTTTTAATATTTATCCAATAGTTAAATTATATATATATATATAAAATATATATTAATTTAACTAAATTCGTGTACAACAAATTTATACAGATATAATTCGTTTAATATATGCTCATTTCAACCGTGGGTGTGACCCTGTATGTTCATGTAACTTTAGTAGTAAATATTAGAACATTTATAATATTACAAACAACGAGTGATATCTAGCAACATGTCATTATCACATAAGTTATAAGAAATCATGATTCGACATAACTTTTTCGTGATTAGCTCTTTTTCAAGTATTACATCCTTTTGTCCTTTATATCTAGGTTGGACACAAGTCATGGAACAATCACACATGTATAGTCCATCTAATATTTCTTGATATCTTGAGTAGACTATTGTAAACGAATAACTATGATATCTCATATCAACTTATTCGAGCATGGCCATGCATTTCTAGTCTCACTCAATCAAGTGGCCTACGATATTACTCCTATTATGTAGGAGGGACAAATCATATCTTGATCAACCATATCCCACTACATAGATTATGACATATCAAATATCAGTCTTTATAGAGTAGCCAGTTACGACACACGTTTGACTGTATCAAAATATGTCACTCACGATGTTGAAATAATGATGATATTAAGTATGAGGATTATACACGTAGTTATCACTATGAGCAATGTTGTGACTATCACATAATAATCCAAGAAACATGCTCATAGCGGGTCAGTCCAATATGTCATTCTCTAACACATACTTATGTATTAATTTTGACATCTCCATGTCAATGAAAAAACTTTGTCACCAATCAACTACATATTAGTTTTAATGCATTTTTGTTGTCCATTCCCACAATAATACTCGACTAAGAAAATTTAAGAATAATCAAATTATTCTAAGGACTTTATTATAATTCAGTTTATTTATGCACACGGAATTGTTACTACAAATAATAATGGCAATGCCTGTTTATGAATGATCAAGGTAAAAAAATGTCATTTTCAACCATCTTATGATTTGTCTTCGGGCATACTCTAACAAACACAACCTTTGGATCAATGGGTATCGTGTTTCACACTCAATGAACTTCTTGCTTAAGTAATAAATTGCCCTCTCCTTCTTGCCAGAGTCGTCGTGTTCTCACAACACAATCCCGTAGAATTCTCAAAAACTGTCAAGTACAGGATAACAACCTATCCGGCACCGATGCTACTAGGATTGGAGGGTTGGTCAAATACTTCTTGATCTTTTCTAGTGCTTCTTGACAATTTTCATCCCAAATTCCCAGATTATTCTTTCGGAGTAGTCTGAAGACAGGATCACATTTATTGGTCAGCTGGGAGATGAATCGAGAAATATAATTCAGCTTTCCCAAAAATCCTTGGACTTTTTTTGAGTTTGAGGCAGTGAGAGGTCTTGTATTTCTTTCACCTTATCGGGGTCAATCTCGATTGCTTTTTGGCTCGCCACAAAACCCAAAAGCTTCTCGGATGTAACTGCAAAGGTGCATTTGGCAGGATTAAGCTTCAACTGGTACTTTCTTAGCCTTTGAAAGAGATTTCGCAAATTTTGGATGTGCTCCTCCTCGGTCCGAGACTTGGCTATCATGTCATCCATGTACACCTCGATTTCTTTATACATCTTTTCATGGAACAAGGTTACCATGGCTCTTTGATAAGTTGCCCCATTATTCTTCAACCCGAAAGGCATCACCTTGTAGCAAAAAGTGCCCCACATGGTCACAAAAGTGGTTTTATCCATGTCTTTATAGTGTATTTTAATATGATTGTACCCCGAAAAGCCATCCATAAATGAGAACCAAGCATGCCTCGCGGTGTTGTCAACTAGTGTATCTATGTGGGGAAAAAGGGAAATTGTCTTTGGGGCTCTCCTTATTAAGGTCCCTATAATCCACGTATATGTGCACCTTCCCATCCTTTTTCGATACTAGCACTATGTTGGCTACCCATTCCGAGTATTTGGAAACTTTTAAGAATCCTATCTCAAATTGCTTCTTTACTTCTTCTCCAACTTTTAACAGCATGTCCGTTCTCATTCTCTGGAGCTTTGGTTGGACGGACTTGCATTCAGGCCTTATGGGGAGCTTGTGCATCACAATATCTATGTTTAAACCTGACATGTCTTGGTATATCCACACGAACACATCTTTGAATTCCAGAAGTAGTTCCACCAACTCTTGCTTAACTTTTGATGATATGGTATTGCCTATCTTCACTTCTTTATTCTCCTCATCAGTTCCCAAATTCAAAATCTCTACCTTCTCTTGATGCGGAAGGATTTGCTTTTCTTCACTTGCCACCATCCTTAACAACTCATCCGGGACCTCATCCTCCTCCTCATTTATTTCTGCCAAGCACATGGGTCGCTTAAAATCTACTCCGGGATTAGGTTTCGCATCATTCATACAATTTATATTAAGAGGCCTACACGATTTTGAATACGTACATTGAGAATAAAAATGGATGGCTTATGATATGAATAATTAATTAATAAATAAATAATAGATGAAATGAATGATATGCTTGCCATTTGAGAAAGAAAAGTAGAAAATGTCCATTTTATTGAAAGCAGATAAAAAGTGACATAGCTGCCATTTTACAAAAGATACACATTACTTTCGGGAAAAAGTAACGGGGTGGTTCTTGGCATTACTTTGATTCAGTCCTAGAAACCATAGGCATGTCCACATAGGTCCAATTGTCAAGCTTTTCACCCGGGCAACATGGTCGAATCTTGGCCAAAAGCTGGCCAGTCTTGTCATCGTCACAGATCACACTCACATCTATCTCTTCCAAAGCCTCGCGAATCAATTCTTCTTGGAGGCATCTTTCGCCTTCTCGGCTCACTTCTTGGACTTCCAACTCAGGGTTTCAGATCCCACCGGATATGAAAATGTCATCAGAATCTATATAGGTTATAGGGGCCCAAGGAATGCCCTCCCCCTAAGTCGGGCCTTCATTTGCTCTTGTCTCCTTCTCCATTCTTATCTTTTTTTGTAGAAAATTCGCCTATAGTCGAGTCCAAAATGGTCAACCTTATGGATCACACTAATAGGCCGAAGGCGTCCTTGTAGACTTCTTCCCAAGCCTCTTTTCTTCCTCGCTCCTCTTCCTATGGTCTCAAATACCACCATCTTGGTGCAATTTAACAGTTTAGGGAAAGGAAACTGGCTCCCCTCAGCAACAAAGGTTGCGTTGTCAAATTCCAAAAGCCCTAAAAGAACATTCCATTGCCTATTCATCAGTATAGATATATGGTGTATCTGTAGTCACCGAGCGATGAAGTTTTGCTCGGGATTCAATGTGACCAATTTTCCTTCAATAACAAACTTTAATTTTTGATGAAGCAAAGACGGGACAGCGCCGGCCTAATGCATCCATGGCCTTCCTAACAGACAATTATAGGATGGTCAGATGGCCATAACCACAAAATCAACCATATATTCAATAGGGCCAATGAGTAGGGGTACTTCTATCTTTCCGAACACATCTCGTTGGGTCCTATCAAATGCTCGCACTATGTTACGATAGGGCATCATGTGTGAACTGTCAGTCAGTAACCGTTGCAGATTAGGTAGGGGCATAACATTCAAACCAGAGCCATTATCAAGTAACACTCCCGGTAGCACATAACCCTTACAATAAGTGGTAATGTTTAGGGCCTTGATGGACCTCCTACCTTTCCCCGGTATTTTATCGTCACTAAAGGTGATGTAATTATCGAGGGTGATGTGGTCGATGATCCGGTCCAACTTCCCAACTGAGATGTCACTTGTGAAAAAAGTTTGATTCAAAATCTTCAACAGTGCATCGCGATGCTTTTCTGAGTTTAGCAGGAGATTAAGTACCGAAATCCGAGCTGACTATTTCTGAAGTTGTTCCACGACATTATACTCACTGTGTTTCATGAATCTCAAAAATTCTTGAGCTTGGGTTTTTGTGACTGGTTCCTTGATCTTCGGAGGTAGCTCCTCTTCGAACTTCTTCTTGGGTTTAGTCCCGACTTCCTTGTCTTTTCCCTCTTTTTCTCATGGTGCCCTTAGATTTTCCAGAGCATAGCACCAACCACTCCTCGTGAGATGCTCCACATCGTTTGCCTCTCCACTATTCGGTTCCGAAGGCCCTCTTTGAGCGGGCTTTGTCTCCACCACCACATTCTCCCCTTCTTGTGAACTGGAGGAGCCCAATATTGAAATGCTTGCTGTGTAATTCCAAGGAACCATCTGTGTATCCTTGAAAGGAAAGCATTTTGGGGTAGCAATTATAATCTTGGGGGCCACCTTTGGTGCACTTGCTTCACTTGGCTTGAGATCGAGGACAAATGGTCTTTTCACGCTATACTTGGTGTCCGGATTATCCGACACACAAACTTCTGATTTCCTTCTTCCTTTCTTTTTTCAAAGAACTCGATCTCTTTGTTATCCATCATAGTTTGTATCAAATGATGAAACTCCTCACAATTATGAATCTCATGATCCTTCGATTGATGATACTCACAATACGGGCCACAACATGCCTTCATGATCACCATTCCCCGGTTGATGAGGCGTACCATGCACAATTGTTGGAAAATCCACCTCAACGGAGACTAGACTTCAAACAGATTTACCATAGCTTTTCTGGCATACTCGTCTTCAATAGCATTCACGCCTTAACCTCCATGATTTTGTAGGGGGTTGTTGGCCGTGTTTGACTCCCCCAATTATAATACCCCGGTCTAGATCATATTTTGGAAAAACTTCTTCAAAGCTATGTAGTTTTTAATCGAATACCCCGGGACATCGGCATGGTACTCATAGTGTGCCTTGGGGTCATACCATGCTGGGTAAGGTGGGTTAAAAGGTGTGACATGATAAGGCCAAACTAAATCTGCCTTATTTAGTTGTGAGTAAAGCTCCTTGTAAGAGATTGGCGAGGGAGTGAAAGACTTATTCTCTCATTCCTTCTTGGTCCCCTATTTTCCTTTTTTTTTTGAAATTTCGGGCGTTCCCCGTTGCGGCTTGGGGCTGGGAGATAGTGAAGTTCTTGGCGGCCTCAAAAGTGTTTGTGTTATTAACTCCGTGATCCTTTTTCTTGTACTGTTTGCATGAATGATCCCTTTCGTCAATCCTCCCACTTTTAATGGCAGCTTCAATGCGTTCGCCGGTCATTACCATCTCTGCAAAGTTGCTAATAGGATTACTGATCAAACGATCATAGAGTGTCCCTTTTAGTGTGTCTATGAACATTGGAGAAATCTAATGCTCATGAAGCGTTGGCTAAAATTGTTCCGCCACATCATGACACATCTGAGCGAACTCTTAGATGCTCTCATTGTGTTTTTGCTCCATTCCTTACAACAGAAGTCGATTAAGAACCATATCAGTTATGTGCTTGTGCTGGTCGGTGAAAGCTTTGGCCAAATCCTTCCACGACTTGACTTGAGATCTGGTTAGCTGGTTGTACCACCTTGAAGTAGATCCCACCAATCTATCTTGAAAGTAGTAAATCAGGAGCTTCTCATTGTCGATGAACCCGACCATCTTCTGAAAAAACATGACCACGTGTGCAATGGGGTAGGTCGTTTCGTCAAACTTCTCGAATTCTGGGGTCTTGAACTTGTGCGGGATTTCCACGTCTCAGACCAGACTGATCTCCCTAGCATTTAACCCATAAAACCATCCTCATCTTCCTTTACTCAAAACTTTTCTTCGAGATCCTTTTGGGTATCTTCCAACTATTTTAAGAATTCTACTTTTATTTGATTTACTCTTTCCAACTCATCAAAATCTGGGATACTATCCCCAACATTCTCGACATTCCCAAAAGTTACACCTAACTGAGCTTGGGTAAATACACCGATATGGGAGGAAGATCCCCTTTTTGGAGGGTTCAATAGAGGGTCCACAAGAAGAGGGTCCTTGAAGATTAGGGCATAAGGGCAGTCCCCCGAGCTTTGGGCAGGATTCTCGACGGTGTCCTTGTCTCTCAACTCTTGTCCTAAACGGGATTGTAGCATCTGAGATATCTCTCATCATATCTTATTGGGACTTGATGATGGTGTCCTTCAATTCTTACTGAGTTCTCTCCAACTAGCATCTCAGATCGGCTTCCAATTGTGCAATGCTTTCCTCCATTAATGTTAAGTGTTCAAAAGTACTATTTTATTACCCTTTTTACTCATATTATTGTTAGACTTAGGCTCATATTAGCTGCATAATTAGTCATTCATACATTAATTCATGTTTCTTTTCACCGTTAAGCTTGATTACATAGTTTGGTGGTTTTTGTGGAAAAAGATGCTGCTTTGGTGTGCTTTTGTATGCAGGAACTAATTGCCCAAGCATTCAGGAAATTACCGAGGCAATTGGGGATAAGATGAAGTGGCAGTCGATGTGATGATTGGATAAATCCTACATGTTCGAGATAAATGGCGTGAAGCAAAGGAGTTGGAGTTCCATGCAGAGATCAAAAGGAGATTAAATTCTAAGAGTTTTATGAGGAGCTTTTGGAGGAATAAAAATATAATAATAAAAGAAATTTATTTCTTTTATTCTATTTAATTCCAACTCAACTTCCTCCTCAAGAAAGACTTTGACCTATCCATCTCCTATAAATACAAGCCCTAGCCGCCAACTTCAAGGCATGTACGATTAGAGAGAAAAAGCCAAGGGGCTGCTCGACATCTTCTTCTTTCTTCTTCTTCTTTGTTTGATTAGATTCGTGCTAGGGAATTTTTATCTTGTGTTTCTTTTGCACCCGACCATTAACTAATTTTATTTGGCTTGGGTTATTGTGTTTTTGTGGTTGTGAGAACTATTGGTTTGTTTAGGTATTTGAGTTTGCAATTTTACTTCAAAGTTTGTTCATTCTTGGTTCTTAAATTCTTTGAGTGAGTTTGGAGAGAATCTCGTGAATTCATCCATTTATCTAATATCGGGAGAGTTAGATTCAAGAAACGAATGAGCATGGTCTTTATTCAATCAAACGATGGTGAAGACTAATTTGACTTAGGAATAAGTTGCGAATTTCAACGGCTAAAAGGAGCGCAAGATAGGTTGTTGTCCACCCTTGGTTCACGCAGGGATGTATTATCAAGGCATGTACAATTAACAATGTTTCGAGTTAGGGATAACAAGAAACCATTGAAGAACGCTTTGCCGAATTTTGAAGGTTGTCATCCAATTTCCCAAGCAATCGCTCCATTCTCAGTTGCCCAGGCAATCCTACTGGATTGAATTGAAGAGCAATTGAGCTACTCTAGCACTCAATTACCATGACGGTCCATTCAACTATCACGCCACGACTCATGATAACCTGGCCTAGTCTCTCTTATTTGATTACATCTTTCTTTTATTTAATTGCTCATTTATTTTCTTGTTAATTAGAACTCTTACAATCACCTACTTGTGTTTTTACTTTCAGTGCAAGAAATTAGATTCCTGAAGTAGCACCAATCCCTGTGGAGACGATATCTATTCTATACTATAACTTACGACGTGTACACTTAAACCAATTACGAAGCACTCAATAAGCGCAACAAGTTTTTGGCGCCGTTGCCGGGGATTGGCAATAGCGACTTTGTTTTTAATTTCTTGCACCTATGTTTTTTTTTTGTTTTTTTTTTATTTGTTTCAAGGGGCTAACATTTCTTGGTTTTGCATCTGTGTATGACCAGATGGAGACCAACAACACAAGACAACCCACTTGAACCCGAGATAGAACGATTTCTTCATAGAAGAAGATGAGAATAATGAGCATAAATGTCAAAACAACTTGTTAATCCAGTCAGCAATCTGAATGCCGACTGCAATCTGAATGCCGTAGCAAGAGGAGGAGGAGATCAAGTCGTACAACCTGTCAGGAATAGACCTCTTCGAAACTACTTAGAGGAAGATCTCAATGGTCTCAATCCAGGAGTTGTCGCACCTAAAATAGAAGCCTCCCACTTTGAATTAAAACCTGTGATGTTCAACATGATCAACACAATTGGTCAATTTGGCGGCTCGGCAGCTGAAGATGCCAGACAACATCTCAAATCATTCTTGGAGATTTGCAATTCATTAAAGCTACAAGGAGTCCATGAAGATATCCTAAGGCTGAAATTATTTCCCTATTCACTAAGAGATAGGGCAAAAAACGTGGCTGAATAGTATTCCACCCGGATCTATAGGATCTTGGACGGTGTTGTGTTGTGATTTTATTACTAGATTTAGTTATACAAATATGACTGATAAGTTTCGTAATGATATTACTTCTTTTCGGCAAGCAGACGATGAATCCATGTACGAGGCTTGGGAGCGATACATAGAGCTTTTACACAAATATCCTATGCATGGATTTCCATTGTGGACACAAGTGATGGTGTTCTACAACTCAGTGAACACACCGACAAGGATGATGTTAGATGCCTCGGTAAATGGCATACTCCTCGACAAGTCACCTAAGGAAGCAATAGAAATTTTGAACCGTCTTGCCAATAACGATTATCAGTTCCCAACCACCCGAAGGGGAATAGTTAGACGCAATGCCACAATAAATGAGCTTGATTCATCAGGATCTATTTCTGCACAGTTGGCCGCCTTAACCAATATGGTTAAGAACATGCAGCAACCTAGCAACACACAGGAGATCAAGGTAGTAGATTCAATTTGTGAATTATGTAATGGTAACCATGACTCTTCTGAGTGTATGCAGAACCCAGAATCTAGCTTTTATGTTGAAAACTAAAACCAGAACAACAATATAATGTCCAACACATACAATCCAGCCTGGAGGAAGCACCCTAATTTTTCATGGAGTAACCCAAACAATGTTATTAATCAGATCAGTCAGAATACACAAGTATCGGGATTCCAACAGAACATGCCTCAACAACATATGTCACAGCAATAGTCTACACCCTTCTAGTTCTTTGGAAATCTCTCTTAATGCCTTCATGTTAAAAACTGAATCTTATGTGGTAGAGAATAGTAATTTCATAAAAAAGACTTATGCTATTATGAACAGGACGAAGAAGAGATTGCAAAATCAAGAGGCAGCTTTGAAATCCTTGGAGACACAAGTCGGGCAATTCACCCAGAACATGAATATGAGACAACCAGGCGGTTTACCTAGCGATACTGAGGTGGCCAAAGGAATAGGCCATGAGCAGTGTAAGGTGATCATGACTCGGAAAAGACGGAAGCTTAATGATACACATGCCCAGCCAAAAAACTGACCAAGAGAGCAATCCCTTGCTCAAAAAGAAGTAATCGACGAGAACCTCTCACCTAAAATTGATGAAACATAAATTTTCCAGGCAATTCCAATTGCCCTGGCAAGTCTAATTTCCCAGGCAAGTTGCGATGAAAATCCCAGAAAGAAGGATGAGGAGATTCGAATTCCACCACCATTCCCACAAAGGTTAAAGCGGCAAAAGCAAGAGTATCAATTCATGAAATTCCTTGATATCTTGAAGCATGTCCACATCAATTTACCATTGGTGGAAGTGATAGAGCAAATGTTGAACTATGCTAAGTTCTTTAAAGACATCGTCTCTAAGAGAACAAGGCTAGAAGAGTTTGAAACCATTTTTGTGATAGAAGAATGCATGGCCATGTTGCATAACCGCATGCCACCTAAACTTAAAGATCCCGATAGTTTTACTATACCTTGTCCAATCGAAAATCACTATATCGGGAAGGTATTATGCGATCTTGGAGCAAGCATAAACCTCATGCCGAAATCTGTTTTCCAGAGATTAGTAATAGGCAAGGCAAGGCCAATGACAATGATGCTACAACTTGTAAACAGATTCTATGTGTATCCAGAGGGAAAAATCGAGGATATTCTAGTAAGAGTTGATAAATTTATTTTTCCCACTAATTTCATTGTTTTGGATGGTGAAGCAAATGAGTTCGCACCCATCACTCTGGGGAGACCGTTGTTAGCAACGAGAAGGACCTTGATCTATGTCGAGAAAGGAGAACTCACCATGAGGGTAAATGACCAGCAAGTGAAGCTTAATGTTTTCCAAACCCTTAAACATACCGACGATCCAGAAGAGTGCCAAGACATTCACGCCACCACTGAATTCAATTTCGACATAGAATAAGTTCGCCTCGACAATTGCCTCGGCAATTGTATTGCCGAACTTGAGGAACTAGAAGAGCCAAACGATGAAGAGCAGGATGAAGCCAAATGGATAACAAGTCATCCAGGTAAGTATTTTGAACCATTGGATTACTCAGGCAAGGAAGGTAAGACCGAAAAACCTTCTATTGAGCAACCTCATATTCTTGAATTGAAACCATTGTCAGGGAAATTGAAATTTTCTTATTTGGGAAATGATAACACTTTGCCTGTGATAATCTCTTCTAAGTTGCAGCCTGAACAGGAAAAAAGGTTGATCGACATGTTGGCATTTCACAAGAAAGTAATAGGATGGACAATTGCTGACTTGAAGGGAATTAGCCCGGCAGTGTGTATGCACAAAAATCCTATTGGAGGATGATCATAAACAGACAATTGAGGCACAAAAGAGGCTTAACCATTCTATGAAAGAAGTCGTGAGAGAGGAAATTATCAAATGGCTTGATGTCGGTAACATATATCCTATCTCCAATAGTACATGGGTAAGCCCTGTACAATGTGTACCGAAAAAGAGAGGTATAACCATGGTAAGCAACAAAAGCAATAAACTAATTCTAACTAGGACTGTGACTGGTTGGAGGGTTTGTATGGATTACTGCAAGTTAAATAAAGCTACTAGGAAAAATCGCTTTTCTTTGCCATTTATTGACCAAATGCTTGACTGACTTGCAGGTAAATCTTTTTATTGTTTTCTTGATGGCTACTCAGGTTATAACCAAATTGCCATAGCACTAAATGATCAGTCAAAGACCACCTTCACATGCCCGTATGGTACGTATGCTTTCCGAATAATGCCGTTTGGATTATGTAATGCTCTGGCAACTTTCCAGAGATGTATGATGGCAATTTTCTCTGACATGGTGGAAGATTTCCTGGAAATCTTCATGGACGATTTTTTGGTATTTGGAGACAACTTCGACAATTGCCTCGACAATTTGGAGAAAGTGCTAACAAGATATGAAGAATCTGATCTAGTGCTCAATTGGGAGAAGTACCACTTTATGGTAGATGAAGGTATAATGCTCGATCACAAGATCTCCTCCAAAAGGAATTGAATTCGATAGAGCCAAGGTGGAATTGATTGAGAGATCGCAACCACAAAATTCGGTCAAAGGAATTCGAAGTTTTCTCGGTCATGCAGGTTATTATAGAAGGTTTATTTATAATTTTTCCAAAATATCTAAACCTTTGTGCAACCTGCTTGAACAGGACAAAACTTTTACCTTTGATGATTCATGCGTCCAAGCATTCGAAACCTTGAAGAAGCAACTTGCCTCGGAACCTATTGTCATTCCACCAGATTGGACCTTACCTTTTGAGCTTATGTGCGACGAAAGTGACTTTGCAGTAGGAGCAGTTCTCAGTCAACGAACAGGTAAAATTTTCCATGTAATATACTACGCTAGTAAAACCCTTAATTGTTCTCAAGTGAACTACACCACTGCGGAAAAAGAGTTACTAGCTATGGTTTTTGCTTTTGACAAATTTTGCTCCTACTTGATCGGGACCAAGGTAAATGTTCATACTGACCATTCAGCAATTAAGTACCTTTTCGCTAAGAAAGATGCCAAACCTCGTTTGATTCATTGGATTTTACTTTTACAAGAGTTTGACATTGAAATTAAGGAAAGGAACGGAGATTCAAGTTGCCGATCATCTGTCATGCCTAGAAATCGGCAATAAGGAGGACCGGATGTGGAGATATGCGACACATTCCCGGATGAGCAAATCTTAGTTGCCTCGGCAATACCATGGTATGCAGATTTAGTTAATTTCCTTGTTAGTAGTATTTTACCTTATAACCTTACTCACCAAGGAAAGAAGTGGTTCCGACATGATGCTAAGCATTATTATTGGGACGAGCCTCTTTTGTTTAAACAATGTGCAGATCAGGTTATAAGACGGTGTGTTCTCGAGGAAGTGTAGGACACTGTGCTTCGACAATGTCATTCTTCACCCTGTGGAGGCCATTTTGGAGGAACTCACACTGCGGCCAGAGTCCTACAATCCGGTTTGTATTGGCTCACTATTTACAAAGATGCTCAAGAATTCTACAAGAGGTGTGATCGTTGTCAACGAACGGGGAATATTTCTAGGCGACACGAGATGCCACTGCAGAATATCCTTGAGTTCGAGTTGTTTGACATGTGGGGGATCGATTTCATGGGACCCTTCCCATCTTCATTCAACAATTTGTATATCCTACTTGCCGTGGACTATGTGCCCAAATGGGTAGAGGCAGCTGCAGTTCTCAACAATGATTCAAAGACCGTGTAGAAATTCTTACAGAAAAACATATTCACACGATTCAGGACATTGAGGGCAATTATCCGTGATGGAGGCACACACTTCGATAATAGGCTAATTGCCAAAATGTTGGATCAATTTGGAGTGACACACAAAATTTCCACAGCATATCACCCACAGACAAACAGGCAAGCCGAAATTTCCAATCGTGAATTGAAGGTTATCCTTGAAAAAGTTGTCAATCCTTCTCGAAAGGATTGGTATGCAAGAATTAATGAAGCATTATGGGCCTACCGAACAACATTCAAGTTGCCTTTAGGCATTTCGCCTTATAGACTTGTCTATGGCAAGACTTGCCACCTTCCGGTAGAGATCGAACATAAGGCATATTGGGCAATCAAAACTGTGAAAATGGATTGGGAAAGTTCCGGACAAAAACGCCTATTGGACCTTAATAAAATAGAGGATTTTCGTGCCTTAGCTTATGACTATGCAAGAATCTACAAATAGAAAACTAAGCGTTGGCATGACAAGAAGCTATTGCCGCGACAATTTTTGCTCGGGCAATTAGTACTTCTCTTTAATTCTCGGTTGAAACTCTTCCCAGGAAAATTGAGATCGAGATGGTCTGGGCCCTTCGAAGTTGTAAAACCTTTCTCCCATGGTGTCGTGATAATCAAGTCCACCATCGACGGACATGAGTTCAAAGTTAACGGACAAAGATTAAAGCACTATGCTGGCACCCATATTGAGCGCGACAAAAAAGTGGTCACTTTAGGAGATGCATAAATATGCTCTCCTTTAGTAATTTTTTTATTATTTCTCGTTTTTATTTTATTTTTAATTCAGACAATTTTTTTTATTTTCAATTTTAAGATTCTTTTATTTTTGTTTTTGTTTCCAACCACAACCACAAGATCATCCATGGCCAAAAACATCAAAACAATCCACTGCACCCGAAGATGCCTTAGCACCTGAAGATGCCTTGGTAACCAAAGATGCCTCGGCAACTGTCGTACATGCTAAAGAGACCGATGAAGAAAGTGAAGCACACGATGAAGTTGAAAAGGATCCAGCCACACCACCAGCCACCCGCATCCAGACACAATGAGCCGGCAAAAGAATCAAGCACACGGCTTGAAGGAAACTCATCATTCAGGTGACGACCTTTCTAACTAACTCATTTGCATTTTAATTTTAATTTTTATACTTGCACGCATTGAGGACAATGCTTCTCTCGAGTTTAGGGGGTGCTTGTTTCTAGTTAATTTTATCTTTAGTAATCACATATAGGTTGCATATATTACTTTCCATGCCTTTGATTGTATTTAATTGCTTAAGACTTGTTGAATACCTAATGATGAATTTTTGCCACTGCACTTAATTGAAAGAACTTTTAAATTTTAGGATTGCATGAAAAGAACTTAGAATTTCACTATGATGTTAAATATTATGAACATGGATGTGGCTTGTTGATTGAAAGAAAGTTAGTGAACGTAGGTTGCTTAAAATTTGGGTAAATTTAAGTTGAAAATTGAAAGCTAATTTCTTGCTAGAGGTGCCCGAAACTGATTCTAGTAGTTGCATATTAAAAATATCGCTAGAGGTGCCCAAAATTGGCTTTAGTCGACAAAAATTAAAAAAAGAAATTGCTTGTTTTACTAGAGGTGCCCGAAATTGGCTTTAGTAAAAAAAGATGAATAAATACCTCGGTAATAAAATTAATAAAAGCCTATTGTTCACATAGAATCTTGAAAATCAACTTGTACACAACTACGCACACATATTGTCACGAGCATTATAGTTTGGTTCTGGGTAATTTTGTGCTATCCAAAAAATTAAAAGGTGCTCATACTTTGTGCCACGGTTCTGAGGTTTGAATTCAAGTTTGAAGCATGTCTTTGATAATTAAAGTCTTGGCAGGAAATTGTTAGTTTGCATTGCTTGAGGACAAGAAATAGTTCGAGTTTGGGGGTGTGTTAAGTGTTCAAAAGTACTATTTTTATTACCCTTTTTACTCATATTATTGTTAGACTTAGGCTCATATTAGCTGCATAATTATTCATTCAAACATTAATTCATGTTTCTTTTCACCGTTAAGCTTGATTACATAGTTTGGTGGCTTTTGTGGAAAAAGATATTGCTTTGGTGTGCTTTTGTGCGCAGGAACTAATTGCCCAAGCAATCGGGAAAATACCGAGGCAATTGAGGATAAGATGAAGTGGTAGCCGATGTGATGACTGGATAAATCCAGCATGTTTGAGATAAATGACGTGAAGCAAATGAGTTGGACTTCCATGCAGAGATCAAAAGAAGATTAAATTCTAAGAGTTTTATGAGGAGTTTTTGGAGGAATAAAAATATAATAATAAAAGAAATTTATTTATTTTATTCTATTTAATTCCAACTTAAATTCCTCCTCAAGAAAGACTTTGACCTATCCATCTCCTATAAATACAAGCCCTAGCTGCCAACTTCAAGGCATGTGCGATTAGAGAGAAAAACCAAGGGGCTGCTCGACATCTTTTCTTCTTCTTTGTTCGATTAGATTCATGCAAGGGAATTTTTATCTTGTGTTTCTTTTGCACCTGGACATGAACTATTTCTATTTGGCTTGGGTTATTGTGTTTTTGTGGTTGTGAGAATGATTGGATTTGTTTAGGTATTTGAGTTTGCAAATTTACTTCAAAGTTTGTTCATTCTTGGTTCTTAAATTCTTCGAGTGAGTTGGGAGAAGATCTTGTGAATTCATCCATATATCTAATATCGGGAGAGTTAAATTCAAGAAACGAATGAGCATGGTCTTTATTCAATCAATCGATGGTGAAGACTAATTCGACTTAGGAATAAGTTGCAAATTTCAACGGCTAAAAGGAGTTCAAGATAGGTTGTTGTCCACCCTTGGTTCACGCAGCGATATATTATCAAGGCATGCATAATTAACAATGTTTCGAGTTAGGGATAACGAGAAACCATTGAAGAATGCTTCGCCGAACTTTGAAGGTTGTCACCCAATTGCCCAGGCAATCGTTCCATTCTCAATTTCCCAGGCAATCTGACTGGATTGAATTAAAGAGCAATTGAGCTACTCTAGCACTCAATTACCACGATGGTCCATTCAACTATCACGCTACGACTCACGATAATACGACCTACTCTCTCTTATTTGATTACATCTTTCTTTTATTTAATTGCTCTTTTATTTTCTTGTTAATTAGAACTACTACAATCACCTACTTGTGTTTTTACTTTCAGTGCGAGAAATTAGATTCCTGAAGTAGCACCAATCTCTGTAGAGACGATATCTATTCTATACTATAACTTGCGACGTGTACACTTGCACCAATTGTGAAGCACTCAATACGCGCAACAATTAGCCTTGTTTGTAAGCGAGTGCGGTATGGGTGTGGAATGATTGTAATTTAAAGAAACAAAATGCTATCTTTTTCTAAAATAAAAAGCTTTTTAATTAAATTTAGCAAATTAAATAAAGTATGCAAATAATTCTGTTATGCATGAATGCAAAGGGCAACACCGAGTTCGGCAAATATCCTCATTAAACAACTTTCATTAAAGGAAGCATTGTCTCGTTACAATAATTCAAGGAAACCAACTACGCATATGATCCTAAGCTAGCATTTAGGTCAACGATCTCCCTCATCGGGTTGATCGTCCACGCAATCGTAAAGCTCGATAGCATTTTCTGCTAGAAACTGTATCTTTTGGGCGACCTCTTGCATCTAAGCCGTCCATTGTGCCAATTCTTGCTCCAACCTCCAAATAGTGTAAGCGGCAAACTATACTTGCTCCAAAGTCGGCCTTTGATACACTTGGACTGCTCCCCTAAAGCTTGTTATATGGTCATTGAGTCGTTGAACCTCGGTTTCCAATTCTTCGACACAAGCCTTCAAATCCTGATTCTCCGAGCTACTGGCTTTTATCTTACTGGTTGAACCCTTGTGCTTGAAGAAAGACCTTTCCAAGCATTTTACTTGATCTCTTAATGCTTTGTTTTGGCGTCGCTCTTTTTCAAGCTGCCTAAAGTGAGAGGCTTGTAGGTTCTCCATCTCTTGTGTCAAAGCAAGCACTTGGTCCTTGTGCTCGTAATACTTCCTCTTGTAATTCTCAGCTCTCGCCTACTCCTCTTTGATTTGGAGCTCCAACCCTTCGCTCGGTCCATCCTTCGTGACTCTCTTACTCTTATTTAACCGTTGCAGTTTTTGGATTTCCTCCTTCTCCAACTTAAGTTCGAGTTCCAATTCATCTTTCTTTCTTTGCAGACCCTTAATCACTCCCTTGAACTGTGTTTTGTCCAACTCAGAGTCGAACCTTTCTTGATTGGCTTTCTCTTCGAGCTGAATATACTTCTTTTGTTCCTCTTCAAGCTACTTCCTCATCAAGTCAGCCTCGGTAGGAAGCGTAGACAACCTCTCCTACGCAAACCTCCTACCATTGGGGTTCAAATAGAGAACATTATCGTTGACATGATTGACTCGCCACTCTTCGTACTCGGGGGTGACCATGTAAGGAGCGTTCATAATCCTAACCCGCCTTGCATTGTTCCAAGATGAAGAACCGTTATGCACCACCCCCTTGTAGCCCTTCTCTTTGTTGTAGTCCATGTTGAACTTGTTCAATCCTTTTGTGGCCGGCACAAACTGCTTTGAACCGTACTGTCTCAAGACCAAAAGGGGCGCGTATGCTGTGTGTCCCAAAAGACCAACTAGTGGTACCCAAGAGTATTCCCGCATCTATAAAGTATATTCCTTCCCGATAGCCACAGAGCTCTCTAAACTTTGTCTTCCTCCATTAGATTTTGGAGAACGTCTACTCAAACCTCATCGGATCTTCTCGTCGGCCAATCCCCTTTTCGTAGGAAACTTCTCTAATGGTGAGAACTTGTCGTCATAGATAGGCCTTGAGAAGTTGAAATCAGACCAAAGATGACTGTAACACCAAATGGTTAAAAGCTGGGGACAACCTCAGAAATGGCCCCCATCGTGCTCTCTACAAAACCTCATGGACTGAAAAGTTTCTGACAAAATTACGGGTACCGAATTGGTTCCACCACCCAAACGATCAAACAAACCCAATACTAACGGGTCAATAGACCTTAATCTTTAGGAAATAGAACTAACCCATAGATCAAAAGTGAAAATAAGTCTCGCTGAATTCAACCCACAGGATGTACCGAAGCTAAGACCACAATTCTTTCCCACTTGAGGTACTCTTTCTTGTTCCAAGTTGTAACTTGATTGTCGAACCAAGATGGAAAAGTATTCGAGAACCTACCAAGCTTGCCCTGAAAATATTTTTTCTTGTTCGGTTTAGAGTAGACATGGTTCTAATCGATCATCTTGCAATTCATAAGGGCTTGGCAATTTTCAATTGTCGGGGTTAAATCAAGGTCACCGATCGTGAAACGACTGTAGGCTGAATTCTAAAACCCTACCAACGCTTGAAGTAGTGATTGGTCAGCGGGAGCATCTAAGAAGTATGCAATGTCGCCATACTCGCCTTTGAAAGCATTTATTGTCTCAAAATCCCAACCATTCCATACCAACCTCAACTCGGACACATCATTAAATTCTGTATTCATGAAAGTCTCGGCTGACATTGCTGACCTGAACCCAACCGAAATACAGTCCCCGTCATGTAGCTGTTCTCGTTCTGACCATACTTGCACATCGAAATTCTTCTCATCATTGCTACGGACCAAATCCCCCATTGACCTAGCCTTTAATTTCAAACTATTTCCTGACTCAATGTGCTCTTCATGATATGACAAGATATGCAAAACAAAAAGGTAGAAAGAAAAAAGACGGAAAATAAGAAGAAGTGTTAGTCAAAGAATAAACAATAAATTCGAAAATGATAAAAGATAAATGTAAACAAAACAGGCGAAAGGAAAACACGCAAAAAAACCTAACCGCATGAATTCTAGTTCGTTATGGTTGTCTACATGGCTCTAATGGGGTGGGCTTCTTAGATTCTCACGCATGGGTTTGGTTCTAATTAAGGGTACCCGAACCTATCTTATTACCTTCTAAGGCAACAAGAACCCCAATTCTGGCCCATCACAAGCTTGCGAATTGGATTCGGTTTGAGGGAAAACACGACCTAATGACGTGGAGGGCTGCTCATATGTCAAAGTGTAGATTCTAAAAGTGAATTACCGACCCGTGGAGGGCTACTCACATGGGTATGTGGCATTTCAATCTCACTTAAGGGATGGATCTCGGGTATAGAGCTTGATGATTATGATGCAACACATGTTGGTGATTCTTTTGAAATTAAACAAAAAATTAATCCGAAAACCACCGATTATTAAAGCCCATGCAATCGAAGTCACATTTTCAAGAAAAGCTCAACCTCATTAAAGTCAATTAAAATTTCCATAATTTTCATAATTAAAAGCAACAAATATTTTCCTAGCTTAACTCTATTTTTGTTTTGGTAAAACAAAGCTCCCTAATGGAGTTGCCATGCTATAGCGACCATTTTCTTATAAAGTTCGAAGCTACGTGTTATCCCCCCATATTTTCTGAAATTGGTTCTTAGGGGATTTCATTTTGAAAATTCGTATTTTTTAAAACAATAAAATTTTAGAGTCGCCACCGGCAACTTGGGTAAGGTAGGCACACAACATAAAACCAGAGATTCATTTTGAAAGAGTTCGGGAGTTGGTTATGTGTGGAGAAGGATTAGCACCCCCATCACACCCGGGAATCGGTGCCAAAATATTTATTGCCTTTAAATGGATGAAAATTGTTGAAATTTAAATTGGATTTAATTAAGTGTACTTAATTGAAAATTGACCTTAATGAAATGGGCTTTATCAAATTGGTGGGTTCGAATTAATCAGACATTTAATTAATAAGGATGACGATACATCGGACCATAGATTAAACCGACATCATATAATCATGGCGTCGTGTTAATTTATGGTTCGAATTTCGTACGTCATCTTTATGCATGATGCAAGCATTTAAATATGATGTTATGACTTGTTAACTTTTAATTAACATTTACCTCGGGACGGTAAGGATTAATTCAAATATTTGATCAACATCCATTAAGCCAGGACTGTTACGAAACAAATATAAAAATTAATAAATACCTTCCCTTTTTTAGGGTTTAAATTAATTACCATGCAATCAAAATATTGAAAGTCATATGAATGACAATTATAAATGCATGTCACATAAGAGCTCAAAAATAAACACACAAAAGGCCCACTAAAGTCCAAACCTAAAATGGCCCAAATTATGAAAAATCCAATTAGTGATCTAATTGTTAACTAGGTGAGTCCAATAAAAACCCTAAATCAATTAAACCCTAAAACAAAAAACCCTAATAAATTATGGGTTATTTTTCACCATGATAATTAATTTGAACAATTTTAAACTAGTATCCCAATGAGCCAAGGATACTGTTTAAAATGGATCCAGTTAATTAATCATGATTTTAAACTAATTGTCCATCTAAGCCCAACATCGATTTTATCCTAAAGGGTAATTAAGAAGTGTTTAACTAATTTAATAAATTTAACATTAATCTCAATAAAAAGGATAAATTTAAATTAATTAAAATAGTTCAAACCATTATCTAACTATGTCTCCAAAACCTAACCCTAAATCTAATTTAATTAATTCAAAAATTGTACCCCTATAAGCCGAGCGCACAATTTAAATTAATTAAATTAAATTAACTAAACTATCTTAAAAGGCTTAATCTAACAAACAAAAACGGCTCAAAAACACACATTAAAAGGGGTTACGAAGACCAAATGCTACATATATTAAAACCATATATTAAAATATATACATATTTAAACAATAGGTTATATACTATAAAACATATATTTATATACTTATGCAAAAAACCTATACTTTATGCGTATTACATAAAAAAACCATATATTATATAAAAAATATTATTAAAAAACCCATATACTACATGTAAAACATATATTACATATATTGTAGAAACTACATGTTAGGTTATATAAAAACTATATGTTATAACGAAACTATATATTATGTAAAAAACATATAATATAATAACTATATATTATATAAAAACACACATTACACAATGGCTACATATCACATATTCCGCAAAACCACCAAACATTATCTAATCAAGTATCCAAATACGAATGAATAAAGCATATATAAACTGAAATTAAACGAGAATAAAATAAACAAGAACAAAAAAACCATGATAATTAGTGACTAAATTAAAAACATTCGAAAAACCACAAAGACCGGGGGAGTGGTTTAGAAAACTGGAAGGACTTAGGATGTGATTAAACGGGACAGAATGATTAAAAGCGTGATTTTGAAAGGCGGAAGCCCTTACGGGCGTGATTATCGCCGGGCGGAGGGACTCAAATTGTGATTAGCCCATTTTTAAAACTCTAAGGCAGTATAAAAGTATCATTCCGGCCCCGAGTTTTCCTCTTTTGGCCATTTTTCAAAAGCCCTTCGTAAAAACTCTTCCCTTCTCTGAACACAAACGCCTAAAACCCACCTTATCACTCTAAACTTGGATCAAAACAGAGAAAATGGGATGAACATCATCCCTTGTTCACTGTCTTCATCATGAACACATGAACTCAAACCCAAACCCAAAACCACTACCAAACCCAAAACTCGGTGGCTTCTCCGTCGTACGCTACCATGTCGATCGTGGCTCGTCGACAGCCGGCGAACTCAAAACAACCCAAAAAGCCATCTTTTGACATTTAAGACCAAATCACCCTCAGTTTCACCTTAAATACCATAGATTCCCCACTTTTTAAAGAAAAAGAATCCCCTTTTCTTTTTAAAAAAACACAACTGAAGCCAAACCCCCCTTTGGCCATTCTTCCTTCCAACTCACCATGCATAGCCTTGAGAAGGCAGGAAGGTTTATCACCGGTGATGAAAGATGAACATATGCGAAGAAAGGGAAAATGTCGAAGGTAAAACCTAGAAACCCTAATCCCTATTACAAGATGCTACAAAATGAAAAGCATAAGTGGCAACAATAATTTTTTTTTTCAAATTGGGTGACCAAAATAGAACAAACCTTAAACATAAGGGACCTTTGGTGAAGTTTAACCTTTTTTATATTCAGTTTTTTTCTTGTATTTTGATTTTTCATCTAGTTTTTATTTGTATCGTGGCACACTTTTTCTCTAGCTTGTGGCATATTTTCGCCTACTTTTGTGGTAGATTTGCGTTCATGGATTGTTTACTCACGGTGTTCGGCTATGATTTGTGGTAGATTTGCATCCATGGATAGTTTACTCACGGTGTTCGGCTATGATTTGTGGTTGCCAATGGCCTTTTAGTAGTTTTATCCCCTTTTATGGTTCGTTTATCGATACAGTCAGATCTATTTTGCGAAGAAGCCTGCAAAATTGTTGGTTACTCTTGCCGCTCCTAGTTCAATCCTTAAGCGTGTAGGTAGGTGAATAGAGACACAAGTTTTGTTTAATGCTTCCTTTCTCTAGTGTTTCTTCTCATCTCTGCCATTGCAGCTCACTAGACATGTGTTTTGCTAGTATGATGTTTCGCTTTCTAATTTTTTCAATTAAGTTTTAGGGTAAAGTTCACAAATGGTAACTAAACTTTAGTTTTGCTTCAATTTAGTCACTGAGTTCTTAACGGACGTTAAGAAAGTGACTTGGATGTTAGCAAATTTTGTATAATAACACATTTAGTCCTCCGCATTTGCACATTCAAACAATTTAGTCCTAATTTGAAAAATAATAATAAATTTAACCCTCAATATTTCACATTATTTAAATTTGGTCCTATTTTTTAACTAAAAATAATTTAACCCTAAACCTTAAACCTAAAACCCCAAATCCATAAACCAAAAACCTTGAACTCATAAATCAAAATCCCTAACCCCTAAACTTTAAAACCATAAACTCTAAACCCATAAACCATAAATCATAAATCTCAATAAGTGGACGAGAACACCTTCTCTATTGAGTGAAGCGAAGAGTAAATTCTAGCAAATTCAAGAAGCTTATTCTGGTAAGTGGTAAGTAAGTTGTCTTGTCTGACTGTCTAAGTTTAATGAATATTCCTGTTTGTCTGTTGTGTCGGTAGTTTTAACAGACCAAAGGAAGAAAACTATGTACGATGCTGGGTTATATGATCCCGGTGATGAAGATGATGAGGTGGGTATTTATTCTTATTTGAATTAAACCTATTTCCATTTCCAATAGTTTTCTTTTCCATCAAAATTGAATCAAGTTTTTTTATTATGTGCCTTTTCTGATTTTATGGCTGAGATGCTCTCTCTTATGTCCCAAACGAGGGAAAAGGTAAAGCATCATTTCATCTAAATTGGCAATTCTGATATGTTCTCCAAGTCTTTGTATATAAACATTATTTTACACCATATGTGGTTTCAGGAGAAAGTGTGCAACCTAGAGGAGTTGCAGAAGATTTTATGGGACATGGCGCAAGAATTTTATACACCTTCATGGTTTTGTGGACCGATCGAGGAGTGTGGTAGCTCCAAGAGGATGAAATGAGATTCGAGTGGGACATGATTCAATATGTATGAAACTCAGAGTTGCTGAACCCCAAGCATTTTATTGGCCTTCAAAGCGGATGAAGCTGGATCCTTTTGCTCTTGAACGGATAAAACCATGCATGTTCTATTTTGGGGTTTGGATGTTTTGTGACTGGGTGGATGCGACTAGAGTTGCTTGGGGATTTTAACACCACATGTATTTTGAAAGAATATAAGCCATGTTAACTCGTTTGTGAAAGAAATCATCAAGTACCATGTACATGTTAATGGGTTTAGGGGTTATGAGTTTAAGGTTTTTAGTTTTGGGTTTATGGATTTGTGGTTTTAGGTTTAGGGTTTTGGATTTAGGTTAAATTATTTTTAATTAAGAATATGACCAAATTGAAATAATGTGAAATATTGAGGGTTAAATTTATTATTATTATTTTAAATTAGGACTAAATTGTTTGAATGTGCAAATGTAGAGGACTAAATGTATTATTATACAAAATTTGTTAACAACCAAGTCATTTTCTTAACATCTTTTAAGAGCTCAATGACCAATTGAAGCAAAACACACAATTTAATGGTAAAATGAAGCAATTGAAAGTTTGATTATCAAATTGAATAATTAACCAAATTTCAATGATCATTCGTGAACTTTACCCTAAGTTTTATTTTGTGCTACATTTTCAATTCGTTTAAAATGTTTCTTTTTTAAAAAAAATATTAGGGGTTTACTAGAAAAGATGTAAATAGTTCGTTGTGTATAAAATGAGGTCCTTTGATATGCATGTTTCCTTCTCTTTTTTTACATTCAGTGTGAAATACTTATAGTCCTGGAACACTTTTTCACCCATAAATAGGAGGACACTCCGCGTATAAGTATGCACAATCCCACATCTTCATGTACATTGTACCAATGACAACGCCGATTGAATAATACTCAACCGACACATGTTTCTTTGTTTTTGGATTAATGAAAACATGTTTTTACAAAAAAGTATTTAAAAATTAATCTTTATACTTTAATTTTATAACATTGACTTTCTATATTATTTCTAATTGAGAATTTTGATTCCTCTACTAACTTTAGTTCTGTTTTACCTTTAAATGTTAATCTAACAACTATAAAAAGTTAAATAAATGTAAATGATTGAAAATATATTATTCAATTAATAATATTTTGTAATCATTTTTAAAGATTAAGGATCAAATTGATAAAAACGATAAATATAAGGGACCAAAATAGTTTTGCAGGCTGTTTTAAAAATTTAAAAAATAATCTTTATACTTTAATTTTATAACATTAATTTTCTATATTATTTTTAATTGAAATTTTTGATTCCTCTATTAACTTTAGTTCTGTTTTACCTTTAAATGTTAATCTAACAACTATAAAAAGTTAAATTTTATAACATTAACTTTCTATATTATTTTTAATTGAAATTTTTGATTCCTCTACTAACTTTAGTTCTGTTTTACCTTTAAATGTTAATCTAACAACTATAAAAAGTTAATAATATTTTGTAATCATTTTTAAAGATTAAGGATCAAATTTTAAAAATATAAGGGACCAAAATAGTTTTGCAGGCTGTGGGGTTCGAACCCACGCGGACTTGAGTGCAAGCATATCTTAAAACTTCACCCCTTAGCCACTTGGGCAAACCTGCTGACTACTTTTACAAACTATACAAATTATAATATAATTAACTGTTGAAGGGCAAAAATGCTAGTTTTTTTCTTTTCATTTTAAATAAGTCCTATATGTTTATTGTGTAAACTATATTGGAGATTACTCAATTATTAGTAAGGTTATATTTGTGTCACTCAATTATTAAAAGTTACAATTGAGTCACTCAATTAAAGTTTTAGTTATGATCGGTCGCTCTTCCGTTAAAATACAAATGAACATCCAAAATGACAATTTCAGTCCTCAAAACTTATATTTTCTACCAATTTAGTCATAATTCAACATAATTCAATAAATTTAACCATTCATATTTAAAAATATATATTAGTTTAGTCAATTTTCTTCTCCCAAATTGTTCGTTCTTCACCGTTCATCGTTATTTCTACTTGGGTACTCACAATAACACGAGTTATATAAAACTTATTATTATTATTATAATTAGCTCTATGTTTTGAGTAATATTTTTATTATCATTTCATTTGAATTTAGAAGTTCATAGTATAAAATATAAAATTTAAATATAAAGAATCTAAAAATAATTATGTATATGTTATTTAGTTTTATAATAAATGTTTTAAAAATTATTTAGGGATGTGAATTTATGGCATGTTGAATGGAAACCACATCATAGGTGGATTCTGAAAAGGATCCTGAAACTGCTCAAAGAAGCTGCGTTAGTTTTTGCTAATGTATTGGTTTGAGCTAATATAAAGGTCAGTGGGATCTGGGAGAGAAGTCGAGAAAGCAAGTCTAAAGTTCCCTGGTACGGATTGGTATGATATTCGCTTCATATACCAAGGCATGTTGTAATAACGTGGATGACCATTTTAGACAAATTGCCTACTAAATCTCGGTTAATGAGAATGGGAATTGTTATGGTTGATAGATGCAACTTGTGTGGATTGGGTGGTGAAACCGAAACCACCTTTTCTTTGAATGTGAATACTCGAGGAGCATTTGGAATGCAATTTTGAAACTTTGCAAAATCGACAGGGATGGGATGATGAATTACGTTGGGCCTACTCTTGCTTGAAGGGTAAATCCCTTGTTGCTTCAAATTCTTATGTTTATAGTATATGGCAGGAAAGAAGTGCAAGCGATTGTTAGAGTTATATTATTACACAAAATGATAGATAGAAATGATGATGTTTACCTTGATTGAGTTCTTATTTGATTGCCCTAATCAGGTTGTACAGGGTTTTTTTTCATGTAACAATTCTTTTGACCGCTCCTTTAGATAATGAACGGAAACAAATCACTTATCCAAAAAAACATCAGTAATTAATAATATATAATTTAACACCATGAAATATAAGAATAAAAAAATTTAAAAATGTTATTAAGCGTGTTTTGGGAGATTCCTGTGAGTTTTCAGGGTATAAGGTGAACATCCTAAACACTAATGTTTATTTCTCTAAAAATGTGGATGTGAGCTGCCGGGAATTTATTAGTGGTAGTTTCAGTTTTATGGAGGTGTCGGACCTCGGTCATTATCTTGGAGTACCTCTTTTGTATTGTCGGGTTACGAAGGCGACTTACCAGTTTCTTATACAAAAGGTAAGCGATCGGCTTTCTGGGTGGTCAGCTAAAACACTTTCCTTGGCTGATCGAATTACATTAGCTAAGTCAGTCTTACAGGCTATCCCTTCCTACACTATGCAGACTACTCTTCTCCCTAAAAGGGTTTGTGCAGAGATTGAAAAATTGATTCGCAAATTTATTTGGGGAAATAGTGATTCTGGTCGTCACGTTCATTTGGTTAATTGGAATCAGTTATGTGAATCGGTAAGTAATGGGGGGATTGGCTTTAAGCATTTGGAGGAGTAAAATGCGGCCTTTCTTATGAAACTCGCCTATGGTTTGGTCGCAAAATCGGATCAGCTTTGGGTGAGGGTGTTGATATAACTGCGAAGATCGTGTCTCGTCTTCTCTGTCGCGTGTAGGTTGTTCTCAACTTTGGAAAGGTATGGCGATGGTTTGGGATGCTGTGAAGGCTAATTTGACTTAGAGTGTGGGTAATGGCGCGACCATTGATTTTTGGAATGAATCATGGCTTGATAATCTTGTGAGACTCCGTGATTGGATTACACCTGCTCGAATATTTCCTTGGGTCCGACCCCTCTGATTGCTATGGTGGATAATAATGGGTCTTGGAGGTAGGATAGATTTGAGGCTGAGTTATCGTGGGCCGCGAAGCTACACATTGCGGCTGTCATCCCTCCCATGGCTTCTGCTCCACAGGACGAGGTGGGTTGGTTGGGTACTGAGACTCGTGACCTTACAGTTCGTTCTGCTTATAATATTCGTACTATGCCTCCAGGTGGGGTTGACGATCCTTTATGGAAGATCATATTGTGGTTCTTAGGTTTGCAACGTGTTGAAATTTTCTTATGGCTTTTGGCGCATAACAGATTGTTAACGAATGTGGAGCGGGAACTCGTCATTTAACCGTTGATGCGAGTTGTGGGGTTTGCCGCAATACAGAAGAGAGTGTTGATCACTTGTTTCGACATTGCTTGTCGGCATCTTTGATATGGCAGAATATGGTACGACAGGATAGATGGACAAATTTTATGGCAATGGATTTTAAAGAGTGGATTCGCTTTAACCTTAGTACGTCGGAGTTTGCTCTGGCTGATGCATCTGAATGGCCGTCGCTTTTTGGGACTATTTTATGGATGCTGTGGAAACATAGGAATCAATGCATTTTTGACCCAATTGATATGGTGCAGCAGGAGCCGATCATTGAGGCGAGTCGTAGGCTTATTCATGATGCTACCATTGCGAAAGATTTACATGCCAATCAAGTTGGAGTTTGCAATCAGGTTCGTAGGGCCATGGCTGTTTGGAAATGTCCGAGGGCAGGTTGGTTTCCTTTGTGTACAGACGGGGCACGCTGTCAAGCAGATGGCCGCGTGGCTTGTGGAGGCATGATTCGGGATGAGTTAGGGGTTTGGGTGTTAGGCTTCTCAAAGTTCATAGGCATTTGCTCAGTTTTGGATGCACAACTTTGGGGTATTTTGGTGGGACTTCGCCATGCATGGGACTTGGGGCTTCGTTGTATCAAGGTTGAGGTTGATAATGGTGACGTGATACGGTATTTGACAAAGCTTGAGGTGAAGGGAAGATACTACTTGCTTGTTCATATGATAAAGATGTTAGTGGTTCGAGATTGGGAGGTACACTTTGTACAGATTAATCGTGAGGCTAATATGGTGGCAGATGTGCTAGCAACACAAGGGTTTTAGTCTGTCCAAGGAGATATGACTTTTGTGCAACCGCCGGATCATGTTCTTGACGCGTTACACGCGGATGTTAGTGCTTCTATGTTATGATTTTTTGTAATCTATATGGTTTATAGGTGTAATTTTTTCCTCCAATTAGGTTAGGGAGGTTTTTTAACGAGGCACCTATCTACCTCTCTTTTTCATCATCAAAAAAATAAAAAATTTAAAATCTGTTTTGATTAATTTAACCAAAAGATTATAATTAATCACATAAATGAATCACATAATAAAAAGAAAATTAGATGTTACTGAAATAAAAATATATTTGTCATTGCTCTATGCATGCTTATGTTCCATTTAGGGGTGACACTGGGTGGGTCAGGGACGATTTTGCATTCTCCACTCCATCTCCAACACTTGCGGTTACGGTTTTGGAGAATCCCCATTAAATGTTTCGAGAATTTTTTCGTCCCCATACACATCCCTTACGGGTCCCCGTGGCTTTTGGTTAATCCTCGTACCCAAAAAAACAAAATTTAATACATTAAAACAAATTCTGAACATTAAATCTCCAAAACTAAAAACATAAATGATAAATTTAATTATACCAACAATAAACAAATCATTTCAAAACTATAAAACATGACAAAAATATTAACTATTGAAACATGGAGCTTGCACTACCTTTAAAAGAAAATATGTTAATAATAATTTCCAGTTCCAAATCATGATCCGTTTATTCTAAAACGAACTAGATTCGTTAATCTTTCCAACCATATAAATTACTGAATCTAGTTCGTTTATTCTGTAGTTCCAAATCATGATCCCCAAAATCTCAAGGAATTATATGAGGGGCAAGCTCGTCAAGAGAGGTATGAGACCTCTAAGGCTTTGTTTCGATGCAAGATGGTTGAGGGAACTCCAGTGGGAACTCATGTTCTCAAAATGATAGGGTACATTCAAACCTTGGAAAAGTTGGGCTTCCCTCTAAGTGTTGAATTGGCTACTGATGTTATCCTGCAATCGTTGCCAGATAGTTATAATCAGTTTGTTCTTAATTTCAATATGAATGAAATTAACAAATCATTGTCTTAGTTGCTTGGTCTGTTAAGAACAACATGAAAAAAGTTGGCTACAAACCTATTCTGATGGTCCGAAAGGATAACAGAAAAGGAAAGCCCAACAAAAGAAATGTTGCATTGAAACCTAAAAGAGGAGCTGGAAAAGAAGGAAAGTGTTTCCATTGCAACAATGTTGGACATTGGAAGAGAAACTGCCATGTCTATCTTGAGGGAATAAAGAAGGCAAGAGAAAATTGACAGTCTGGATCAGATATTTATGTTATTGATATTAATATATCAACATCCACTTCTTGGGTATTAGATACCGGTTGTAGTTCTCACATTTGTACTTCTGTACAGGGACTAAAAATGGGTAAAAAATTGGCAAAATGAGACGTGGACCTACGAGTGAGAAATGGAGCAAGAGTTGCTACATTAGCTATAGGAACATATACTTTGTCATTATCTAGTGGACTTGTTTTAGATTTAGAGGATTGTTATTTCGTACCTAGTTTGACTAAAAATATTATTTCAATTTCTTGTTTGGACAAGATTGGCTTTGAGATTATTATTAAGAATAATAGTTGTTCTTTTTATCTCAATAATGTTTTTTTTATGATACGACTCAATTAATAAATGGCCTCTATATCTTAGATCACTACAATTCCATATATAACACAAATACGAAAAGATAAAAAACAAATGACTCTAATCAAACTTATCTCTAGTATTGTCACTTGGGTCATATAAGTGAGAAACGCATATCAAAACTTCATAAAGATGGATTTTTGGATTCTTTTGTTTTCGAACAATTTAATATATGTGAACCCTGCTTATGGGAAAAATGACCAAATCACCTTTGACGGTAAAAACAAGCGAGCAAGTGATTTATTAGGTCTAATATATAGTGATGTATGTAGACCAATGAATACACAAGCCAGATAAGGGTTTCAATAATTCATTACTTTCGCTAACTATTTCAGTAGATATGGGTACATTTACTTAATGCATCATAAATCTGAAGCCCTTGAAAAGTTCAAGGAATTTAAGAATAAATTACAAAACCAATTAGGAAAGAGTATCAAAGCTCTTCAATCAGATCGAGGAGGAGAATACTTAAGCTTAGAGTTTGATGAACTTCTTAAAGAATGTGGGATTGTCTCACAACTTACACCTCATGGTACTCCACAACATAATAGAGTCTCTGAAAGGAGAAATCGAACATTTTTAGACATGGTTTGATCAATGATGAGTCATGATGATCTTCCAACTTCTTTTTGGGGACATGCGCTAGAAACAATTGCTTTCACACTAAATCATATTCTATCTAAATCGGTTCAAAAGACACCATATGAGATATGGACTGGGAAGCGTCCTAGTATGTCTTTTATGAAAATTTGGGGATACAAAATTTATGTTAAACATCAGATGTCTACAAAACTCGTATCCAAATCTCATAAGTGTAATTTTGTAGGGCATCCTAAAGAAACTAAAGGATACTATTTCTTCAATCCTTCTAAGAACAAAGTGATTGTTGCTTGAACAAGAGTCTTCCTCGAAAGAGAATTTATTTTCAAATGAAGTGGGAGAAATATTAAACTTGAGGAAATTCAAGATCAACCACAAATCATTAACCGGAGATTGAACAACAACAAGTTCCACAAATAGTTGAGAAACATCCAACCATTCTTGAAACACAACCACTGCGGAGATCTATAAGATAATGCAATGCGCCTGAGAGATATGGATTTCTCGTCACATTGCATGGTGATGTTCTCCTCATGGACCAAGATGAGCCTAGGACTTATTAGGAAGTAGTGGGGAGCCCAGACTCCAAGAAATGGCTAAAAGCCATGAAATACGAGATGGATTCCATGTTAGAAAACCAAGTATGGACTTTGGTTGACCCACCCGAAGGGATAAAGCCCATATGGTGTAAATGGGTATTCAAAAAGAAGATTGACATAGAGGGAAATGTACAAACATAAAAAGGGCGATTGGTCGCTAAGGGATTTCGTCAGATTCATGGTATAGACTATGATGAAATGTTTTCTCCTGTTGTTATGTTTAAATCCATTCGAATATTGCTTGTAATAGCTGCATTTTACGATTATGAAATCTGGAAAATGGATGTTAAAACTGCTTTCCTCAATGGAAAATTAGATGAGGATGTGTATATGACACAACCTGGGGGTTTTGTCGATCCAAAAGATGCCTGAAAAGTATGCAAGCTACAAAGATCCATTTATGGGTTGAAGCAAGCTTCTCGAAGTTGGAATCTTCGTTTTAATGATGTAATCAAAGAATTTGGTTTTATTAAAAATAAAGATGAGCCATGTGTTTTCAAGAAAACTAGTGGGAGCACTATTGCATTCTTGGTATTGTATGTGGATGACATATTAATAATAGGAAATGACATACCTACCTTACAGTCTGTAAAGACTTGGTTAGGAAAATGTTTTTCTATGAAAGACTTAGATGAAGCAACCTATATATTAGGAGTCAAGATCTATAGAGATAGATCAAGACAAATCTTAGGACTAAGTCAAAATACATACATAGATAAAGTATTGAAAATATTCGGTATGGAAAAATCTAAAAGAGGATTCTTACCTATGAGACATGGTATTTCACTCTCGAAGGAAATGTGTCCTTCAACGCCTTAAGAAAGAGAGCTCATGAGTAAGATTCCATATGCTTTGATTATTGGATCTATCATGTATGCCATGATATGTACACATCCGAATGTATCATATGCTTTAAGTATGACAAGTCGGTACCAAGTAGATCCCGGTGAAGGTCATTGGGTTACAGTAAAAAACATCCTTAAGTACTTAAGAAGAAATAAGGATACATTCCTTATGTATGGAGGTGAGGAAGAGCTAAGTATAAAAGTTTATAATGACGCAAGCTTTCAAACCAATAAGGATGGTTCTCGATCGCAACCGGGTTTTGCCTTAATAGAGGTGCTGGAAAAGCTCAAAGCAAGATACATTAGCAGATTCTACAACAGAAGCCGAGTATATTGCAGCAAGTGATGCTGCAAAGAGGTTGTTTGGATCAAAAAGTTATATCTGAACTAGGGGTTGTGCCTAGCATATCAAATGTTATAGACCTACGTTGTGACAACAACGGAGCCATAGCACAAGCAAAAGAACCCAGATCTCACCAGCGGTCAAAACACATACTTAGGCATTACCATCTCATTCGAGAAATCATTGATCGAGGGATGTAGAAATATGCAGAATACGAACGGATAAAAATATTGTCGATCCACTAACAAATCTGTAACAACGGAATCGCCAAGCTGTAATAACGGAGTCACCACCAGTCCCTTTTTATTGTATTAGGCGGATCGAAAAACCTAAAAACAAGCCAAAGATTACGAAATCTCAAGGGTTCGGGGGCACGATTACGTGTAAGGAAGGACTAGCACCCTCATCAAGCCCGGAGACCGGTGCTTACTTGATCACTAACATTTTTCTTATAACCTAGATGCGTGCATGCAAAGGTTAATACAAAAATCCACAAAGTTCTAGAATTGAATTGAACTCGCTCACAGCTAAGAAAATCAGAATCAATTTAGACGTAAATGGATTAAGGTATTAATCCTTAAAATTCGATAATGCACTTTCGCATGGGAGTCTTGACCGTTCTCACAACGGCTAGGGGAAGACCAAATTAACCCTAACTGAAAATACACCTTATTTTCATGATGCAAAGAAAGATCCTTTTTAAATGATGTCTTATTAGCCCTTTTTAATTTTATGGGTGATTTAATGTTCAAAATTAATTATTTACAAATTACCTACTTTTCTAAGAATTACCCTAAGAGTTAATTATTTACACATTATTTACTTTTTTAAAAGTTACCTAAGGAGTTTATGGAAACTAATCCTAGAAGGCTTTATTAAAGTATTTACAAATTACTATATTTAAAAAACTACCTAGAGAGATTTACTTACAATTAAATAATTATTTACCGCTTTTTAGAGAATTGTCAAGTTAGTTTTTATTTACCATCATTATAATTAATGAATTATTCACCTCTTTTTAAAGATTTATCTTAGGGTTTTATTTAACTATTTACAATTAAAGTGAGGTATAAAATATCTAAGTCATTTATTAAAGAAACTAACCTAAAAAGTATCCATATTAAATTATTTAGTAACTTATTTCCTTTTAAAAGAACATTGATTATTTAAAGATTTACTTAACTTAATATTTTACCGAGTTAAAATATATGAGGATGAACAAAACATAAGACAGGGTAAATATACACAAATCAAATGATGAATTTAAATGTATAAAAATAATAAAAAACTAAAATAAAAGATTAAGGTTAAGAAATCGCAAACATTGGGATCAAGTTCGAGCTTGCCGACGAGGGTACGGGTTGTTAGTACCGTTGTCGCTGCCGCTACTGAACGTCGGCTGCTGCTAGTACACGCTGTCAGCCACCATATGCCGACGACGTGCCTCTATGGGGCTGCTGCTTCGGTAGTGTTGCCGGCCTTCCCTTTCGCTGCTTGTTGGATATGATCTCTTATAATCTTCCTATATCTGAGATGGCTAGGATCTTACGTAATCTGATTTGCTTGATAAGATCGATTTGTATTTAATCCCCTTTTCTTTGCTTGCAAGGCATGACCGATGACGTGGTGGCTTGGTAGGGATTCAAATAGAAAGAGTATTACACAAGAAAAGCTAGGGTTTATTTGCGTATGGGCCTAATTAAGATCACTATACATGGATTCTTTTTGAGTTTTGCATTTTATATATTTTTTGGGCTTTTGTATCGTATATACATGGGCAGACAAAATAGGTGACTACAGCTGCCCCCATTTGCCCATTCTGATGAAACGGGAATAGGGCAAAGAACAAAGGCACTGATTTTGTCCAGCTGGATCGGTTGAACACAGCTTGTTTCTCCGAAGCGGCAGAAACAAATCGGGTGAAACTGATATGTCCTTTCAAAGCGGCAGTGGACAAATCAAATAACAATTCTTCAAATGACCTATTCCTCTAAAGTAGTAGAGAACAAATCAAATGAATTCAATCGGTAAAAAGACATGTTTTTCCAGAGCGGGAGAAACAAATCAGATAAAATTGGCATGTCCCCCAGAGCGACAGTGGACAAACCAGATAGCGATTCTTCAAATGAAGGTTCCATTCTCCTTGGGCTTGACGGATAGGCCATTATGCTAAAATAAAGGTTCCATTCTCCTTGGGCCTGAACGGATAGGCCATAAAGTTTTCCATTCTCCATGAGCTTGAACGAATATGCTATAAAGCTTTCCATTCTCCATGAGCCTGAACAGATAGGCTATAAAGGTTTTTATTCACCATGAGCCTGAACGGATAGTCCATAAAGGTTTCCATTCACCATGAGCCTAAACGGATAGGCTATAAAGGTTTTCATTCACCATGAGCTTGAACGGATAGGCCATAAAGGTTTCCATTCACCATGAGCCTGAACGGATAGGCTTCAAATAAAAAAATGTCATACATCTTCTAAGGATGGCAAGAAATGTGGTTTGCTCCTTTAAAATTAATCCAGTAATTTTGTGCTTTTGATTGGTAGCGGTTCTTCAAGGCTTCTGATGAACACTTCTAAATTTCTTGTATGGGAAACTTTGCAGCAAAACTTATTTCCTCCTTGGATTTCTTGGAATGATTTTCCTCGCAGCAAAGCTTTGCCCCAATCTGTAGGAAATTCTATGCTTAAGCAAATGATATAATCAGAGTCAAAATAATGAAATGCATTAAAATTCTTGTTCTTCTTTAAGTCACATTCAGAGTAATGTTCAAAAATCTCTTATGTTGTATGAATGCAAATCCATAGGCTCCCATTTCAACGTGCCAGAAAAGGGTTCAAAAGAAAAGTTCCAGAGATTGAAAGGTGATCAATAAGAGGAGGGACGAAGTGTCCAAATATCAAAGACCGAAGTGCTATGAGTCAATCCCTCGACAGTTTTTCCAGATGCTCCTACTGCCAAAAATTCTTCAAAGGTCATGCTGAACGTTGAACGTAACTCCAAATAAACATTCCCGCCCCACATATTCAAACCGCCCTTCATGGGTTTTCAACTTGAATCCATCCTATTTCCAAGACGCCATTTTCAGGTTTTCATCTTGGACTCTCATTTTTCCTCTTTTCTTCTTTTTTTTCAAACGTAATAGCGTTTGAATGAATCTGAATTCACGGGGTTTTCTAGCTCATCCTCATCCATCTCAGGCAAAATTAAGTCTCTAGTAAATGCCTTGGATACCATATAGGGCCCTTCCCAGTTAGGTGACCACTTTCCTCAAGAATCTTTTTGAATTGGCAGCTTCTTTCTTAGGACAAGGTCACCCTCTTAGAATTCTCTTGGGTGAACTTTCTTGTTCTAAGCTTGCATCATCCTCTTTTGGTACATTTGGCCATGGAAAATTGCCTTCAATCTCTTTTCTTCGATTAAGTTCAACTGATCATATCGTGCCTGAACCCATTTCGCCTTATCCAATTTTGCTTCCATCAAAGCATAGAGTGAAGGAATCCTGACTTCAATTGGTAGCACAGCTTCCATACCATAAACCAAGGAAAACGTTGTTGCCCTTGTAGATGTTCGTACGACCGTTTGGTAGGCATATAGTGCGAATGGAAACTTTTTTGCCAGTTCTTGTAAGTGTCCGCCATTTTACAGATTATTTTCTTGATGTTTTTGTTGGCAGCCTCTACTGCTCCATTCATCTTTGGGTAATAAGTCATTGAATTGTGGTGTTTGGTTTGAAATTGCTCACAAACTGCAGCTATCATTTTGTTGTTTAAATTTGAAGCGTTGTCAATGATAATGCTCTCAGGGAGCCCATAACGACAGATGATCTCCTTCTTAAGGAATTTACAGACCGTGGATCTAGTGACATTTGCGTATGATGCCGCTTCAACCTATTTGGTGAAATAATCAACTACCACCAAAATGAACCTATGTTTGTTAGAAGCTTTCGGATAGATCTGCTCAATCACATTTATGCCCCATCTCGAGAAGGGCTATGGCGAAGTCATCACATGTAGAGATTGCGGTGAAGCATGTATCTTATCAGAATAAATTTGACATTTATGGCATATCTGTGCATAATTGATGCAGTCCCCCTCCATGGTACACCAGTAATAGCCCAATCGCATGATTATCCTAGCCATGGCGAACCCACTAGGATGAGTCGTGCATACCTCTTTGTGAATTTCTTCCAGGATCAATTGGGCTTCCTTGGCACCTACACATCTTAACAAAACTTGGTCTCAACTCTTTTTGTACAGGGTTTCTCCATCCAAAACATTCCCTGCAGCCATTCTTCGAAGTGTTCTTTTGTCATTTTCCGTTGCTTGAGCTGGATACTCTTGAAATTTGATGTATTGCAGTATGTCATGGTACCATAGGAGACCATCTTCTTCCTCGCCTACATGGTAACAATGCTTAGGCAATTCTAAAACCTATATTTGTACGGGCATCATTTTCACATCCTCACTTGCTTTAAAGGTTGCTGTCAACGTGGCCAAGGCGTCTGCCATTTGGTTTTCTTCCCTCGGGAGGTAGTTGAAGGTGACTTCCTCGAATTCTTTGATTAGTTCAAGGATTATTTTTTAATACCCAATTAATTTTGAATCCTTTGTCTCCCATTCTTCGTGAATTTGATAGATGACCAGAGTTGAGTCTCTGTAAACTTTTAAGACCCTTACCTTTTTCTTTATGGCCGCTTGCAATCCCATGATGCAGGCTTCATACTCTGCCATATTGTTGGTACAGAAAAACTTCAGGCGACTAGTGCATGGGTAGTGATCACCCTCTAGAGAAACCAGGACTGTCCCAATACCATGGCCCAAGGCATTAGAGGCCCATCAAAGTTAAGAACCCATTGGTTGTTTTCGACCGTAACACACATCAAGTTTTTATCTGGAAAATCAAACTCCAAAGCTTCATAATCATCGTAGGCGTGATTCGCTAAAAAGTCTGCTATGGCACTTCCTTTCACCGCCTTTTGACTGACGTATTGGATGTCAAATTTTGTTAGCAGCATTTGCCAACAAGCTACTCTTTCTGATAAAGCCGGTGCTTCCATCATAAATTTTAATGGACCCAGCTTAGATATCAACCACGTAGTGTGGTATAGTAGGTACAGCCTGAGCCTTTTTGATGCCCAAACCAAAGTGCAACACATCTTTTCAATTGGAGGGTACCTTGATTCACAATCTGTAAACTTCTTACTCAAATAATAGATTACCCTCTCCTTTTGGCTTGTTTCATCATGCTGCCCCAACACACATCCCAATGAATTTTCCTGTATGGTTAAGTATAAAATCAAAGGCCTTTTTAAGACTAGGGGCACCAATAATGACAGATTTGTCAACTGCTTTTTAATTCGCTCAAAAGCTATTTGGCATTCTTCATTCCACTTTCTAGGATTTTCCTTTATAAGTAGCTTGAATACTGGGCTACATTTTTCGATCAGTTGGGAAATGAACCTGCAATATAATTGAGCCTGCCTAGAAAACCACGAACCTCTTTTTGCGTTTGCAAAGGAAAAAGCTATTGTATTGCTTTCACTTTGTCAAGGTCCACTTCTATCCCTTTTCCGCTTACTATGAATCCTAAGATTTTTCTTGAAGTTACCCTAAATGTGCACTTAGCGGGATTGAGCTTCAATTGAAACTTTCTCAACCTCTTGAAAAGCTTTTCTAAGTTCAGGATGTGTTCCTCCTCTGTTCGGGACTTGGTAATCATGTCATCCATATATACCTCAATTTTCCGATGAATCATATCATGGAACAAGTTTGCCATGGTTCTCTGATAAGTTGCCCCAACGTTCTTTAATCCGAACGGTATCACCTTATAGCAAAAAGTGCCTCATTGTGTTACAGACGTGGTTTTCTCTATGTCCGCATGGCACATCTTAATTTGGTTGTAGCCTGAGAAGCTGTCTATGAATGAAAACAACGACTGTCTAGCAGTATTGTCCACTAAAGTGTCAATGTGTGGGAGCGGGAAATTATCCTTCGGGCTTGCACGATTTAGGTCCCTGTAGTCGATACACATGCGAACCTTTCCATCTTTCTTCGGGACTGGCACAATGTTAGCCACTTATTTCGGTATCTAGCTTCTTGCAGGAAACTGGCGTCATATTGCTTTTTCACCTCATCCTTAATTTTCAAAAGCATGTTTATCTTCATTCTTCATAATTTTTGCTGCACGGGTCGACACCCTGGCTTTATCGGCAAGCGATGAACCACGATGTCTGTATCCAAACCTGGCATGTCTTGGTATGACCAGGAAAACACATCCTTGTAACTATACAAGAGCTCAACCAAACTCTGTCGGGTCTGTGCAGTGATCGTAGTGCCAATTTTCACTTCGCGCCTTTCTTCTTCAGTCCTAAGGTTTATAATTTTTGACTGCTCTTTGTGGGGAGCAATCTTTTTCTCTTCACTTTTCATCAGTCGGAAGAGATCTTCTAGGATATTGACCTGAACCTCATTTTCAGGATCATCGCATCCTTCTGGCATATAGGCTGCTCAAAATCAACCCTCGATTCGGACTCATATCATTTACGTCATTGATATTTGGAGACCTATAAAGAATGAGAATATATCGGCATTTGGGCAAAAGAAAAAAAGATAAAATATTTTTTATTGTTTTTTTCTTTGATGCACAAAATGCACTTTATTGAAATGAGAACCATAATGATTTAGCATATGCCCTTTACATAAGTGATCCCCTACAATTTTCGGTCTAAAACAGAGGGTTAGTTTTGAAAATTACTCTAAAAGAGACTTAAAAACTACATGAAGTTCTTCTGCAGTCCAATTATTAAGCTCGTCACATGGGAAAATCATTGACAGATATCTGCCCACTTCCATTTTAACTTTTTAATACTCATCTTGCCAAACATATCTGCAATCTCATCCACATCCTTCTCATCCTAGGTTGAGCCATGGTTCACAAACCCCCTGATGTAAATGTAGAACTAAGGGGTGGAAACGTCATTGGATCCCATGCGATATCCTCCCCTTTGAGTCTACTCTTTCTTCTCTCTTGATTCTTCATTATGGCGACTCTTCTCTAGGCCACATTGGGCTTAAATCCTAGTCAAAACATGTCATTCTCAGCAACAGTTACTGGGTACAGCCTACCCTAGTGATATTTCCCAAATCCTTTGCATGCTTTAGCACCCTTTCCTAAAGTTTCTCTCACTTGCGTCTTCGCACATTTGGATAAACCCGACATTCGGATCTTTCTTCCTTCGGCAACAAAGGTCGCGTTCACCAACTCCAGTGACCTGAAGGAGCATTCTATTGCCCCTGCATCAATCTCGATGTAGGGAGCTTCAGCTATTACCAAGGCAATAAAATACTCCTCTGCGCCAATAGTTATTAACTGTCCATCAACCATGAATTTTACCTTTTGGTGTAGCATGGATGGAACTGCCCTCGTTGTATAAATCCACGGATGCCTCAGAAGGCATCTATAAGTTGGCCAAATGTTCATTACCACAAAGTTGACCTCAAACGTAGATGGTCCAATCTATAGAGGGGCCTCTATCTTTCCTAGTACCTCTCTTTGCATTCTATCAAATGCTCAAACCGTATTCCGATAAGACCTTATATGAGTCTCGTCTATCAGCAATTTCTTCAATGTGGACATGAATATGGTCTTTATGAGCCTGCAGCTATTTCTTCAAAGCTTCAACTCCCAAACGGAGTAATTCAGCTTTGGCTCCCTTGACCTTCTCTTCCTTCAACTTCTCTTAGAGCTCTCGATTCAGATTTTTGTACTTTTTGAGGTTGTGTCGTGCATCTGAATAGTATTCCTCCAAGTGTTGTTTCTCTTTATCGAGTTGTTCTACTTTTTCCTTCTGCTTTCGGGCTTCACGCTGCCATTCTTTCAATTCTTTCTTCATCTTCTCTAACTGTGCATTTTCTTCCTCCGAAGTCTTGGAAATACCTGCTCGTGCCTTCAAATGATTGTTCTCTTGTGTTAACTCCTGCACATCTCTTAGGTAGATTTCCTAGTTTGCCAACAAAGTCTTCACTTTTTTCTGATAACCCTCTCGTTCAACCTGCTCTGCGAGGAGTTCACTTTCCAGTTTAGTCACCCTATCCCATAGCTTCACTTTCTCTTTCTTAGAGTCCTGCTTGTAGATTTCAAGCTCAGTGAGCAGGATGCCATGCTGTGGGTTTTCTAATACACACTCCAAGACTGGTACGCCTATGTTATCAACTCTCCGCCTCCTCCAACTTGTGTACTCGAGTACAATACTGGCAAATAGTGCTACCTCCATTCGGAATGTCTATTTCCACTCTTTGGCTAGATCCATGACTCGTCTAGTAGAATTAGCTTCCGTGTAAGAGAATTCTTCCTCTCGTAGCCCATGTGTCATTGGGATGAACTGTCGAGAAGCATACTAGCAAAGGAGCATAACTGGAAGTTCCCAATAGGCCGATAAGGGGAACCCACTCCATCCTTCCGTACTTGTACAAGATCGGAACTGGATACATCCATAGAGCTCTCCATGTCACATCAACATCAGTGAGATTTTTGAAGAAGATTACCCATTGTTCTTGCTTTCCATTTCGCAGCCACTGCTTTTTGATGATTTCCTTGATGGGGACCAGGTCTCGGGATGTTGGATGTTTGCCTATCTTCTTGCTATCCCAAAAGTTACTTTGCAGACATAAATAAAGAAGCTGAGAGCGACCATGGAATTGCCCTCTACCTTGAGTTCTGCAAAAGTTCAAGGATCTGAAAGTTTCTGCCAGAATAGCCGGGATCGGATTCACATTCTTCTGGACCAACAAATCTACCAAGGCTATCTCGATGTGACCCAGAACCTTGGGGAAGATCACTAACCCGTAGATTGCCAAAGCGAGCAGATCAAGGACTCTCCCATGCTTCATATCCGTCGTGATCTAGGCGTAAATGAACTCCCATATGAAGCAAGTGCTCTTGTTTTTCTCATCAACATGGACATTCACTTCTTCGACATGTAGACCGGCAAGCTTGGCAAATTTCTTTCTACATCCCGAGTTCTTCTCCTTTCAGTATATCTTATCTGGCTTTTCTAGATCCAGGTGCAATAAGACCATGAATTCCTCAATAGTGGGAGTCATGTCTTCTTGATTGGAGATGAAGCATCGATAATCTGAGTCCCAAAATTCAACAGCTTCTAGTATCATGGACTCATCTATTTCCACTCCAAGCAATAGGGCTATGTCTCCATATCTCTTAGTGAACACGGCTTGGTCCTAGGCTTCTAGGCTCTCCCAAACAACAATCAATCCGGATAAATGGTTATGAGGCAACCCCATATGTACTTGCTTTGGCAGGTCTACAATGGTATCTCTCTGCCCACTATATCTATGTTGGTGGTGAAGCTCCGTGGACTCACTTCGTACCTCTGTGTTCGAGCGGAGATTCCTGAACTGGACAATATGACTCATATACTCATGATCCCTGATTGCACAATGTCTCATAATACCAAGTGGTCGCAATGCGATGTCTGCACTAAAAGGATCAAAAAGGTGTTAGTGTATATATAATAAGATAAATTCAAGAATAAAATGCGAAAAACTAAAGTAATTAAAGCGGAAAGATAAAACCTATGGTTTCACATGGCTTGATGGGGTGGGCTTACTAAGACGAACATTCATGCGGGTTTGGATCTAAAAGAGTTCTTGAACTGCCCTTATCCCCTACTCCAAGGTGGATAAGAAGTTCAATTCTGGCCCATCACAGGCTTACGAATTGAACACGGCTCAAGGGGATACATTTCCGTTATGCCCATACGGTGGGTTTCTCACGAAAGCATAAGTACGCTAGATCCCAGAAGACTTTCACTAGCCTGTACGGAGGGTTACTCGTGAAGGCATAGCTATTTTCTTCCAGTTAGGTTTGATAGAGCTCGGGTAGAAGGCTCATGTTATGATGCAAACAGAAAATGCACACATAAAAATACAACAGATTACTAAGGAAAATAACTTGTGATAAAGTAAAAGTTGTGCCCTCTTAAATAGTCCCCAACGGAGTCGCCAAGCTGTAACAACGAATTCGCCAAGCTGTAACAACGAAGTCGCCACCGGTCCTCTATTATTGTATTAGGCGGACCGAAAACCTAAAAACAAACTAGAGATTATGAAATCTCAAGGGTTCGGGGGCACGGGTACGCGTAGGGAAGGATTAGCACCCCCATCACGCTCAGAGACCGGCGTTTACTTGATCACTAACATTTTTCTTATAACCCGGATACGTGCATGCAAAGGTTAATATAAAAATCCACAAAGTTCTAGAATTGGCTCGAACTCGCTCACAACTGAGAAAATCTGAATCAATTTAGACGCAAAGGGATTAAGGTATTAATCCTTGAAATTCGATAATTCACTTTCGCATAGAAGCCTTGACCATTCCCACAACGGCTAGGGGAAGACCGAATTAACCCTAATTGAAAATACACCTCATTTTCATGATACAAAGAAAGATCTTTTTTAAATGATGTCTTATTAGCCTTTTTTAATTTTATGGGTAATTTAATGTTCAAAATTAATTATTTACAAATTACCTACTTTTCTAAGAATTACCCTAAGGGTTAATTATTTACACATTATTTACTTTTTTAAAAGTTATATAAGGAGTTTATGGAAACTAATCCTAGAAGGCTTTATTAAAGTATTTACAAATTACTATATTTAAAAAAACTACCTAGAGAGTTTTACTTACAATTAAATAATTATTTACCCCTTTTTAGAGAATTACCAAGTTAGTTTTTATTTACCATCATTATAATTAATGAATTATTCACCTCTTTTTAAAGATTTATCTTAGGGTTTTATTTAACTATTTACAATTAAAGTGAGGTATAAAATATCTAAGTCATTTATTAAAGAAACTAACCTAAAAAGTATCCATATTAAATTATTTAATAACTTCTTTCCTTTTAAAAGAACATTGATTATTTAAAGATTTACTTAACTTAATATTTTACCGAGTTAAAATATATGAGGATGAAAAAAACATAAGACATGGTAAATATACACAAATCAAATGATGAATTTAAATGCATAAAAACAATAAAAACTAAAATAAAAGATTAAGGTTAAGAAATCGCAAATATTGGGATCAAGTTTGAGCTTGTCAATGTGGGTACAGATTGTTGGTACTGTTGTTGCTGCCGCTAGTAAACGTTGGCTGCTGCTGCTACACACCATCAGCCACCACATGCCAATGGTGTGCCTCCATGGGGCTGCTGCTTCGGTAGTGTTGTCGGCCTTCCCTTTGGGTGATGCAGAATTTTTCAAGAGCTTTGATTTGGTGAGGACCCGTACCCCTTCTCTTCCTTACCCGAGACCAAGTACTCAAGGAAACAAAAGAATAAAAATAAAAATATATGAAGACAAAATTTTGGGTAAAAATACCTCAAAGAAACTGTTTGTATTTCTCTTCAACCTCTGTATTACAATTGTTTCTCTTTCTGAATGTGTTTCTCAATGTTTGGTGTGTAAAAATAATGTGAATATCTAATTACAATGGAATGAGGCCTATTTATAGGCTTCAAGAAACCCTAAATCAAAAACCCTAAAAGCATATTCCCTACTTATGCTCAACATTCTTGGAAAGAGAATAATGCCATTACTTGGGCATCAAACTCTTTCCTTGCATTCAATATGAGTTAAAACAAATAGGGAAATGTCTAATCTTGAATTTAATTACAAATATTAAAGAAAATAATTGAAAATTCGTAATAAACTCAAATTCTCGTATTGAACCCGTATCCGATTTTTTGCACGCTGTCTTCAGTAAAATAAGCATATCTTGAGCTCCCGAAGTCCGATTGAGGCGTTTCAAGATGCATTGGAAAGGTAATCAAAAGACGGTCAATACATAAAAAGACGGTCAATGCTTGGATCCTATTGGAAATTTGCCATGAGTCCACAGTGAGAATTCCTTGCGCATCACTTGACTTTCCATACTTGTTGGATATGATCTCTTGTAATCTTCTCATATCTGAGATGGCTAGGATCTTGCGTGATCTGATTTTCTTGATAAGATCGATTCGTATTTAATCCCCTTTTCTTTGCTTGCAAGACATGACCGATGACATGGCAGCTTGGTAGGGATTCAAATAGAAAGAGTATTGTATAAGAAAAGCTAGAGTTTCTTTGCGTATGGGCCTAATTTAGCCCACAGTACATTGATTCTTTTTGAGTTTTGCATTTTATATATTTTTGGACTTTTGTATCGTATATACATGGGTGGAAAAAATAGGTGACTACAAAAGCCTCTAACATAGTAAAAACATGATCGTCACACTAAGTCTCTTGGTATTAGATACATGAGTGATTGATCTTAGTGCTAGTGGGAGATTGTTGGAGTATGCCCAAAGACCAATCATGAGATGATTGTAAAAGACATACTTATTTTATCTTGTTTATTAATATAAAGCCATTATTATTATTTCAGTCTTATTATGTGTTTATAAATAAACTGCATTATAGTAAAGTCCTTAGAATAATATAGTTATTCTTAGAATGTCCTTAGTCAAGTATTATTGTGGGCATGGACAAGAATAATATATTAAGACTAATATGTAGTTTATTGATGACAAAGTGTTATCATTGACACAGAGATGTCAAAATCAATACATAAGTATGTGTTAGAGAACGACAAACTGGACTGACCTGCTATGAGCGTGTTTCTTGAATTATTATGTGTCAGTCACAACATTGCTCATAATGATAACTACATGTATGATCCTCAGACTTGAGATCATCATTATTTCAACATTGTGAGTGACATATTTTGATACAATCAAACATGTGTCGTAACTAACTACGCTATAAAGACTGATATTAGATATATTGCAATGTATGTAGCGTAATATGGTTGATCAAGATAGGATTTGTCTCCCCTACATAATAAGAGTAATATCATAGGCCACTTGATTGAGTGAGACTAGAAATGCATGGCCATGCTCGAATAAATTGATATGAGATGTCATAGTTATTCGTTTATAATAGTCTACTCAAGATATCAAGAAATATTAGATGGACTATACAAGTGTGACTAGTCTATGACTTGTGTCCGATCTAGATATAAGGACAAAAGGATGTAATACATGAAAAGAGTTAATCACAAAAAAAGGTTATGTCAAATCTGTAACACCCATTTTCCCGTATCCACACTGAATACGAGTCAAAGGTATCACAAAACATTCGTAAAACCCTCTACACTTGTAATTCGGTAAAAAAAATTCTTTAAAAATATTACAATGTATTTAGTTTTTATTTACAAATCTAGTTATTCGTGTAAAGTTTAAAAATAATATTTTCATCTTCAAATCGAGTTTATTTTTAGGCAGTAACTTATCAATTTAATTTGTCTTGATATAATTAATAAAACTGCCTGATTTAAAATTCATCCAGATACTAAATAAAACACAATTCTATCAGAGCAGGCATACCCTTTTAATATACATGCCAACTAGTAAATATCAAACAGTATTAAAAGATATCTTACTGATACTGATGTACCTGTTATTGATTGATGATGTCCGTATATGCTCCTTACTCCAACCATTTCTTCTTTCCTACGTGTAAAACAGTTACACGCTAAGTATTTACTTAGTGAGGCAATAATTCAAATTCAAGTGCAATTGTCATAATATCAATATTAATGATTAACAATGCATATGATCACCTTACCAGTATATGCGCGTTAACATAAATAAATATGTATATCAAAGTGATAAGATTAGATCTTACCAATACCGTTGCCATTTCCATCCGTAAGCTTTCAATGCTTACACATACCTTTTTCCATTTCTATTTGCAAGCTTTCAAGCTTATCTTTCTGTTTCTTTTCGATTCTTTTCCATTTATGTAGCCCAAGGTATCGAATTAAGAGATTCTATGTACACGAGTCATCCCCCCATACCCAACCTTTCTTGAGTATGTGTATTTTTTGCACTCTACTGGGAGTGCTTAGCACCGAAGTGCTTCTGTATACTTACCGGAGTATACAATATATCCCTCATTGAGTTTTTATGAAATTACTCTGAATTGCTTAGCACCCGTAATAAGTCCGTAGATTCAAACCATGCATGAGTATACTCCTCAATGAGTATTTATAAAATTTGCACTTTACCTGAAGTGCTTAGAATCTTTATACAGCTGTTTATGACTCTATGGCTAGCCAACTATACCTTTGAACCTCTATATCATACTTGGGCTTTATATCATCAAATATTTCATCCATGGCAATGTATATCAATTTATATTAACATGAAGCAGTTCATAACCGAATAACATTAATAGTAAATCATCAACAATAACTAGTGATCAATGCATTTATTTCAACCTTTGACATATTTAAAGTATGTCAAATGTATGATCAATGACATAATTATCATGATAATATATAAACCAGGCAGACTCATTGCAAGTCTTACCAGTGAGGTATAAAACATCTATGTATAATGTTATGTATGCATTGCACTCATCCGGGCCATGTATTAGTATGCCTCACTAAGTCCTCTTCGATGCTTTCCTTCATTGTGCCTTGAACCTCCCTTGATTCGAACTTAACTTCATAATTCAAATAAGTAAAATATTTGTTAGATCTCAATCTAACAATATGTTACATATTGTCCAATATAATCATTCGAATACAAAATCTCCAAACATTTTCTTTTCTTCCTTGTATTGTTCAAAAACTCATTATGGTCCTTAGTGACCAATTTGAACTTCCATTAACCCTTTTAAAGCTTACCAATCAACCTTAGATACAAAGTGTATCAATTCTCATTTTCTGGCAGTTTGCAGTACATCCAAAGAAATATTTCTATAAAATAATATACAACTCGGAATTTGATTCTGTTTATTCTGAAATAAACTAGATTCAATAAGCTTTTCAACCATATAAATTAATATCCCAAATTCAACTTGTACGATTTATGGCGAATTTTCAAAGTCAATTTCCAGTATTGAATTTCGGAACAGCCTGCTATACTATTTTCTGACCTTTCACCACTTAAAAATTCATATCTTTTTACTTGGAACTCGAAATCAGTTTCCGTTTGTTGGACACAAAACTAGACAAACAAATATTTACATCGGTATAAAATTCACCTTCTAACCATTTTTTTAGAATTTATGGTGAATTTTCAAAGTTACTGCCATAAACCAGTTTTTCTACACAACTTCTATAAACAACTTCAACTTTTATACTAACTTCTCCTTACTTCTCTACTTTTCAATTTAGTCCAATCACTAGCTTTAAACCACCAACTCATCACATTCTTCATCAAATAATTATTCACAAAAATTCTCCCTAATTTTCCTTATTTACCGAAATAGGTACTAAAATGCAAAGATAAGGATTCATGTTTCTTAACTTTGCAATTTAGTCCCCAATTCAACAATACTACCTTAATTCCATCATTACAACTAAAAATCAGATTTAACCCCCATACAAAAATTCAATTTCGATTTGGTCACTTAACTTCATTTTCAAAATGTCAAAATGGTCACTAATTCAATTCAACATCAATTTGGCATTCTAACTTCATTTTCTTATCTCTAACATCATTAATAACACAAATACACTCCAAATTATAAAAATTCAGATTTGCTCCTTCAACTTTTCAAGTTGCCGAAATGGTCTCTACACAATTTGACTTAGGGTTTTGCTTCCAAACAATAATTCAAGCTTACTAGATCATTATTTCAACATCACAAACCCTAAATTAAACTTGAATCCATAAACCCTAATCATCTTCATAATAATCAAAACATGTAAAACTTAAATCCTAACTCAATATCATGATTTTACCATCATACTAGCTTGATTTCAACTTGAATTCAATCATGGAATCATAAAATCTCAAAAGCCCCAATTTGATCCACAAACCCTAATTTCTTTCTCATGTAAATTCTCATCAATCAAGCATGGATTCCATGGATTATTGATATCAAAAGATAGAGATTGAACAGTAGAACAACTTTGTAGTTGAAGAGATTACCTGAAAACCAAGTTTCGGGGCTTGAATCGAGCTTGGAAAAAATTTTCTCTTTCTTTCCCTAGACCTCACGTTTGTTGCTGGAAAATATGAACATTTTTTTCATCTTTTTACCATTACTTTACACATATATCTATTAAATGAATATTAAATTCATTTAATAGTGAAATTACAATTTTGCCCTTTTTATCCAATGGTTGAGATTGATTTTATCATCAATCAAGGGCCAAGATTTAATCTTCCATTTCCTCTTTCCAAAATTTCCCTTATAACTTTTTAAATATTTCAAAATTGCCATTAGGGCCAAATAACCAATTTGCCATCCAACTAGTCTTTATTTACTAGTTTGTTTCCAAATTGTCATTCCATTACAATCTAACTAAATCTAGTTAAAATTCAGCCAACCATAATAAAATATTCTTAAAATAACATTTTATGATTTTTCCATAGCTTTTGGATCAGTCTCCAAAATTTCCATTCGATCCAATATAACGATAAATAATCCTTTACTCAGAAATAAACTGTAGGATTCATCTTGAATTGAACTAAAAATATTTCCAACACTTGGAAATGACTTTTATAACCTTTTTCTATCATATGGCAAAATTTTAAAATTTTCCAGTTCGTTCCGGGTATCTGAATTCCACTTAAATTTTAACTGTGATTTTCCCAATAATCGAAGTATCAGATCGAACCAATAATTTCGCATTCGATTCACACCCTTAGATGATCTATTTATTTACGAAATAAAAACCCTTAACTTTTAGGAAATTACAACTTTAGTCCCCAAACTTTTCCAAAGTTTATACTTTAGCCATACAATTTTCAAAATTTACATTTTGGTCACTACCTTCTTAAACTTCAATTCCCATTCCAATTTTCCTTGGAATTCAAACAAAATTTAAGAATACCTTATTCAATTCACTATCTATCACATGAGACCTTTAAACCTTAGAAATTTCCTTTCCAAAACCCATAATTAAAGAAATCCTAACTTTCGCATTTTCGTCATTTTAGTCACTAAGTTAGCTTTTAAGCTATTATCTTAGTACTAAATGACCCTTAATCAACTTAGTAAATTTTGTGGTATTACAAAATCATGACTTCCTGTAACTTAGGTAGCAATGATGTATTGCTAGATGTCACTCAATGCTTGTAATATTAGAATTGTTCTAGATATTACTACTAACGTTGCATGAACCTAAAAGGGTCACACCCTATTATTGAAATGAACAAATATTGACTAGGTAGCATGCGTACAAATTTGTTGTGCACGAAATAAGTAAAAAATCAAAATTATTATGATTATTGTAATTATAGATAGTTTCATTTATATATATTTTAATACTAGATAATTATTGTAATTATCAGATACTATTAAAATATATATATATCCCTAAAGAAACCTGATTGAAGTAGAATCAGATTCTACATATTTAATTATATTCGGTTAAATATATTGTATATTTAAAGAATCTAAATTTAATTAGAATTAGGGTTTTGAATGCTATATAAAGGTATAAGGTCTAGTAGCCAATGTATGCTTTTGCGAAAAAACTCTCTAACAGTTAGAGAAGAGAAAATATTGTTCGTTTCGTTTGGGTGGACTGCGTAGAGGTTGAAATGCTATTGTGACGACTTGGGATTCGATATCGTGCTAGAAGAATTGGATTCTCCTAACTCCCTGCGGTTTTCAGATTTAATTAAGGTAACATTTCATCCCTTTTCTCCCTGAATTCGTTCCTCGTACATGGATCACTTGTGGAGTACGCAAGATAATTTTTTCGCTACGCCATAGGGTGTACCAGCGTTTCCCAACACTTCGGTGATAAACTTCTCCTTTCTCTATTTCCATTTGATCTTCGGTGATAAACTTCCCCCATCCTCATCCCCGTGGGTGAAGATTTCGGTACCCGTTGGTTCGGTCCCCACAGCTTTTGGTTATTCCCTACTCGATTGCCACCCCTAGTTCCATTATATAAAAGTAGCTTATTTGTCAGGATCTAAACATAAATGATTTTTTATAGATTTTCATAATAATAAAAATTGTTTAAAAATCAGTAAATTTATAAAAAAAACAAAAAAATAACATTATTGTAAAAATTATACAACATTTTTAATGAAAATGCACATACTTGCAGAAAATTTAAGAAATTTGTTTAATAATAAAAGTCAAGTAACCTAAATTAGGGATGATAAAATTACCCGACCTGACCCGGTGTGTCCCAACTGGGTATTTCGTCTTGAATTTCGGGGATTGAAGAGGGGCAGGTTTTAGAAAGCATCGAGTCGGGGCAGGTTCAGGTATATTTCTTTAAATACCACTATATATAAACATTTTTCTGGTTTTTAAGATATTTTTGGGTCTGTGCTTATCGTAAATTTTTTTATACGTTGTTCAAGTTTTAACATATCTGATTCTGGCAGTCAATGGTCCAAGTTTATTCTTTTAAATATGTAATTTTTCACGTGGGTAATTTAAAAATTATTTTATTTTATTTTTTATATACATTTAAATTTCATTGAAGCCACATTTTGTGATCGTGATAGTGGATTGGTTGAATCCAACATTTATCGTCGGTGAAGATTAAAATTTAAAAAAAATTGAGGTCGGGTCAGGTTTAAGAGTTTATGTGTCGGGGCGGGCCAAGATGGGTAAATTAATATTTAATTTCAGAACGGGTTTGGGACAGCCAAAATCCCGTCCCGCCCCGTTGCCATCTCTAACTTAAATGAATTTCAATGAATTTACAACTAATTGGTTTCATAAAAGAATACACATTGGTATAATAAACTGAATGTTTCATAAATAATTTTAAATAGATTTCAACGAATTTAATTTGATGTAGATATTAATTACAGATTTAACATTAAAAATAATTATAAATATCTTTTCATTTATAAATTTGTATATTGGATTACTTAGTGGTTTTAAATAAAGTGTTCCAGTGCTAACGAGGGTATACAAGCGATTTGGGAGAAGAAAAATGACTAAATTGATATATATTTTAAATATAATGGTTAAATTTTTTGAATTAGGACTAAATTGATAAAATATATAAGTTTTTTGGATTAAAATTGTCATTACACTAAATATTTTTGGAGGTTCTTAACTAAAATTAAAGTGACCAATTGTAAGTTTACTAATACATTTAATGTAATTTACCCAAAATTTTGCTGGTTGTGGTGTTCGAACCAACGCGCAATATAATTACATTTTTTAAAGGTTCAAAAAAGCTAAAACCTAAGTTGTTTATTTTTCATTTTACATAAGTCTGTATATGTTTATTGTATTAACTTTCTTATTTCGATTTTTTTCTTGACCAATGCCATTTTTATAATTAAATTTAAAATAAAATATAATCATTAAATTAAGCTATTGAACTTGATTAATTATTTTAAAAGAATTATTTGCCCCCTCAAAAAAGTAATATTTGAATATAGATATATTTATACATTTTTAATTGGGCTATATTTACATGTATATATAACATATATTTTATTAAGAAATTAAAATTTTAACTATAATAAACTTGGCTTAAATGCACCATTGCCCCCTAAACTATAATACTTTTACCGAGTTGTCCCTAAATGTTTTTTGAGACGTTTTGCCCTCTTAATTTTCAATAGTTACCTCCATTGCCCCACAAAATTTTTTTCCATCAAGAGAAAAACGCTTAACTATTGTAAGCACTATTTTTTTTTTGAGTATTACTATTATTATTAATATATTTTTATTATTATTATTTTTTACAAAAATAAAAAAAAATAATATAAAAATAGAGACAAAAGGATAATAACCCATGCCTCTAACATCTACACCCCATACCTCTAACACCTACACCCATGCCCTATGCATGCCACCACCATGCTCCTATATTGTCATTCTCCTAGCTTTTCACCATTTCCCTTCATAATCTTTAAAACCATCAACCATCACTTTCTCCCAGGGGTCTCTCGGCAGTAACAATCACTCCACCAACCTTCACCTGTACAAAAAGTTCATCACCAAGCTATTCTAGGACACACCTCCATCATTGACCTCACTCGTCTCTAATCCCTCATCACCGAGCTTCATCGCCTCTGACATCAACTCTAAAACCGAGCTCCACCACCGCCGATATTAACCTCCCTAAACCATTCCATCATTTTCTTCCATCATTTACCTTACAACTTTCAACCCTCACCTATTTTACCAAAAAAACCTCTACGGGAACCAGATTATTAGAGTAGTAGAGGGAGATTCTGGCTTCTCTTTAAGATTTCATGGTCTTGATTGGGTTTTGAGAGTGAGAGCTTGGCCTGGTTCACCGAATGAGAAGGGGGCTAGGGTCCGATCTCTGTCGAAATTGAAAGGGAGAGTAGCCAGTTTGTATTCTAATTTCTAAATGAAATTAAGTTACCTATTCTTCCTTATTTAGTTTCCTTTTTTGATCAAACAAGCAAGAGGATTCATTAAGCCATGTCAACATCGATCCAACATAACCACAAAAGCCATGCAAACCCCAAGCACCTCCCACATAGGGGAAACAAAGCAAAGCCCAGGCAAAGGGACAGAGGCAAACGGCGAGAAAGCCAATAGGTAAAAGGGCAACAAGAACAAAAGCAAAACAAACAAGCATAAAAATAAAGGATAAAGGGCAAAGCACAAGGACAGCTTGAACACCTCCAACTACGAACATGTAAGAGCTCCATCCAAAGGTAAACTCCATCTCCCGAAAGAGTAGAAGGTCTTGTCATAATGGTTGATGGAGGGATACCACCCTTGGTAAGTCCGAATACGACCATCAAAGAAGCTTTACAGAAGTTCATGAGATGAGAAGCGCCACAAAGAACAAACTTAAAAATCAGAGGGAAACTGTAAGTCCTAAGATCACCGTCTTGTAAAAATATAAGATTATTTAGTATATTTCAAAGAATCCCGCATCTTTCTTTTATATTATTTTTTTTGGTTTAAATATAGAGACTTGATATAAGACTTGTAAGAGAAAAATATGATGGTGGTTTCGTGCACTCGAAGATTGGCTAAGAAGTTAAATTCAATTGAAATTGACTGATTTTCCCATACTCATGAATTAGAGGCCTGATCTATTTTTATAATTTTTATTGTTTATTATTATTATTTAAAATTCATTTTGGACTATTTATTTTTTGATTAATTTTAAGCATTCATTTTAAATTAAAGTGTCTTTATTCTTAACCACTCATTTTATTTTTGATTGATTTGCCCTTAACTCATTGCTAGTTTTAGATGCCTTTTTTGGGCATGCATGATACTATAAATATCATGCACATATGTCTTCAAATTTTATCTCAAAGTAGAATCATATACTTACTTTCTTCTCCCTTCTCTTATTTTAAAGCTGAGTATTCATTAGTTTTTTGCTCTTTCCGTTGCCTGCATCGGCAGAAGTGCTTATTGAATCTTGGAGGGTACGTTTCACCGCGAAATATCCTTAAGGATAGTGTCTAGTGCACGCCTCAAACAAGTCTTATTTTCAACCTTTTTTCAGTTTACCAAACATTTTTCCTACAAATTTAACGATATTTTCCATTTCATATTTTAAACCGAAAAACCTGTGACCTCTTAGAAAAGATTTTTGTTGATGTTGTTGTTACGTTGTCCGTGGAATACTCTAGTGCGTCCCCTTACAGTTGCGATGTCTGTACATCATAATTCGAACTCTACTGCTAAAATAGGTATGTATTGTTTATGAATTTTCGTGGATGCTTTTAAATAATAATTTTATTTATCTATGCTATAATATTGTATTATTATTCTTATGCCTAATATTTGTGCTTACAAAATTTTGTAAATGGAGCTTTAAACATGATTGACTTTGGTTACAAACCCAAAATAATATTTTTTAAAAGAAGGAAAAAGGAAATTATTTTATATGTGACAAACTCCATAATTGATTGTTGGGATAATGCGAAAATGCATGTCTAGGATTGATCCTATCAAAGACTTGGTATTTAAGAGTGCTTTGTACACCACCTCTCTTTCATAGAACCTACCTGGTGCATTATTCATTGACTATACCCACGATTTTTATCTTCAATTATGATGACACATTGAGCCACCGTATAACTTAGTGCAGAAATTTCAATGAGAAATGACTATCTTGTTAAGTCAAATATTAATTTTGGTGAAACAAATGTCGTTAATCCTGTTAAGCCATATATTAATTTGGTTGAAACATACGTTGTTAATCCTGTTAAGTCAAATTTCGATTAGGTTAAAACAGATGAAATAATGAAAAAAAAAGGAAAATCATGTTAAGCCAAATTTTAATTTGGTTGAAGCAGATGAGATAATTTTTATGGTTATTTCTCAAAGTCGATATTTAGACTCATATAAAAGAGTGGATGATAGACAATGATGCTACTATGCATATTTTTGACAATTAAATGTCTTTATGTCATACTCCCATACGGAAGAAGGGGAAGAAACTGTCTATCTTAGAGACTGTTTGAAACTGCACAAGTCTTTGAAGAGGCAAGGTATTATTTAAAGATAAATCCAAAAAATATCTTAGCCTAAGATTCCTTCAAATGTGACGAATCGAGAATATATTTTGTGAAAAAAAGGTTTTCTAACATGTTTATTCAAAGTTCTTATACATGTTAATTATATTTCTTGTTTGAATAAGTTATCATGATGATCTATGTGACATGTTATGTGACATGCTAGTGTGAGAATTTGTGTTATTATGGTTAATAAGACATGCTAATATTAATATAACTTGTAAAATGTGTATGTTGAATTTTTTATGTGAAAATAATTAGAGACACCTTAAATTTATAAAAAAATATATGTTCTTAAAATATTTTAAAGTGTGGGGGTGTCATGTAAAACTTATGCTTCTAGTTCGTAAGGAAAATAATTGGCTCTAAAGTATTAGATAGCATGTTCATAGTGTTGCATATATGCTTTATGCTTTGGATAATAACATATTTGATTAAAATAAAATTGTTGAACAAACAATGGCTATAATTTTTGTCAATTTTAGTGATATGTGTTTTTGAGATATACCATATTTTATTTCAGGAATAAAAGAATAAAAAGATGGCTAAGATAAAGGAGATTGTTATTTTGTTTAATGACTATAATGGAAAAGAAGTCATAATCTATTATCTATCTCCTCTTATGAGTTGGTGTAGTATAAAGAAAATAGATCATTAAATTGCACGTTTGTTTCTTCTAATTCATCTATGATTCAAACTGATTGAAACTTGATTGTGAACATAATGATTTGAGAATATTTAAATGACCTAGATCTATAAATCTCTTTGGATGTATTACTTATATGTGTACTTGGCTGAAAATGATTCAAATTTCTAAAACAATTTCTTGTTATTTCTAGAATAATTTCTTGTTACAATGCTTTTTCTTTTGAGAAAAAGTAGTTATTGTTAAACGCAACTTTATTTATAATATTTGTAAATTAGTTGTTTACTTCATACAACAAAACTTATCGGTTGCAAACAAATTCTTTTTACAAGGAAATTTTAAGATTGATGATTTTATAAACATATATTGCAAAATGTTTTACTTTAAACAATATAAATTGTATTGGTATTTTTATTCCAATTACAAAAAAAAATTCATTGATATTGTTTTTGTTCTAGTTTCAACACAAAGTTTTCATCAGCCAAATGGATGTTAAAATCATATTTTTAGTTATTTAAAAGTATATACTGAACAACCCAAAGAATGCATTAAATCAAGTCATGAAATTAAAGTCTATAAATTTCTCAAATCATTATTTGCCTTGAAACAAACTTCCAAAATTGTGGAATGAGAAATTCAATCAAGTAATAAAGTGAAAAACATGAGTGATTATTTATGTGTTGATAGCATGTTTTTATACCAAGCTGATTGATGGTGTTTACGTGATTATTATATGTTGATTACATGCCTATCTTAGTAATTATTAGTGAGACTGAAAGGTATCTTGCTTCAAAATTCGATATGAAAGACATGAATGAAGCAAATGTCATAATGAGTATTTATAAGGAAGTGTGGTAGAAAAATGATATCACAAGAACATAATATTGAATTTTTTAAAGAAATTTGAATATATTAATACCAAACCTGTGAATACTCATGATCCTAATATTCAAATGAGAAAATATACATGTGATCCTATTGCTCAATCCATGCACAAAGTTATTAAAATTTTGATGCACTTGATGAACTTTACTAGACTTGAGATGACACATGTTATTCTTCAATTGAGCTAATATACACAAATCAAATCATTATTGTTGAGTTGACGAGATATCAAAGTTAATGAGATATCAAAAGGATATCATGAGTTACAATATTCTACTTAGTGGATTACCCGTTGTATTAAAAGGATACAGTGATAATAATTAAATATATTATTTATGTGAGATTAGATCTACTAGTGGTTATGTGTTCACCCTTGGGGTAGAACAATATCTTAGAAATTAGCCAAACATACATTTATAGAAAATTTACTATGAAGTCTGCATTTATTGCATTAGAGTTGGCTAATACTTAAGCTAAGTGGTAGAAAAACTTCTTAGCCTGTGTAATGAAGTTGAGTGGTTGAAAAAACCCCTTAGCCTATATTTTATTAGGCACAGAACTGGTAGATTCAGTGTCAATGCATTGTGATTGCCAAGTAGCAATAGACATTACAAAGAATAAAAACTTTCAATGGTTAAACTAGACATATTTGTCTAATGACATGAGGTAATAAAGCAGCTGCAAAAAGGTGAAGTGATATCAATTGATTATGTGAAGTTAGAAATGGTTTTGGCCAAATCATTCAGCTAAACCCCTGGGAAGAAAATTAATATGTGAAACATCAAGGGGAAAGGGACTTATGCCAATATAAGAAATCAACAGTGATGGTAACCCAACCTTTGTGATTGGTGATTCCATGAAGAAGGTTCATATGGGTAATAACAAGTCATTGATTGATCTTGTAGGAAAAGCACTACATTATTTTTCTTTTGTCCCTTCCTATGGTGTACATAGTGCTAAAAACTGCAAGGATTATGAGGGTGAGTAAAACTCTTAATCAAGTCCATAGCCTTTAAAGGTGGTGTATTGACCTGCAGAATAAACTTGATGGCTTAACCTATATAAGTGTGAAGTCTGGCCGCTTCTATGAGATTTATGGCAAAGTCTCTAGAGCACTTATGAAAATCCTGGCACGTGCATGGCCTGTTAGCGCACAGCCACGATAAAGAGCAATAATAGATATAATGTGATTAATGAGAACGTTAGCTTACAATAATGAGTTATTGGTTCATAGAAATGTATTTCACCAATTACTCGGTAGGTTATATGTCATTTTTCTAAGTTCTGGTTTGTAGTCCAAAAAGACACCAGAATGAATACGTTAGATCAGAATACTCAACTAAACATTTTTATCATTCTTTGAAATATGTGTGGGATTGTTGTAAAAATATAATATTATTTAGTATATTTCAAAGAATCCCACATCTTTCTTTTATATTACTCCTTTTAGGTTTAAATATAAAGACTTGGTATAGGGCTTGCAAGAGAAAAATATGATGGTGGTTTCGTGCACTTGAGGTTTGGTCAAGAAGTCCAATTCAATTGAAATCGATCAATTTTTCCCATACGCATGAACCAGAGGCCCGATCCATTTTTATTATTTTTATTGATTATTATTATTTAAAATTCATTTTGGACCATTCATTTTTTTATTAATTTTAACCATTCATTTTAAATTAAAGCATCTTTATTATTAACCACTCATTTCATTTTTGACTGATTTGCCCTTAACTAATTTTTATTTTTAGAGGTCCTTTTTGGGAATGCATGATACAATAAATACCATGCACATATGTCTTCAAATTTTATCTTAAAGTAGAATCATCTACTTACTTTCTTCTCTCATCTCTCATTTTAAAGCTGTGTATTCATCAGTTCTTTGCTCTTTTTGTTGCATGCTTCGGCAGAAATGCTTGTTGAATAATTGAGGGTACACTTCACCGCAAAATATCCTTAAGGACAGTGTCTAGTGCACGGCTCAAGCAAGTCTTATTTTCATACTTTTTTGGTTTACCAAACATTTTTCCTACCCAACCCCAAGGGACAAAGAGTGATCCTAGGGGAAGGACATAGATCCAATGATATGCTTCGGTCCTTCCACCACTCGAACATAGCAGGAAAAAAAGAACTCATGGGTAGGGCAGAGAGCCTTGAAAATGGTTATCCACAAGCACAAGAGAACCTTCCTTGAAAGACTCCAACTTCTTCTTATACTCAACCATATTGTTGCCCTCTTTGATCGAGCGAGACGAATCAGAAATCATCAAATTCTCGCCAACAGATAATGACGAGATTTCAGAAACATTGAAACCAAAAGAATCCATGTTCAGCTCGAAGATCCCAACTTCATCCAAGGACATTCTTTCAATTTCTCTAACACGTTTCCTTCTAGCTGCTTGTTTAATCAGTATAAGACGTTTAGGACCAAAAGCATGCCCTCTCTTTGAAGTTTCTAACTTACTAATAAGGGTGAAAGAATCGGTACAGGAGGTTGGAAAGAAAACCAGCTTTAGAATATCATCACATGCTATCGGTCCAAAGCCTCGAGTACACCAGTTCCCCCGTGATTCTTGGAAAATACCCTCCGAGATCATATGACGAAGCTCTCGTTTCTTGGAAGTTGAGAACAGTTCCTGGGACCGGTCAAACCATTTCCTTTTCCTATTAGAAAACACAGCCATATTCTCCAAGCAATCCACAAGATTATCACTCAAAAAGGTCTTAGGGCCAGCAAACACGGTTGGGTAATGTAAAATCCCCCACCCGGAATGGAAGAAAACGAGGTCGGAGAATGTTATTGATGAACAATACGGTGATCGATGCGATAAAATTTAATCATAATTTGATAAACAATCAATATGTGTTTGACGAATCATGCAAAGTCAACATAGGAGGTTTACCAATTCAATACAATGCTTGGATCTACAATTTAGGGACTAGTTTTAGACTTTTACAAGTTTTAGGGACTAAACTGTAATTCTTGTGATTTATGGGTTTTTATTCAAATTAAATATAACATGATGAAATTTAATCCATGATCAATATTCATCCAAACTTTCATTTTAATCGAAGTTTGTTTACTAGTCGAATTAAACCATGCAATACTTAGTGACCAATTTGTAAACTTTTTAAAACTGTGTTCTTGGCCTATTAACAGAATTAACTGACACCGCATCGAAACACCAAGGGCTGTATCAATACGGGTATGCACGATTTAAGAATTAATTCGAAACTGTTAAATTTCGTTTCGATACAGCTTAACCAGTATCGATATGGAATAACAGAATCAACAGGCACCGTATCGGAACACCTAAGGGGTGTATCGATACGGGTTGACCTAATTTGAATTTGACCATTAACCCTTGTTTCGATACGTTTAGGGTTGTATCGGTACCAATTTCCATAGGTTTAAATTCCAAATGCTAATGATGCTTACAAGTTTCGATACAGCTGGGGCTGTATCGATACTGATTGACCATGGTTGACCTATTTCGATACGCCCTAAGGTTGTATCGATACTATTAAATTCACAAACCTCACTGTCCATTTTCATATCGATGCACCTTAGCTGACTTATGCTTTGACTGACCAAATATTCAAGGTCGTACCGATACAGGTTGACTTGTATCGGTACACCTTGTACTGTAATGACAGATTTTGTCTGTTTTTTCTTTCAAAATAAACATATTAAACCTTGTCGAAATGAAATGATGCTTTACCATCAACATTTGGTCATCTTAATCTACTAGCATGCAAAATTTCATGATCAAAGGAATCTGTTTACCATGTTTTCACTTAATAGACCAAACTTGCATATTTAACCTATTTTACCAAAACACTAACAAACCATAACTTGCACTTTTAACTCTTTTAACATAATGGGTCATTTATACATACAAAAAGGGGCTAAACTAACTTGTCTAGACCCTATGCCTCCATTCTAGGAGTTCAAGGACTAGATTAACATTACATAGAAGGATGTGACTTGCTTCAAAAACGCTCCTTGCTCTGACCTTGATTTGACTATGCTTTAACTTGAAAATGCATGTAAATGAGATGCATTAGGCTTACTTAGCCCAGTGAGGTAGTCATAAACAATAATATGAGCATTAATGAAAATCATGACATGTATATATATCAATGTAATGTATCTCAACGTATTTTAACAATACTTGCAATACTTATTCACATGTTTTCCTTGGATCAACATGTACTGTGGATACACGAATTCCCAACCAACATCGCCAACAAGGAATGGTCAATACCCGCCAACATCGCCACTAAGACCAATAGAGTTACATCCTGCCAACATCGCCAAATAAGAACCCTAGCTCAAGGACCATAGTCCACTCCTTACCAATGAGCTCATGAATTCTATGGCATGCAAATTGTATCCCATGTCCATTCGTATCCAAGGATTCGATACTTGTAAATATCAATACTTGTTAATATCAGTAACAATATTAATAACAATGGCTATAACAATAACAATGCAATGAAAATGACAATGATCCTATGACATGTTCAATATGGCTTAATTCAATTCTCATAATATCAATGATCACGTGACAACTCTATGATCGACATGGTAATATGTTAACCATACTAAAGCTTACCGGTGATGCCTCTAGTGAGGTCTTACTGTAAACATACCTTGGCCAGTGATGATAATACAATAAATTGACATCAATGAAATCCAGAAGGCACCTAGACAATCCCCTTGACTGCGACTACACTCACTGATGATTCCGATGCTTTCAAGGATCCCGGATAACAACTCTCTTGTTTTTGAACTTGGTGGAATTGGGAGGATTTGGTGATTCTTCACTTTCAATACCTTGAGCTACATCGAATCAAGATTACAAAAATTTTAATATCAATAATAGATTCATAACAACTCAATAGCTATGAAAAACAATAACAATTAAGCTACGATGTTCCTAGAGAATTTCTAGGGTTCCTCGATTCTTAAACTTGATATTAAACGTTATTTTGGCCTTGGAATCAATAAACCAATTGAGGGCTTTTGCTTACTCGATCGATCGCTACAATATAGGATTGAGAAATTGAAGAAAACTAAGCTTGGATAATCCCTCCAACAGAGGTGCTTGCTTGATGTAAAGAGGAAGAAGATGATGACTAAGCTACTTGGCTTAATTTTGGTAACTGGTAAGCTTCATATTCCTTTCTTTTCTTTAACTATTTGCTTAATTGAGCTTTCCTTCAATTGAAGGAAGCTAACTCAAGCATCCCACGTGTGTGGTGATTAAGCTTGAGGAGGGGCTAATCGGAAGATTAGTCCTTCAATTTTCTATTCTTTACATCTTTACCCCCAAACTTCCAATTTCCACAATTAAGCCACTAAAACAAGTTCAAAGCTTGCAATGGGGTCCTTAAATAATATCAATGCCCAATTGGGATTCAATAACTAATATTATGTCACTTGATTAAGGGTCAACTATAAAATTTTTACTTTTCGATGTGAAATTTTTAGTCATCAAAATTAAATTGAGACCATGCCCGATTTTGGGATGTTACAACTCTCCCCCTTAAGAAAAATTTGTCCTCGAATTTTTACCTAAATCAAAGAGGTGAGGGTATTGACTTCTCATCTTTTCTTTAGGCTCCCATGTAGCTTCTTCAACCTTGTGACTTCTCCACAATACTTTAACTAACAGGATGTTCTTATTTCGAAGTACCTTGACTTCCCTTGCCAATACTTGCACAGGTTTCTCCTCGTACGTCAGATTGGGTTGGAGTTCCACAGATTCGGGATCTATAACGTGTGATGGATCAGATCTGTACTTGTGAAGCATCGATACATGGAACACGTCATGGATCTTGCTCAACTCTTGGGGCAAAGCTAGTCGGTAAGCTACAAGGCCAATCCTTTTAGTCACCTCGAAGGGTCCAATGAATCGAGGACTCAATTTTCCTTTCTTGCCAAATCGAAGGATCTTCTTCCATGGAGAGACTTTCAAAAATGCTTTCTCACCAACATCGAATTGTATATCTCTCCTCTTGAGGTCAGCATAGGCCTTTTGTCGGTCAAAGGAAGCCTTTAAACGATCATGGATCATAGTAACCCGTTCTTCGGTTTCTTGAAGTCAGGGCCCAACACTTTGCCTTCACCGAGTTCAAACCAACATAGCGGTGTTCTGCACTTTCTGTCATACAATGCTTCATACGGTGCCATGCCAATGGATGATTGGTAGCTGTTATTATATGAAAAGTCAACGAGAGGTAGGGATTTCGCCCAAGATCCCTCGAAGTCAATAACGCAAGCACGAAGCATATCTTCTAATATCTGGATTACCCTTTCTAATTAGCCATCAGTTTGAGGGTGGAAAGTTGTACTAAGATTGACTTTGGTTCCCAAGGCACCTTGCAATGACCTCCAAAATTGAGACACAAATCGTGGATCCCGATCAGAGATGATAGTTTGTGACACACCGTGGAGTCGAACGACTTCCTTGATATACAAGTCAACCAGTCTAGGAAGACCGTAATCTATTCTAACTGGTATGAAGTGTACTGACTTAGTGAGACAGTCTATAATAACCCAAATAGCATCATTTTTGGCTGGGGTCAACGGTAAACCACTGACAAAGTCCATAGTTAACTTTTCTCACTTCCACTGAGGGAGTTCAATAGGTTACAACAATTTCGGTAGGGTTACGATGCTCGACTTTAACTCGTTGACATGTGAGGCACCTCGATACAAATTCTATGATAGTTGCTTTCATGTCAGGCCACCAATACAATTCTCGTAGGTCTTTGTACATCTTTAATACTCCTAGGTGAACTGAGTAAGTGATGCAATGAGTTTCCTTGAGAATTTCATAATGAAGGGACTCGTCATTGGGCACACATATTCTATTACGGAAACACAAGAGTCCTTTGAAATTAATCTTGAAACCAGGGTCAAGATTATTTGAAGCTTAGAACAATGGCTTGTAATTCAAGATCTTGTTCTTGTAAAGATTTGATTCTCATCACAATGGTAAACTGAACTTGAAGTTCATCTATGAAACCACGGTGCCTTCGAAGTCGGAGATGAGCATTAATAGCCTGAGAGGTAGGCATAGACCTGGGGCTGAGCGCATCTGGTACTATGTTGGCCTTGCCCAGATGGTAATCAATAACAAGGTCATAGTCTTTGAGGAGTTCCATCTACCTCCTTTGACGTAGATTAAGTTCTTTTGTGTCAACAAATACTTAAGGCTTTTATGCTCTATGTATAGGTAACATTTTTCTCCATAGAGATAATGTCTCTAGATTTTCAATGCAAAGATGACCACAGTCAATGCAAGGTCATGAGTAGGGTAGCTCATTTCATGTGGCTTAAGCTACCTCGAGGCATAAGCAACAACCTTACCTTCTTGCATTAATATGCACCCCAATCCTTGGTGCGAAGCATCACTATACACAATGTAGTTTTTCCCAGACTCATGTTGGATTAAGACTGGTGCATGGGTCAACACTTGCTTGAATTGGTCAAAACTTATTTTTTGCTTCTCGGTCCATTCAAAAGGAGCATCTTTCTCTAGGATTTTAGTTAGCGGAGCTGCTATTTTAGAGAATCCTTTAACGAATCTCTTATAATAGCCAGCGAGACCGAGAAAGCTATGAATCTCACTCACGTTCTTCGATGGTATCCATTCAAATATAGCTTGGATCTTCTTTGGATCTACTTGAATGCCTTCAGAGGAGATCACATGGCCCAAAAATGAAACTTAGGTGAGCCAAAACTCGCACTTGCTGAACTTGGCATACTAATGTTTCACTCGAAGAGCCTGAAGCACAGTACGAAGATGTTCACGATGCTCAGCTTGGTTCTTAGAATAGATAAATATATCATCTATGAATACCACTACAAATTTATCAAGATAGGGTCTAAAAACTCGATTCATGAGATCCATAAAGGCAGCAGGTACATTGGTTAACCCGAAGGGCATAACCAAGAATTCGTAGTGGCCATATCTTGTATGAAAAGCCATCTTGGGCACATCACTCTCCTTTACTTTCAACTGATAGTATCCAGACCTCAGGTCAATATTAGAAAAGACTGTTACATTTTTCAGTTGATCAAACAAGTCATCGATTCTCGGCAAAGGATACTTATTCTTGATTGTGAGCTTGTTCAATTGTCGATAATCAATACAAAGACGCATTGATCCATCTTTCTTTTTGACAAAGAGGATCAGAGCTCCCCAAGGCAAGGAACTCGATCGAATGAAACCCTTGCTAACAAGTCCTGAATTTGCAACTTAAGCTCAATGAGTTCTATCGGTGCCATTCGATAGGGTGCAATGGAAATTAGAGTGGTTCCAAGTTGCACTTCAATCCCAATTTCAACCTCAATGTTAGGTGGTAATCTCGGAAGCTCATCGAAAACACATTAGGAAACTCTTGCACAACGTTTATATCTTGCATCTGTGGTTCTTCTTTATTTACGTGGCATACAACAATGATCTTCTACCTATGGAATCCATGAGAGTCACACTCTCCTTGCCCAGACCTAGGAGGTACAGGTTCTTCTTCGAACAATCTACCTAAGATTGATGCTCCCCGAGCCAATCGAATCTTAAAATAACATCAAACTCGTGTATAGGGGGTTGTAAGGTTGACTGGAAAAGGTATCCCTTGAATCACAAGGGGAAAATTCTTGCATACTAGCCCAATTACAACACTATCCCTGAATCTTAGAGGCTATAGGCTCAGGTGTTAACTTAAATCTCTTAATCAACACAGTACTTATAAAGGAATGAGTGGATCCAGGATCAATTAATGCATAAACAGGGTGAGTATACAATTTAACAGTACCTACAATGACATCAGGATCCTCATCCTCTTCCCGACTCCTCATGTAATAAACTTGGGTTGAGGCTTTAGATTCCTGCCGGTTAAGAGCCCTTGCAGAACCACCAGACCTACTGGAAGCTCCTGATACATCTTGTCTTGGTCCCTTACCCGTGAAGGATGAAGTAAGGGAGATAGGAACCATTGGTGCAGAGGATTTAGTAGCATTCATTGGACAATCTTTAATATAATGGTCTTGTTCCCCACAGAAGAAACATGCTCTAGATTGCTTGCGACACTGTCCCGTAGGATGCCTCATCTAAAAAAAGTTACAAACTAGATATTGTGACTCCCGTCCAAACCCTCTAGTACTTTCAATGGAGGCAGTTCTTGTAGCTTATTGGGACATAGCTTGTGGTTTTGAGAAATCTCCTCATCTAAAGGAATTTTGATGGTATGATTGCTTGTACCCTTGCTGCTGCTTGCCCTTCTTGTATGGTAGAGGGGGTCGTGAATCATCTTAGGGCCTCTTCTCAAATCGGTTGGGCCTATTAAACCGATGTGATCTCTAAGTAGCTTCAATAGAGATTGCTCGATTCATAAGCTCCTAGAAATCCTTGATCCCTAGAGCAATAAACAAAGGCCATAATCATCACTCAAACGTACAATGAACATTCTACACTTTTCTTCTTCTTTCTTGATGTATTCAGCTCTATACTTGTAGTATTTATAAAAGTCGTGGATGTACTACTCCACCGGCCTTCCACTTTGTTTCAAATGTAGAAAGATATCCCACCTTTCAACTAGATAGTGCTCGTTGATTTATTTCTTCTTGAACTCTCGTAGGAAGAACTCCCAAGTTACTACTTCTCTAGGAGCGGTAAAAGTTGTGGTTTTCCACCAACTTAAAGCTTCATTGGTCAATAAGGCTAGAGCACACTCGATCTTATGCTTATCTAAACACTACAATTGCTTAGTCAAGATTCTTATGGTACTATCCAACCAGTGCTCTGCTACTTCAGGGTCTTGCTTGGCCTTACCCGAGTAGCTCGATGCTGAGCTAACTTGTCGATAGGGGCTCAGTTCATAGAAGTGGAAGCTACGGAGGACTATGAAGACTGTTCGGATTTGAGGGTAGCCATGAATTGTTTGAACATCTTAGTTATGTTCTTATAGCACTCGAACTAAGCAGCATGTAACACAAGCTTAGTGTTCGATGACCCTTGTAGGGGTACTTGTGGATTAGGAGGATTCCCCCCTTTTCTCCTCGCCATTGGTCGAGGAGCCAATCGTGTGCTCAACTTCTTCGTGAGCTTTATCGGAGTCAAACATTTTTACACTATAAAAAGAAGAAGGATTGGATTAGTTGCAAGTCACAATACAACAAATTAAACTCCTAGGTGGTGTATGCAAAGCAATAACTATGCAATAGACTTCAGTTTAGTCGTATAATCGACTAAACTCTAGCTCTGATACCAAAATTGTAAAATCTCCCACCCAGCCTGGAAGAAAACGGGGTCGGAGAATGTTACCGATAAACAATACAGTGATCGGTGCAATAAAATTTAATCATAATTTGATAAACAATCAATATTTGCTTGACCAATCATGGAAAGTCAGTATAAGAGGTTTACCAATTCAATACAATGCTTGGATCTACAATTTAGGGACTAATTTTAGACTTTTACAAGTTTTAGGAACTAAACTGTAATTCTTATGATTTATGCGTCCTTTATTAAAATTAACTATACCATGATAAATTTAATCCATGATCAATATTCATGCAAACTTTTAGTTTAAGTGGGGTTCGTTTACTAGTTCAATTAAACCATGCAATACTTAGTGACCAATTTGTAAACTTTTTAAAACTGTGTTCTTGGCCTATTAACATAATTAACTGACACCGTATCGAAACACCAAAGGCTGTATCGATACGGGTATGCATGATTTAAGACTTAATTTGAAAATGTCAAATTTTGTTTCGATACAGCTTAACCAGTATCAATATGGAATAACGGAATCAACAGGCACCGTATCGGAATACCTAAGGGGTGTATCGATACGGGTTGACCTAATTTGACTTTAACCATTAACCCTTGTTTCGATATGTTTAGGGTCGTATAGATACCAATTTGTACAGGTTCAAATTCCAAATGCTAACGATGCTTACCTGTTCCGATATAGCTGGGTTGTATCGATACTGATTGACCATGGTTAACCTGTTTAGATACGCCCTAAGGCTGTATTGATACTATTAAGTTCACAAACCTCACTGTCCATTTCTGTATCGAAATGACTTGGGCCCGTATTGATGCACCTTAGCTGACTTATGCTTTGACTGACCAAATATGCAAGGCCGTACCGATACAGGTTGACCTGTATCGATACGCCCTGTACTATAATGACAAATTTTGTCTCATTTTTTTTCAATTTAGCCTATTAAACCTTGTCAAAATACAATGATGTTTTACCAGCAACATTTGGTCATCTTAATCTACTAGCATGCAAAATTTCATGATCAAATGAATTCCGTTTATCGTGTTTTCACTTAATAGGTCAAACTTGCATATTTAACCTATTTTACCAAAACACTAACAAACCATAACTTGCACTTTTAACTCTTTTAACATAATGGGTCATTTACACATACAAAAAGGGACTAAAATAACTTCTCTAGACCCTATGCCACCAATCTAGGAGTTCAAGGACTAGATTAACATTACATAGAAGGTTGTGACTTGCTTCAAAAACACTCATTGCTCTGACCCTGATCTGACTATGCTTTAACCTAAAAATACATGGAAATGAGATGCATTAGGCTTACTTAGCCTATTGAGGTAGTCATAAACAATAATATGAGCATTAATGAAAATCGTGACATGTATATATATCAATGTAATGCATATCAAAACATATTTTAACAATGCTTGCAATACTTATTCACATGTTTTCCTTGGATCAACATGTATTGTGGATACATGAATTCCCAACCAACATCGCCACTAAGACCAACACAATCACATCCCGTCAAAATCGCCAAATAAGAGCCTTAGCTCAAGGACCGTAGTCCACTCCTTACCAATGAGCTCATGAATTCTATGGCATGCCAATTGTATCTCATGTCCATTCGTATCTAAGGATTCGATACTCGTAAATATCAATACTTATCAATATCAGTAACAATAGCAATAACAATGGCAATAACAATAACAATGCAATGGCAATGAAAATGATCCTATGACATGTTCAATATGGCTTAATTCAATTCTCATAATATCAATGATCACATGAAAACTCTATGATTGACTTGGTAACATGTTAAGCTTACCGAAGCTTACCGATGATGCCTCTAGTGAGGTCTTAAAAACATACTTTGGCCAATGATGATAATACAATAAATTGACATCAATGAATTCATGAAGGCACCTAGCCAATCCCCTTGACTCCGACTACACTCACTAGTGATTCTGAGGCTTTCAAGGCTCTGGATGACAACTCCCTTGCTTTTGAACTTGGTGGAATTGGGAGGATTTGGTGATTCTTCACTTTGAATGCCTTGAGATACATCGAATCAAGATTACAAGAATTTTAATATCAATAATAGATTCATAACAAACCAATAGCTATGAAAAACAAAAAACAATTAAGCTACAATGTCCCTAGAGAATTTCTAGGGTTCCTCGATTCTTAAACTTGATATTAAACATGATTTTGGCCTTAGAATCAATAATCCAATTGAGGATTTTTGCTTACCCGATCGATCGATACAATATAGGATTGAGAAATGGAAGAAAACTAAGCTTGGATAATCCCTCCAATAGAGGTGCTTGCTTGATGTAAAGAGGAAGAAGATGGTGACTAAACTACTTGGCTTAATTTTGGTAACCGGTAAGCTTCCTATTCATTTCTTTTCTTTCACTATTTGCTTAATTGAGCTTTCCTTCAATTGAAGGAAGCTAACTCAAGCATCCCACGTGTGTGGTGATTAAGCTTGAGGAGGGGCTAATCGCAAAATTAGTCTTTCAATTTTCTATTCTTTATATCTTTACCCCCAAACTTCCAATTTCCACAATTAAGCCACTAAAACAAGTTTACAGCTTGCAATAGGGTCCTTAAACAATATCAATGCCCAATTGTGATTCAATAACTAATACTATGTCACTTGATTAAGGGTCAACTATAAAATTTTGAATTTTTGATGTGAAATTTTCGGTCATTGGAATTAAATTGCGACTAGGCCCGGTTTTGGGATGTTACAACTCTCCCACTCTTAAGAAAAATTCATCCTCAAATTTTTACCTAAATCAAAGAGGTGAGGGTTTTGACTTCTCATCTTTTCTTTAGGTTCCCATGTAGCTTCTTCAACCTTGTGACTTCTCCAAAATACTTTAACTAACGGGGTGTTCTTATTTCGAAGTCTCTTGACTTCCCTTGCCAATACTTGCACAGGTTCCTCCTCGTACGTCAAATTGGGTTGGAGTTCCACAGATTCGGGCTCTATAACGTGTGATGTATCAAATTTGTACTTGCAAAGCATTGATACATGAAACACGTCATGGATCTTGCTCAACTCTTGGGGGCAAAGCTAGTCAGTAAGCTACAGGGCCAATCCTTTTGTAACATCCTCAACCCAGTTTGGGAGAAAACCAAAATTGAAGATGTTACCGAAAACATAAACCCGAAAATCATGTGAGCAAATTATAAAATTTGGTCCAACTCCAGATCAGGCTTATCAAAATACAGGGTATTTTAAAATTTTTAAAAGGTATTTACAAACAAAAGCAATCTTTTATTTATACTAACACACAAATTCATAGTCTGATAGTTGAACCATAATTTATTGACCTTCCAAGCTACAAAGAACTCACATGCAATGTTCTCAAATGGGTTAAATTCCTTAAGTGTAATTATGAGCAATCGGGTTCCCAAATAAGTTGCATGCCAAACTTAAGGACAAACAGGAACATAAAATCTTTTCTTTTACATACTACTTTCTTAGACTCATGTTCATAATTCATTTATATACCAACCATGAACCCTCATTTACCAATTATTAAACTTCTAGATTGCATACCGTCCTTCTATTTAACTCGGACCAATTACGAGTTATACACATTCTCGCCTAAGTTCATTAGTGAGATTGACAACATATTGATTAACGATCTTAATCATACACGCTGACTTACTACTATTACATATTTGCTAAGTCCAAATATTATATCAGACATGATTAATTATACACATTTATCATCTTCATTACTAATCAAATAAATGTCCCGTTACCAACAGATTAACTTAGCCATTAATCAATTTACTAGACGGCACCAAAAATAATTAGGGTCTAAATCGCTAGATTTTTAGGCATGTACGAAAACACAACAACACATATATATATAGCATCTAGGTAGGTTACCACGCAAAGCCTATGAATATGCATGCCATCATCAAAACCCTACTAGCTAATCAAACCGATAAAACAAGCAATCATAAATCAATTACGGGCCCATTACAAAACTTGAACGATTAATAAATTATACACTTTAACATGAATTAATATAGATCTAAAATGCTCCATGCATCTCTAATAATAATGTGCCACCTTCTAGGAGTCCTAACGATAGTAATTCGTACCCTGTTCAGATACACGTGATCACGCCTCAACTCAAGAGGAGTTTGAAAACACAATTAACCTGAAATGTAACAAGGAAACTAAATAAGCACTTGAGTTGCTTAGTGAGGTAGCTTGGTAAACAAAACAGAAATTGAATCTTCATAAATTGAAAACACAATTAACCTGAAATGTAACAATGAAACTAAATAAGCAATTGAGTTGCTTAGTGAGGTAGCTTGGTAAACAAAACAGAAATTGAATCTTCATAAATTAATTTCCATTCTATTTTTAAAGTTTACGAATCTAATTAAGTAATCAGTTTGATTACTATCAACATATCTATTTGTGAGGTTCAGATGTAGCTCTAGTTAACGGATAGAACTACTAAAGAATCACTCTTGATCGATTTCACACCCCTTTTTAACTATGAGACTTAAACATGATGGCATTCTTCATTTAATTATAAAAGCCTTTAACCTTTCTCAAATATTGTTTACCACACAATTTATCAAGCCCTATATACGGAATTAGCTTATTCTTTGTTAATATTCATATTCGAAACTTCATGGAGCATTTTATTATACATCGGATATACCTTTTCACCCAACATTCCTTTTGGGCTTATTTATTCTCCCAATTAAAATGTCTAAAGAGGAAATCAACTAAGGACATTAATTGCTACTTAAGCTATCTATAACAATTCAACTAAGCATGAACTATCATTTGATGTAGGATATCATCCTTATCATTTCATCAATCAATTCGTTTTAGCACATAAAATTCCTAAGTCATGAGTTATAAGAAAGATTCTATCAAAGCATTTCTGATCACCCAAATGACACTCAAAATTATTCAGAGACAATTTTATTATTAAGCAAGTAATTATCAAATTCTATTCATTTCAATCCTTTAGGCATTGTGCGAATTCATAGAGTAACACAGATCATTGTCTTAGAAGATATTGAACAAGCATTACTACAAGATCTTATTCGATACTTTTCCTTTAATTCAAGTGCAAGTTTTATTACAAGTTAAAAACCTATTGATACTTATTCGATAACAACCTTTTATGGTCCTAAAGGTTGAACAAGCATTACTACAAGATCTTATTAATCACATAAATTATCTAGTCTTGAATTACATGTTTTTTTATACACCAAAAGTATCAACTATAGCCCATGTCATACTCCACTTTCGGCATTAGCACAGCACATTTATAAACTGTCCAAATTTCTCGTATCCATAATTATATATATATATATATATATATATATATATATATTCATAACTATCCCTCATAAACTCACATCTATTATCAATCAGCTTCATTTCCACAATTATACAAATACATATATACATAGTTGTATGTTTTCAATTAGTTTATGATTCCTTAAAGAAGAGACACAAAAATTATATGGATGCATTATACATGTCTTGTAAGTTATTAGTATGATTTAAGCTTTTTGAGTAATCCTCTTTAATACTTCATTACTAAAATTAATCATACATAAATCTGGGCTTAAACAATCAAACTAATTCAACCAAACCTTTCGAACCATGTATATGAACTCATAGACAAATAAATAAGCATAGAAATATAAGCATTCCATCACATCCAAGGACAATAATTATTAGCAAGGCATACATCTTCTTTCTCTGAATATTCAAGAGTACTTTAGATACCATTTACTTGAAATTCCCAATTATAGAAGTTCAATTATACAAGTAGCAGTCTAACCACATATATATACTCTTATTGTAAGAGATGTATAAAGATCAATGTTACATTTTCTTATGATGCAAGCTATCCAACAATTCATTGATTATCAATTAATCTCTTATAATTCTTTTGAATAATATAGCCTTGCGAATCGAATTACAGCCTAGGTACACAAATCCCCAACCAACTGTCGCCCATGAATAAAATGGTACTCGTAGTACCGGTCAATCCCTCCTACTGTCGCCAAGTGACCACACATACTTCCCTCCTACAGTCGCCAAATAGGGACCACTGTCCCGGACCGTAGTCCAACCCCGACACTGAGCTCTATGGACTCCATAGCATGCCAACTATACCTAAGACTGATTCGAGACCAAGGCCTTAACATTTTTCATTCTTTACTTTCTTATAATGAGCATAGCTCCATATTAAGTTAACCCTTTCAAAGATTTCAATTTCCTTTCAATACAGATATCCATATATGCATGATCACCTTCGGTGATTTTCCATGCCACATTTCACTTACTTTCAAGGCCTTATAGGCAGCTTTTCATATGCCAAACCATACATAACTTTCATTGTATTCGATATATTATACATCAGTTCTTATGGTCATCAATACCAAACATGCATTCGATTTATACATTCTCCATTTATTCATTCCTTAATTGGAATATTAGAGTACAATGTCATAATCAAGTATGCACATACATGTATAATCTACACTATAACAGTATTTTCGTAATTAGTATCTCAATCAAACATGGTTTAAGGTTCGATTAATTAAGCACCCAAAATCTTACCACTTATACTACTCGATTCAATCTCAAGAGTAATTCAAGGAATAGTTAAACAAAGGTTTCTTATCAAGCAAACAAGAGCACATAATTGAACCTATTCTAGGCTTGTCATTATTCAAGCATTCCATCTTAAGGAAATATCCCTTATTAAAATACGTACCTCAATTCCGAGCTCACACTTCCCATAGTTTAATTTGATAGCTAAACAATAGACTTGGAATAATTAAACATGCTTGGGAAGGTAGTAAGCCTATCCCGAGACTTCAAAGCTACACTCACCTCATATCCTAACGTTACAGGATACCTAAATCCTTAAATCTCTCTCTCGCTATTTAATCGGCCCTTTTTCCCTTCTTCCTCTTGGTCTAAGTATAGCAAGAAATATGGTTATGTTAGAATCAATCAAATTTCAAGTCTTATCCAAACAGTTCATTACTAAATTTTCATGGAAAAATACACAAAATCAGTCCATCCATTTACCAAAGAATCACAACAATCTAGCTCACTTGAATGCACTCACATACACATTCAAAATAGTACATTTTAATACATGTTTTTATGCAAAGCACTCCTTTTGTCAAATGTATCCCTACACAAACATCAAGTCAATCTACTATGGATGTATGCGATTACAAATCTGTCCAAGTTTCTAATGTATTTTTATAATTGATCAAAACTGTCCAGGATGATTATATACTTTCAAAACAGTCCACAACCAGCTCTCATATAAACCTAACAAATTTCTAATTCATGTACATTTCTTCACAAGCTCAAATCAGTCTATTCCACCCCTTTCAAGAACAAAACAGAACAGTTTGCACAACATATTCATTCTCATTCCTATCCAAAACAATCCAGCACATTCACAAATTTACAAACAGTCCACACACAATTTACATGTATAAATCAGCCCCCGAATTCAATAGTCAAGTTCTCATTTAATATCACAGCTTAGTTTCCATTTATTTCCAATAGAAACAGTCCTCTATGCTTCATGTTTACATTAGACAGTCTCTACATTAACACACATGCTTAAACGTATCTAAGCAGCCCCTAATCTCCTCAAATCAGTCCCTTCTTAATTAAATTTTATAAAACAGTTTCATAGATCATTTATACATATATTTTCGTGCAAATCAGCCTACAACATTCCTATGTATTTAAAATAATCCAACTTGATAAACACAACCACCTATGCATGTATCTATTCGATTATCTCAAGCATATAATCAAGCATGTTTAACCCCTCAATCATGTATACCGTTCGAATATAAAATCTCTCACATGATCACACAATCGAGTTTCAAGAGAGAGTTACATTCATAGGTCTATAATTTTACGATCATGATCCTTCTTCATGCATAAGTTAATCAGTTAAACTACTGACATTCTTCTATGAAAGAAACAAACCAACCATTCAAGCTATCAAAGCATGATACATAGAAAACTTAGAAATCAAACCATAATTTATTTCTTAATTTGGAAGAAGGAAGAAGCTAGCTTACCCCGCCCCCCCTCCCCCTTTTCTAACATCTCATGGGTAGGGATTCAACTTGCACCAATTTAACCCAAGCTTCCAAACCCCATAGGAGACCATCCGAGCTCTCACTCTCATTCTCATCTCTCATGAGAGTCTCGGTTGAAACAAGGAAGGAGACAATCACTTCCTTTGACCGAGAGTCACCCTCCACTTAGCTCCCCCCCCCATGGTTGACAAATGTAATAGTCCTTAGGACATTTAATCTTTTGCATGCAATCTCTTTCTTTATGCCTTTAATCGGTTTAGTCCCTTCTCAAATTAGTTACTCACATTTCCAATGCTTCTATTTTAGTCCTACTCATTCAATTAATTCCTTCAAAGATAAATTCAAAGAAACATATTTAGCTTTCGTATTTGAATCATAATTCTAATCCACAATGAATTTATCATCTAGCTTATTCAAATTTCAATTTAATTCAGCTCACTTAAGAAAAAAACTAATCGTTTATAGCTCGATAAAGATCGAATTATTAATTCAATAAAGCATTCTTCTAGACCAGGTTTTAGGATATGGCACCTTTCAGTCACCTCAAAGGTTCCAATGAATCGGGACTCAATTTTCCCTTCTTGCCAAATCAAAGGATCTTCTTCCATGGAGAGACTTTCAAAAATGTTTTCTCACCAAAATCGAAATGTGTATTTCTCCTCTTGAGGTCAGCATAGGCCTTTTGTCGGTCAAAGGAAGCCTTCAAACGATCATGGATGATAGTAACATGTTCTTCGGTTTCTTGAAGTAAGTTAGGGCCCAACACTTTGCCTTCACCGAGTTCAGACCAACATAGCGGTGTTCTGCACTTTCTGCCATACAATGCTTCATACGGTGCCATGCCAATAGATGATTGGTAGCTGTTATTATAAGAAAAGTCAACAAAAGGTAGGGATTTCTCTCAAGATCCCTCGAAGTCAATAACACAAGCACGAAGCATATCTTCTAATATCTGGATTACCATTTCTGATTGGCCATCAGTTTGAGGGTGGAAAGTTGTACTAAGATTGACTCTGGTGCCTAAGGCTCTTTGCAATGACCTCCAAAATTGAGACACAAATCTTGGATCCCAATCGGAGATGATAGTTTGTGGCACATCGTGGAGTCAAATGACTTCCTTGATATACAAGTCAACCAGTCTAGGAAGACCGTAATACATTCTAATTGGTACAAAGTGTGCTGACTTAGTGAGACATTTTACAATAACCCAAATAGCATCATGCTTGGCTGGGGTCAACGGTAAACCACTGACAAAGTCCATAGTTAACTTTTCCCACTTCCACTGAGGGAGTTCAATGGGTTGCAACAATCCGATAGGGTTACGCTGCTCGACTTTAACTCGTTGACATGTGAGGCACCTTGATACAAATACTATGATAGTTGCCAGGCCACCAATACAATTTCCGTAGTTCTTTGTACATCTTTATTGCTCCTAGGTGAACTGAGTAAATGCTGCAATGGGCTTCCTTGAGAATTTCATCATGAAGGGACTCATCATTCAGAACACATATTCTATTACGAAAACACAAGAGTCCTTCAGAATTAATCTTGAAACCAGGGTCAGAATTATTTCGAAGCTTAGAAGCAATGGTGTGTAATTCAGGATCTTGTTCTTGTAAAGATTTGATTCACATAACAATGGTAGACTGAACTTGAAGTTCAGCTATAAAACCACGGTGCCTTCAAAGTCGAAGATGAGCATTAATAGCCTGAGAGGTAGGCATAGGCCTGCGGCTGAGCGCATCTGCTACTATGTTGGCCTTGCCCGGATGGTAATCAATAACAAGGTCATAGTCTTTGAGGAGATCCATCTACCTCATTTGACAAAGATTAAGTTCTTTTGTGTCAACAAATACTTAAGGCTCTTGTGGTCTGTGTATAGGTAACATTTTTCTCCGTAGGGATAATGTCTCCAGATTTTCAATGCAAAGACAACAGCGCCAATTCAAGGTCATGAATAGGGTAGTTCACAAACCTCATTGTCCATTTCTGTATCGAAACGGCCTGGCCCGTATCGATGTGCTTTAGTTGACTTATGCTTTGACTGACCAAATATGCAAGCTCGTACCGATACACAACTTGTATTGGTACGCCCTATCTATAATGACAGATTTTGTCTGTTTTTTTTTTCTTTCAATTTAACCTATTAAACCTTGTCGAAATGCAATGAAGTTTTACCAGCAAAATTTGGTCATCTTAATCTACTAGCATGCAAAATTTCATGATCAAATGAATCTGTTTATCGTGTTTTCACTTAATAGGCCAAACTTGTATTTTTAACCTATTTTACCAAAACACTAACATACCATAACTTGAACTTTTAACTCTTTTAACAAAATGGGTCATTTATACATACAAAAATGGGCTAAACTAACTTGTCTAGACCCTACAGCACCATTCTAGGAGTTCAAGGACTAGATTAACATTATATAGAAGGTTGTGACTTGCTTCAAAACTGCTCCTAGCTCTGACCCTGATCCGACTATGCTTTAACCTGAAAATGCATGGAAATGAGATGCGTTAGGCTTACTTAGCCTAGTGAGGTAGTATAAACAATAATATGAGCATCAATGAAAATCATGACATGTATATATATCAATGTAATACTTATTCACATGTTTTCCTTGGATCGACATGTATTGTGGATACGCGAATTCCCAACCAACATCACCAACAAGGAATGGTCAATACCCGCCAACATCGCCACTAAGACCAACACAATCACATCCCGCCAACATCGCCAAATAAGAGCCTTAGCTTAAGGACCATAGTCCACTCCTTACCAATGAGCTCATGAATTCTATGGCATACCAATTGTATCTCATGTACATTCGTATCCAAGGATTCGGTACTCGTAAATATCAATACTTATCAATATCAGTAACAATGGCAATAATAATGGCAATAACAATAACAATGCAATGGCAATGACAATGATCCTATGACATATTCAATATGGCTTAATTCAATTCTCATAATATCAATGATCACATGACAACTCTATGATCGACTTGGTAACATGTTAAGCTTATCGATGTTGCCTCTAGTGAGGTCTTAATGCAAACATACCTTGGCCAATGATGATATTACAATAAATTGACATCAATGAATTCGGGAAGGCACCTAGCCAATACCCTTGACTTCGACTACACTCACTGATGATTCTGAGGCTTTTAAGGCTCTCGGATAACAACTCCCTTGTTCTTGAACTTGGTGGAATTGGGAGGATTTGGTGATTCTTCACTTTCAATACCTTGAGCTACATCGAATCAAGATTACAAGAATTTTAATATCAATAATAGATTCATAACAACTCAATAGCTATGAAAAACAATAACAATTAAGCTACGATGTCCCTAGAGGATTTCTCGGGTTCTTCGATTCTTAAACATGATTTTGGCCTTGGAATCAATAAATCAATTGAGGGCTTTTGCTTACCCGATCGATCGCTACAATATAGGTTTGAGAATTGGAAGAAAACTAAGATTGGATAATCCCTCCAATGGAGGTGCTTGCTTGATGTAAAGAGGAAGAAGATGATGACTAAGCTACTTGGCTTAATTTTGGTAACTAGTAAGCTTCTTATTCTTTTCTTTTCTTTCACTATTTGCTTAATTGAGCTTTCCTTCAAATTAAGAAAGCTAACTCAAGCATCCCACATGTGTGGTGATTAAGCTTGATGAGGGGAAAATCGTCAAATTAGTCTTTTAATTTTCTATTCTTTACCCCAAAACTTCCAATTTCCACATTTAAGCCATTAAAATAAGTTTAAAGCTTGCAATGTGGTCCTTAAACAATATCAATGCCCAATTGGTATTCAATAACTAATACTATGCCACTTGGTTAAGGGTCAACTATAAAATTTTGACTTTCCAATGTGAAATTTTCAGTCATCGGAATTAAATTCCAACCAGGCCCAGTTTTGGGATGTTACAGGCAAGGAATTAGACTGCTCCTCTCTTTGGGATTCTACTTACAAAGTGTGGGGCTCGAAAATAAATTAGTCATCTCGTGGCCCCCAACGAGGTTGCTTGCTAAAGTAGGGTTACTAATAAACGTACCCACCTCGGGGGATTCAAGAGAAGGCCTATCATCCGAGAAGAGATCACCAAACCTCGTATTCTCAGGACACAAGATTCTCGGAAGCTGTGAACATAATGGTTGACATGTCAAAGCTTTGGAAATTTGTTTTGAGCTTTTTTTGTCTTCCTTTAGTCCTGGCTTTTGAATCTTTGATTCTAACTAGAGAGAGTTAACAGTGGTTGAAACCTGCTTATGGCCAAAAGAAGTTTTTTTCAATGTTGGAGAGTCTTTAAGCCATGGACCGTATTGAGCAGCTCTTTTAAACTTCACATGGTCGAACCAACATTCTTTCTACGTGTGCCCAATCTCCCACAACTATAGCAAAACTCAGGGATACATTTATATTTGAAGGACACATCCAAAGGCTGAAAGTTTCACCTGTTCAGAAGAAGCCCAGTTTTCAGAGGGTCCTCCACTCTCATGGCCACTTTGATGGTTAGCTAACCATCCCATTTAACTTTCTTATCTAGACCTAGATTTGAGCCAAAGAATTTGGGAAATAACTTACTGATTTTTCAGTATTCTCCTTTGTAATCAGCGCCATCAGGAGATTGTGAATCTAAACCAAGAATTCATCAACAAAAAATCGATTACCTCAAGCACTGCCTCGTATGGCCATTCCTTAAGGATAAGAAGCTTGTTCTGCACTGTGTTGGGAAACGTCTATACACCTCATGGCGCAGCGGAAAAATTATCTGGTGTAATCCACCAGTGATCCATGTACAAGGGACGAATTCGGGGTGATAAATGATGAAAACAGTTAGAGTCCTCAATTAATCTAGAATTCCACAGTGAGTATAGAAGAATCAAAATAAAATTTGAGTCGTCACAGCAGCGTTCCGACCTCTACGTAGTCCACCCGAATAAAACGAACAATTTTTCACTTCTCTAACAGTTAGGGAGAATTTTCGGAAAAAAATATGTTGGCTGCTAGACCATATGCCTTTATGTATCATTTAAAAACCTAATTCTAATTAAATTTGGATTCTTTAAATATACAATATATTTAACCGAATATAATTAAATATGTAGAATTTGATTCTACTTTAATTAGGTTTCTTTTAAAGATATATGTATTTAATAGTATTTGATAATTACAATAACTTATCAAATATTAACATATATATATAAACGAAATTATCCATAACTACAATAATTATAACAATTTCGGTTTCTCACTAATTATGTGTACAACAAAGTTGTACACATGCTATCTAGTCGATATTTGTTCGTTTCAATTATAGGTATGAGCCTTGTAGGTTCATGTAACGTTACTTGTAACATCCAGAACAATTCTAATATTACGAGCAATGACTGACAACTAGCAATACATCATTGCTACCTAAGTTACATGAAATCGTGGTTCGATTTAACCTTTTTTCGTGATTAAATTCTTTTATGGATTTCATCCTTTTGTCTTCACATCTAGATCGAACACAAGTCATGGATTAGTCACACTTGTATAGTCCAGCTAATTTTTCTTGATATCTTGAGTAGACTATTATAAATGAATAATTATGATATCCCATATCAATTTATTCGAGAATGGTCATGCATTTTCTAGTCTCACTCAATCAAGTGGCCTATGATATTACTCGTATTATGTAGGAGGGACAAATCCTATCTTGATCAACCATATTTCGCTACATTGATTGTGACATATCCAATATCAGTCTTTATAGTGTAGTCAGTTATGACACACGTTTGGCCGTATTAAAATATGTCACTCACAATGCTGAAATAATGATGATCTCAAGTCTGAGGATCATATATGTAGTTATCACCATGACCAATGCTGTGACTGTCACATAATAATCCAAGAAACATGCTGATAGCGGGTCAGTCCAGTATGTCGTTCCCTAACACATACTTATGTATTGATTTTGACATCTACATGTCAATGACAACACTTTGTCATCAATCAACTACATATTAGTCTTAATACATTATTGTTGTCCAAGCCCACAATAATTCTCAACTAAGGACAATCAAGAATAACTATATTATTCTAAGGACTTTATTATAATTCAGTTTACTTATAGATACACAGAATAAGACTGAAATAATAATAATGGCTTCTTATTAATAAACAAGATAAAATAAGTATGTCTTTTACAACCATCTCATAATTGGTCTTTGTGCATACTCCAACAATCTCCCACTAGCACTAAGACCAATTACTCATGTATCTAATACCAAGAGACTTTGTATGACGTTCATGCTTCTACTGTGTCAAAGGCTTTGTCAGTGGATCAGCGATATTGTCATCCGTTGATACTCTGCATATTTCTACATCCCCTCGATCAATGATTTCATGAATAAGATGGTAATGACTAAGTATGTGTTTGGATCGTTGGTGAGATCTGGGTTCTTTTGTTTGTGTGAAGGCTCTGTTGTTGTCACAACGTAGATCTATAGGAATTGATATGTTAGGCACGACCCCTAGTTCAGATATGAACTTTTTGATCCAAACAGCCTCTTTTGCAGCATCGCTTGCTGTAATATACTTGGCTTCTATCGTAGAATCTGCTACTGTATCTTACTTTGAACTTTTCCAGCTTACAACACCTCCATTAAGGAAAAATACAAAACCCGATTGCGATCGAGAATCATCCTTATCAGTTTGAAAGCTTACGTCAGTATAACCTTTTATACTTAGCTCTTCCTCACCTCCATACATAAAGAATATATCCTTAGTTCTTCTTAAGTACTTAAGGATGTTTTTTAATGCAACCCAATGACCTTCACCGGAATCTACTTGGTATCGACTTGTCATACTTAGTGCATATGATACATCTGGACGTCTACATAGCATGGCATACATGATAGATCCAATGGCCAAAGCATATGGTATCTTACTCATGCATTCTCTCTCTTGAGGCATTGAAGGAAACATTTCCTTCGAGAGCGAAATGCCATGTCTCATAGGTAAGAATCCTTTTTTAGATTTTTTCATACTGAATCTTTTCAGTACTTTGCCTATGTATGTATTTTGAATTAGTCCTAGGAGTCCTCTTGATCTATCTCTATAGATCTTGACTCCTAATATGTTGGTTGTTTCACCCAAGTTTTTCATAGAAAAACATTTTCCTAACTAAGTCTTTACAGACTGTAAGGTAGGTATGTCATTTCCTATTATTAGTATGTCATCCACATACAATACCAAGAATGTGACAGTGCTCCTACTAGCTTTCTAGAAAACACATGGTTCATCTTCATTTTTAATAAAACCAAATTCTTTGATTGCCTCATTAAAACAAAGATTCCAACTTCGAGTAGCTTGCTTCAGTTCATAAATGGATATTTGTAGCTTGCATACTTTTTGGGCATCTTTTGGATTGACAAAACCCTCAGGTTCTGTCATGTACACATCTTCATCCAATTTTCCATTAAGGAAAATAGTTTTGACATCCATTTACCAGATTTCATAATAATAATATGCAGCTATTGCAAGCAATATCTAGATAGATTTAAACATAGCAACAAGGGAAAAAGATTCATCATAGTCTATACCATGAATTTGACGAAATCCCTTAGCGACCAATCGCCCTTTGTATGTTTGTATATTGCCATCCATGTCGATTTTCTTTTTGAAAACCCATTTGCACCCTATAGGCTTAATTCTTTCGAGTGGGTCAACCAAAGTCCAAACTTGGTTTTCTAACATGAATCCATCTCGGATTTCATGGCTTCTAGCCATTTCTTAGAGTCTGGGCTCTCCACTGCTTCCTGATAAGTCTCAGGCTCATCTTGGTCCATGAGAAGAACATCTCCATGCAATGTGACAAGAAATCCATATCTCTCAAGCGCATTGGGTTCTCTCATAGACCTTCGCAGTGGTTGTGTTTCAAGAACGATTGGATGCTCCTCAACTATTTGTGGAACTTGTTGTTGTTCAATCTCTTGTTTAGTGATATGTGGTTGTTCTTGAATTTCCTCAAGTTCAATATTTCTCCCACTTCCTTTTCTGAAAAATAAATTCTCTTTCGAGGAAGACTCATGTTTGAGCAACAAACACTTTGTTCTCGGATGGATTAAAGAAATAATATCCTTTAGTTTCTTTATGATATCCCACAAAATTACACTTATGAGATTTGGGTTCGAGTTTTGTAGACATCTGATGTTTAACATAAACTTCGCATCCCTAAATTTTCATAAAAGACATACTAGGACACTTCCCAGTCCATATCTCATATGGTGCCCTTTAAACCGATTTAGATGAAACACGATTTAGTGTGAAAGTAGTTGTTCCTAACGTATGTCCCCAAAAAAGAAGTTGGAAGATCAACATGACTCATCATTGACCGAACCATGTCTAACAACGTTCGATTTCTCCTTTCAGAGACTCCATTGTATTGTATAGTACTTGAGGTGTAAGTTGTGAGACAATCCTACATCCTTTAAGAAGTTCATCAAAATCTAGGCTTAAGTATTCTCCTCCTCGATATGATCGAAGAGATTTGATACTCTTTCCTAGTTGGTTTTGTACTTCATTCTTCAATTCCTTGAACTTTTCAAGGGCTTTAGATTTATAATGCATTAGGTGAACATACCCATATCTACTAAAGTCGGCAGTGAAAGTAATGAAGTATTGAAACCCTCCTCTTGCTTGCGTATTCATCGGTCCACATACATCAATATGTATTAGGCCTAATAAATCACTTGTTCGCTCATTTTTACCATCAAATGGTGATTTAGTCATTTTCTCATTAAGCAAGGTTCACATATATCAAATTGTTGGAAAACAAAAGAATCCAAAAATCCATCTTTATGAAGTTTTTATATGTGCTTCTCACTTATATGACCCAAGCGACAATGCCAGAGATAAGTTTGATTAGAGTTATTTGTTTTTGATCTTTTCGTATTTATGTTATATATGGAATTATCTTGATCTAAGATATAGAGACCATTGATTAATTCAGCCGTACCATAAAAAAATTATTGAGGGAAAAAGAACAACTATTATTCTTAATAATAATCTCAAAACCAGTCTTGTCCAAACAAAAAATTGAAATAATATTTTTAGTCAAACTAGGTATGAAATAACAATCCTCTAAATCTAAAACAAGTCCACTAGGTAATGACAAAGTATATGTTCCTATAGTTAATACAACAACTCTTGCTCTATTTCCCACTCGTAGGTCCACATCTTCTTTTGCCAATTTTTTACTCATTTTTAGTCCATATACAGAAGTACAAATGTGAGAACTCAACCGGTATCTAATACCTAAGAAGTAGATGTTGATATATTAATATCAATAACATAAATACCTGATCCAGACTGTCCATTTTCTCTTGTCTTCTTGATGTACTTAAGATAGACAGGGCAGTTTCTCTTCCAATGTCCAGCATTGTTGCAATGGAAACATTTTCCTTCTTTTCCAACTCCTCCTTTGGGTTTCAATACAACCTTTCCTTTGTTGGGCTTTAGATTTGCCTTGCTATTGGGCTTTCCTTTTCTGTTATCCTTTCAGACCATCGGAATAGGTTTGCAGCCAACCTTTTTCATGTTGTTTTCTGTTGTTCTTAACATACCAAGAAACTGAGGCAATGATTTGTTGATTTCATTCATATTGAAATTAAAAACAAACTGATTAAAACTATCTGACAACGATTGCATGATAACATCAGTAGCAATTCAACACTTAGAGGAGAAGCCCAACTTTTCCAAGGTCTGAATATACCCTATCATTTTGAGAACATAAGTTCCCACTGGAGTTCCCTCAACCATCTTACATCGAAACAAAGCCTTAGAGGTCTCATACATCTCTTAACGAGCTTGCCCCTCATATAATTCCTTGAGATTTTTAATCATCTCATAGGGAACCATGTCCTCATGTTGCTTCTGAAACTCAAGGTTATGGTCGCAAGCATCAAACAACCGACATCTACCATGTCACTTGAATATTTTTCAAAGGCTTCCAATTCATCTTTAGAGGCATCATTTGTTGGCTTTTTAGGGATAGGTTCTTCGATGACTTGTAGTTTCCATTCTTGTTTGAGGACAATCTTCAAATTGCGAAACCAATCAAGGAATTTCAAGCCATTTAATTTGTCCTTCTCAAGAACGGATCGTAATGATAATGAGTTTGAATTTGCCATAATAAATCTACAACGATAAAATATGATTTATAAGTACCCTTTTATCATGTTTATAAAGTAATAACATTCCTACTATTAAAAACCCTCAAAATTGAAAAACTTGCTAAAAGTATTTCTAGTGGGTAAGGATCCATATTTCATTTCATTCTAAGTCAGCTTTGGTTTTACTCCTAGAATTCAATTATTTAGGTAAGCAACACTTGCTAATTACATCTCATGTAATTCCTATATCTGATGAACAACTATTTATCCAAAACAGAAGTTCATATGGTCTAATAGAAAGAACAACTATTTATCTCGTGTACTCCCATACGGTTGCATAGTCGATTCTTTATAAAGTACATTGCAGAGAATGTTCTTTCCACTGTTGCAGTTGCAACCGGTAGAACCAAAGCTAACTTCAAAAGTAAATATACAAGTGGGTACACAACATGCTTCATTGTCTCAACCATTTTTTTAGATAAATCAGAAAGTCCTTTTAGATCACAAAATCTTTCATCTGAACGAACATCAACAGTATAATTCTCAAGCTAACAATCAAGCAACATAAGATCTCCAACAGAAAATTCTTAAGGATAAAATTGAGCAAGGCGAATCAACTTTTTCTTATCAAAAGAAATATACAAGTCTCTTGGACTCGAGCAAGCCACACAAAGAAGCAACTTTGTACTTGTCTCAGAAAAACGATTATTAAGTTCTTGAAGTTGTCTATCAATCACCTGATAAAATAATTCAACCTGAAAATGATGCAAATTTGAAACTTCGTGAGCTTTTCTTCTAGACCTCCCTAGAACAACAAATACATCTTCCATCTTTGGAATCTCAAAGGAATTCTTTTCACAAAACAAAGAAACTTCTTCAAGTAAAGATTGCCATCCCATCCCTCATCATTTGTAATCGTTGTTTGGACACACTAACTAACTGCATAGCATTCACAATGTCTTGATCACTCCGTTGCAATGCTTGAGATAATTCACTAGTAACCAGTGGCGACTTAGACAGTTTATCTAATCAATTAAGTCATACATTCAGGTCATATTTGGGGATTAGCATAGTTGTGAAACAAAAGGTTTCAAAATTAACAAGCATAAAATAAAGGTGAACAAGTTATTTTGTACTCTAAAAAATACAGGTTAGCTGCGGCTCCCATGACAAGTTTCTTGATGTTGTGATCACGAAGCAGCTCATCAACCCCCTTTGCAGCAACATCCATCTCGATAATTAGTTTTGTTGCTTGCACCTTCATGAAAACACATAGCAAAAAACCAACATCAGCATCAAAACAGTTCTCTGCAAATTTTTTTGAAGAAAAAATATTTACACTTTTTTGACCACATATAAGAAGTTAATCATCTATGATCCTATATAAAATTTTATTCTCATATTCATGTGGTTGAAGCTTGCTTGCTATAAAGCTCATTCGTCCTAAAACACCAAAAAACAGAAGAAAACTTTGACATATTTCAAAGAAGTAAAAACACCAAATTGAGACTTACTCAAGTTGATGAAACTGGCAGGCTGATGACTATGGAGAATGCAAATCCTTGGGGAAATTTTGCGTAATGCCCTTGACAGAGTGTGCTTGCTTTCATCTATTGTTTTCCCTACTACAATGTATATGATTTCAGCACCACCAGTCATCTGATCCATCATCCATCACTAGTTTATTGCAGAGTGCGTTCCCAGGGATCGAATCATTTGCACCAATCTCTCGTCGGCTGAGCTTTCCAAGCTCGCTGCTGCCTGCCAGTGCCTTCTTGGCTTAGAGAATCTCATCGGTTAATGCTGCACTTCTAGTAAAAATGGAATTTGGAGAAGAAGAAGATGAGAGAGAAGGGTTCACGTGGATGGTTTAATCAGCTGAAAATGAGACTCAAAGTATTTTATTTTATTGTGAAAAAAGAAAATTAATGAACCGCGTCAATATTTTTTAATAAAAGATACCGTGAGGGTCAAAATAAAAGCGAAATATAATTTGAGTGACCCTAATAAAAATTTTAAAAGTTCGGTGATCAAAATAAAAGCACCCTAAAAATTTGGTAATCATCTGTATACTTTACCCTTTTATTCATTTTAGTCCCTAAAACTCTTCAATTTGTTCAGTACGACAAGTTTTATTTTTTGTTTATTTGAGTTGGATTCCCATTTTCCTTTGAAGAAGTAATTTAAAATGGAAGCAGAGGAAGGCCAAGTGATCGGTTGCCACACTCTTTTCAGCCATGGAACGAGCAGCTTCAAATATACAACCAATCCAAATAATTGGTGGTGGTTGATTTTCACAGCATCATGGTGTGGACCCTGCTAAATTTCACAATTTTGAAGGATGTGGATGTGGATGTGGATGCGGATGTGGATGAGTTGAACGATGTTGCTGCCGACTGGGCTGTCGAGGCAATGCCAACTTTTATGTTCCTCAGGGAGGGTAAGATTAATAAAAAAACAACTCTAAATAAATAATAATAATTATTTAATACACTAGCGATGGAATCTAAACTTTTTTACAAGTGCTTAAGTTTTAGGGTTTATTGTCTTAATTTAGAGTGTAAGGTTTAGGGGTTTAGGTTTAGTGGTTTAAAATTTAGGGATAGTGGTTAAAATTTAGAGTTTAAGGTTATAATTCAAGGTTTATAAGTTAAAACCTAAATCCTAACCATATTACCCTAAAAACTAAACCCCAACCTCTAAACCCTAAACACTAAATTCTAACCACTATCCATATACCTAAACCCCTAAATCCTACACCCTAAACTAAGACCTTTACCCCAAAACTAACGCGTTTGTGGAAACTTTTAGTTTCCACCGCTAGTGTATTGGATATAAATCCAATAAAAAATAAAATCATTTAAAACTAAACCAAATACTCTAAGAATTAGACAATTTCCTAGTATGAAAACAAGAATAATAATAACTCATTTTCAAGAGTTATCACACCCATAAACTTAGTTCATTGCTAGACCTCGAGTAATAACCTACAAAACATCCAAAGCAAGCTCAACAAACACACGAGGAAAACTCTACTAAACCAAAATAACATCTATTGCTGATATAGATAAAATTTTGGCCTTCCCTCGGCTCTCATAATTACTCTTCCATTCATAATACATGTTCAAGCATCTTATTTACGCTTGGGTCACTCAATTTTATAATTTGGAACAAGAGATTATTTTTTTTATAAAGGAGACTCATCACATCACTCGGACATTTTTACTCAAAAATATACATGGAGCAAACATGTTATACCTGGGTTACTCAGCATGGTCATGTTTCAGAGTTTTGTACGACCACTCATATTTCTAACTATCTTTTTACTCAAAAGTATACATGGTACTCCTGAGTTACTCAACATATTGCTACAACGGAGTGCTTCATTTTGTTGTAAAATCACTTATATATGTCTCTATTGGCCTTTTTACTCAAAAGTATACATGGAGCATACTTGTTAACCTTGGAATGCTTAGCAGCTTTTGATAGCGGAGAGAATCATGAATCAAAGCTTCCTAAGTTCACCAAACAGTTTCTAGCTACAAAAATTTTAAAAAGTGCATAAAATTCATTTCCAAGGTTAGATCCCTAGCTGCCATCCTTATCAAACCATTCATAATCATTATTCCAAAAGTTTAGAATTTGTAGCACATTCCTTGGTTTCTTACATTAAGTGTGAAATATTTATTCTACATACCTAAGCCCTTCCACGATCATAAATGAGAGAATATTGAGCGTTTAAGCGTGCTTAATCTCTTCCTCTGAATAATGTACCAATAACAATATCAATCGAGCTATACTCAAACAATACATGTTTCCAGTGGCGGATCCAGAAATTTTTTTCAGGGTAGGCACGTTTATATTAATATCGCAAAATTTTTTAAAGATAAAAATACTAATAATATTTTAATTATAATAAAAAGTCTTACAAAACACATAACTAAAAATAAATTTTACAATTCTTCCATTCTAGGAATTTTACAATTCTTCCCTTCTAAGCCTCATTTTTTGATATCGTTGTATGATCTTTTCATTATCTACATTATCAAACACATCTTTCTCAATAAAAGTAACTAAGCAATCATTCAACCACTCATTTCCCATACAGTTGCGTAGTCGATTCTCTATAAAGTGCATCGCATTTAATGTTCTTTCTACTGTTGCGGTTGCAACCGGTAGAACCAAAGCTAACTTCAAAAGTAAATATACAAGTGGGTACACAACATGCTTCATTGTCTCAACCATTTTTTCAGATAAATCAGAAAGTCCTTTTAGATCACAAAATCTTTCATCTGAACGAACATCAACAATATAATTCTCAAGCTAACAGTCAAGCAACATAAGATCTCCTGCAGAAAATTCATAAGGATAAAATTGAGCAAGACGAATCAACTTTTTCTTATCAAAAGAAATATACAAGTCTCTTGGACTCAAGCAAGCCACACAAAGAAGCAACTATGTACTTGTCTCAGAAAAATGATTATTAAGTTCTTGAAGTTGTCTACCAATCACCTGATAAAATAATTCAACCCAAAAAATGATGCAAATTTGAAACTTCGTGAACTTTTCTTCTAGACCTCCCTGGAACAACAAATAAATCTTCCATCTTTAGAATCTCAATGGAATTCTTTTCACAAAACAAAGAAACTTCTTCAAGTAAAGATTTCCATCCCACATCCCTCATCATTTATAATCGTTGTTTGGACACACTAACTAACTGCATAGCTTTCACAATGTCTTGATCACTCCGTTGCAATGCTTGAGATAATTCACTAGTAACCCCCAATATATTTTTCATCAAGTGCAAATCGAACACAAACTCAAAGGACTGTAAAGAACTCAACAACATACAAGCTTCAGCTCTTTGCTCTGAGTGTGTTCCATCTTCCTCAATAATTTCAAGCACATCCATCACAAAAGAAAACATAGTAATCAAGCTAACAACAGTTTTATAATGTGAACCCCAACGAGTATCTCCAGCTCTCTTTAACAGTTTTTTGATTTAATCCACGACCACTAAAGATTTCACCACATTGTAATGCTTCTCTTACCTTAGTCATTTGACTAGATTGATGAATTTCTTTTCTCTTACATGAAGCACCAACCACATTAACCACGCTAGCAACTAAATTAAAAAGAAATGCAACCTCAACCTGTTTTTAGCAACAGCAACAAGTGCTAATTGAAGCTGATGTGCAAAGCAATGAACATAAAATACACACTCATTATCTCTTAGAATCAAACTTTTGAGCCTATTAAATTCTCCTTGCATATTACTTGCCCCGTCATAACCTTGTCCTCTTATTCTTGAAAAACATAATTCATGAGTTGCAAACACATTTTCAAGAGCATTCATCAGTGAAGCAACATCAGTATTAGAAACATGAACAAGACACAAAAATCGTTCAACAACTCTTCCATTCTTATCTACATAGCGTAGAACTATAGCGATTTGCTCTTTAACAAATATGTCACGACACTCATCAACCAAAATAGCAAAAAAATCATTTCCAAGATCACTAATAATTGCACAAGTAGTCTCACTAGCAGGTGCACTAACAAGATCTTTTTGTATAGTTGGTGCTACTAGTTTAAGATTGCCACGAGCATTCTTGAACACTTTGTTAATAGTTTCATTATGAGTAGCAAGAAATTGCAAAAGCTCTAGAAAGTTACCTTGATTAGAAGAATCATAAGACTCATCATTCCCACGAAAAGCCAATCCTTGTTTCAAAAGGAATCGAACACAATCAACTGTAGCTGTAAGATGAGTCCGATATTCTTGTTTGGCTTGATTAGATTGCTTCGTAATGACAACTTCAACATGTTGTTTCTGATTCATTAGAGCTTCACATTTTCTCCAAGCTACATTATGAGCACTATTAGGACCTCCAACATGAAGTTGCAATATGCTCTTATCTTTCCAATTCGTAAATCCATCAAAAACAAATGTATCACCTCCCCCTTGCTCTCCTTTAGATTCAGGTCTCATAAGGTAGCAATGTAAACAAAATGCTGCATCTTTGGATACACTATACTCTAACCAACCTTTATGCTCTTCGAACCACTTAGGATTGAAACTTCGTAATTTATCTTTATACTTCTTATTAGGAAACTTGTGTTCTTTTGGTTGACAAGGACCTTTCAACAAATAAGCTCTTCGAAGTTCTTCGTGATCGTTAGGATGATATTCTATAATCTTTGGCCATATGTCTAATTTACCATAAAAAGGAAAAAGCGCGGATCTAGGGATGCTACGGGTCGGGTCGTTATTCGGGTAAGTAGTTAACTAAATTTGTAACCTAAATTTCATTTTAGACCAATTTATTTTTTAGCCGCCTTCTTCTATTCTTCACTCTCTAAATCCTCAGAGATTCAAACTTCAAAGTTCAAACCATGGCTCATGGTTGAATGATTATGAGATTAGTCATGACGGCCGCCATTCGCCGGCACCTCCGTCTACACCGACCACCATCGGTGACGGTCAAAAACTCAGTTTTTTATTTTTATTTTTTACATATTTTCGTGTTTCAATCAAATCTGATATCAATTTTTTCAAAAAAATCAATTAAAATTGCATAGATCTAAATTTAAAACAACGAGCGTTATCGTTCTGCCGTTTGATCGAGGTAATCTCGGGTATCCTTGTCCACTCGCCGTCACGAGTTGCTCACCGTACAGATTTGCAGTCGGAGTTGTTCGTCGAAAAATTCCAAAAAAGCGTTTGTTCTTTCCTTTAGAGTTGCTCTCTTTTTTCTAGTTTTTACTGCTAATTTCTCTTTTTTTTTGCAGAATTTTGGCTTCTAGAATGTTCTAAAAGTGGCGAGGCTTGAGTTTACCCGGTTGGAAACAAATATTGGGTTTGGATAGCATTGTGTTTTCTTAGTTGAGAGAATAGCTATTGGGTCTGGGTGTAAAATGGATTTGGGCCTCAGCTAAATAGATTTTAGGCTTTAATTTTGGTCTGGACTTGGTGATTGAATTTTTGGGCTGGATAAAAATAATAAGCATAATTAATCCAGGGTGGGCACAAATTTTATTCACACAAACATATAAAAACATCTAACAAGCTAAATTTAAATTTTATGGTTCTTTGTTTTTGAATTGATGAAAACATGCTTTTTCAGAAAAGTTTCTATATTATTTCAAAACTTAAATTTAATCTTTATATTTTAATTTTATGACATGCGTTTCTATACTATTTTTAATTTGAAATTTTTGATCCCTCTACTAACTTCAATTTAGTTTTACCTTTAATTGTTAATCCAACAACCGAAAAAAGTTAAATGAATGTAAATGATTGAAAATATATTATTCAATTAAAAAAAGTAATGTGATGAGTAGACTAAAACATTTCACTTCTCTAAAGGTCCAACAACAATTATTGCAGGCTGTGGGGCTCGAACCCACGCGCACTTGAATGCAGAAGATCTTAAGTCTTCCCCCTTAACCACTCGGGCAAACCTGCTGATTGTTTTTACTAACTATACAAATGCTTATATACTCTTATTAGCTCTCTTTTGTTACTTGTTCAAAGAATAAAATGCGAAAACCTAACTTGTTTTTTTTTTTTTTTTTTAAATAAAATAAGTTTGTATGTGTTTTATGGATTATCGAATAAACTTTATTCTTTCGATAGTTTCTTAATTTACTTGTCTTTTAATAGTCTAAAGGTAATTACGAGGTAGTCATTTTTAACCTTTTGACAAAGGATATACACCTTGTAAACAAAGCGATTTGAATTGGTGTCTTCTAGATTTATATAACATTTGTTGGTAGTATAAAAGTAAGTGTAAACCATTTGTCGTAAGGGTAAATTATATTGGAAGACACTCAATTATTAATAAAGTTACGATTGTTCACTCAACTAAAATTTTAGTAACGAATAGGTCACCCCCTGCTAAAATACAAATGGACATCTAACAAGGTTGACAATTTTAATCCTCAAAACTTATATATTCTACCAATTTAATCATAATTTAAATTAATTCAATAAATTAAACCTGTCATATTTTTAAAAAATATACCAAGTTTGTAATTTTCTTCGCTCAAATTGTTTGTTCTTCACCGTTCATCATCATTCTTACTTGGGTATCTCGATAACACGAGTTATACCAAACTTGATATTTTAAATAAGTAAATACAAATGACTGTGTTTATTGAATTTTTTAATTATGACTAAATTGATTGAATGTGTAAGTATGGAAGACTAAATGTGTTATTATGTCAATTTTTGTTAACTGTCACAACATCAGTCGTTAAATTTTTAACGACACCGGATCAACTTCTTACTTTTTTTTAGTCAAAGGACTATTTTTATAATATTTTATAGTCAAGGACTCAACAAAAAAACTTTATAATTGAGGACTATTTATGCAATTTACCCTTTTCAAAATGTGGAGCTTTCGAATCTTTTTGTTTTGACTTTGGAATTTCGTCTATCGTTTTAACAAATACAAAATCAAAACTTTTTAAAGGATAAATTGCACAAATTTATTCAGCGAACTTTACTTCCTAACCTATGTTAATGACTTTAAATTATTTTATTAATATTTTAGCATGGTCAAATCCACCCAAAATGAGTGGTGACACAGGAAAGAGTCATGCTGGCAAGGGTGACAACGGTGAGGGTGGCAGAATTTTGGATGCTTAGGATTTGGGATGTTTGAGTTTTATTTTTGTAATAGTTGTATTTAATAATAAATAAAATATATTTTATTTTATTTTAAATTATTTTTATATTTAATAATAATAAATATGACAAGTTATATTAAAATATTAATAAAATAATTTAAAGTAGTCAATATAAGTCAAAAAGTAAAATTTAATTACTAAATTGGTAGGTCAAATTGGTGGGCTTCGCAAGTTGGCTGATGGGTTACTGCCGATGTATCAATTATGAATTTAAATAAGGGTAAAATACACATATCATCACTCAACTATCTTTTCACTTTTATTTTGGTCACTCCACTTTCAAACTTTTTAATTTATTAACTAGACTTTCGATTTACTCCTATTTGGTCACTCCCAATTATTTTATTATTATTTTCAATTTTTTAGCATTTATTGTTATTATTTATTATAAAAACTAATTTAAAATATAAAATTAAATCCAATTGTTCAGTGGTCACCATTCGTCGTCGTCAAACGCCATCACCGGTGGCCGTAGATGGTGGCCGTTTAGTCCTAGATTTAACCGGTCGCTTCGTCTCAGCCCCTGAAGTCCAAACTCGACCTTCATTTTCTCGAAAAGTGCTCCAAAGTCCGCATAAAAAGTGATCGAAAGTTAGGAAACCGAAAAGTTTTAAACGAGATTTACGGGTTTGGGGACATTTTCCGGTGAAACAAACACCAAATTCGACTCAGCGTATCAAAAACTAGTCCACCAGTGTAATTTGGGATCAAACGATTATCGATTTTGAGATCAACTGTGGTCGACGGTGGTGGTGATTTTTTTCTTCATGTTTTTAAATTTAATAATATTAAAAATTCAAAAATAATAATAAAATATTCGAGAGTGACCAAAACATGATTGAGAAGATAGTTCAGTTAGTAAATTAAAAGTTTGAAAATTGAGTGACCAAAATAGGAGTAAGAAGATAGTTGAGTGGTGAATGGTGTATTTTACCCTTTAAATAATTAACCTTTTTCACATTTGGGATTCATAAAATTATTAGAGTCCATTTGGTTCTAGAGAATGTAGTCTATTTTTATTTTTTAGGAAAATGAAAAAAAGGTTAGAAAAGCGTGTTTGGTTGTAAAATTAGAAAATGATTTTTAGAAAATTAAAACAAATATAAGTGAAAATTTGAAAATATAAAAAGAATGTTTTCATTGAAAATGTTTTAGGAAAGTGAAAAATATGAAAACGATAGTTTTTTTTAATTTTAACTTCATATTAACTGGGTTTAAATCCTTCTAATGTTATTTTCTTAAATCTTTGGTTTATTTACTTATATTATATATTTTTATTATTATACTAATATTTTCTAACTATATTTTTATTTTGATTATTTAATAATTAATTTTTATTTTTATTTTGAAAAGCTACATATCAAACACATTTTCATTATTTTTATTTTTGAAAAAAAATCATTCCTATTTTAAATCTTTCTAATGTCATTTTAAATGTCGTGCAGGTCCCAATCGTATGCCCCGGTATTTTGGCATAGAATTCACAATAGGCATCAGGTTTGTACCATGGGAGGTAAGGAGGTTGTAGAAGGGTCAGATAATATGGCCTCACCAGATTCGCTTCATACAATTGTGGGTACAACTCAACATACGACATTGGTATCAGTGTAAAATTTATCCTGTCATTTCTTGGGCCACGAGAATCTTTCTTGTTTGAACCATGTGAATTTCCCGACGTTGCACCGAGTGAAGTAATGGTAACATTCTTAGGAGCCTCATATGCGCTCGTATTGTTCACTTCATTATCCTTTCTTTTATAGTTCTTATGAGAGCTTTCCCCACTCTCGATCCTACCACTTTTAATCGCCGCTTCAATCAATTCTCCAGTCATTACTATATCGGCAAAATTTTGCGTAGCATTACTGATCAATCTTTCGAAAAGTGGACATCTTAAAGTCTGCACGAACATATGGGAAACCTCACTTTCCATCAATGAAGGCTGTGTAGCGATATCCTTTTACGCTAAAAAATGAGTTTTATCTATTGTTTTGTTTTGAAAATAATTCCTTCCGTGGGGTTTTAAAGAAACCGCGTTTTATTTAGAATTTGGAGTCACCACCGGCCACTTAGGTAGGACGGACACCGTAAAACCAGAGATTTTAAAAACTGTTGGGTTCGGGAGTCGGTTACGGATAGGGAAGGATTAGCACCTCCACATCGCCCAAAATTGGTACTTTAGTAATTACTGCTTTATTAAAATTAAACTTTTCGGATTAAAATGACGATTAAATTAAAATTTGGTTATAAGTGCGAGTATATTTTAAAGGCCCCGTTATTTGAGAGTAAACGCCCAACCACCATCACTACGCTTGATACTGGCCCCGTTTACGCTCGGATAAAAGGGCACCGCATTGACAATTTATATATCTCGATATGCAATCTTAGTGAGCAAAATATAAAATATGGCAAATAATTTAAATACAATAAAAATACAAATAAATATTAACATAATAAAATACTAATATAATAAAATACTAATCTAAAACATACATACATAAATATTAATCTAACTCATAAATAAAAACAAATCTAACATAAATAAAATATTAATATAAAACATAAATTTAAAACATAATAAATACTAATCTAAAGCATAAATAAACATACAAACTAAAAAACAAAATTTTAAATTAACTACTACTTCATTAAATTATAAAAATTACAACACAAATAAAAAGGAAAGAAAACATACCTAACTAGGAGCTCGAATGACGAACCCCGACAGAACCCCACTGAGATCTACCACGACCTCTCTAAAAATATTAACTAGATCGGATCTAAAATAAGACCCCGATCAAACCGGTTAGGACCGAGGGCATTGCCCCGGTCCTTGGCTACCCGAGAGCCAAGCTCTCTTATTTTGGGCATGCCACTGCCGGCTCTTTGTTTGTGTCTCCAATCCCTCCCCATTTCATGCATTTATATAGGCAAGTGGGGGGCATAGTGATGACGTGGAGCTATGTGCTCCAAGCAATATTTCCTTTTTTTTGCTTTTTTTAATTTAATTTTTTTTTACTTTTACTTTTTTGTATTATATTTTTATTATATTTTTATTTTTAATTAATTTTATATTAATAATATTACTGTTAGAATAATACTAATAACACTAAAACCTGGTCAAAATTGAATGATTACAGTTGCCCTTATTTGCTTGTTCTTGTGAAACGAGAACAAAGCAAAGATCAAAAGCACTCATTTTTTACCTACTTCATTGTCTTTGGCTTCGAATCATGTGTTCTTCTGGAACTCTCCGCTCTTTCTTAGCTGAATTTTCAGGCTTGTAAGCTCTTCCTATGTAGGACTTCGTTACCTTCCGATCTTGGAGCTACAGGCTCTTCCTATATATAACCTGTCACTCTGAAGCCTCGAGTTATGAGTCCCTCCTATATAGAACTTTTCACTCTGAGACGGTAAAGCTCGGAGTCCTTCCTATATATAACTCTTCGCCTTCAACGCGATGGGTCTTTCCTATATAAAACCTTCTGCGTCACGAATTGACTCTCCCGTCTGGGAGTTCTTCCTATATAAAACTACTAGTCTTTAAACCCTGGAGCTGCAAGTCCTTCCTATATAGAAGTTTTAGTTTCTGAAACCTCAGAGTTACGTGTTCTTCCTATATAGAACCTTTCACTTCTAAAGCTTGAAAATACAAGCCCTTCCTATATAGAACATTTATCTTCGAAATTTTTTTCTTTTTTCTTTTTCCCTCTTTTTTTGCTCTTTTTTTCCCTTTTTCTCTTTTTTTCTTCTTTTTCTCTTCTCTCTTTTTTCTATCTTTTTTTACAAAGCTGTTGATATCTTTGGACTCACGCCACTAAGGCTGTCGCATCATGCCCGAAGGACTTATTGATGGCCCGAAGGACTTATCACCATGCTCGAAAGACTTACTGGTGGCCCGAAGGTCTTATCATCATGCCCGGCGACTTACCGATGGCCCGGCGGACTTAACATCCGCTTCACGCTACTCTGGCTACCGTCATCTGGCCTCACGCTACTATAGTTGCCGCATCATGCCTGAAGGACTTACTGATGGACAGAAGGACTTATCACCATGCTCGAAAGACTTACTGGTGGCCCGAAGGTCTTATTATCATGCCCGAATGACTTACTGATGGCCTGAAGAACTTAACACCTGGCTTCACGCTACTCTGGCTACCGTCGTCTGGCCTCACGCTACTATGGCTGCCTCATCATGCCTGAAAGACTTACTGATGGCTCGAAGAACTTATCACCATGCTCGAAAGACTTAATGGTGGCCCGAAAACTTAAAACCATGCCCAAAGGACTTACCGATGACCCGAAGGATTAAATATCTGGCTTCACGCTACTATGGCTACCGTCGTCTGGCCTCACGCTACTATATCTGTCGTATCATGCCCGAAGGACTTAACACCATGCCCGAAGGATTTAACACCGTGCCCGAAGGACTTACCGATGACTTGAAGGATTTAACATATGGCCTCACACTGCTATGGCTGCCGATTTTTTCTTTCTTTAGTAAATTCTTGGACAATTCTTCAAATACCTGTCTAAAAACAAGCAAAAATTGACATGTCTCTATCTATATGATGCATGCAATGTCGTGCTTTCTTTTTCTTCTTCTCATTTTCTTCTTAGAGTCAAATACTTTTCACCCTACTCATTTGTGTTCTTTATTGTAAATCTTTATTTGGAGTTTGGGGAGTGTTTTGATTGTAATTGGGAAATATCCATCTTGTGAGAGACATTTTTAGATTGCTTGTTTCTTCTTTGTATTAAGAGATTTCTTGGGTCAATCTTTGGGTAGAAAGATTGACCGATTGTAAAGGTTACCTCCTAAGCCTAGAAAAAGGGAAGAAAATATAATGGATTTTGTTGAAAATCCTTAGTGGGAGCTAAGGTAGTGGATGTAGAGCTTGTTAGAAGCTTGAACCACTATGATTGTCTTTGTCCTTCATTTTTCAATTTCCAATTTCTCCCTCAAATTTTAAATAGCCAATTCACATTCTCTTGGCCAAATCACTATCTTTTGATCCACTCAACAATTGGTATCAGAGCATAACTCTTTGAAGGCTTAACATCCACAAGAGACGACCCTTGAAGAGTGTTGATCATCCATCCATTCATTGCCATGACATCTACCTCCAGGCAAAATCTATACGAATCACAATTGATCACAAAGCCACCTTACTTCAATGGGGATAACTATCCCTATTGGAAGAACCGGATGAGACTCTTCTTCAAATCCACCGACTATGTCCTTTGAGATGTAGTAGAAGATGGACCGGCCATTCCGATGAAAAGAGATGATGAAAGAAGACTTGTTCCGAAGACAAGGGTAGAGATGACCGATAAAGATCGGTGAAGACTCTAAATCAACGATAAGGTCCTACATATCTTGTTTTGTGCACTCGGTCCCGACATGTATGCCAAGATGTCTTTGTGCACAAGTGCAAAGGAGGTGTAGGACAAGTTAGAGACCACTTATGAGGGCACCAACGATGTGAAGGAGACCAAGATTGGGATCCTCAATCTAAGCTACGAAAACTTCAAGATGGAGCCAGATAAAAGCATCTCCAAGATGTTCGATCGATTCTCGGTTATTGTAAATAGTCTCAAGGGTTTCAGTAAGATCCCCTGAATACAAGCTTCTCTGGAAGTTACTCTACTCTCTTCTCGAATCATGGGATGGAAAAAGAACTGCAATTATCGAGGCAAAGAACTTGAAGAATTGAAGCTCGATGAGTTGGTAGGATCTCTTCTTACTCATGAGATCATGAAGCAATGAAGAGAATGATAGAAGAAAAGAGAAAAGAAAAGAGTATAGAAGCTTGAGGTGGAGAAGTGAAGGAAAGGATTACTCTCAAAGCCTCTCTACCACAAGTGGAGAGCAACTCAAGTGAAGAAGATGAATTTGAAGAATTGGCTATGATAGCCAAAAGATTCTCTCGATTCATGAAGTCCAACCGATGAAGGAAGTTCCAAAGAAAAAGATACTTCAAGAACAAAAGCAAAAAAAGAAGAGAATGATCAACTCATATGTTATGAGTGCAAGAAACCGGGCCACATTAGATCAGATTGCCCTCAACTCAAGAAGAAGGGGTTCGATAAGAAGAAAAAGATGAAGGCTCATGTTGCTACTTGGAGCGATAAGGAATCATCATCCGATGGAGAAGAGAACGAAGTAGCAAATATTTGCCTCATGGCCATTGATGACGATCCTAAGGTAGACCTCAACTCATTTAACTTTGATTTTACATTTGATGAGCTTCAAGATACTTATGATGAGTTACAAGAGGTTTATGATGAATTGATAGAAAATATAAAGAATCAATTTTGAAAAACAAAAAATTGATTTCTGATTTGAAAACTCAAAACAATTCTTTATCCACAACCAATTCGGATTTTTAAAAGAAGATTTCGGTTTTAAAAGATGATTTAAAATATTTTCAAAATGAAAATGTTGATTTAAACAATCTTCTTTCTAAATTTCACGATGAACACCACAAAGTGGTAAATGAGCTCAATGAGCTCAAAGTTTCTTTAAAAGTTGGTTCTTCTAGTTTTGAAAAGGGTAAACCAAAACCAACTATGTAAAAAGAAACGTTTTTAACTACAAACAAAGAAGCTCTCATATGCATCCTAGAGGTAAAAGAATTAGGAGTGTATGGGTTCCTAAGGAACTTGTAACTTCTAATAATATTCATGCTATTTTTTTCTTGGATTCCTAAGGGAACCAAGTACTTGAGAGCTAAATCACATGGACCCAAAATTGTTTGGGTACCAAAAATTAAGAACTAATCTTTATTTGTAGGGGGAGCATTGCTACAAGGCCAAAGCTTCAAGTCAAAACACTTGGTACCTTGATAGTGGATGTTCAAGACACATGACCAGCGACAAGAGTAGATTCATGGAGATAAAGCCAAAGAGTGGTGGAGTGGTGACTTTTGGTGACAACTCCAAGGGCCACATTGAGGGTATTGGCTCTATTGGTAATCTTTCCTCTATTTTTATTGAAGATGTATTGTTTGTCAATGGTCTTAAGCATAATTTGTTGAGCATTAGTCAATTGTGTGACAAGGGTTTTAATGTTCATTTTGATGTTAATGGTTGTAAAATTGTAAACATTAAAACAAATGAAATAATGCTCATTGGTCATCGCATAGGTAACATTTACATGGTGTATCTAGATGACATACATTCATCATATGCATATTTGGTTGCTAATGATGAAAATGATGCATGGTTGTGGCATAGGAAACTAGGGCATGCTAGCATAAGTGTTTTAGAGAAATTAGTTTCCCAAAATCTAGCTAGAGGTTTACCTAAGCTAAAATTCACATTAGATAAAATTTGTGATGCTTGTGCTAAGGGTAAACAAAAACGAACCTCATTTAAATCCATTAATGATGTTTCAACTAGTAGGGTATTACAATTGATCTATATGGATCTCATTGGGCCTATTAGGACAACTACCTTCGGTGGAAAATCACATGCATATGTGCTTGTTGATGATTTTTCTAGATACACTTGGGTTCTCTTTTTAAGCACTAAATATAAGGCTTTAGAAAAATTCATCACATTTTCAAAAAGCACTCAAAATGATCTTGGTCAAAATATTTGTCATATTAGAAGTGACCATGGAACCGAATTTCAAAATCTAGTTTTTGATGATTTTTAACTCAAATGGTATTAGCCACAATTTTTCCGCACCTCGCACTCCTCAACAAAATAGGGTAGTTAAGAGGAAAAACTGTTCTTTAGAAGAAATGGCTAGAACCACGCTTTGTGAAAATAACTTACCTAAGTATTTTTGGGTGGAAGCCACAAACACAACATGCATATTATAAATCGAGTAATGATTAGGCCTATTTTAAAGAAAACTCCTTATGAGATTTTAAAATCAAAAAAGCCTAACATTAGCTATTTTCATCCTTTTGGATGTAAGTGTTTTGTTTTAAACAATAGAAAAGACAACTTGGGTAAATTTGATGCAAAAAGTGATGAAGCAATTTTTTCTTGGTTATTCTTTAAATTCAAAAACCTATCGAGTATTTAACAAAAGAAACTTAGTTGTAGAAGAGTCAATACATGTGGTTTTCAATGATAACCTCCTTTCGAGGAAGGATTCTTGTGATGATGATGATGTAGGGATCATTGAAGCCATTGATGGTGGGCAATCATCATGTGTGGAAGAGGTTTCAACCAAGGAAGAAGTACAAGATCCTCCCATTGAAGCTCTAAAGGACATGACCATTGAGGAAAAGGAAGTGAGCTACCCAAGGGAACTCAACTATATCAAAGGTGGTGAAATCTTGGGTGATCCATCCAAGGGGGTAACCACTCGATCCTCTCTTAGATTAATGAACCATGTAGCATTCATTTCATGCATTGAGCCTGAAAATATCAAAGAAGCATTAAAAGATAATTTTTGGATATTGGCTATGCAAGAAGAATTAAATCAATTTGAGAGGAGTAAAGTTTGGACATTAGTTGATAGACCTAGTAATCAATCTACTATAAGAACTAAATGGGTCTTTAGAAACAAACTAGATGAGAGTGGTAACATAGTGAGAAACAAGGCTAGACTTGTTGCTCAAGGTTACACTCAATAAGAAGGAATAGATTTTGAAGAAACTTATGCACCCGTAGCTAGGATAGAAGCTATTAGGATGCTTCTTGCATTTGCATGCTTTCATGATTTCAAGCTCTTTCAAATGGATGTTAAAAGTGCATTTTTAAATGGTTTTATTAATGAAGAAGTGTATGTTGAACAACCACTGGGTTTTGAAGATCCAAATTTTCCAAACCATGTTTTTAAATTAACTAAAGCCTTATATGGTTTAAAATAAGCTCATAGAGCTTGGTGTGAAAGACTTTCAAACTTTTTAATTGAAAAAAGTTTTGAAAAAGGTAAGGTGGATACTACACTTTTCATTAAAAGATATGGCAATGACATCTTAGTAGTTCAAATTTACGTTGATGATATTATCTTTGGTTCTAATAATGAGTTTTATTGCCAAGAATTTTCTAAGCTAATGCAAGATGAGATTGAGATGAGCATGATGGAGGGCTTTCATTTTTCTTAGGGCTCCAAATCAAGCAAAGAAAGGATGACACCTTCATCAATCAAGCCAAGTACATCAAGGATATGCTCAAGAAGTTCGGCTTAGAGAACGTAAAGCTTCAATCTACTCCAATGAGCTCATCTATTAAGCTTGACAAAGATGAAGGAGGTAAGTGTGTCGATTCTAAGCTTTACGTTCAATGATTGGCTCTCTGCTTTACCTTATCGTAAGTAGACCCGATATCATGTTTAGTGTTTGCTTGTGTGCTAGGTTTCAAGCTAGCCCTAGAGAATCGCACCTAGTAGCCATTAAGAGAATCTTTAGATGCCTTAGAGATACACCTAGTTTAGGTCTTTGGTATCCTAGAGACTCATCCTTCAACCTTCATGCTTATTCTGATGCAGATTATGGGGGATGTAAGATAGATAGGAAAAGTACCTCTGAAACATGTCAATTCCTAGGTAGTATACTCGTATCTTGGTTCTCTAAGAAACAAAATATCGTAGCCTTATCTACCACCGAAGCAGAGTACATATCCTTAGGGAGTTGTTGTGCTCAAGTCCTTTGGATGAAGCAACAACTCTTACACTATGGTGTTGACAATACTAGTGCCATTTGTCTCACTAAGAATCTCATCCAACACTCTAGAACCAAACACATAGAAAATAAGTCATCATTTCATTAGAGATCACGTCTTGAAAAATGATGTAGTTCTAGAGTATGTTGATACCTTGAACCAATTAGCGGATATATTTACCAAACCATTATATAAAGAACGTTTTTGGACCCTTAGAGAGAGTTAGGTTTAACAAGCATTCCTTGACCCTTTAGAGTCCCAAAAAAAAAGAGACCAAAAATTTTTCTTGAATTGATTTGATTGTCATGTTTATGTAATTTTTGCCTTTTGATGCATCTATGCCTTTAGTTAGAGGGAGTATGCATCTGTTTTAGTCTATATATCTTGCTCATATACCATTCACATGCATGTAGGCTCATCCAAAGTTGAATTTTTGGACTTATTTTTGTCCAAAATGTATTTTCTACCAAAAAGTATCCGATACGGGTAACACCGTATCGATACGGGTTACTATTTTGGATTTGATACAGTTGGCAACTATATCGATATGGTCACGCGTATCGATACAGTTTGAAAACCATATACTGATATGGTGGATCGATATGCCTAGTCAGAGTATCGATACGGTATACACAGATTCTTTAAATCGGGCCTTAAAAACATATCTACTTTAATTAAATTCAAATCCCATTTTCTCTCAAAAACCCTAACCAAAAACCCTTATAAAACCCCTCTAATCTCATTGATTTATCACACCAAACTTAAAATTCCTTGAGGGTTTTTCATCAAAACAACAAGGCTCAAGCTTTGCTAGCAACTTTGTGCATTGTCCATCCTTCATTCCTCCAATTTTCGATATCAAGGTATAAAACCCATTTCTTTTCTTTTTAATTTTCGTTTAATTTCCTATACTATTTTTGATTGATTTTTATATAGAAAGTATATATAGTATATAGGGTTTTTGAAGTATTTTCAAAAATTCTTTAAAATCTGAAAATTTTTTGTTTCAAATATAAAATTATATCGTATATTTTTTTTTTCAAATCTATTTTTCAAATTTATTTTTCCCAATTTTTTTTACTTGTATATATATTTTTTAAAACCTAAAATATATTGTTTTTCACAATACCTTGAATTATTGGAATATTTATTGGATCAAATATGATGATAATTGCATACACTATTTTCGAATATTTTTTATGATTTTCAGGCTTATAATGGGGTTGAAAAAGAGACCAAGAAAAGAGGTAGCATCGAGTTCATCAAATCTCAATATCGAACAAGAGAGTATTTCAAAACCAAACCTTGGGTTTATAATTCAAAATAGTTTTCAAACACCTTCGGCTATGGCCCATTATAAACAATATCAAGGTTTTACAATACGGGATGAGCGAGTTGTTTCAATCCCCTTTCTAAACTCAGAACGGTTTACATTTCGATACTTTGGATTGTTAAAACAATGAAAATTCTTACCTTTTTTAAAACCTCATCCCGTCTTTATATCGAAACCTTATTTTAATCTTCTTTTCAAATGCGCGGTGTATCCTTGATGAAGAAAAAGAACATGTGATTGCTATTGAATCTTACCTTATGAACAAAAAATTTTGAATTGATCAAGAGGTTTTATGCAACGTATTTGGTTTTGAAAACATTGGGATAGATGATGAACATTCTTTGGGCCACACACAACTAGGTTCCGTAACCGTCCTTTATGCCCATGACCGTATCCTCCATCTTATCATCTCTTGGTGGCTTCGTCATTCTGGTGGTAGATTCTCAACCATCCGCCAAGTTGATGCTTTTTGGCTTCAATGCTTTTGTGAGGGTAAGCGCCCAAATCTTTGCCAAATTATGTTTGTCGACTTGGTTTATCTTGTTCAACATCGCCACACTAATCAAGTCAAGTCATTCTACTATGGCGCGGCCTTAAGTCATCTCTTCCATGCCTTGGAGATCGATTGTTCTCATGATGCAGCCGGGCCTCTTGGTAAACCAATCGATGAACACTCTCTCATTCATGCTAAATTTTAGCTCATCAACAACGAGTGGGTTCGAGTAGTTAATCCTCCACCTCTTCACGAAGTTCCTCAACCTCTTCTGGTGACTCCACAAGGTCTCTTTGCTCGACCATCCAATGATACTATGATGGTCTTTCTCACCGAGCAATTCACTTTGATGCGCACTCATATGGATGGTGGTTTTGCCACTATTGATACTCGTTTCACTGCCTTGGAAGAATGAGTTAGGGCTATTGAGAATTGAGTCATCTCGATTGATCATCATATCACTACCATTGAGCAACAACAAACCTCGATGGATGTCTCTCTCACTTTATTTCATGGCGCTCAGCTCAATTCTCGCGTTCCTCCAGCCCAAAACGATGATAAGGATAAAGAGGACATGGATGAGGATGATGGAAATGATGATGGGGACGAGTTCTAGTACATCTCATTCATATCATCTCATTTAGGCTTTCTTTTCTTATGCACCTATGTTTTATGTTTCGGAACCCTATGCTTTGCTTTATGTTTTAGGTTATGTGTTTGGATATTAAGTTTAAATTTCCTTTGATATTATGATTGCTTTGGTTTATTTTTGAACTCTAATGCTATTATGTTGCTTTATTTATGCTTTGAATTGTGCTTTAATTCCCTTTATCTTGTTTACATCCTTTAATTATGCATTGATTTTGATCTAACAAAAAGGGGGAGAAGAAAGTGTAACAAGTGCCAAAATTTTATATCTTTTGAAAAACCTATCTTAAATTAAGGGGGAGAAACTTTTCAAAAGTTTTCAAACACTTAAAAGGGAGAGAAACTTTTCAAAAGTTTTCAAACACTTGAAATTTTTACTTTGGTTTTGTTATATCAAAAAGGGGAGATTGTAAAACCTACATTGATTTTGATATAACAAATTATATAAGGGCTTATTTGCATATACAATAAAATTTTAAGTATTTGAAAAACTCACTTAATTGACAAGCATTTGAACCAAAAGAACATTTATGTCAAAAATATTTCAAGTATTCAAAATTTTTAAGTATTTTCAAGCCAAACTTTAACTCTACGCCCATGTGTATCGATACGCTTAAGTCACATCGATACGGTTTTTCTTCACTGGAATTCCAATTGATAAAAATGTACCGATACAGTTAATACCGTATCGATGTGATATTCATCTGGGTAAGTTTTTCAAGCTATAGCGTACCGATACGGTTAGTCACCGTATCAATATGATTTGATGATGTTTGATAAATCTTTGCATTTAATGGTTTCGACCTTTGCTTGTCAATTATTGGAATCATAAAATTTTAAATGACCATTAACCGTATCGATACGCTCCCATAGCGTACCGATACACTTTTTGTTAAAATCCAACCAAGAATTCCAGTGAGCAAAATCTGTATCGATAGGTATATGAGTATCGATACGCCCCTTGATTTACACTTGAGTCGTACCGATACATCTTCCCGCGTATCGATACGCCTCTGGTTTTTCAGTCATAACGAATCTTTCTTCTTTGAGACAGGTACCGATACGGTCATGAGGGTACCGATATGCTGGGCAGTTGAAGAGCATTTATTGCGCCAAAACTGCAGCCCAACGGCTAGATTAATGATCTCAACCACCCAAACGGCTAGAATTCAATACAAGTGTATAAAAGTAAGTCTCCAAAGCACCAACAACAACTATTGAACCTTCAAGCAACATCCAAGCAATTAATCCAAACCCTTGTGCCTTAGAGTCAAATACTCTGCACCCTACTCATTTGTGTTCTTTATTGTAAATCTTTATTTGGATTTTAGGGAGTGTTTTGATTGTAATTGGGCAATATCCATCTTGTGAGAGACATTTTTAGATTGCCAGTTTCTTCTTTGTATTGAGAGATTTCTTGGGTCAATCTTTGGGTAGAAAGATTGACCAATTGTAAAGGTTACCTCCTAAGCCTAGAAAAGGGGAAGAAAATCTAGTGGATTTTGTTGAAAATCCTTAGTGTGAACTAAGGTAGTGGATGTAGAGCTTGTTAGAAGCTTGAACCACTATAATTGCCTTTGTCCTTCATTTTTCAATTTCCAATCTGCTCCCTCAAATTTTAAATAGCCAATTCACCCCCTCTTGGCCAAATCACTATCTTTTGATCCACTCAACAACCTTTAGTTGTTCGTCGGTCACCGTCCAAAACCACCGATCATCCTCAACCTTGCTCCGATGGTCGTGATGCGATTTTTGGCCGCCGTTAAGCGATTTCTGGCCGTCATCATCCAAAAACCCTAAAAACTCCTAATTTTCCTTATTTTCAACCCTAAACTTAAATCTATTCATGAGAATCCACATGTCTCCTCCCATTTCCTAAACCTAGTTACCTGAACCAAACACTTTCTCTATCATTTTCAACTCCATCATATCCCTAAATACTTCCCCGTCAACAAAACCGAAAAGGATTTACCTTACCGGCGTGCTAAACTGATTCTGATGATGCTCCGACGAATGTCTCTAGTGACATTTCTGACTTCCTCTGTGCCTCCTCGATTTCTGGTAAGTTCTTTTGACTTTTTCTCTCTCTTCTCTCAATTATTTCAGTAATAATTGTTCATTAGTTACTTAATAATTGTGTTTTCTCTCTCTAGGGGTATTTATAGTAGCTGACGTCAGCGAGGGTTGAATCCACATGAAACAAAAATTGGCCTATCCCGACCTGCCACATGGCACTTTTGGCGGGCTAAGAAAGCAGAAATGTGCTAGTTTGGGCTTTGTTATCTGGAAATGTATATTTGGGCTGTAAATGAGTTGTATACTTATTGTAATTGAATGGATGAATGAATACAAATTTGGGCCTTATATTTCTTTAAGCTTCAAAGTGTAAAAGGAACATTGTATGTATGGACTTGAAGGGATTTTTGGACTATTTTAAGGATTATATTTATTTGTTATATCAACTTTATTTATTTTTGGTCTTATTTATAGGAAATATATTATATATATTTACACCCAGATAAAATTAGGGTATTACAAAGAGTGTGCCCCTAATAGCAAATATTTAAAAAAATGAATTTTAATAGTAGGCCCTTAATAACCAATATTGAAAAAAAAAATTAAGAGTATGCTCCTAATAAAAAATATTTTAAAAATAAAATTTTAAGAATAAGCCCCTAATAACAAATATTTGGAAAAAATTTGAGCCTTTATTACTAAGTATTGAAAAAAATCGGGCCCCAAATAACAGATATTAAAAAATTGGACGCATAATGAAAACTATTGAAGAAAAATAAATTTTAAGAGCATGATCCTAATAAAAAAATATTAAATTTTTTTAATATTTAGAGTAAACTCCTAATAATAAATATTAAAAAAATAAATTTTAAGAGAAGATCCTTAATAACAAACAATGAAAAAACTAATTTTTAAGAGTATGCTCTTAATAACAAATATCAAGAAAAATAACCTTTAAATAAAAAGTATTAAAAAATTAGATCCCAAATAATAAGTATAGAAAAATTAGACCCCTAATAACAATTATTGAAAAATGAATTTTAGAGTATGTCCCTAATAACAAATATCGAGAAAAAATGAACTTCAAATAATAAGTATTAAAAAATTGGACCCCTAATAGCAAATATTAAAAAAATTAAGAGTAAACCTCTAATAACAAATATTGAAAAAATTGAGCCTCTAATAATAACTAGTGAAAAAATTAGGCCCAAAATAACAAATATTGAAAAAAAATAGACTCCTTAATAACAAATATTAAAAAAATTAAAATATTATTAAAATCTTAATTATGGTCCTAAGAGCCTTTAATGCTAAATAATTTTAAAGGAAAATTTAGACTTAAGATTGAGGAGGGAAAATATTTTATGCACGGCGGTGAAAATTTTATTTTTCATAAACGTATCTAATTTAAGGTATATGTGTTTAATTTATGGTTTAAATGTTTAAGTTGTAAGGTTAAAATTTTAAAATTTATTGTTAGAATATAGAATTTAGGGACAAAAATCTCTTGTTCTTTTTCAGTGCCATTTCTACGTCCAACACTTAAAAAATCAAATTCTAAGTCATAACCCTAAATTCTAAATCTTAAATTTTAAAAATACATCATACTCCAAATTCCCTAAACACTAACTTTAAACCTTAACCCTAATATCTAATCTTAAAATTTTAGAGTGAGACTTAAAAAGGACACCAAAAAAGGACAAAAAAATTATTTTAGAAGTTAGAGTTTAATTTCTAGAATTTTAAACTTAGAAATTTAAATTTAAATTTTTTTGAACAATTTCTATCTAAAAAAGAGAAATGAGAATTTTACTCTTAATGTGTCTTAAACTCACAATTAAAAAAAGAGAAAAGCTCAATTAAAAACTTTAATTATTTATTCTAAAGATTGTTGACCCTTAAATAAGTATATTTGTAAAAAAAATACCAAGTGGATAGATATTAACCCTTAAAAAATCTCAAAATTCTAATATATTTCTTGACATTCCAAGCCTCTTGAGGGGGCTGAATCACCAACAATTCAACAAACAGGTCGAGAAAAACATGAAATGCACAGCTCCAGAACCGAACTTGTCAAGGAATTTCAATATCTTTAACGTGGCAACAGAGGAGAGCACCGCTAACTGGGAAAAATAACCCACAAAGATAGCACGCTTTACAACGCACAGACCTCGTTTTATCAAATCTCTTCGCACAATCAGCCACCTGGAAGTGGAACTTCAGTTCTCTTTACTGTACTGATGAAACCAAAGTTTAACCCCCCTTCCCTCTCCAATCAGATTCTAACTCATCCGTTTGCATGCAGTAGGAGACTATGCTGATAACACGTGGAGTGACGACCGTCAAAATTAAACCGACAGAGAAAAGTTGCTGTTGTGTCGTAACATTGAAGGCCCGAACACAATACTCCACCAAACCAAACCCTTATAGGTGTAGCAACGGATGACCGCCAACTCGACACGCGTAACAGTAATTGTGAGGGCGTTTTTGATTGGTGTAAGATAAGTTGAGTGCGGCATCGAATTCAAAGGCTTGCTTTTGCTTGTCATAAATTTCTTTAGCTCGCAATTGAATTGTGATGTGTTATCATGCATTGACCCATTTGATGCTGCGAAAGCCCCTCAAACACGTCCCCATCATTCAATATCCAAACTCCAACATCTCCTGCCTCTTGTTTCATGTTTGTTTAACTTATTTTGAACTCATTGGCTGATTTTCTACTATTTCAAATCCCCCCTTCATAAGCCTATCTCCATTTCCATTTCCATTTCCATTTCCATTTCCATTTCCTAAACTATAATCCCAACTCTTGTTCTTCTTCTGCTCCAAGGCACCATGATTAAGACGTTGAATCCTTACTCCACAACAGCTAAAACAGCTGAAATCTTGTCCAGGTACCGGCCTATAGCTCCCAAGCCTGAGGTGCCTGCAAACTCCATAGATGAGAACTCAGCTTTGTCTCATAAGGTGGAGCAGTCATCTTATGCGAGGAATTTGTAGCCTCAGCTTCAGGCTAGGCCTACTAGAACTAGAAAGAGAGGTAGAGCTGCTTTATCACCAACAACAATACTCAAGAGAGCAAGGACCCATATCCCAGGGCTTTCTTCACCTACTCCTGGAAGCCTCTCTTTGCAAGGTTTCTCTCATCAGATTGAGATGCCTCGGTTTTATTCTACACCATCAACAGGTTTGGTCACACTTCCTCTTCTTCCATGTTACATGGAACCTTGTGGAGGAGAAAAGGTGGCAAATTTGAACAAAGTGGCTGAAATCCCAGAAGAGAAGGATTTTTTGAAGCTGTTCCAACTCCAAGATCCTCTCACCACCAGCCTTATATCACCTCAGCCAATTCGACCGGTAGGCTCAAGCATCTTTGTTGGGTGCATCAATGAGGAGCCTCGCATGAACCCACCACCAATGCAAGTCCCAAAGAAACCAGAGGAGATTGAAGATGATATTGAGGCCGAGGCCTTGCCAGCACTGATATCTGATTCAAACAACAAAGTTAGGCTAGCAAATTCTGCTTATAAAGAGCTGGTGGGTCAACCAGAATGTCCCTGTCTCGATTCCATGGTAAAAGGCACTGAAACAAGATCCATAAGCAACTCATGCAAGAGAATCTGTGGGGAAGTGACCCTTAATCTATCTGATTCAAGGGTTCCACTAAATTCAAAGGGGTTTTCTTGCTGGGTGAGGATCGAGTGGGGAAACGAAGGGAACAACAAAGGTTCGATCACAACTTTTTGTGATGTAGTCAGATTAGCATGTCAGTCAAAGGATTATCTATTCACATGGAGGTTCCATACCCACAATAGGGAAGCATCTCAGTCTAGCTCCAATCTCTGAAATTAGAGTGTACAAAATGTTTTACGCAAAATGCAACCTTAACTAGCAAGTATATGTATATGACATATGTAACTTATATAGTAATATATATCTAGCAAATAGTGCAGTAGTTTTTTTTCAGTACATCTTTTTCTTTTATATATATGCAAAACATCCAGATCCTATGGTATTTGCCATGTTTTCAAGCAAAGTCATTAAGCCAGAATTATAGGGAAAATGAAAAAGAAGTCTTAACAAATTGTGCATTTTCTTCACTAGAACATCATAAATTTACAATGTAACCAATTTATCATTTTGATCTTCCTTATCTCGGACAACCCTTCTTAATTGCTTATGTTAAAAGATATGAGTTTTTATCATCTTTTTGGTCTCATCTGGTAGTGAAATAATCTCATGACCTGCTGGGTCAGGCTTGGTAGGACCTGCTGGTTTGCAGCATGAAGAAGGAAGAATTTGGCAGTGTATGTTAATGGAACATTGGGATTTTATTTTTTTTCATGACCATTTTATCATAGACGTGAAACATATCTTCCAAGATGGTTTCTCTTGATTCAATCAATTTCTTGTAAATATGAACTACATTTTTGGTGATAATTTTGTGTACAGATTCATTTCTCTGTGTCATCTTTAGCTGTCAGCAACTACATCTTTGTGACAGTGAAAAGCTTTGGCCTTTAGAGTCCCTCGTGCCTTTGAAACCCCTAAATTCCTCTTTATCCTCCATTACTTTCCTTGTTTGAGCTTCACAATATTTAGAATTAATGGCAACATGAACGTTTATCTAAGCAAAAATTCTCTTTCAATTGGACATAAGGCATACAACTTGTGTTTCCCAAGTCTCATACAATCTTTGAAAACTAGTAGTTTAGTTCTTAAGATTATAATAGTAATGATAACAAGCATTGACAAAGTGTATTTCTGAGACACATATAGGTCTTGGCATCTCATTTGACTGCAAGATGCTGCACAATAGCATTCAAATATAACAAACAAAAGCCAAACACTTCTATTAGATTATCAACAAATTTATGTCTTCTAGTCTTAAAAGAAACATTTGAACCGAGAATGCAGGATATTTGAACCAGGTAGAAACATGGGATATATGGAAGAAAGGACCAAACGTTGATGACAGAGATTAGGATTCGGCAGCAACCTCGGTTCCGTTAACTTTCTCCTTCTCGTGCTCGCCCTCAAGCTGGCTTAAGTTCCCCTTTTCCTTGATGAGTTGACCGTGGTGGTGTTTGCAGTAAAGTCGGCCTTCGTGTGCAATATAATTTGAAGGGCTGATCACACATCCTCCATGTGTGCATTTGAAACAACTTTTGTGGTAGGGAGTTCCATTCACTGTAACCTTTTGACAGAAAAAGAAACAATGTTTTACAGTTAATGCTTTGTGTAATAATATGCCAAAAGCTAGTACTTTAGCAGAACAGAACATTATTGCAAATTCTTACCCTCTCAGTTGGATATACAGTATTTTTACAGCCAAAACATTTATCTCTGGTTCCAGCAAACATGCCCGACACTTTAGTTGCTGCAGGTTTCTGTTCAAAGTAGCTCATATCATAATCATGGTTAATCATAAGTATGTTAACCCACATATAGAGACTTAAAAGATAATAAACAGGCATAGTAGCTTCAATGAAATTTACCTCACCATCAACTGGTTTTTCTGGTTTTGCAATTTTTGGTGTACCTAGAAAGAAAATCGAAGTTGAACTTGAAAATCAGCTAGATCCGTTCAGAAATAAGAATCTATTTGAAAAACCTTGAATTTGCCTACCCTCAAAGCTTTTGTCAAGACTGCCAGTTCTTTTGAAAAGTTGATCAAAATGAGGCCTGCAGTACAAAACTCCTTCAAAGGAATTGTAGTTGCCAAGCTGCAAATGAGATGTACATGTCAATATTGATTTTTGAGATACAGATGGGAACATATGGAAGTTATATCCTAAAAATTATGACATTTGCAGCAAAGAACTGTGATATATAGGAGGAATTAGATAGCAGTGAGTACAGCATGTCCATGTACTATTAAGTACTTACCTTCAAAGTACCTTTGCAGTGATGGCACCTGAAACAGGCCTTGTGATAAACCCGGTTGTCAGCAGTTAACTTGTCAACCAGATAGACAGTTTTGTCACAGGCCATGCATTTCTGGGTTGTTCCTGCAAATGCCATGGTCTCACCTCTCACCTCACCAACAAGCAAAAAAATCTGAATAGTATGTTATAATATCTCCTCTCTTTGCACCGAGTTTTTCAATGGGGACTCGGAGAAGAAGATAAGATAAGGAAAGGGAAGATGGAGAAATGGAGAGATTTAAGATGGATTGTGGGGACCAAAAGCAGTTGTATAATTTAAGTTTCTTTTCCCAATCATTTTTTGTCCAATCCTCAAGCACATAACAAAACTACAGTTGTCTCAAGTTATATACATTTTCTATATCCTCCTTATCTCTCCTCAAAATATGAATAATCTAGTTGTAGAGATACACAGTACAGTAGCTTGAATTTGTTAGCATAGGTGATATAAAGCCCACCCATGTCTTGCTTTAGGTGAAGTGTTCAAAAGGGTTGACGTCCTGTCGGTAATTGTACAATTCTATGCTACCATTATGGAGCTTCTTTGCCTTAGGAAGTTCAATAATTTTCATGCAAACAATAGGAAGAAGGAAGAGTGGACAAATGGTAAAGAAGTAAAGCTTCTCTGGTTGGACAAAAACTTGACTTTTGGTTCAAGAGTTTGGGGACCCCATGAAATGCCATCCCACACCCGCTTTAACCTCAATGACATCTTTTAGCTCTATTTTTCTTCATTACTAAGTCACTGATTTTCGATCCAAAAAAATATACAAAGTCATTGATATAATTTCAGAGTTAATTCATGATATCCTTAAATTATGGTTTAGATTTTAAATTGATCTCTTAAGGTCAAAAAAATAATTAAATTGATCTCCAAACTTCAAGATTTTTTAATTGAATTCTCAAAATATTTATATTGTATCAAATAATATATTTTTGTTATTCTTGTCTTTAGCTTGGATATGATGTAGAGTATACTTAAAATATGTGAGTCATTTGTATTCGTTGTATGGACAACATGTATGTGAAGTGTTGTAACTAAAGTATTATAAAAATGACAATGTCAATAAAATATTACTAAAATTCAGAAGTTTTTTAATAATGATATATGAATTTTATAATCACCATGAAAAAGATAATACAATATAGTGTATTAAAAAGAGAAAAAAAAAGGACAAGTTCACTAAAAGTCTCTTACAATAGTGTTAAGAAAAGCAGATACTTTTATCAAGATTAATATATCAAAATTCAGAAACCTTCTTGAATCCCTGTGTCTCTTTTGGGTGGAAATGTTCTCCTTGTCTCTTTATGGTGGAAAATGAGTGGTGAGCGAACCAAGTTATCAGGCAGATTGTTTCGCTATCCAGGTCTAATTACATCGGCAACCAACCATCAACCAAGTTGGGATCCATCTTTCTAATACCAATGACAGAACCATAATCAGAGATTAGCGCCGTGAAGATCTTTGTATGAGAACCAATTGATCGCTAAAGTATGCTGAAAATCATGCTACAATAACAGATGAAACGAACAAAAAAATTTAAAAAACGTACCACAAGGACAAAGAAAAAATATACCACAAAGACAAAAATTCTTATTAAAACATAAAAAAATAAAAATATAAACCAAGTAATCAACAACTAATATTAAAATTAATTGCCCACTATCAATTAAAAAATAAAAGCAAAATTGCAGGAGGCGAAAATTCGTGAGAGAGCGTCTAGGTTGGCTAGGTTAAAAAACCAATGGCAGCTTTATATATGTATCTGATTTGAGAGATTTGAGGAAACTCTACTTTTTTAGCATGTCAGCTTTATATATGTATCTAATTTTTTACCCTTGTGCGTGTCGCGAGAAAGTCAATTCGAGGGTCTAAAGAAGTGGATCAACAGGCTAGCTAAATAAGCGCCATCTTAATTATTGGTCGAAATAATGTCAAATTCAACCATGAAAAAAATAAAAAAAAAAACTAAACAATACTCAATGCCTTGAACCCAAAGCATCCTTAAATAATACGAAATTACTTATTACTTACCCCCTTTTAAATATGTTAAACGCTAAATTAAAGCTAGCATTTAACAACTAAGCTTGCAGCTAAGCTAACAGAATAACCTAATTAATATAATATTATATTTGATAATTTAATTAAAATATGTTAAACTAGGTTTCTGTAGACTAAACTGTAGCCCAAGATACAGTTGAGCCCACAGATTATGCTTCATAATTGGAGTTTGGCAAGTTCAGTCCCCTTTGAAAAGAAATTTTCAAAACTTGTCATGTGAATGCGCCTTAGCCAACTTAGCAATGCCTTACAGCTTCGAATCATGAACCATGTGCCTTGGACCACCTCTATTTTATTAATTGAACCCAGGCCACTGGCCAGGGTCCACTCACTTGCTGGCTTCATTCCACATTTTCGGCCTCCTTGCCAACATTGTATCATAGGCCTGGCCCTGCTGCCAAATGCCATAACATTGTAACCAGTGGTTGAACTTGAAGATAATGAGAATAGAGAGTGGCGGGGCCATGACCTCAAAATTTGAGAAAATCAGAAATTGGTCTCTCATAAATTTTAAATAATTTAATTTAGTCTTTTTAAAAATTTTAAAATTTTAAATTAAATCTCCTCCTATTATTTTTAAAAGTTTCATTAAGCCTCTCAAAATTATTTAAAATTTTAATACCCATAATTTTTTTTGAAAAATATAAATTAAACGTTTTAATTTTTTATAAAAAATAGTATAAGCCTTTTTGTCTTTAATTTTAAGTTGGCTCTCCCATTTTTTTTCCAACAAGTGAACTTTTAAAATTTTATAAAATTTTAAAATTTTAAATTAAATCTCCTTCTATTATTTTAGTCACTGAACTTTTAAAAATTACAAAATAAACATTAAAATTTAGATTTTGTTACAAAATGTGCACTAAGCCGTTAGGTGACGTTAACAGCTTAACAACGGGCTGATTGGGCCTATTAGTAAATGTTACAAAATAGCCACTGAACTATTTTATTGTTTCATAATGGTAAATTCACTATTAGTTCGATACAAAATGATCATTTGAACTATTTAATTGTTACAAAATGGTTGGTTGTAACACCCTCGACTCGGATGTCACAATTTGGGCCTCAAGCCCAAATCAAAACCATTAAAAAAAATCTCAAACGACGTTTAGCCCAACAAGTTATTTCTCAAAAGAATTTAAAGTTAACAATTGAAAATATAGATAAATCATTTAAATAGTTATTGTTGCGCGTATTGAGTGCTACGCAAATGGTGCAAGTATACACGTCGCAAGTAATAAATGATAAGTATCGAGTATTGTAGCACCCTTACCCCGGGCTAGTAGCAAACCGGCTCGGGAGCGTTACATAAGCAAGCAACAAGGACAATCAAGCAATACAATACAAGGGAAGGCATTGATAACTCATCCTTATTAGATGAGTTTCTTAACTAACAATCAACTAAGTATACTTACTTAACTAACAAGTAACCAAGCATTCATTTGAGTTCAAGACATCATAGACATTCGATCAAGGCCATTAAAATTTTTCCTTTCATGTTTACATTACCAATTACCACTTTCATGATTCACTTAACTTCATCTTATACAATAACCATTCGAATAACCCTAGTATACAACATGATTCCATTTCAATTTAATGTTCCTTAGATTTATACATGTACATCTTATCCCTAAATTACTAACATGATTCTTGAACATTCTAATTGTATGTAACTAGCTTCCATTCAAGTCATTCTTTATACCTAACCATTCGGCCATCACTATCCAAACACACAATAATACTTTCATCATGGTAATTTCATTCAAGACATGAAGCATTCGAATGGTAGGTCAAGCAACATGGTTCATCTCATTATACTTTCAATTCAAGCATACACATTCATGACTTTTAAGATAAGTCATATTCAATATATAGCTTTCAAGGTAAGTAACATGTATCATTGGATTGTTATTTCATGTGTTATCAATTAAACAACCACCTTGGTACTTAGTTTGTATAGGTAATCGAGTCTCCAACCAACTGTCGCCACAAGATGCACCATAGTGCTGGTCAACCCTCATACTGTCGCCAAAGATCACATACGTACCCTCCGTCTGTCGCCAAATAGGGCCCTTAGCCCTGGACCATAGTCCACCCTGACACAATGAGCTCTAGACTCTAAGGCATGCCCTTCTACCTAGTCCAACTAGCTACCAAGGTTGTTCGATTTACCATTTATTCAAGTGTTTCAAGATCAAGATCAAGATCATGTCAAGCAAGTTCATTTCATATTAAACCCTTAGGCTATTTGAGCCATAGCTCATATATCATGTAATTTTCATGTTTCATTTCATCAAGATGAGATGATATCTTAAGCAAGTCTTAGCATTCGATCACATGCATCATGACACATACAAGCACCAATGTTATCACTTATTCATGCTTAAACATTCGAATTAATCATGTATTCAAATATGTGATCAAATTTCATGCATTACTAGTCATTCTTCCCTTATTAGGTTAAGTCCATGATTAGGTTCATTTAACATTTGAAGAATGTAAACAAGTATGCATTGGTTAGGACCTAGTCCTAACCCTAGAGAAAACTACACTCACAATACTCCAAGCTAGCTAGTCTTAGATCCACACTCCTTTGTTCTTGGCTTTAGGATGATCCACTCTATCCTCTTCCACCAAGTTTACTCCTGGTTCTATCACATTACAAGTACAAACATGTCAAAACAAGTTCATATGATCATTCAATCAAGGCAATGTTACAAGTACATATCATACACAAATTTGGCAGCATGTTCATATACATTTTTCATGACACTTCACTACACTTATCTATACTCTGGTTCATGTACAACAAGGTAGAATCAATGTCCTAAAACTGTTTACAAAACAGTTTACAAATTGCCACAAAACAGTGTGCAATTACCTATACTGCTGCTGCCATACATCATGCACTCTAGTCACTTAATCATGTATAACTTTCATTCCATACGTCGGAATTTCAATTGGTTTACATCGTTGGAAAGCTAACCTAATTTTCGTTATAACCATATAAGGCTTGCATTTTATTTGTTTCCAATTAATACAGTTTTTAACTTAAAGACAAGGTAATTTGTTACACTGGACAGTTTGCACTGTCCCTAGTGTTTCTTCTCTACATTTCATTCTACAACCCATAATTCAGTTATGTTTTCTTCTAATGAATTTAGACATATCAAGGTGTTGTCCATAAAAATTTCAGCCTTAAATTAATTTTATACAATTTATAGTGATTTTTCAAAGTTACTGCCCAGAACAGAGCATTCTGGGCAGATTACACTAGGTTGAGTTTCTAGCTTCTAACTCACCTAAGCAAGGTTCTAACATGGCAATTCAATTCATTTTCATGTTCTTACATGTCTAGGTTATTCTAATTCACCTAGCCATGTGCTTAAAACATGGTATTATCATGTTGAACCCAATTTGATCTATTTGATCAACATTGCACATCCAATTTACCAATTGAGCAGTTCATTACCTAATTTAACTAGTCCAATTAGGTGCTTTCACATTTCCATCAAGTTATCTATTCAATTCAATCTTCATTTCATCTAGCAACATGATCAAAATAGGGTTCTATATCTAATTGACATGTCTAAACACTTTCTTTATCAAAATAGTCCTTAATCAAGACTGTTTTCTACCATGTACATATTTCTCAAATTTCCAGCAACTATACATATTTCCTTTATCAAGGTGGTTACTAGAATCTACAATTTCAAGTTCAAATTGAAGCTAGCATGCTTCTAACACACATATAAATCATCCAATTCATTTTAAACAACAAAGACATCATCAACCACTCATTCAACCATTCTATAACAAGTTGGAATTAAGCATTATACCTTCTCCAAGCTAAATTTGATCAAGGTTGAATCAAGAAGCTTGAATTTGAAGGTTTTGCATGAAGATTTTCTCTCCCCTTTTCTCTCTCAATATTCGGCCAAGGTGGATGATAATGGGAGGAAGATGACAATATGTTTGTTCATCTTTCCTTCTTGGCCATGAGTCACCATCCAAATTGGCACATGTTCTCTTCCAATGAGAAAATGTGTCAAAGCCTTGATCTAATTTCAATTTTACATGCAATCTATAGAATTTTGCATGTTTAAATTTTCATCATTTCATTTATGTCTTCTAGTTTTAATTTCAATTCAATTTGGTTCTAATTTCACCGATTTGATCTTAAGGATGGCCAATGTTAATTCATCTTTAATTTGATTACCACATATATTCATTTAGCCTATAGTTTAGATAGTGGTAACATTTCTAGGCCAATTTTAAGGTGTTACAAGTATCGTCTCCACAGGGATTGGCTTGGGCCACTTTGCTTAAGTTATTACACTGTAAAAGAAATAATATTGAAGATGATGAATATCAAGTAAAATAAACTAAACAAAATAAAGAAAATAGAAAATAATGATCAATTTAAGAGAGTAGGCCGAGTTATCGTGAGTCGTAGAGTGATAGTTGAATAGATCATCGTGGTAATTGAGTGCTAGAGTAACTCAATCGCTTATCAATTGAATCCAGTCGGATTGCCTGGGCAATTATGCAATTACCTGGAAATTAGGAATAGAGCGGTTGCCTGGGCAATTGGGCGACAACCTTCAAAGTTCGGCGAAGCGTTCTTCAATGGTTTCTCGTTATCCCTAACTCAAAACACTATTGATTGTGCATGCCCTAATAATACATCCCTGGATGAACCAAAGGTGGACAATAACCTATCTTGCGCTCCTTTTAGCCGTTAAAATTTGCAACTTATCCCTAAGTCGAATTAGTCTTCACCATCGATTGATTGAATAAAGACCATGCTCATTCGTTTCTTGAATCTAACTCTCCCGATATTAGATAAATTGATGAATTCACGAGATCCTCTCCCAATTCACTCGCAAAATTTAAGAACCAAGAATGAACAAACTTTGAATTAAAATTGCAAACTCAAATACCTAAACAAAGCCAATCGTTCTCACAACCACAAAAACACAATAACCCAAACCAAATTACATCAATTCATGGCTGGGTTCAAAAGATATACAAAGGAAAAACTCCCAGCCATGAATCGAATGGAATAAAGAAAAAGAAAAAAAAAGATGTCGATGTCGAAGTGCTAGTTTTCTCTCCAAGTCGAACTCTCCCTTGAAGTTGGCGGCTAGGGCTTCTATTTATAGGAGATGGCTAGGTCAAAGTCTTTCTTGAGGAGGAAGTTAAGTTGGAATTAAATAGAATAAAAGAAATAAATATCTTTTATTATTATATTTTTATTCCTCCAAAAACTCCTCATAAATTTTTGGAATTTAATCTCATTTTGATCTCCAATTCTTCTAGGATTTATCCTTGTAATTAACTCGAATTAATTGGATTTATCCAACAAAATCGACAGCTCCCTTTTTCTTGTCGTCAATTGCCTCGGCAATTTCCTACTTGCTTGGGCAATTAGATCCTGCACACACAAAAACACATACCAGCAATACCTTTTTCCACAAAAATCAACCAAATTATGAAATCAAGCATGACGGTGAAGGAAACCATTAAAACATGCATGAATGCCTAATAATGCAACTAAAATGAGCCTAAGTCTAACAATAATATGAGTAAAAATGGTCATAAAAATAGTACTTTTGAACACTCATCAATTTTAAAGGAGCTCCACTTTAATTTAAAACATTAAAACATTTGATTTGGCTAATACAATTTCAAAATAAGAAGTACAAACTCAACCACATAAGGTCCTATGAATAACAACCCACTAAACACAAGTATTGTACTCTGAAGGCCCCCATTTACTAGAATCCCAAACTGATAGTGCTCTTCGATCCCACGATCCAACAATCAACCTACGCACGGAAACAACAATTTCGAGCACTGAGCTTACAAAGCTCAGTGGTACACATGTACTCTACTAAACTTCTTGCTAATCATAAACATAAGCATGCAAGCTAGTATGATAAAAATGAGAGATAAATAAATAGGTGGCCCTACCACTAGTCGCCTAAACACATGCTCTGAACATAGCAATCATCATACATGGCCCACAAGGCCCAACCATACTCGAGATCCAACCGGATCCTCTAAGCAAAATACACAATGGCATCATCACAAACTTGGAGTGAGGCTCGGTGTCATATAACCTCAGAAGCATTCACTCATGCTCAGAATCTCACATAGAGCATCGATACTCGAAATCTCAAATTGAGTATCATCACTCAGAATCTCACATCAAATGGAATAGCTCAGAATCTCGCATCGAGCATCATCACTCAAAATCTCACATTGAGTGGTCTTCATGTGTTGCCGCCCTCTACCACTAAGTATCTGGATCCCACTAACCAATGGTGACTCAACCACACGATTGCCCAAACTTGGCATGACTCAACCCACGATCCACCAAGGATCCTTATGGTTTACTATTACAAACAAGTCACCCAACAGTTACAACATACATGACTGACCTGCTATGAGCATGTTTCTTGGATTATTATGTGACAGTCACAACATTGCTTATGGTGATAACAACATGTATGATCCCCATACTTGAGATCATCATTATTTCAACATCGTTAGTGACATATTTTGATACGGTCAAACGTGTGTCATAATTGACTACACTATAAAGACTGATATTGGATATGTCATAATCCATGTAGCGAAATATGGTTGATCAAGATAGGATTTGTCCCTCCTACATAATAGGAGTAATATCATAGGCCACTTGATTGAGTGAGACTAGAAAATGCATGGCCATGCTCGAATAAATTGATATGGGATATCATAATTATTCGTTTATAATAGTTTACTCAAGATATCAAGAAACATTAGATGGACTATAGAAGCGTGACTAATCCATGTCTTGTGTCTGATCTAGATATGAGGACAAAAGGATGAAATACATAAAAGAAGTTAATCATGGAAAAAAGGTTAAATCGAACCACGATTTCATGTAACTTAGGTAGCAATGATGTATTGCTAGATGCCACTCATTGCTTGTAATATTAGAATTGTTCTGCATATTACTGCTAACGTTACATGAACCTATAAAGGTCACACCCTATGATTGAAACGAACAAATATCGATTAGATAGCATGTGTACAAACTTGTTGTACACATAATTAGTGAGAAACCGAAATTGTTATAATTATTGTAATTACGGATAATTTCATTTATATATATGTATTTTAATATTTGATAAGTTATTGTAATTATCAAATATTATTAAAGTATATATATATCTAAAAGAAACCTAATTAAAGTAGAATCAGATTTTACATATTTAATTATATTCGGTTAAATATATTGTATATTTAAGAATCCGAATTTAATTAGAATTAGGGTTTTAAATGTTATATAAAGGCATAAGGTTTAGCAGCCATTTATTCTTGGTTTTTGAAAAACCTCTCTAATAGTTAGAGAAGAGAAAATATTGTTCGTTTTATTCAGGTGGACTGCGTAGAGGTTGGAACGCTATTTTGACAACTCAGATTCGATTTGGTTATTCTGAATTCCCTACAGATTTTCAGATTCCAGATTTATTAAGGTAACGTTTCATCCTTTATCTCCCTGAATTCGTCCCTTGTACTTGGATCACTGGTGGATTATGCCAGATAATTTTTTTGTTGCGCCATGGGGTGTACCGACGTTCCCAACAGGCTCAACGAGGCATTAGATGGGATAGATGTTAACATGATAACCGAAGGAGGAAAGAATGGCAAGTTTCTGTCTAGAATCTGCTCTTGCTTCCCGAGAGAGAAACTCAACAATTGGACCAGTGTAGACCTACCTGTAGTTTTTAATTCTGAATCAAAGTAATGCTCAAAACCAACCCTACTTGCTTTTGCCCACGAGCAGTAAGGATATTTTGTAAAAGGCTTCTATGTTAACTTGCTTTCTTTCAATGAAAAAGGATGATTTCCATATTTTCTTATATAGCAAACATCATATTTATTGCATTCTTTTATTACACTTATTATTTATTATTTCATTCATTCCATAAGAATATTCACTTCTCTTCCCAATACCTATTCATTTCCAAACCGTTTTAGGGTCCCTGTTATTAATTGTATGAATGACTCAGAATCTGATCCCAAGATAGATTTTGAGCAACCTTTATATATGGCGAAAATCGATGAAGGAGAAGACGAGATAGAATGTGAAGTCCCGGATGAATTGCTTAGGTTAATGGATAGTGAGGACAAGTAGATCCTACCCCACCAAGAAGAGGTGGAGATCCTTAATTTAGGGACTGATGAAGAAAGGAGAGAAGTGAAGATTGGCACCACTATCTCATCCAAGACTAGGCATGAGTTGATAAATCTGTTATTAGAGTTCGAGGACATCTTTGCTTGGACTTATCAAGATATGCCAGGGGTAGACACAGACATTGTGGTACACAAGCTACCGATAAGGTCAGAATGCAAGCCAGTTCAGCAAAAACTAAGAAGAATGAGGACGAACGTGCTGCTGAAAATCCACAAGGAAGTGAAAAAGTAGTATGAAGCTAGTTTTCTAAAGGTTGTGAAATACCTGAAGTGGGTGGAAAATGTAGTCCTGGTGCCTAAGAAAGATGGGAAAGTTCGAATATGTGTGGACTATAGAAATCTCAATAGGGCAACCCCTAAGGATAATTTTCCCCTACCTCACATTGATACTTTGATCGACAACACCGCGAGGCATTCGTGGTTCTCTTTTATGGACGGTTTCTCAGGGTACAACCAAATAAAGATACACCCTGAAGACATGGAGAAGACTACATTTGTAACCATGTGGGGCATGTTTTGTTACAAGGTGATGCCGTTTGGACTAAAGAATGCTGGGGCGAATTATCAAAGAGCCATGGTGACTTTCTTCCATGACATGATGCACAAAGAAATCGAAGTATATGTGGATGACATGATTCCCAAGTCTCGAACCGAAGAGGATCATATTCAAAACTTGAGAAATATTTTCATAAGATTGAGAAAGTACCAGTTAAAGCTAAACTCGGCCAAGTGCACATTCGCTGTCACATCTAGAAAACTCTTGGGTTTAGTGGTTAGCCGAAAAGGGATCGAGATTGACCCTGATAAAGTAAAAGCTATTCAAGATCTCTCTTAACCTCAGACACAAAAAGAAGTTTAGGGTTTCTTGGGGAGGTTAAATTATATATCTCAGTTTATTTCTTGGTTAACCAAAAAATGTAACCCTGTCTTTAGATTGCTTCGGAAGAATAATCTGGGAGTATGAGATGAAGAGTTCTAGGAGGCTCTAGACAAGATCAAGAAGTATTTGACTAATGCTCCGATCCTAGTGGCACCTGTGCCAGATAGACCATTAATCCTGTACTTATCAGTATTTGAAAATTCGATGGGTTGTGTGTTAGGGCAACATGACGAGTTTGAAAGAAAAGAGAGGGCTATCTACTATTTGAGCAAGAAGTTCATCAATTGTGAAACTCGGTACCCACCAATTCAAAATTTGTGTTGTGCACTAGTGTGGGCTACCAATAGGCTCAAGCAGTACATGTTGTACCACACCACTTGGTTGATATCCAAGTTGGATCCGCTGAAATTTTTAATGGAAGCACCAGCATTAACCGGGAAGATGGCTCGTTGGCAAATGCTTTTGTCTGAATACGACATTGTCTATGTAAGTTAGAAAGCAATAAAAGGAAGCGCTATAGCATACTTCCTTGCCAATCGTGCTTCGGACGATTATGAATCATTAAACTTTAATTTTCCCGATGAAGACTTGATGTGCATAATCGTGGAAAAAAGACCACTTTAGGAGAAAAGTCGTGAAAACTTTATTTCGATGGGGCATGCAATTCCTTAGGCCATGGAATAGGGGCGGTGTTAATCTCTCCAGAAAATGTCTACTATCCTTTCACAAGTAGATTGGAATTCTTTTGCACAAACAATATAGCTGAATATAAGGCTTGTGTCATGGGCTTACATGCGGCCATTAAAAGAAAAGTCAAGGTGCTTCAAGTTTTTGGAAATTCATCTTTGGTTGTTTATTAACTCCGGAAAGAATAGGAAACAAAAGACTCAAAGTTGGTCAAGTATTATGATCTGATCTAAGAGTTAGTTAAAAACTTTGAGAAGATCAGCTTTGCTTACCTCCTAAGGGAAGACAATCAGATGATAGATGCTTTGGCAACCTTGGCTACAATGTTTGAGACAAGCACCGAAGCAGAAATGAAGCCAATTGAGATGTAAGTCTTTGAAATACCAGCTCATTGCTATAGCTTGGAAGAAGAGGTAGATGGCAACCCATAGTACTATGATGTCCTTCAATATATCAAGTTCTAGACCTGCCCCGATGTGGCTAATGAAAATGATAAAAGGACCATTAGGAGGATGGCAGCAAGATATGTTCTATACGGGGAGATTTTATACAAAAGAGGAACAGACCAAATTTTGTTAAGATATGTCGATGCTCGAGAAGCTTAGAGCATCTTGGCTGAGGTACATAACGAGTTATATGGACACATGCTAACGGTTTCTTAATGGCTCGAAAAAATTGTGAGATACGGTTACTTTTGGTCGACCATGGAAGGGGATTGTATCGACTATGCAAAGAAGTGACACAAATGTTAGATATATGCTGATAGGATCTATTCCCCACCCTTACCATTGGACACCATGAATTCGCCAATGCCGTTCACTATATGGGGCATGGATGCCATTGGTCAAATTCACCCAAAGGCGTCCAATGGACATTGTTTTATTCTGGTGGTCATCACTATTTCACTAAGTGGGTGGAAGCAGCTTCCTATGCCAATATCACAAGAGTGACAGTTTGCAAGTTCTTGAAGAAAGAAATCATTTACCGGTATGGTTTGCCACAAAGGATTATCACCGACAATGCTTCCAACCTGAACAACAAGATGATAACTAATGTGTATGAGTAATTCAACATAGTGCACCATAATTCCACCATCTATCATCCCAAAATGAATGAGGCGGTAGAAGCGCCAAACAAAAATATCAAGAAGATCATTTCGAAGACGACTGACACTTTTAAAGATTGGCATAAAAAGTTGTTGCTTGCCCTGCTCTCTTACTGAACGTCTGTATGTACGTCAATGGGGGCAACACCTTATTCCTTGGTTTATGGTATGGAAGCAGTTCTACCTATGAAAGTGAAGATTCTGTCACTACGAATATTGAATGAGGTAAAGTTGGAAGAGGCCGAGTGGGTACAATCACGGTTTGATCAGTTGAATCTTATTGAGGAGAAGAGACTAAAAGCCATTAACCATGGTCATATGTACCAAAAGAGAATGATGCGAGCTTACGACAAGAAGGTTCGCCCAAGGGAATTTTGAGAAGGAGATCTAGTGCTTAAAAGGATCTTGCAGACAAAAAGATTTCCGACGAAAATGGATGCCTAATTAGGAAGGGCCTTATGTCGTTAAAAAGGCCTTTTCTGAGGGAACATTGATCTTAACAGAGATGAATGGGAATGAGTTAAGCAATCTAGTGAAATAAGACTCGGTGAAAAAATACTATGCCTAAAAAAACCAAATGAGGGTTTGAGTCGAAAACCTGAAGGGCGATGTGACAACGGAGTCGCCACCGATCCCTTTTATTATATTAGGCGGACTGAAAACCTAAAAACCAACCAGATAGAGGGTTCGGGGGGCACAGTTACGTGTGGGGAAGGATTAGCACCCCTATCACGCATGGAGATCGGCGCTTACTTGATCACTAATATTTTTTTATAACCCGGATGCGTGCATGCAAAGGTTAATACAAAAATCCACAAAGTTCTAGAATTGGCTCAAACACGCTCACGGTTAAAAAAATTTGAATCAATTTAAAAGCAAAGGGATTAAGGTATTAATCATTAAAATTCGATAATGCACTTTCACATAGGAGTCTCGATCGTTCCCACAACAGCTAGGGGAAGACCGAATTAACCCTAATTGAAAATACACCTCATTTTCATGATACAAAGAAAGATCATTTTTAAATGATGTCTTATTATCCCTTTTTAATTTTATGGGTGATTTAATGTTCAAAATTAATTATTTACAAATTACCTACTTTTCTAAGAATTACCCTAAGAGTTAATTATTTACACATTATTTACTTTTCTAAAAGTTACCTAAGGAGTTTAAAGAAACTAATCCTAGAAAGCTTTATTAAAGTTACTATATTTTAAAAAAAACTACGTAGAAAGTTTTGCTTACAATTAAATAATTATTTACCCTTTTTAGAGAATTACCAAGTTAGTTTTTATTTACCATCATTATAATTAATGAATTGTTCACCTCTTTTTAAAGATTTATCTCAGGATTTTATTTAACTATTTACAATTAAAGTGTGATATGAAATATCTAAGTCATTTATTAAAGAAACTAACCTAAAAAATATCCATATTAAATTATTTAATAACTTCTTTCCTTTTAAAAGATCATTGATTATGTAATGATTTACTTAACTTAATATTTTACCGAGTTAAAATACATGAAGATGAACAAAACATAAGACATGGTAAATATACACAAATCAAATGATGAATTCAAATGCGTAAAAATAATAAACACTAAAATAAAAGATTAAGGTTAAGAAATCGCAAACATTGGGATCAAGTTCGAGCTTGCCGAAGAGGGTACGGGATGTTTTACCGCTGTCGCTGCCGCTACTGAACGCCGGCTGCTGCTGCTACACGCCGTCAACCACCACATGTCGGCGGCATGCCTCCATGGGGCTACTGCTTTGGTAGTGTTGCTGGCCTTTCATTTGGGTGATGCAAGATTTTTCAAGAGCTTTGATTTGGTGAGGACCCGTACCCCTTCTCTTCCTTACCCGAGACCAAGTACTCAAGGAAACAAAAGAATAAAAATAAAAATATATGAAGACAAAATTTGGGTAAAAATACCTCAAAGAAACTGGTTGTATTTCTCTTCAACCTCTGTATTACAATTGCTTCTCTTTGAAATGTGTTTCTCAATGTGTGTGTATGTGTATGTGTCTAATGAAGACTATTTATAGGCTTCAAGAAACCCTAAAAATCCCAAAACCCTAAAAGCATAATCCCTTCTTATGCTCAACAATCTTGGAAAGGGAATAATGTCATTACTTGGGCATCAAACTCTTTCCTTACATTCAAATTGATCCTAAATGAGTTAAGACAAATAGAGAAATGTCTAATCTTGAATTTAATTACAAATATTCAATAAAATAATTGAAAATTTGTAATAAAATCAAATTCCCGTATCGAACCCGTATACAGTTTTCTGCACGCGTTGTCTTCAGTAAAATGAGCATATCTTGAGCTCCCGACGTCCGATTGAGGCATTTCAAGATGCGTCGGAAAGGTAACTGAAAGATGGTCAATACTTAAGAAGACATCCTGACCCAGAAACGCTTGGATCCTATCAGAAATGTGCCATAAGTCCGCAGTGAGGAATCCTTGCACATAGTTTGACTTTCCATATATGTCGAGCAGGATTTCTTGTAACCCTCCCATATCTGAACTGATTAGGATCTTGAGTGATCTGCAAGAAAAACTAAAATACATTAATAAAAGTAATATAAATGAAATAAAAATGGGCCAATTAGGCCTTTATTCATGTACATAGACTCTTTTTTTTTTTTTTTTTAATGGACTCTAATTTATATACAGACTCTAATATATTTATAAGCATAAAATTTAAAAGGGCCAGATAAAATTGGTGACTACATCTGCCCCTCTTTGCTCATTCTGGTGAAACGGGAATAGGGCAAAGAACAAAAAGGCACTGATTTTGTTCGGTCGGGTCGGTTGAACACAGCTTGTTTCTTTGGAGCAGCATAAACAAATCAGATGAAACTGATATGTCCCTCTAGAGCGGCAATGGAAAAATCAGATAGCAATTCTTCAAATGACCTATTCCTTCAAGCAGCAGTGAACAAATCAAATGACTTCAAACGGTAAAAAGACATGTTTCTTCGGAGCGACAGAAACAAATCGGATAAAATTGGCATGTCCCTCCAGAGCAGTAATGGACAAACCAGATAGCAATTCTTCAATTGAAGGTTCCATTCTCTTTGGGCCTGAACGGATAGGCTATTGTTCTAAAATAAAGGTTCCATTCTCCATGGCCTGAACGGATAGGCCATAAAGGTTTCCATTCTCCATGAGCCTAAATGGATAGGCTATAAAGGTTTCCATTCACCATGAGCCTGAACGGATAGGCTATAAGGATTTCCGTTCACCATGAGCCTGAACGGATAGGCTATAAGGATTTCTATTCACCATGAGCCTGAACGAATAGGCCATAAAGGTTTCCATTCACCATGAGCCTGAACGGATAGGCTTCGAATCAAAAAATGACATACTTCTTCTAAGGATGGAAAAAAATGTAGTTTGTTCTTCTGAAATCAATCAGGTAATCTTGTGCTTCTGATTGGTAGCAGTTCTTCAAGGATTCTTGTGAATGCTTTTTGAGTTCTTCGCATGAGAATCTTTGCAGCAAGGCTTATTCCCCTCTTAAATCTCTTCAAAGGACTAAGAAATCCTTATTTGGGAAAATGCCCCTAAACTTTGAACTTACTAAACTCTCCATTGCTCAAGTTTCTTTCAACTTCACATCTCTTCTGTTCGCATGTGAACTCATCTTGTCGTTCCATGGGTAACGATATCCTACTACCAAAGGCTCTGGGAGGAACTCCTTCTGACCTCTTTAATCTGGTTGGACTTAGGCATTCTATCATGGCTTGCTCGTAAAGGGAACCTCTGCCTCGCTCTTGCATTTCTGAGATCTTTTAATCATGAGTTTTTCTTGAACACCCGTGCCCCTTATGCGAGGTAATGCCCCATTCAACCTTGGGCTCAACTATCTTCAACGTGATCGAGTCGTCTCTTGATTCAATTCATGATGGCTACACCATTTTTTGATCTCCATTTTCAACAGAAAATGAATTCTTTCAACGCCTTCTTCACGCGAGTATGGCCATTTACTTATGGATCCCTACAATTTGAAGACATGCCAAGAATCTTTTGTTTTTCGTGAATCCATATTAATTTACTTGTAAGATGCTTGTGAATAAACAATATAAAAGCTTGAAATGAGAATTTAAAGTCATGGCAAACATGGAAAAAGGTAAAATCAAGAGAGAGAAAAAAGTCAGATGCCCCTGAATTCATAGCATGAATAATTCATGAACCCATTGACCGGATAGCGCTCCTAATTTCTACCCATTTAGGTGGCTCTCTTTGACTCACCACTCCCCCAGATTCATTTTCCCTCTTTTCTAATCTCAAACAAACATTAGAAGTTTTGAAGTCCTTGGAAAATGTGAACTCAATTAGGTGGAATGTGTTCTGAAAACAAACTCCTGTTCTCAGATATCCTTATATGATCCAAATGGTCTTTCAAGGCTTTTAATGTGGATAAGGTTCATGGTTACAAAAGAAATGGTATATAGGCCCAAATAAGTGTTTGAGGGTGATTAAACCAATGATCAATTTTTCTTGATGAAGTCCATGCTTTGTATTGCTTGCTCTTTTCTTTTCCTTTATGGATCACTCTAGACTGCCCGTTTTTGGGTTTTTACCCTAGAGTTCATCTAATTCTTTTTGCTTCGAGAGTATTAAACTAACACATGGTTCATGCGACGATTTCTTGAAAACTTATACTTTTCAACTTGGTGCTTCCTCCAATGGGTATATTTTCAATGTTTTTCTTTCACACATTTTTTCTTTTTCTTCCTTTTCCTTTTTTGGATACCCATCCTGATCTGTACATTTTTTGCTCATGTTGTTTCTTACACTCATTCTTGTTATGTGTTGCGCGTAATAAGTGCTACGCAAATGTGCAAGTATACACGTCGCAAGTTATAGTATAAAAGATATCGTCTCCACAGGGATTGGTGCTACTTCAAGAATCTAGTCTCTTGCACTGTAAAAATAAAAACACAAATAAAAGATTATAGAAGTTTAACTAATCTAGAAAGCAAATAAGTAAAAGAAAAGATGAATTCAATTGAGAGAGATAGGCTAGGTTATCGTGAGTTGAGGTGTGATAGCCGATTGGATTGTCTTGGTAAAAGAGTGCACGGGCAACTCAGTTGCTGTGGCAACTTGCACGACGGGGTTGCCTTGGCAACAAATTAATGGTTTCTTGGGCGACTAGTTGGGCGACTGGGCAGCAACTTCAAGGTTCGGCGGAGCGTTCTTCAATGGTTTCTTCTTATCCCTAAGTCGAAACTCTAGCTACTTGTGCATGCCTTGATAATACATCCCTGCGTGAATCAAGGGTGAACAACAACCAATCTTGCGCCCCTCTTAGCCGTTGAAATCCTTAACTTATTCCTAAGCCGGATTAATCTTCACCATCATTGGATTGCATAAAGATCATATTCATTCGTTTCTTGAATCTAACTCTCCCGATATTAGATAAATGGATGAAATCACGAGATCCTCTCCCAATTCACTCGCAAGCAATAATAAGAACCAAGAATGAATAAACCTTGAAATAGTAAAGTGCAAACTCTTATTACCTAAACAAAAACCAATAGTTTCTCACAACCACAAAACACAATAACCATAGCCAAGTAAATTCCCCTTTGCTTCCTCTCTTGGTCTTGTCGAAATTCCCTCTTGCTCTCTCTATGCATCTTGTCCAAATCTCCTTGATATTTATAGGGCTAGGCCAAAGTCCTTCTTTGAGGAGGAGTTTGAGTTGGAATTAAATTATCTTTAAAGAATATAATTCTTTATTATAATTTTATTCCTATTAGAACTTCTCCTATCTTCTTGGAATTTAATTCTTCTTTAATCTCTGCATGGCAATCAAATTCCTTTGGGCTTGGGCCTTGCTCCATGTCATCTTGGGCTTGTAAAGTCATGAATTTCGACATCCATATTGCTCTTTGTCTTTGTCGACAAATGCCATGGCAACTGGCTCGGCGTCTCCTTCATGTATTGCCCTGGCAACTAGCTCGGCATATCCTTTGGCAAGTGATCCTGCACATACACACACAAAAACACACCAAAGCAGCATCTATTTCCACAAAAATCACCAAGTTATGTAATCAAGCTCAACGATTGAAGGAAACATGGATTAATGCATGAATGGCTAACTATGCAACTAATATGAGCCTAAGTCTAACAATAATATGAGTAGAAAGGGTAAGAAAAATAGTACTTTTGAACACTTATCACACCCCAAACTCGAACTATTGCTTGTCCTCAAGCAATGCAAACTCATAATTACCTGCCAAGATTTCAAATTTTCACAAACTTAGCTTTGAACTTGATTCCAATTCTCTGAACCGGGGCACAAAGTATGATTGGCTTTTTATTTTTCGGAAAACTGAGGAGTTACTCGGAATCAAACTATAATGCTTGTGAGTGTGTGCGGAGTTGTGTGCAAGTTGATTTTTCGGATCTATGCAAACAATAGGTTTTCAAATTACTTCATTGGGTTCTTTTTAGCATGTTTTAACTAGAGCCAATTTCGGGCACCTCTAGTGTTTTATTTTTAGTTTTCTTAAGTTAATTTAATCGACTAGAGCCGGTTTCGGGTACCTCTAGTTAAAAAATTTTTAACGCCTCCTAGAGCCAGTTTCGGGCACCTCTAGTGATCATTTTTTTTAGCATATGCTAGAGCCAATTTCGGGCACCTCTAGCATTCATCCAATTTTTATTCTAATCCCCCAATTAGTTAATTATCAACCTAAGTTTACTAGAACTCCTTAAATCAATCAAACCACAACAGTGTTTCATCAAATTTAGCATCATAGTAAAATTCTAAGTTTTTTCCATGGTTATCCTAGAATAAAAATTCTATCAATTAAGTGCATTGGTAAAGTCATCATTGAATATTCATCAAATCTAAGCAATTCTTGTTCCAATTAAAGGCATGGCAAGCAATTTATGTATCCTAAATGTAATACTTAAGTGAATGTAACTAAACATGGTAACTACTAATAACAATCCCCCCCCCCAAACTCGAGTGAGGCATTGTCCTCAATGAATGCATAAAAATAACGAAAAATAAAAATAAAAATGCATACGAGGACTTACTCCGAGAGTTCGTCATCGTAGATGATTAGTTTCCTTCTAGTTGGTGTCTTGATTTTCTTGCTTGAACGCGATGGTTGTTTTCTTGTTGCCGGTGGTGGAATCGATCCTCGTACGGGGTTGTCCTCATCATCCTCTTCATCAATGTCAATGGCTTTTCGTTTGGAGGATTCAATTGGTGCGGTCTTTATTGGTTCAATGGAGGACTCGTCCGAATCTGAAAAATCAGAAAATGATTCCGTAGGAGTTGATTCGGGCATAGGTGCTTTACCTTTGGCTTTTGCAGTGGTTGTCGGGGCATCGTCAGGGTTGGTTGTTGTGGCGTCAGCTTCTTTGGTTGCCTTGGCAAGGATATCGGCGGGAAAGATTGGGAACGGCACGCGATTGTCTGGGTACTTTTCTAGGATGACTTGGGTGATGGCATTGTTGTGCTCCTTCATGTACCGCATGAACATTAGTTGCCGATCTTCAATTTGCCTTAGACGGGTTGCCAATGGTTTCAAAAGTGCTTCAAAGTGTCCCGGGATTAATGGTCGAGTTGCCCTGGCGTTAAGTGCTTGGGCATTAGGGATTGCCGCGGCGGCAGGAGTTGTCGTGGCAATTGGAGGCCTTGAAGAATCTTCCGGTGCCTCTCCCATTAGCTTCCGGATTAGTGCTTGATTCCAACCAGACTTGGGTAGGGCCTTTTCATCGGTAGACTCACTCGGGACATGCATCTCCTTGCAAAGATTAGAAATTAAGCAAGGGAAGAAAAGATAACCCTTATCTTTTGAGCTGCATACAAAAATCTCATCACAAATAATTTTTCCAATGTTAATGATGCGATTATGCAAAATAGAATGTATGAGCAAAAGACGTGGTATATCAACGGTAGTATTGTGTGTGGAGGGCATTAAAGAAGTTTTAACAAACTTATTCCATAGTTTTGCCTCGGGTTTAAGCCGAAGGCGATTTACCGTGCCCTTGTATTTACCGTCGTTCCAATGAGTTCCCGGTTGAGTGAGTTCTTGAAGCACCTTGTCGAGTTGCTTGGGATTGATTTGGTCAACGAAGGCTTGATGCTCGTCCTTCTCAATGTAAAGTCCGTAAAAGGTGTTGATGCTTTAGGGACTTATAAGTATGGCCTTGTCACGAACAAAAACATAAGGATTATCCGGGTTAGGTGAGTGAGCATAGAATTCTCTTACCCATGAGATGTTACCCGGTTCCGGTTGATGGCAAAAGATTTGCCACTTTTGATGTGCAATCCTCTTGAAGATGAATGGTTCAAGGCCGAAATCTTGAGAGTTGGAGTATTCAAAGACTTGTTCTTCATGAATCTTCCGGCTTTCAAACTTGGATTGAAATCTTTCTTGAACCGCCGGTGTAGCAAACTTCTTGTATCTTGGTTCTTTGGAGGAACTTGGATGAACTAAAAGTTTAATCTTGGATGCCATGTATGATCTTGGTTGTGAGTAAAAACAAAGAAAAGAAAAGAAAAGAAACTAAAAAGTTGCAAGATAGAAAGTAGGAATAGGTTAAGGGTGATGGGTTTTATAGAAAAGATAGGTGGGTGGGATTAGGGGAAATCGACAAAGGGGTTAGGGTTTGGTAGGATTTTTCGACAAAGGGGTTTTGGTTAGGATGAATTGGAGGCTTTATATAAGCCTTAGATTCAGCCCATTAGTTTCCTTGTTGAAGATGTTTTCCTACTTGGTTTAGAATTCCTTCTTTCTCTTGAACTCCCTTTCCTACAATTCAAAAACAAATCAAATAAGGATTAAAATTAAAGATAAACTAATAAAGAAAATAAATAAATATGTGTAATAGGATTCTTAGACTTGAATAAAAAAAAATCTATCCTAAAACTACTAATAATCGGCAAAATAATAAAATAAAATAAAAAAATTGAAAAAATGAAAAATAAATAAAATAATAAAATAATCGACAAAATAAACAAAAATAAAAATAAATAAAAATATCAAAAGGGAGAGCATGCTCATGCATCTCCTAAATTGACCACTTCCTTGTTACGTTCCACATGGGCACCATTATAGTGCTTTAATCTTTGTCCATTAACTTTGAATTCATGGTTGTCAGAGATGGACTTGATTATCACGGCACCATGAGAGAATGGTTTGACGACTTCGAATGGTCCCGACCATCTTGATTTCAGCTTTCCCTGGAAAAGTTTTAGCCGAGAATTGAATAGGAGAACTAGTTGCCCTGACGTGAATTGCCGTGGCAATAGTTTATTGTCATGCCATCGCTTTGTTTTCTCCTTGTAGATTCGTGCATTGTTATAGGCGAGTGCACGAAATTCTTCTATCTCATTGAGATCCATCAAGCGCTTTTGTCCGCACTTCCCAATCCATATTCACGGTCTTGATTGCCCAAGACGCCTTGTGCTCGATTTCCACCGGTAGATGACATGTTTTACCATAGACAAGTCGGAAGGGGACATACCTAAGGGTGTTTTGAATGCAGGTGCGATATGCCCAAAGTCGTCATCTAGTCCTAATGACCAATCCTTCCTTGAGGATTTACAACTTTCTCGAGTATTCCCTTCAACTCCCGTTGGAAATTTCTGCTTGCCCGTTGGTTTGTGGGTGATATGCCGTGGCGATCTTGTGTGATATGCCGAAGTGTTGCAACATCTTGGCAATTAGTCTGTTGTCAAAATGCTTGCCCCGTCACATCGATAATTGCTCTCGGCATCCCAAACCGTGTAAATATGTTTTTCTGCAGGAATCGTTGCACGGTCTTGGAATCGTCGTTGGGAACTGCAGCTGCCTCTACCCATTTAGACACATAGTCGACGACAAGTAAGATGTAGAGGTTGCCGAATGAAGATGGGAAAGGTCCCATAAAGTCGATCCCCCATACATCGAATAGTTCCACCTCGATGATGTTCTGGAGCGGCATCTCATGTCGTCTAGAGATATTGCCCGTCCTTTGGCAACGATCACATTGCTTGTAAAAGTCTTGGGCATCTTTGTACAATGTTGGCCAATACAAACCGGATTGCAAGACTTTGGCCGCGGTACAAGTTCCTCCAAAATGTCCTCCATAGGGTGAAGAATGGCATTGCCGGAGTACATCTGTTGCTCTTCTTCAGGGGACACATCGGCGTATAACCTGATCTGCACATTGTTTAAACAAAAGAGGCTCGTCCCAAAAGTAATGCTTAGCATCATGGCGGAACCGCTTCTTCCCTTGGTGAGTAATGCCATACGAAAAAATACCACAAACAAGGAAGTTAACTAAATCCGCGTACCAGGGCATTGCCGAGGCATGTGCTGTCGTAGTGTCTGCTCCCAGAATTGCCGCGGCGTGTGCGTCAAAGACTGCTGCGGCGTCGAGAGTTGCGGAGGCGTGTGCACCCATGGTTGCTGAGGCGTCATGGGTTGCAGAGGTATCTAGGGTTGCTGAGGCGTCAAGGGTTGTCGATGCAATTTAAATTTGTTCATCCGGGAATGCATCGTATATCTCTAGATTCGCGTCCTCCTCCCTATTGCGTTCCAAACGTGATAAGTGATCGGCCACTTGATTTTCTGTTCCTTTCCTATCCTTAATTTCAATATCAAATTCTTGTAAAAGTAATATCCAACGAATCAAACGAGGTTTAGCATCCTTTTTAGCAAATAAGTATTTGATTGCATGGTTGCTGAGGCGTCATGGGTTGCCGAGGCATCTAGGGTTGCTGAGGCGTCAAGGGTTGTCGATGCAATTAAAATTTGTTCATCCGGGAATGCATCGCATATCTCTAGATCCGCGTCCTCCTCCCTATTGCGTTTCAAACGTGATAAGTGATCCGCCACTTGATTTTCTGTTCCTTTCCTATCCTTAATTTCAATATAAAATTCTTGTAAAAGTAATATCCAACGAATCAAACGAGGTTTAGCATCCTTTTTAGCATCCTTTGTACCAATTAAATAGGATCGAAACTTGTCAAATGCGAAAAATACAGCTAGTAACTCTTTCTCTTTTGTTGTGTAATTCACTTGAGCACCATTAAGAGTTTTACTAGAGTAGTATATCACATGGAAGGTCTTACCTGTGCGTTGGCCTAGGACTGCTCCTACCGCGAAATCACTTGCATTACACATGAGCTCAAAAGGTAGCGTCCAATCTGGTGGAACGACAATGGGTGCCGAGGCAAGCTTTTTCTTTAGGGTTTCGAATGCTTGAGTGCAAGAATCATCAAAATCGAAGACTTTATCTTGTTCAAGCAGATTACACAAAGGTTTAGTGATTTTAGAAAAATTATGAATGAACCTCCTGTAAAAACCTGCATGTCCGAGAAAACTTCGAATTCCTTTAACCGAATTTGGTGGGGGTAATCTCTCGATCACGTCCACCTTGGCTTTGTCTACTTCAATTCCCTTGGATGAAATCTTGTGGCCGAGCACTATTCCTTCATCTACCATAAAGTGGAATTTCTCCCAATTGAGGACTAAGTCGTTTCTTCGCATCTTGCTAACACCCTCTCTAAATTGCCGAGACAGCCGTCGAAGTCATTACCAAAAACCAAAAAATCATCCATGAAGATCTCAAGGAAGTCTTCGACCATGTCTGAAAAGAGCGCCATCATGCATCTTTGGAAGGTTGTCGGGGCGTTACACAATCCGAACGGCATCCTTCGGAAGGCATAAGTACCGTATGGGCATGTGAAGGTTGTCTTTTCTTGATCTTCTGGTGCTATGGCAATCTGATTGTAACCTGAATAACCATCAAGAAAACAATAAAAGGGTTTACCTGCAAGACGGTCAAGCATTTGATCAATAAAGGGTAAAGGGAAGTGATCTTTCCTAGTGGCTTTGTTTAACTTTTGATAGTCCATACAAACCCTCCAACCGGTCACAGTCCTGGTTGGGATAAGTTCATTATTTTCATTGCTTACCACTGTTATACCTCCCTTTTTCGGCACACATTGTACCGGACTTACCCACGTGCTATCGGAGATAGGGTATATAATGCCGGCGTCAAGCCACTTGATGATTTCTTTCATTACAACCCCTTTCATGGCATGATTCAGTCTTCTCTGGGCCTCAATTGAAGGTTTGTGATCATCTTCCAACAAGATCTTGTGCATACACACCGCCGGGCTAATTCCCTTCAAGTCGGCAATTGTCCACCCTATTGCCTTTTTATGTAGCTTCAACATGTTGATCGGCTTCTTTTCCTGCTCAGGCTGTAACTTAGAGGAAATAATTACAGGTAATGTATTATCGGTCCCTAAGTATACATATTTCAGTTGCTCTGGCAATTGTTTCAACTCAAGAATTGGTGGATTTTCGATAGAGGGTTTTTTGAGTTTACCTTCCTTACCTGAGTAATCCAGTGGTTCAAAGTATGTACCTGGTCGGTTGACTAGCCAATTTGCCTCTTCTTGTTGTTCCTCATCGACCGGTTCTTCGTACTCCTCATGTTTCTCTTGGTCGGCAATGTAGTTGCCGAGGCAACTAAATTCCTCATCGAAGTTAAACTCTGCCATGACATGAAGTAGTTGGCATTCTTCTGGATCATCAGCATGCCTTAGTGTTTGGAACACATTTAGTTTTACCTGCTGGTCATTCACCCTCATTGTGAGTTCTCCTTTTCAACGCCGATCAAGGTTCTCCCATGCGCTAGGAATGGTCTCCCGAGAATGATAGGTGCATGCTCATCCGCTTCACAATCCAAAACAATAAAGTCAGCGGGAAAAATAAATTTATCAACTTTTACCAAGATGTCCTCGATTTTTCCCTCTGGATGCACATATGATCTGTCTTGGCTAGCTGCAGCATGATCATTGTAGGTCTTGCCTTCCCGATTCCTAGTTTTTGGAAAACCGATTTAGGCATCAAGTTTATGCTTGCCCCTAGGTCGCATAGTACTTTCCCGACATAGTGATTTCCAATAGATCAGGGTATTGTGAAACTTCCGGGATCCTTCAACTTAGGTGGCATACGATTGTGCAACATTGCCATGCATCCCTCTCATCATGCAACTGTTTCAAACTCTCCTAGCCTTGTTCTTTTGGACACAATGTTTTTAAGGAACTTGGCATAGTTGGGCATTTGTTCAATTGCTTCCACCAGTGGCAAGTTGATGTGGACTTGCTTTAGGATATCAAGAAACTTCTTGAATTGGTATTCTTGCTTTTGTCGCTTCAACCTTTGTGGGAATGGTGGTGGAAGTCGAATATCTTTGATCCTTTCATTGGTTTGAAATCTGATTGACGGCATTACCGGGACATCTAGAGTTGCCGATGAGTTATCAACTGGGGTTGCCGAGGCATGCTTATCACAAGAAGCCGAGGCGTCTTCGGTTGCCGAGGCATGTTTATTGCCGGTTGCCGCAGCAATTCCTGGTTCAGCATCTGAGGCTTTGCCGCTAGGTTCGTCTTGATCTTTTTGTGGAGTTTTGTTTGACGAGCGGGTTTGAACCTCTCTAAGTTGTTGGCCACTTCTGGTGGTGATTGCCTTACATTGCTCATGGCCAGTTCCTCTTGCGACTTCAGATGATCGCTAGGTAAACCTCCTTGTGGTCTAGTGTTCAGATTTTGAGCAAACTGTCCGACTTGATTTTCCAATGATTTGATTGCCGCCTCTTGGTTTTGCAATCTCATCTCGGTCCTGTTAATAAAAGCATCAGTTCTTTTTATGAAATTACTATTCTCAGCCATATAAGATTCAGTTTTCATCATAAAAGCATTTAGAGAATTTTCCAAAGAACTAGATGTCGCTTGGTTGTTGCCGCGGCATCCGCTTCGCCGTGGTATATTCTCACTGAATCCCGATGCTTGTGCATTCTGATTGTTCTGGTTTAGAGCATTGTTGGGATTACTCCATGAAAAATTCGGTGCTTCTTCCATGCTGGATTGTATGTATTTGACATCATGTTGCTTTGCCGATTGTAATTCCCCACATAGAAGCTAGATTCCGGATTCTGCATACATTGTAAGAATTATGGTTATCGCCACATAACTCACAAAAATAATCCATTACCTTGACTTCATGTGTGTTGTTTGGTTTTTGCATGTTCGGACCATCTTGGTTAAAGCGGCCAATTGTGCCGAAATTGAATCGATGATCCTAGTTCATGTATTGTGGCTTGGCGTGTCTAACTCCTCCTCTTCTAGTAGATGGGAATTGATAATCATTCTTGGCCAGCCTGTTTAAAATTTGCATTGCTTCTTCCGGCGACTTATCTAGGAGTATGCCGTTTGCCGAGGCATCTAGCATCATCCTTGTTGGTGTATTCACGGCGTTGTAAAACATTGTTGCTTGAGTCCACACCGGGAATCCGTGTAGGGCATTTGTGTAGAAGTTCTCTATATCGCTCCCAAGCCTCGTACATGGATTCATCATCCGCTCCCGAAAAGAAGTAATGTCGTTCTGAAGCTTATCACCAAATTTGTAGGATTAAATCTAGCAAGGAAATCACGACAAAGATCAGTCCAAGATGCTATGGATCCGGCAGGAATGCTATTCAGCCATGCTTTCGCCCTATCCCTCAGTGAATAGGGGAATAATCTTAATCGTAGGACATCGGGGGTGACTCCGTGTATCTTGAACGAGTTGCAAATCTCGAGGAAAGATTTCAGATGTTGCCGTGCATCTTCAGTTGCTGAGCCGCCAAATTGACCAATTGTGTTGATCATATTAAACATTACCGGTTTCAACTCAAAGTGGTCGGCTTCAATTTCAGGTGCGACAACTCCTGGGTTAAGTCCATCAAGATCTTCTTTAAGATAGTCTCGAATAGTTTTGTTTCGTGCAAGAATCACTCCTCCTCCTGCTCGAACATCTTGATTCATATTGCCGTCTTGATTTGCCATTGCTTCTCTTATCCTTCGTCTAAGTCTTTGTAAGGTTCGTTCGATTTCTGGATCAAAGGGATATTCTAGTGAAGTCGGTCTCGCCCTAGTCATATACCAATGCAAAACCAAAGTTTGTTAGCCCTTTGAATTGTAAACAAGAAAAATAAAAAGAAAGTGCAAGAAAGTAAAAACAAAGTCGCTATTGCTAATCCCCGGCAACGGCGCCAAAAACTTGTTGCGCGTAATAAGTGCTACGCAAATGTGCAAGTATGCACGTCGCAAGTTATAGTATAAAAGATATCGTCTCCACAGGGATTGGTGCTACTTCAAGAATCTAGTCTCTTGCACTGTAAAAATAAAAACACAAATAAAAGATTATAGAAGTTTAACTAATCTAGAAAGCAAATAAGTAAAAGAAAAGATGAATTCAATTGAGAGAGATAGGCTAGGTTATCGTGAGTTGAGGTGTGATAGCCGATTGGATTGTCTTGGTAAAAGAGTGCACGGGCAACTCAGTTGCCGTGGCAACTTGCACGGGCAACTCAGTTGCCGTGGCAACTTGCACGACGGGGTTGCCTTGGCAACTAATTAATGGTTGCCTGGGCGACTAGTTGGGCAACTACTTGGGCGACTGGGCAACAACTTCAAGGTTCGGCGGAGCGTTCTTCAATAGTTTCTTCTTATCCCTAAGTCGAAACTCTAGCTACTTGTGCATGCCTTGATAATACATCCCTGCGTGAATCAAGGGTGAACAACAACCAATCTTGCGCTCCTCTTAGCCGTTGAAATCCTTAACTTATTCCTAAGCCAGATTAATCTTCACCATCATTGGATTGCATAAAGATCATATTCATTCGTTTCTTGAATCTAACTCTCCCGATATTAGATAAATGGATGAAATCACGAGATCCTCTCCCAATTCACTCGCAAGCAATAATAAGAACCAAGAATGAATAAACCTTGAAATAGTAAAGTGCAAACTCTTATTACCTAAACAAAAACCAATAGTTTCTCACAACCACAAAACACAATAACCATAGCCAAGTAAATTTAGTTCATGGCTAGGTTCCAAAGAAACACAAGATAAACAATCCCTAGCATGAACCCAATCGAACAAGAAAGAAAAGATGAAGCTTGTCGAAAATTTCCCTTTGCTTCCTCTCTTGGTCTTGTCGAAATTCCCTCTTGCTCTCTCTATGCATCTTGTCGAAATCTCCTTGATATTTATAGGGCTAGGCCAAAGTCCTTCTTTGAGGAGGAGTTTGAGTTGGAATTAAATTATCTTTAAAGAATATAATTCTTTATTATAATTTTATTCCTATTAGAACTTCTCCTATCTTCTTGGAATTTAATTCTTCTTTAATCTCTGCATGGTAATCAAATTCCTTTGGGCTTGGGCCTTGCTCCATGTCATCTTGGGCTTGTAAAGTCATGAATTTCGACATCCATATTGCTTTTTGTCTTTGTCGACAAATGTCATGGCAACTGGCTCGGGGTCTCCTTCATGTATTGCCCTGGCAACTAGCTCGACATATCCTTTGGCAAGTGATCCTGCACATACACACACAAAAACACACCAAAGCAGCATCTATTTCCACAAAAATCACCAAGTTATATAATCAAGCTCAACGATTGAAGGAAACATGGATTAATGCATGAATGGCTAACTATGCAACTAATATGAGCCTAAGTCTAACAATGATATGAGTAGAAAGGGTAAGAAAAATAGTACTTTTGAACACTTATCATTATGTTTATAGCATGGTCAGAACATCGCCTTTGCCCCCTAGTGTGGGGAGTGATCCTTGGTTAGGGTTCAATCGGAAGAAGAAAATATCAGGCACAAAAGGGACAACAAGGGATATTTTTTTTGCGAAGGGAAATGAAGGAATGCCAAATCTCTTCTCATACATGGATATTATTGAAGAAAAGTTATCCTCGGTTGGTAGATGTTTTAGAGTTATCACTTAATCCAAAGACCTTAAACAACAATGTTTGAGAGGAAATTTCTCTCGAAATTTTGTATTTGGGATCTTTCCCATTAATCCTGAGCACATTTTTGTTTCCCCTCTATCGCGGGATTAGATTCAAGAATCATTCATACAATCAATAATAGGGGCCCAGCAAAAAATATAGAACATAGATATAATGAATAACTTAGGAATGAAAAGAAGAAAGAAAAAAAATGTTTGCCACTTGAGAAAGTAAAAAATACATCTTTTAAACAAGTAAAATAGCATAGCCGCCCTTGTTAAAAGATCCCTAATGCTCGTGGCAAAAAGCAAAAGGATTGGTTCCGAGTATGACTTCACAATTGTCCTAGAAACAGTAGGAAACTCTTCTACTTGCTCCATTTTCTTTTGAATTCCACTGAGGGGCTAGTTCTCTCATCAAGGTCTCATTGTTGTCGCGTTGGGCTTGCCTATTAAGTCTTCAACTCTTGATGGTTGTCAGTATTCGTAACCATGTCTATATGGTTTGCCGTAGGACCATATAAGTGCTTCCTCAAAGTCATCGGAAAAATCTCATTTTTTGACAAAAGATGGTTGTACTAGAACTGTCTTGTATTGCCATCGTAAACTGGCGAAAGTCCATGCCTTGCAGCTCAATCTGATTTGGGACCATGCTGGTCATCTTCTTAACATGTTCAGAAGAAGCTCTTGAGGAATCCTCCTATGTTCTTAGATTAACTCAGTTAGGTGTGTCATCAAGTTGCAGACTCCAACAGACCGTAGATGACCAACTTCTCGTCTTTGGTAACAAGTGATCAAGTGTGCTGAGGGGCAGAAATCTTAGCCGTAAAACATCTGGGGTGACTCATTGTATTTTGAATGAATTGTAAATCTCGAGGAAAGATTTAAGATGTTGTCGTGCATCTTCAGTTGCTGAGCCGCCAAATTGACCTATTGTGTTGATCATATTGAACATCACCAGTTTCAACTCAAAGTGGTCGGCTTCAATTTCAGTGTAACAACTCCTAGATTAAGTTCTTCAAGATCTTCCTCTAGATAGTCTCGAATAGTTCTATTTCTTGCAAGAATCACTCCACCTCCTACTGGAACATTCTGATTGCCATTGGCATTCACATTACCGTCTTGATTAGCCATTGCTACTCTTAACCTCCGTCTGAGTCTTTGCAAGGTTTGTTCGATTTCTAGATCAAAGGGATATTCTGGTGTAGTTGGTCTCTCCCTGTTCATATACCAATGCAAAACCAAAGTTTGTTAACCCTTCGAATCTTAAACAATAAAAATAAAAAGTGCAAGAAAATAAAAACAAAGTTACTATTGCCAATCCCGGCAACGGCGCCAAAAACTTGTTGCGCGTAATAAGTGCTTCACAATTGTGTAAGGGTATACGTCGCAAGTTATAGTATAAAAGATATCGTCTCCATAGGGATTGGTGCCACTTCAAGAATCTAATCTCTTGCACTGTAAAAGTAAAAATACAAGTAGATGATTGTAGGAGTTTTAACTAATAACTAAACTAGAAAGCAATAAAGTAAAAGAAGATGAAATCAAATGACAGAGAGTAGGCCAGGTTATCGTGAGTTGAGGAGCGATAGCCAAATGGATCGTCTTGATAAAAGAATGCAGAGGCAACTCAGTTGTCATGGCAACTTGTGCAGTTGGGTTACCTTGGCAACTAGTAGAACGGTTGCCTGGGCAACTAACTAGGCAACTATTTGGGCGACTGGGCAACAAACTTCAAGGTTCGACAGAGCGTTCTTCAATGGTTTCTTCTTATCCCTAAGTCGAAACTCTAGCTAATTGTACATGCCTTGACAATACATCCTTGCAAGAATCAAGGGTGAACAACAACCAATCATGCGCTCCTCTTAGCCGTTGAAATCCTTAAACTTATTCCTAAGCCGAATTAATATTCACCATCGATAGATTGAATAAAGACCATACTCATTCGTTTCTTGAATCTAACTCTCCCGATATTAGATAAATAGATAGATTTATGAGATCCTCTCCCAATTCACTCGCAAACAAGAATAAAAACCAAGAATGAATAAACCTTGAATTGAAAGTGTAAACTCTATTACCTAAACAAAATCCAACCATTTCTCACAACCACAAAACACAATAACCTTAGCCGAATAGATTTAGTTCATGGCTAGGTTCAAAAGAAACACAAAGTAAAATTCTCCTAACATAAACCTAATCGACCAAGAAGAAAAAAATGAAGATGTTTGAAGCCTCTTGTCGATTTCTCTCTTCCCTCCCCCTTTTGGAGTTGACGGCTTTGGCTCATTTAAATAGAAGATGGCTAGGCAAAGTCTTTCTTGGGGAGGAAGTCAAATGGAATTAAATACTTAAAAAAAATATAATTCTTTTTTATTATATTTAAATTCCTTCTAGATCTTCTCATATCTTCTTGGGATTTAATCCTTCTTCGACCTCTCCATGTTGGGCATATCCAGTCATCAATTTCGGCTGCCACATCATCTTATCCATTCTTGTTGATAATTGCCCTTGCAACTAGCTCGGCGTATCCTTCATGCATTGCCCTGGCAACTGCGTCGGCATGTCCTTCTTGTATTGCCCTAGCAACTGGTTCCAGCCTTGCTCGGGCAACTAGTTCTGCACACACAAAAGTAACTACCGGTAGCACCCTTTTTTCACAAAATTAAGCAAAATATGAAATCAAACTTGACCACCAAGGAAACAATGCAAACATGCATGAATGGCTAATAATGCAACTAATATGAGCCTAAGTCTAGTAATAATATGAGTAAAAAGGGTGAATAAAATAGTACTTTTAGACACTTAACAGGTACGCGTGTGAGTACCGATACTTGAGGTACCGTATCGATACTCGTGTTCGAGTATCGGTATCCGATACGTCAATAATTAATAAATGCAAGTTAATGAATGAATAATAAAAATGGAGCAAATGAATGGGAATAATTATATATGAGCCTAATGAGTAATAAATCGGTAACTGTTGGGTGACTTGTTTATAATAGTAAACCATAGGGATCCTTGGTGGATCGTAGGTTGAGTCTGGCCAAGTTTGAGCAATCATGCGGTTGAGTCACAGTTGGTTAGTGAGATTCGGATACCCAGTGGTAGAGTGCGACAACACATGAAGACCATTCGATGTAAGATTCTAAGTGATGATGCTCGATGCGAGATACCGAGCCATTCCACTTGATGTGAGATTCCGAGTGATGATACTCGATGTGAGATTTTGCGTATTGATGCTTGATATAAGATTCCGAGCATGACTGTAAGCTCTTGAGGTTGTGTGACACCGGGCCTCACTCGTTTTGTGACGATGTCATTGTATGTTTTGCTCAGAGGATCCGACGGGATCTCGAGTATAGTTGGGCCTTGTAGGCCATGTATGATGATCGCTATGTTGAGAGCATGCGTTTAGGCGACTAGTGGTAGCGCCACCTATTTATTTATCTCTTTTTTTGCTCGTACTAGCATGCATGCTTATGTTTATGATTAGCATAAAGTTTAGTAGAGTAGATGTGTATCACTGAGCTTTGTAAGCTCAGCGATCGAAATTGTTGTTTCCGTGCGTAGGTTGATCGTTGGATCGTGAGATCGAGGGATCTAGGAACACTATCGGTTTGGGATTCCAGTATGTGAGGGCCTTCAGAGTACGGTACTTGTATTTAGTGGGCTGTGTATTCATAGGACCTTACATTGTTGAGTCTGTACTTCTTATTTTAAAATTGTATTAGTCAAATCAAATGTTTAAATTTTTTAAATTAAAGTAGAGCTCTTTTATAACTATTTAAATAATTTATCTTTATTTTCAATTGTTGACTTTAAATGCTTTTGAGAAATAACTTGTTGGGCTAAACGTCGTTTGAGATTTTTTAATGGTTTTGATTTAGGCTTGAGGCCCAAATTGTGACATTCGGGCTTCTTGATAAGTTCTAGGCTCATCTTGGTCCATGAAAAGAATATCTCTATGCAATGTGACAAGAAATCCATATCTCTTAGGCGCATTGCGTTCTCTCATAGACCTTCGCAGTGGTTGTGTTTCAAGAATGATTGGATATTCCTCAACTATTTGTGGAACTTGTTGTTGCTCAATCTCTGGTCCAGTGATCTGTGGTTGATCTTGAATTTCCTCAAGTTTAATATTTATCCCACTTCCTTTTCTGAAAATAAATTCTTTTTCGAGGAAGACTCTCGTTAGAGCAACAAACACTTTGTTCTCAGATGGATTGAAGAAATAGTATCCTTTTGTTTCTTTAGGATACCCTACAAAATTACACTTATGAGATTTAGGTTCGAGTTTTGTAGACATCTGATGTTTAACATAAACTTCGCATCCCCAAATTTTCCTAAAAGACATACTAGGACGTTTCCTAGTCCACATCTCATATGGTGTCTTTTAAACTGATTTAGATGGAACACGATTTAGTGTGAAAGTAGCTGTTTCTAGCGCATGTCCCCAAAAACAAGTTGGAAGATCAACATGGCTCATCATTGACCGAACCATGTCTAACAATGTTCAATTTCTCCTTTCAGAGACTCTATTGTATTGTGGAGTACTTGGAGGTGTAAGTTGTGAGACAATCCCACATTCTTTAAGAAGTTCATCAAACTCTAGGCTTAAGTATTCTCCTTCTCGATCTGATCGAAGAGCTTTGATACTCTTTCCTAATTGGTTTTGTACTTCATTCTTAAATTCCTTAAACTTTTCAACTGCTTCAGATTTATGATGCATTAGGTAAACGTACCCATATCTACTAAAGTCGTCAGTGAAAGTAATGAAGTATTGAAACCCTCCTCTGGCTTGTGTATTCATCGGTCTACATACATCACTATGTATTAGACCTAATAAATCACTTGCTCGTTCGTTTTTACCATCAAACGGTGATTTGGTCATTTTTCCCATTAAGCAAGGTTCACAAATATCTAATTGTTCGAAAACAAAAGAATCCAAAAATCCATCTTTATGAAGTTTTGATATGTGTTTCTCACTTATATGACCCAAGCGACAATGTCAGAGATAAGTTTGATTAGAGTCATTTGTTTTTGATCTTTTCGTATTTATGTTATATATGGAATTGTGTTGATCTAAGATATAGAGGCCATTGATTAATTGAGCCGTACCATAAAAAACATTATTGAGGGAAAAAGAACAACTATTATTCTTAATAATAATCTCAAAACCAATCTTGTCCAAACAAGAAATTGAAATAATGTTTTTAGTCAAACTAGGTACAAAATAATAATCCTCTAAATCTAAAACAAGTCCACTAGGTAATGACAAAGTTTATGTTCCTATGGCTAATGCAGCAACTATTGCTCCATTTCCAACTCGAAGGTCCATATCTCCTTTTTGCCAATTTTCTACTCCTTTTTAGTCCCTGTACAGAAGTACAAATGTGAGAACCACAACCGGTATCTAATACCCAAGAAGTAGATGTTGATATATTAATATCCATAACATAAATACCTGATTCGGACAGTCCATTTTCTCTTGCCTTCCTGATCTCCTCAAGATAGACAGGGCAGTATCTCTTCCAATGTCCAGCATTGTTGCAATAGAAACACTTTCCTTCTTTTGCAACTCCTCCTTTGGGTTTCAATGCAGCCTTTCCTTTGTTGGGCTTTGGCTTTGCCTTGGTGTTGGGATTTCCTTTTCTGTTATCTTTTCAGACCATCAGAATAGGTTTGCAGCCAACATTTTTCATGTTGTTCTCTGTTGTTCTTAATAGACCAAGAAACTGGGGCAACGATTTGTTAATTTCATTCATATTGACATTAAGAACAAACTGATTAAAACTATCCGGCAATGATTGCATGATAACATCAGTATCCAGTTCAACACTTAGAGGGAAGCTCAACTTTTCAAGGGTCTGAATATATCCTATCATTTTGAGAACATGTTTTCCCACTAGAGTTCCCTCAACCATCTTGCATCGAAACAAAGCCTTAGAGGTCTCATACCTCTCTTGATGAGCTTGCCCCTCATATAATTCCTTGATATTTTTAACCATCTCATAGGGAACCATGTCCTCATGTTGCTTCTGAAGCTCAGGGGTCATGGTCGCAAGCATCAAACAACCAACATCTACCATGTCACTTGAGTATTTTTCAAAGGCTTCCAATTCATCTTTAGAGGCATCATCTGCGGGTTTTTAGGGACATGTTCTTTGATGACTATTAGTTTCCGTTCTTGTTTGAGGACAATCTTCAAATTGCGGAACCAGTCAAGGAAGTTCAAACCATTTAATTTGTCCTTCTCAAGGATGGATCAAAATGATAATGTGTTTGTCATAAATCTACAACGATAAAATATGTTTTATAAGTACCTATTTATCATGTTTATAAAGTAATAACATTCCCAATATTAAAAACCCTCAAAATCGAAAAACTTGCTAAAAGTATTTCTAGTGGGTAAAGATCCATATTTCATTTTATTCTAAGTCAGCTTTGGCTTTACTCCTAGAATTCAATTATTTAGGTAAGGAACACTTGCTAATTACATCTCATGTAATTCCTATATTTGATGAACAACTATTTGTCTAAAACAAAGTTCATATGGTCTAATAGAAAGAACAATAATGAACAATGCACCAGGTAGGTAACTTATGTAAGAGAGGTGGTGTACTGGGCACGTTTAAATACCAAGTCTTTCAAAGAACCAATCCTAGACATGCACTTTCGTATTGTTTTTCAATCACCAAAGTTCTTGAACAATCATTAATCTTTAGGTTTCTAAGCTTTATTAGAACAACCTAGTTTAACCAATATTACTACCAGTGAATATCACTTGCTTATTCTTCGCGTTTAACCAGGATAGATCTAAGTATTTTGCTTTGGCAAAACCTACATAGTACCGATCGAGGTTTTAACGAGGGCTGATATTTGATGACTAATTTTAATTAAATATGGAGGGTTTTTTTGTTATATTAATCTCACCATTCTATTATGATCTAATTAGTTACCATCATGCTAAAAACATACATTGTATCACATACATGTAAAACAGTGAATATAAATGCAATGGTTATAGCCCTTAAAACTAAGTTGGCCCATCCTAAGCCAATGGGAGAACCAAAATTATTAAAGATAGAACTTGCTTCTCAACACCTAATCTACCTTTGATCGTCCCATCAGTCTGCTCCTTTAGTCCACGCTTTCTCCGTAAATATTACAATTTTTCATAAACTCGTTTTACATACGAGGGAGTAAGATGAGAAGAGAATTTCAATAGAAGAAAGAAAGGCACGACACGCAAGCCGTATTTATATAAAACCAAAGTAAATAGTCTATTTGGGCTATAACCATGCATTTCAAACACCGTGCATATCATCCAAAATATACACATGTTTTATCTTATTAATTAAGATTACCTAAATAGTTCCTACAACCTCTATTGCCTACGAGGTCCGGCAGATCCGGAGCCGTCTGGTCTGCCCGTTGGAAAAACCTCACGATTTGATAACTTTTATCAACAGATTCGTGTTTTGGGATTTTTCAATCCCTAAGGTTTTCACTCAAGAACAACCATTATTCCTATGCAAAAAATGATCTGCTATCTTAATCGCATGTTCATCATGTCAACTATTAACATATGATTATCAAAAGCTTACCGCAACAAACACATGATTACACACTTAACCATCGATCGTAAAAACTTATTAAAATAGATTAATATATTAATCGCGACTGGATTCAATTTCTACATTTTGCACAAATATCACATACTCGTCAAAACAGAAAAAGTAAAACATGCATCTCATACAAAAACATCATCCAAGTATTTAAGTCTGAAACCCTATCATACAAGTGGCTTTGATACCACTGTTGGGAAACGCTAGTACACCCTATGGTGCAGCGGAAAAATTATCTGGCGTAATCCACCAGGGATCCATGTACAAGGGACGAATTTGAGGTGATAAAGGAAGAAACGTTACCTTAATAAATCTAGAATCTGGAAATTCGTAGAGAATTCGGAATAACCAAATCGAATTCGAGTCATCACAATAGTGTTTCGACCTCTACGCAGTCCACCCGAATGAAACAAATAATATTTTCTCTTCTCTAACTATTAGAGAGGTTTTTCAAAAACCATGAATAAATGGCTGCTAGACCTTATGCCATTATATAGCATTTAAAAACTTAATTCCAATTAAATTCGGATTCTTAAATATACAATATATTTAACCGAATATAATTAAATATGTAGAATATGATTCTACTTTAATTAGGTTTCTTTTAGATATATATATATATATACTTTAATAATATTTGATAATTATAATAACTTATCAAATATTAACATATATATATAAACGAAATTATCCATAATTACAATAATTATAGCAATTTCGATTTCTCACTAATTACGTGTACAATAAGTTTGTACACATGCTATCTAATCGATATTTGTTCGTTTCAATCATAGGGTGTGACCTTTGTAGGTTCATGTAACATTAGCAGTAATATCCAGAACAATTCTAATATTACAAGCAATGAGTGGCATCTAGCAATACATCATTGCTACCTAAGTTACAAGAAATCGTGGTTCGATTTAACCTTTTTTCATGATTAACTTCTTTTATGTATTTCATCGTTTCGTCCTCATATCTAGATCGGAAACAAGTCATGGATTAGTCACATTTGTATAGTCCATATAATGTTTCTTGATATCTTGAGTAAACTATTATAAACGAATAATTATGATATCCCATATCAATTTATTCGAGCATGCCATGCATTTTCTAGCCTCACTCAATCAAGTGGCCTATTATATTACTCATATTCTGTAGGAGGGACAAATCCTATCTTGATCAACCATATTTCGCTACATGGATTATGACATATCCAATACCAGTATTTATAGTGTAGTCAGTTACAACACACATTTGACCGTATCAAAATGTCACTCACGATGTTGAAATAATGATGATCTTAAGTCTGAGGATCATATACATAGTTGTCACCATAAGCAATGTTGTGACTGTCACATAATAATCCAAGAAACATGCTCATAGCGGGTCAGTCCAGTATGTTGTTCCCTAACACATACTTATGTATTGATTTTGACATCTCCATGTCAATGACAACACTTTGTCATCAATCAACAACATATTAGTCTTAATACATTATTGTTGTCCAAGCCCACAACAATTCTTGACTAAGGACATTCAAGAATAACTATATTATTCTAAGGACTTTATTATAATTCAGTTTATTTATAGATACACAGAATAAGACTGAAATAATAATAATGGCTTTATATTAATAAACAAGATAAAATAAGTATGTCTTTTACAACCATCTCATGATTGGTCTTTGGGCATACTCCAACAGAACCTTTCTTCATCATTGAGTTTGTCACTCTCTAGATTTGCCTCATGCACCTTCTAGCCAGTATTGATTATCCTACCAGACAAGAAAATATCCGTCATGTTGGAGTAAGTCATTGGTTCCCACGGAATATCTTCGCCCCTGAATCTGGCCTTCCTTTGCTCTTCTCTATTTTTCCATTTTAGCTTCCTTTGCATAAAATTGGGCTTGTAACCGAGTCTAAACTGGTCCTTCTTATTGATGACATTTTTGGCTCGCAGACAACCTTGGAGGTTCCTTCCAAGACCCCTTCCTTTCTTGGCTCTTCGTTCCAAAGTCTCCCAAACCGTCATCTTGGTATAATTGGACAATCTAGGACACGGGATCTTGTTTCTTTCTGCCACAAAGGTAGAATTCACAAATTCTAAAGCTCTAAAGGAGCAGTCAATGGCCTCCTCGTCCGTTTGGATGGAAGGAGCATCGGTCGTTACGGTGGCAGTAATGTCTTGCTCGGCTCCCACGCTCACCAACTTTCCTTCAATGATGAATTTTAATTTTTAGCGTAGTGATGAGGGCACAGCGTTGGCTGAATGAATCCAAGGCCTCCCTAGAAAAAAGTATAAGTTGGTCGGTGTTGCGTGTAATAAGTGCTACGCAATTGTGCAAGTATACACGTCGCAAGTAATAAAGTGATATAAGTATCGAGTATCGTCTCCACAGGGATTGGTTTGGGCCACTTTGCTCAAGTTATTGCACTATGAAAATAAAAACATAATTGATAATAGGAGTTCTAATTAACGAGTAAACTAAGAGCAATAAGCTAAAAGAATAGATGAAAACAAAAGAGAGAGAATAGTCGAGGTTATCGTGAGTTGAGGTGTGATGGTTGATTCGATCGTCTTGGTAAAAGAGTGCAAGGGCAACTCAGTTGCCGTGGCAACTTGCACAGCGGGGTTGCCTTGGCAACTAATCGATGGTTGACTGGGCGACTAGCTGGGCAACTACTTGGGCGACTGGGCAGCAACTTCAAGGCTCGGCAGAGCGTTCTTCAATGGTTTCTTCTTATCCTTCAGTTGAAACTCTAGTTATTTGTGCATGCCTTGATAATACATCCCTGCGTGAATCAAGGGTGAACAACAACCAATCTTGCGCTCCTCTTAGCCGTTGAAATCCTTAGCTTATTCCTAAGACGAATTAATCTTCACCATCAATAGATTGAATAAAGACCATACTCATTCGTTTCTTGAATCTAACTCTCCCGATATTAGTTAAATAGATAAAGCTACGAGATCCTCTCCCAATTCACTCGCAAACAAGAATAAGAACCAAGAATGAGTAAACCTTGAATTGAAAGTGCAAACTCTTAATACCTAAACAAAATCCAATTATTTTTCACAACAACAAAACACAATAACCCCAACCAATCAAGTTAGTTCATGGTTGGGTTCAAAAGATATACAAAGAATAATCCCCAAACCATGAATCTAATGGAAGCAAAGAAGAAGAAGAAGAAGAAATCAAACTCTCTTCCCCCTTGCTCTCTTGTCAAAATCTCTCCCTTCTTGCCCTTTGAAGTTGTCAAAAATCCTCCCATCTTGCTTACCTCTCTTTGACGGCTTGGTCCTTTAAATAGGAGATGGCTAGGTCAAAATCCTTCTTGAGGAGGAAGTTAAGTTGGAATTAAATTATATTTAAAGAATATAATTCTTTATTATATTTAAATTCCTTCTAGAACTTCTCCTATCTTCTTAGGATTTAATTTCTCTTTAACCTCTTCATGGAAATCAAACTCCTTTGGAATTTAACTTTGCTCCACGTCATCTTGGGCTTATCTAGTCATCAATTTCGACTACCATATCATCTTATTCCTTGTCAGAAATTGCCTTGGCAACTAGCTCGACATCTCCTTCATGCATTGCCTTGGCAACTGGTTCCAGCCTTGTTTAGGCAAGTGATTCTGCACACACACAAAAACACACCAAAGCAGCATCTTTTTCCACAAAACCCACCAAGTTATGTAATCAAGCTCAACGGTGGAAAGAAACATGAATTAATGCATGGATGACTAATTATGCAACTAATATGAGCATAAGTCTAACAATAATATGAGTAAAAAGGGTAATAAAAATAGTACTTTTGAACACTTATCAGTCCGATATCCATTACCACAAACTCGACTATGTACTCGGTAGGCCCGATTAACAAAGGTACTTTGATCTTCCCGATCACATCCCTTTGGGTTCCATCAAAAGCTCTAACAGAGTTATGGCAGGGCTTTATGTGTGAATTATCGATGGGCAAACTTTGTAGAGTCGCCATCGGCAACACATACAAGGCAGATTCGTTGTCAATGAGCACCCCCGATAGAACATTCCCTTTACAATATGTTGTAATATTCAATGCTTTGGTTGATCCTATACCCCCGTTTGGAATCTCATCATTTCTAAAGGTGATGTAGTTATCCGTAGCGATATGCCCCACTATCTGATCCAACTTACTTACCGAAATATCATTTGGGACGAAAGTTTGGTTCAAAACATTCAATAGTGCACTTCAGTGTTTTTCGGAGCACAACAATAATTCTAGTACTGAAATTGGAGCTTGTTACTTCTGAAGTTGCTCAACAATGCTATACTCACTATGCTTCAAGAATCTCAAGAACTCTTGTGCTTCCGTTATTGGCTCATGAATCTTCGGAAGAGGTTCTTCTCCAAAAAGCTTTTCGGGCTCGGGCATTGCAGCCTTGCCATTGTTTCTTTGTGCTTTCGCCGCCTTTGATGTTTCCGGTGAATAACACATACCGCTTCTTGTGAAGTGCCCCACCTCGTTCATTGTCTCAACTTTTGAATTTGCTGATTCCTCTACTTGTACAATATTTGCCTCTTCGGGTGACTTCTCATTTCCTTGTGGTTCTGAACCATCTGGTACTGAGAAGTTGGCGGTATAGCTCCAAGGAACTTTTCGAGTGTCCTTGAAAGGAAATAATGTTGGAGCTGAGATTACAAGCTTAGGGGCCATCTTAGAACTTCCTTCTTAAGGCAGGCTTTCCTCCTTTGGATTGAGCGAGATCCTAAACGACCTATCTACCCCGTATTGGACCTTGGGGTCATCCGACGTGCACACATATGATTCATTCTTTCCTTTGACCTTTTCAAAGAACTCGACCTTCTTATTGTCCATCAACTTTTGAACTACTTGCTTGGAATCTTCACAATGCTGGATTTCATGTCATTTCTCTTGGTGATATTCAAAATAAGGGCCACATCTTTCTTGCACTATTTCCATGCCTCGCTCAATTAGGCGTGCTATGCATAACTGCTGGAATACCCACCTCAAAGGGGATTTAACCTTGGCCACACTCACTTTTGCCTTTCTAGTGTACTCCTCTTCGATGGTATTCACACCACGACCTCTAGGGTTCGATAGTGGGTTAGCACTCACATTTGGTTTATCCAACTGCAACACCCCAGTTTTGATCATATTTTGAACAAACTTTTTGAACGCAATGCAATTTTCAATTGAATGCCCTGGGACACTGGCGTGATAATCACAATTTGCCTTGGGATCATACCATGCGGGGTAAGGTGGCTCAAATGGAGTGACATAATATGGTCTAACCAAATCAGCCTTGTGCAACTGTAAGTAAAGCTCAGCGTACAACACCGGCAGAGGAGTGAATGGCATCTTCTTATTTTCTTCTTTGAGGGTCTTGTTTCTTTCTTGTTTGGGCCTTTCCCGCCTCCAGGCCTTGTGGTTGAGAAATAGTGAAATTCTTCGTGGTAGTATAGGTGCTTGTTGCATTCACCTCATTATCTTTCCTTTTGTAATTCTTTCAGGAATTTTCTCCACTATCAATTCTCCCACTCTTTATAGCCATCTCAATTGATTCCCCAATTCTTACCATGTCGGCAAAGTTTTAGGTGGTGTTGTTTATCAATCGGTCAAACAACATCCCCTCAAAGTGTTCACAAACATTGGTGTGATCTCATACTCGGGGATTGGTGGCTGAACTTGAGCAGCTACATCGCGCCACCTTTGAGCATACTGACGCAAAATCTCGTTTGACCTTTGTTCCATCCCTTCTAACATGATTCGGTTTGGAGACATGTCGGTCACATGCTTGTATTGCTCTACAAAGGCCCTTGAAAACAATGAATGAGTATTTTCTCGTCTTTGATCAAAGCTGCCATCTTTTAGCAATACATGGTAAAGTGAGCCGATGGGGAAAGTGGTTCTATTATACTTATCAAAATCGGGAACTTTGAATTTTGGTAGAAGCACTAAATCCGACACGAGGCTTAAATCACTAGCGTCATTCCCTTGCTCATCTATCCCTTGCAAGGTCCTGAATCTTTCTTCAAAGAAATAGAATATCTCCTCGTACTTCTTTTCCACCTCGTCCCTAATCCTCTCCTTTACCTCATTCATCATGCTTAGATCCGGCACTTCGTTATCGAGACTTGCCTCTAAATCAACAGGCTAATTCGCAGAAACTCCCGGATGGTGGCTAGGAGATGCTCATGCAAGATTGATGTATACTTTCTTTTTTGGATTCAGCATTTTTGGTTGGGACTTCTCATGAAGTGTGATCTCTTCCATTCTTTCATCATTCAATCTGTCAACAGAGACCCATTCCTTGCCAAGCTTCTTGTCTAATAGAGTAGTCAGCTAAGCAACAACTGAAACTTGTGATTGGGTGATCTGATCCCTGATGCTTTGTTCAACCCCGTCCAAACGTGTTTCAAGATCCCTTTGACCTTGTTCTACCTTGGCCATCCTTTCTTCCATTGCCCTTGTTTGCGAGCAGTTACCGTACGAGCACGAAATGGTCACATATTTAAACTTTCACTTTCTTTCTGTCAGGATATTTCTCACAATTAATTTCATTGATTAATGCATGATATATGCAGTGGAATGTAATGCATGACAGAGATGATGAAATAAGATATGTACGAAAATATATGCAGATAAAGGTATTGATCCTATAGGTGATCACCCTAGAACAACTTTCATTGAAAATAAAGGTCTTCATTACAAAACAGACAAAGCGAATTCCTATAGATAGGTGCCAGCCCTAACTCCTAGCTCTTCGATAGCTCGAAGTAGTTGAGTAAATCTCGGTGTTTCGTCCATCCCCAGGGCAATAAAAGGGTGAAGAGCTTCAGCTTCCGCTGCTAGAGTCCTTACATGTTGGGCTACCTCTTGTACCTAAACCATCAAAGTTGTGTTGTAATCATCCCAGTCTTGAATCATTCGAGTGGCATCACGAAGTCGCCTTAGCCAATAATTGTCTCCACCCTCCGTAGCTTCCTCGATGACCAAGATTCGACCTAAGTAGTCTTGAACTGTAGCCTTTAGTGTCTCAATCCGGGCACAAAGCATCACATTCTCTTATTGGTTGGCCTGAAGTTTGAAGAAGCCATTCCGATCACGGTACTCTAGGAAAAAAAGATCCAACTCCGCTATCCTTGCTTCCAACTGGGTATTATGGGCTCGACTTTGATTCAGACTCTCAAAAGTAGTGTTATATAGATTTTGCATCTCTTGCAGTCGATTCTTGTTGTCATGTACTTTTCTCTTCTACGCGGCATTATTTTCTTTCTCCCAATTTACCGCTTGTTTACCTTTTTCCTTCTCTTGCTTAGATTTCTCTCTTTCCCAATTGATTGCTCTCTCAAAGGCTTTTTTTTTTTGATGATCAACTTGTTGCTTTCCTTCTCTTTCTCGATCTCTTGCTTGCCCTTCCTCTTTTCTTCCTCGATCAAACGTAAACCTTTTTCTCTTTCTTTCTCAACTGCTATAAATCTTTTCTGGTCGGTGTTTCGTACCAAAGCTTGAAGCTTGACAGTATCATTTTGGTAAATGGTCTTTCTTTCTTTTAGATCCACATTTTCTTTCCTTAGGTCCTTGATTGTCTCATCGCGTATGTCCACGTCCAAACTCACATTGTAGAGCTCGCTTACATGCTTAGTTTGCAAAGCTTCCATCTTCTTCTTAACCTTTTCGAGCACACTCTTTAAAATATCAGCCTCGGAATGGACTATCCTCATGGCTCTTCTAATGTCATGTTTGGTCCTTGATCCGGCCTTGGAATCTCATCATTGATCCTCCAACGTCTCCAAAATTCATAATCGGGAGTGAACATACACGTGCGATCTTCCTCGACTCTTATATGGTAGCAATGATCCCAAGCTCGAGATATATTCTAAACTTTCTCTTTGAACTCACCCTTGAAAGAAAATTCAGTGCGGCTTAAACCTGAGGAAACATGAATAAACTGTCGAGACCCAAACTGCCTGGATACCAATAAAGGGACACAACCAATCCCTCAGTACAATCCCAAAAGCATTAGACAATTATAATCTCCACACTGATACAAGAAATAAGGGATACTGCCTAACCAAGGTACCCGCCAAACTATATCATTATCTTGGAGGTTCCTGAGAATTGTAGCCCATTTAAACTTTTTGATGTCTTCTCTCCACTCCTTGGCCACATACGCTTGCAAGGGAGAGAAATCCTCAAACAAAACGCCAGGAAAAACCTTTTTTAGCATTTCCCAAAAATGACTTTGGATCCAAACCTAAAGCAACTGTGCACAACCTCTAAAACTCCCATCTTCAAACCTTCAGATAGCATTTAGAGAAATGAAAGTTTCGGCCAAGATTGCCAGTGCCGGGTTCACCTCCCTCTTCAAGCGCTCGAGCACATCTAAAACAACCACATCAATGCCATTCAAAACCCTTAGAAAAATGATCAATCCATATATTCCTAGAGCAACCAAGTCCATCTTCATAACCTCATCCGGATGTGTAGGTATTAAATCTCGAATTCACTCTCACGAAAAGGATACATTGTCTTCTCGATGCTGGATCAATCCTTTTACCCAATCCTTACTCATTTCGGCTGTGTCTTTGAGCTTGGTTGGATAGTTCTAAGACTTCGGATGTTTAGAGTAGATCCAATCCTTCTTGAAACCTTTGTGACGGAGCAGTGCAGTATACTCTTCGATTGTAGGCATCAAATCCTTCCCATTAAAGGTGAAACAATAAAAGGCAGAATTCTAACATTCGAATAAGGCTCAGAACAAAGGTTCATTAATTCTAACGTACATCAAGTCGGCTATGTCACCATAATTCTCACGGAACAAATTCTTCAATCTTCGATCCCAACTTTCCCATATTTCTTTCAACTCATAGAGATCACTTTGTTGCAGACTTACGTAAGTGCACCCCAGTACTATGCGTTCACTCGACAAACTGTCACCCTAAACTCTTTGGTTGACCTCGGACCAATGTCAGACTTGGGAATTGATTTCTTCTTTCTTAAGTAACCTCACATCTATAATGAGAGCTCTCTAATCGGGCAAACCACCTCAATTCAACACCTTTATGTCATGAAATGAATGCAAAATGCAAAGAAAAAAAGCAAAAACAAGACACAAAATAAATAGGTTAGTATCGGATAAAATAAATAAATAATGAAGCAGTAAAACAGAGAAGGTAAACATATGAAGTAGTAAAACAGAGAAGGTAAACAAATGAAGCAGTAAAAGGAGAATTTCTTTAAAATTGAGTTTTTGAAATAAATAAACTAGGAGTCACCACCGATCACTTGGGTTAGGTAGACCAGACACCGAAAATAAAACCAGAGATTCAAATGAGTTCGAGAGTCGATTACGAGTGGGGAAGGTTTCGCACCCCCACTACGCCCAAACTTGGTACCAAATTAATTACCGTCTTGTTAATATTGGATTTTGCGAATTAAAATGACAAATTAAATCGAAATTTGGTTATATAGGTAAGTATATTTTAAGGGCTCTAATATTCGAGAAGGAACGTCCGAACCACCACCACTACGACTGGTACTGCCCTCGTTCGTTCCCGAATAAAAGGATACCGCATAACAATTAAATCCAAATACAAAGCAATTTAACAACGAATTAACTAAGCATACATGGCAATATGATAAACACAAGTAAAGGCATAAAATTCAAAATCCCAAATATCACACTTAAACATATATTACATGGAAACTATATTGTATATATTATAAAAGTTATATATATATTATATATCCTACACAATATATTTTAAAACCATAAATTATATATATACTTTATATTATGTAAATTTTATATATTATGTATATACTATATATTATAAAAAACCATTTATTAATTGTATCAAAGACATTATAAAACTATATATTATATACTTTATAAAAACTATATATTATATGCTTTATAAAACTATATATTACATATATGTAAAAACTATATATATTATATATATTAAAACCATATATTTCATACATCATAAAACCTTATATTATATATTATATCATATATTATACAATAATTATACATTATACTACATAAAAAGAAATATGATAAATATTATACTAATATAACACACATCAAGGCCACATTAACAACATATATAAATAAAGCAAGGACTGAAATTAAAGAAATTTAAAATGCAAGGCCGAAATTAGAAATGCATGATTATAGGAAAAACACTGAAAAGAGGACTAAATCGAACAAAACTAAAATTTGAATGCCAAAATTAAAAGAAAACAGATTTAATTAAAAAGGGGACGAAATTGAAAACCTCTTGAAAGATCCAGGGACCAAGGACAGGATTTCAAAAGGGAGAAGGACTGCGGGAGTAATTAGGGGAACACGGGGGGGATTTATTATGTGATTAAACCATTTTCTAAAATCCCTGCCACTATAAAACACAATTTTGTTAACCAAAAAAGGAAATTTGTTTCATTCCTTAAAAAACAACAACAAAGCTTTGTTCTCTCTTTCTCTTTGATGAAAGTCGTCGTGGTATTCACCATAAACCCAAAACACCACCCCATTTTCCAGTTTTCAGTGACGTTTTGCCGTGTCAACCGCCGCTCCCCGGCGGCCTGCGAACTTAAAACCAGCCCAAAAAAACCTCATTTCCACTCCAAAATCGAAAACCTAGATCTAAGACTAGACAACCTAAAAATTACCTTTTGTAAAAAGAACCAAAATGGTAACCCCCTTTTACTTTGAAAAACAAAACCCAACACCGGCCCCTTTTGTTACCACTCCATCTGACTCACCCTTCACGGCCTCTAAAGAGCTGGAGAGCTTATCGTCGGCAAGGAGATGAACCAGCAAAGGTAAGAAACAACCGAAACCCTAGTATTTCTTTATGTATGTTTTACTACTTCAGAAATGCAAAGGAATGATGGGTACCTCTGAAAATTTTTGTTGTTCTCTATTGCTTGAAAATCCAGAATCGACCCCCTTTGCAATTATTAGGTTTTTTATATAGCCGAAATACATTGATTTGAATACATGCAAAGTTAAAATCTTCATTGATTGCTTCTGGTTGCTTGTTTAGATTGTTATTGCCTTGATTTGCTTTGTCTCTTTCCTTTGTTTTTTTTCATTTCAAGCTCTCTGACTTCTTTTTTTTTTTGCATGCATGACATTGGGGGCTGCTTGAATGATGGAGATTGAGACGGGAGAGAGGCACACTCACGTAGGAAGTTGGACGGTCGGACACGCCATCCTTGCACGAACGCGTGAAGGAGCTGAAAGTGCGCGGAGAATCTGAACTGTCATGCGTGTGGCGCGTGGGGGAGCTGGGAAGCTGGGCGTGTGGCAAACACGCAAGTGAGGAAGCCGACATGCCGCGCGTGGACGCTTGGGGGATCTGAACGGTCCTCCTTACTTGAATCTGGACCGTCAAATCTAATCTAGATCTGATGATTGGGATTGGGCGACTGCAACAAAATAGATTAGTGTATTAGGGTTTTTTGTTTTATCATCAGATTAGGGTTTAACTATTATGTGCTTGCTGGGCTAGTTTTTTTCTTTTTGGATTTTTAGCCAAATGTAAATGGACTGAATTTAATTAAATATGGGCTTTTATTTATGAGATACATATGGGCTTTTATTTATATTGTTTGTTTGGGTTTTCATATTAGTATTATAATAATAATAATAATAATATCTAATTCTAATGACAAAATAAAATAATGATAATAATATAACCACAATAGTGTGACGCCTAAGAAGATGCGGGGTCATTAATCCCACATCGGAAAAGAAAAGGGAGATCTTGGGATATAAATACGATGGCACTGCACATCCTATTAGACATGTCTTTTGGGAAGAGGGTAATGGCCCCGTGACAAGTGGTATCAGAGTGACCCTTTGACTGCTCGATTTCACGCCGAGTGCCCATGAGTGGGGTAGACAGGGTGGACAACTGTGACAAGGTGGCCCATCACGAGAGCAGAAGCTCTTGACGAGGGCGTCACGAGGTTAAGTGGGGGAGAATGTCACGCCTAAGAAGAGGCGGGGTCATTAATCCCACATCGGAAAGGAAAATAAAGGTCTTGGGATATAAATACGGTGGCGCTGTACATCCTATCAGACATGTCTTTGGGAAGAGGGTAATGGCCCCATGACAATAACATTAATAAACATAATAATAATGGTAATAATAACAAAGATGGAAAATAATAATGATAGTAACAAAACGAAATAGGAAATAACAATAATGGTAATATGATATAAATGATAGTAACATATATAATAACAATAATAAGACCACGTAATACTTAGTAATATTTAGATTCTCTTTTCAAATGAATAATAACATGACAATAATACATATATATATTTTAATTAAAACAACACTAGTAGTTAACTATTTTTTTTGGGTTTTAAAGTTTTAATAAAGGATAAAATAAACAAAGCTCAATATCTATATTTATAGTAGGAACATACATGTATATAAGCCCATTATTATAAAAACAAAAGCGTGAATAAAAAAATGGATCCACCCCGAACAAAATTAGTGATTACAAGTGGATATAGGCTTTGGTTAGAAAGCCGAACCACTATAAATCGTGTGTCAATTGTCCTATCTTTTTGCTTCCTATCCATACACCCAAAAATCAGCATTCTCAACACTTGGTAAGCAATTCGGTTGTGTTCATCGAGCCCAACAATTGGTATCAGAGTGAGGCTCAATTGAAGAGGGTTAACATCCTATTGAGGTGATCCCGGCTAGCTCGACCAATAAACAATCAACTGACGAGATGGCACAATCCATTGACCGGCCACCACTCTTTGACGAGACCAACTATGCTTATTAGAAGACCCGAATGATGTTCTTCATCAGGGCCAAAGATTACAAGATTTGGGACATTGTTGAAGATGGTCCATACGTACCACAAAGATGCAAGGCGGAATAGAATGCAGATGATCGCAAGAAGATGAAGCTGAATTGCATGGCTTTGCACATTCTCTTTTGTGCATTCAACCTCAATATCTATGAGAAGATGTTTTCTTGTGAGAGTGCCAATGAAGTATGTGACAAGCTTGAAGTCATGTACGAAGGAACGACGAGGTGAAGGAGACGAAGATTGGTCTACTCAACCTCGAATACGAAAATTTCAAGATGAACCCGAAAGAAGACATCACGAGGATGTTCGACCGTTTCTCCATAATCGTCAATCAACTCAAAGGTTTTGGAGAGGAGATTTCAGAAGACAAACTTTTTCAAAAGTTGATATACTCACTTCCTGAATCATGGGAGTCTAAAAAGACGGCCATTGTAGAAGCAAATAACTTGAATGAGCTCAAGCTTGGCGAGTTCGTGGGATCTTTGCTCATCACCCATGAAATGATGTCTCTACCCTTGAAGAGGGAAAATGAGAAAAAGATCAAGGAGCAAGGCATTAATGTTAATGTCATTGCTCTCAATTCCTCCACAAACCATCAAGAAAATTCAAGTGAGGATGAAGAGATGACCTATCTCTTCATGAAGTTTGCCCAATTCATGAAGCGAGAAAAGGAAGAATCTAAGCATGAATCGAAGAGAAAGATGAAGGATTCCTACAAGAGTAATAAAAATAGATAATTTTCAAAGAAAACATATGTGGCCACATGGAGTGATGAAGACTCCACCGATGATGAGGTAGTCAACCTATGCTTAATGGACCTTCAAGAGGGTGAGGTAACTTCTAATTCATCTACTTCTAGTTCATATTCTTTTGATGAATTACAAGATGCCTATGATGATTTGGTTTTAGAGTTTAAAAATCACATATTGAAAAACAAGAAATTGGTCTCAAATTTGAAAATTCAAAATGATTTTTTCTAAAACCAAAGATGAACTTGAAGCAAAACTCAACGAGTTTGAACAAAAATGTGCCGATTTACAAAATTTGCTTCATAAAGTTCAAGAAGAAAAGGATTTGATTTCCAAAGAACTTGAAAAGAAAAACAATTTTGGAAAATCAAATTTTTACCAAAGACAATCTAGTGCCCCTAGATTTATAAATGGAAAATATTTTAGGAGTGTTTAGGTTCCAAAAGAATTAATCACTTCAAACAAAAAGGATGAAATTGCAAAATGGATTCCTAAGGAGACTAAATTTTATGCTACTAACATTTATGGATCCAAAGTAATTTGGATACCAAGTATTACTTGATTGTCTTATTTTAGGTGTGATGGAGAATAATCAACAAAGTAAAACATTGAGGGGGAGCTCCATACACACAAGGAAGATCACTTGAAGAAGGAAGGCTTCACATCCTCCTTTTTTGGTTCAAATGGTAAAATTAATCTTAGTTGAATTTATTTTGCGTTTATTGCTTTATTTCTTTTTATTCAACTAGATAATCATATTGTTGGACTAACAATTTGATGATGCTTTGAGTAAGGGGGAGCTATTTTAAAACAATTTTTTTGTCAAATTTGAGTTTAAAACTCTCCATTGTTATGGACTTTAAAAATTTCCAAACTTTGGTTTGAACCATTTTTGATATAACAAAAAGGGAGTGAATGTTTTGAAAAATTGAGTTTTTCAAATGAATAAGGGGAGCTTTAATTTCTTTCAAATATTTAATCTCTTGTTCAATTTCTACTTTACTAAGGGGGAGAATCCCAAACAAATTTTCAAGTTGTTTTATTATATCAAAAGGGGGAGATTGTTGAGATATGTGTTTTGATATAATAATTGAAAAAATAGTTTTGGACTAAATTGAAAAGATTTCAAAAATGACTTTAAGTCCAAACAACTTGAAATAATGTTTAATGTTTTTTAAGAGGTTTTATGATGATTTAAAACGTCTTTAAAGTAGCCAAACCTGATTTTTTCAAGTACCCGTACCAATATAGTATACCCCGTATCGATACACCTTAGGGTTTCAGCTACAGTAATTTTCCAGTAGCCAAAACCCGTATCGATACAGTTAAGTCTGTATCGATACGGTGGTGAAGCGTATTGATACACCTTTAAGTGTATCGATACGCCTACGTGGCATATATTCCAACGGCCAAAACCCCCAACGGTCATATTTCCAACGGTCTTTTAAATTGCAGACAGTACATATATGCCTATACGCGTATCGACACGCTTCAGCTGATCATAGCTCAACGGCTAGTTCTGAAGAAGGCCGTACCGATATGGCTACCTGTGTATCGATACGGACAGCCCTAGAACTATAATTAATGCGGGAAATAAGACCTCAATGGCTCCAATTCAATCCCAATGGTCTCCAACGGCTAGAAACTCAATTGGGAGTATAAAAGGGACCTCCAAGCATCCATGGAAAACTAATGATCCACAAGTCAACAACATTATGATCAATATCTTGTCTTAGTGCTAAATTGTCCATTCTTGTATAGACAAACACTTGTGAGCTAAATTTGTCAATGTATGCTCAAGTGTATTAGGATTTGGGTGAGAGCTTAAGAGTGCAAACATCAACCTTGTAGAGGGATTTCTAGTTTGCTAAGTTTTTCTCTTTGTACAAGAGTGTTCCCAAAGCTCGGTTTGTGAGCTTTGGTTGCCAGATTTAGGTTTGAGTCTAGGTTGTAACGGTTGCCTCCTTAGCCTAGAAAAGGAGAAGAAATTCTTAGTGAATTTTTTGAAATCCTTAGTAGGAAGCTAAGGTAGTGGATGTAGGCTTTGGTTAGGAAGCCGAACCACTATAAATCGTGTGTCAATTATCCTATCTTTTTGCTTCCTATCCATACACCCAAAAATCAGTCTTCTCCACACTTGGCAAGCAATTCGGTTGTGTTCATCGAGGCCAACATTCTAAAAATTAATGCGCATTTTGTAACATTTTGAAAGTTCAATGGCTAGAACGAACATTTTAGGATAGTTTATGATCTCCGTAAAATTTAAAATTCCAAACAAGCATACTAGTATTTGAGAACATTTGAATAAAAAATTAAATGTAGGCCTGTCGGCATCCGGGCGTTTGGTCTAGTGGTATGATTCTCGCTTTGGGTGCAAGAGGTCCCGAGTTCGATTCTCGGAACGCCCCTTTTTAAATTTTTTACTTATATAATAATTTTGCTCTTTTTGGGTCTGGACACTTAAACCTAGAACCCTCAAGGCTTCAACAGTATCGCGTCGCAACTTCCAACTCGGAGACACGCTTCTCTCGTCTACACCAAAGCGAAAAGGCTTCAGCGACCACTACACCAGGTAAAACCGCCTTGATTTCTTGTAGAACATGTCTGATTTGAGCACACAAGTTTTGGGTTTTAAGGAATTTACAAAATATTATCTGTTTTAAACTTAAAATCTAACATTTTATGCTATTGTCTTATAGCTTTTCCATTCGGTATAATATACCGGAAAGGTTTACCCCTTCGAATTCCAGCAGCGAATTAAAAGATTTTCCCATTGAGATAAACTTTGCTACAAGTTTTTTAAGTATACGTTCGACTTAAGAACGATAATTCTGTAAATATCTTTGGTTCCAAACACTATCAGTTGTTGAAATCGGTTACCTCTTCTTGTAGGAACCCTTGATTTGGAAAGAAAAATAGTTCAATTCCCATATAAATATCTATAGAGACAAGTAGGATGGTGTTTGGGCAAGTTGTGATCGGTCCACCTGGATCAGGAAAGACTACTTACTGCAATGGCATGTCCCAGTTCCTCCAACTTATTGGAAGGTTGTTTCTGTTTCCTCGTTTCTGGTTTCTGAATTTGTTTATGCTCTCGTGTTAGATATATTTATTAATTATGGAAGAAGTTGACTGTTCCTAGGCCATTGTTTTGCAGAAAAGTTGCTGTAATCAATTTGGATCCAGCCAATGATTCATTACCGTATCCTTTCGATTGGAAATTTATTTGTAATGTTGTTTTGCTTGCCCTGAAAGTTTAATCCATACGCACTTTTCCTTGACATGGATACAGTTATGAGTGTGCTGTAAATATTGAGGATCTCATAAAACTAAGTGATGTGATGACAGAACATTCTTTGGGGCCTAATGGAGGTACTTTTCTTTTCACTTGGTTACTGCTTTCTTTTGGTCTACTACTATATAATGGGATTTAGAAGTTCTAATCGATAAGTGATACAATGAGTAAATCAAGGTAGTGACATCCGTAGAAGGGGTTGATGTTTTACTTATTTTTTCTTTAATGGATTCTATGTTGAGCAGTAAGAAATTTGGTGAATCAGAGCCTTAGATTCCAGTTTTGTTAATATTTCCTAAAGATATCGGTGCCTATACACTTGTGTAGTATTTGCTGGTTTGCTGCAGGATACAAAGTGCGTATAAATTGTGTTTATACTTGTTGTGGTTTGATTATCTAATGGTGTATGTTTTCATGTGCAATCAGGGCTTGTCTATTGTATGGATTATTTAGAGAAAAATATTGATTGGTTGCAGTCTAAACTGGAACCTCTTTTGAAAGGTTGGCATCTTCTGCCTTCTCTTCTTCTCTGAAGTTTAGGCTCTTATCATAGCTTGCATCTAGCAATGAAAGACCATATGGCTTTCTCAAAAGAGGATGAGATATGGGAATTGATTCATGCAGAAGGATTTGGTCTTGTCTTTCATGTGGAGCCTCAAGCACGATTGAACAGTCAAATTTATGCATTTATGTGTTTGTCGTTTTTACTCTCTCTAGGAAACTAACCATGGGTACATGTACAACGCAGTACATGTAATACATATTAATGCTTAATGATTTGAGTTTCTGCATTGGGCTACAACACACTTTTTTTTTGGTAACTACATAATCTAAGTAAGAAACTAGTTGATATCTAATACGCTCTAGAGTCTAGAGTAGGTATAATGAAGTTATTGGTTCATATGTCTGCATTTCTTCACTGTAGGCTATTGGCTATTGGCTATTGCACTTATTGCTGTTAAATTTCTAATGTTTTCTATAATTTGCAGATCACTATCTTCTTTTCGATTTTCCGGGGCAGGTTGAACTATTTTTCCTTCACTCAAATGCCAAGAATGTTGTCATGAAGCTCATTAAAAAGTTGAATCTCAGGGTATGCTTATATGTTATCCGCATCATAGGGCACTGTCAGTAAAGGTGATCTCAGTGCGTTATCTTGATGTTAGGACTGTAGAAAACTCAGTGAGTTATTTATTTCATGCAGTTGACGGCTGTACATTTAGTTGATGCCCACCTATGCAGTGATCCTGGGAAGTATGTTAGTGCTTTGCTTCTCTCATTATCTACCATGTTGCACTTGGAGCTTCCACATGTCAACGTTCTCTCTAAGATTGACTTAATTGAAAACTATGGAAAGCTGGGTGAGTGTGTGTGAAGAATTAATCATGTTACACACCTCAAAATGGTTGTAGTCAGGGTTATTCATCTTATCTGGATGTGATGCAGCATTCAATCTGGATTTCTATACGGATGTTCAAGATTTATCATATTTACAGCACCATCTTGATCAGGATCCTCGCGCTGCTAAGTATAGGTTTGTTATAGAGACTTCATCTTTTTGCTTTTTTTTCACATGCATAAGACATGAATATTTATTTGTTTGATAAGTTTACATCTTAAGAGGCTTTGGTCATGAGTTTAAACTTTTAATTTTGAATATCCTTAATTGTGTCTCGTCATTTTGGACTGTGATCCATTAAGTGCTCGATCTACGTTGGAATGCTAATTTTCGTATTACTGATGAGATACTATTGCATTAAGTTGGATTCTTCAAAGAGTTGTCATTGATCTGCTTGTATGAAATGTAGTCCTCGCTAGTTGTGATTATTTCAACCTAAATCTTAGCTTTCCCAAATTTTGAGCTCTTCTCAGTCATCTAATTTCTTCTTGCAGAAAACTTACAAAGGAGCTTTGCGACGTAATTGAAGACTTCAGTCTTGTTAATTTCACAACCTTAGATATTCAGGCATGCTAGTAACTTTATCTTTCTCGAGTTAAATCTTTCTTCCGTGCTTTATTTTATAGTTTGATGTAGATCTGCTGTAAATTGGATTCTCGTTTCAGGATAAGGAGAGTGTCGGGAATCTTGTAAAGCTTATTGATAAGAGCAATGGATACATATTTTCTGATATAGATGCCAGCGCAGTGGAATTCAGCAAGATTGCAGTACGGCAAGTTGATTGGGATTATTACAAATATCCTTTTATCTATAGGCAATATGCTCTAATTTATACAGCGTGCAAAATCTACCTGACATGCATTGTGAAATACTTCACCGCGATTATGTTGTCAATTCCTATCAGCAATTGAGTCTGTCATATTCAAGTTGTGAAATTCCATTGCCTTCAAAGTTGTTAGTGTCTATTAATTGATTGTTTAGCAAGTTTTTCTTAATGAATCAGTTCACAGCTGCAGCAGTGCAAGAAAAATACATGAAGGGTGATGAAGATTTTGATAATGACGATGGTTGACAACGCGATTAACTGTGCACGTAATTGCCTACAGTGAGTTGCTACCTTTAATGTGCTCTTTGTTCCATGTTTATATGTGAATTTGTTTTTGAACTCGGACTCGATTATCTAAAGTTTAGATGTTCTTATGTCATTCTAGTCATCGATGGTAGATCAAGCGAATATGTACCTTTTTTTTCTCTTATTAAACCTGAATTCAATTCTTGAATCCTAATACTATTTTACTTCAAAATTGTTGTATTATCAAATAAGAAAAATACCATTAATGGCCCCTTCAGAGAATAATAAATTAGAAGCAACGTGGAGACATGATTTTTTTGTGCAATGAACGTTTGTTCATAGTTTCTTTTTCTTTTATGAAGTTAAAAACAAAGTCAATAAAAGTAAGCCGTGTTTGTGGTTGACTTTGTAATAATCTACACATTACATTTGCTTTTCTCAGAATGTTCTTACCAAGTTTCAAGCCAACGGTTTATGTGATCCGTACGAAGAATTGGATGTGATGATGTGGTTATGGTTACCATTAATGACATGGTCCTGGTCTAACCCCATATGACCTTTGAAGGTTTTCTATATAGCACGTGATATCCGAGTGTTTATTTTTTATTTTTTTTTTTCTGATTGAATTCTAGATTCAATCTTTTCTTTAGAAATAATAATATTTATATATACACACATATATAAAGTCTAAAAGGGTGTTCTTTTCGTTGAATAATTGCAAGAAAAATACCAACTTTGGGTAAACGGTCATGTCGTATACAAATCTAACTGGAAAAATTTTAAAATGACATGATACATTCTTATCATGTATTTTTTCCACTTTAGATTTTTAAATAATATTCACACATATATACATTCTATTTCTATCTACAGTAATGGGGAATATTAATTTATACTAATTATTTGAAGTTGTTTGTTTTTTCAAGTAATTGACTTGGATTTATTCACTATTTTTTGTATAACCAAATTAATATTCAATCTATTGATTAATTAATTTAGATTGAATATTGTAGAAGTTCATTATAAGGGCGATCCTTCTAGTCCAATTTTTTCCATTACAACGTAAGAATTCATACATCCGACATTGTTTAAGAGATCTAGTGTCTTATCTCATTAGACCAATTGATTGGTAAATAAACATTATTTGGAACTATTTGCATTTTCGTTTTCAAAACTTAAGTTATCTTTTTGTACTTATTAATTATATTTATATAATGAAATTAAGAATATCTAATAAATTTATAAATTTAAATTTTATAAAAAGTAAGCGTATATCTTATTTTTAGGTAATTTACATTCAACTTTCATTTAGATCACAAATCTTTATTTTAAACAAGTCACATCATTTAATTTTTATTATTAATAAATTAAATTATTTATATTAATATTGCTAAATAATTCTAACAAAAAAATGAAATTGACACTTTTACTTAACATATTTTTTAATATTATCATCAAATAATGTTTAATTGAAAATTTAAATATTTTTATTAGAATTTATAGGAATTTTACTTATTTTCCTTTGAATTTATTTAAATGAAATGTTTGAGAAAATTCATACAAAATATCATTTAAATTATTAATTAAACGTTATTTGATGATGATGTATGAAATGTTTAAGTAAAAGTGTTAATTTCAATTTTTTTCATTTGAATTATTAACAAACTTAATATAAGGGACTTACTTTATTAATAATAAAAATAAACAATATAATTTTATTAAATTTATGATCTAAATAAAAGTTGAGGTTAAATTGTGATCTAAAATATAATTATCCGATTTACGTGGTTCCAAAATTTCACCTAGAAGGTGTTTACTTAATAATTACAGTACAAATTGCAACATCCTTTTGATTAAAAGTCAAACCCACCACCATTTCAAGCCCTCTTCCCCAAGCAATACTGCGTCAAAATATATAGCTTCGTAAATAATATAATATAATAATTAATTATTAACCTAAACATTTTCTTCATTATTCTCCAGGAAACTTTTCTTTACTCGCAAGAATTTCTACGTTTTGCTCTCTTTTCAAAACATAAGTTGGTGGATGCTGGATCTATTCATATGAAAACACTTTATATTCAAGTCCTAAGCCTAACCTTTTTCTCACTTTCAATTAACAAAATCCAAAGCCCTTACTCTCCATAAACTCAGTTTCATATGTTTCAGTCTTTAATCTGCGGAGCTTTCAATCATCAAGAAGACAATGACAATGAGCTTTGGAGCTCCCCGAATTCAACACCGAGAAAATCAAGGAAAACCAAGAGCCATAACAAAGATAGCAAGAATCCGTATTCCAATCGTGGGCTCGACAAGTTTTCTGCACTTCTGTCCGAGCTCGAGGACAAGAGGCAAAAGATCTACTTACAGACAGGTTCCGAAGACTTATCATTAGTTCGTTTTATGTACAAGAACTCGACGGATGTTGTCCCTGTCGTTGTAAAGCTCAAAGACAAGAAAGAAGAACCGAAACCGATACCCGTTGAAACCAAAGATCATCGTCAACAAGAGGATAAGCATCCGATTCAAACCTTGAATGAAGCAAAGGATGTAATAAAGAAGATATCAAGATTGCAACCAGATAGTGAAAACACACATGAAAAGAAGGAGAAGAAGATGAAGAAGAAGAATAGGTTTTCATGGAGGCGGCCTTCTTATTATTTGCAGCATTTTTAGTCTTGATTTTGGTGTTTTTAGTGTTCTTTGGAAGATCAGCTTCGATTTTGTTTACTTGTATTGGATGGTACATAGTTCCTACAATACAAGGAGAGAGTTACAGTAAGGTAAGAAAAGCATTGAAGAAGAAATATTATGTACAAAATTCGAGTGACAAATCCGAGGCTGTCCGAAGCAAGTACTCATCTCCTGTTCGTGATCATTAGAGGAAAAGCTGATCATGTTATCTAATGATCTTGTGTAATTATTTAGATTCTTTTGATTTTTTCTCTTCTTTGGCTGTTAATGAATGTAAATTTCGTTTCATTTTGTTGTGTTTTGGGACTGATCATTTTTGAAAATCTCTCTCTCAATTGAGCTTGAGAAAAACCCATTGAAGTCTACGCTAAAGTTCCCATAGAATGCCTTTGGTTGTCATTATATTATAATGATGAATTTAGATTGCATGATTTTAGAATAATTACTCAAACCTTAAATATCAGCAAACTTTAGTTTGATTCTTCTTGAGACTTGTCATTTCCTTTAATGGGAACACACATGCAGTTTTTCGATGCCGTAAATAGGATTTATAAGATCAAAGGTCGCAAGCATACCAGTCCTCTTGCAATTCCTCTTGCAATCTGTGTTGGGATGTTTCAGATATAAAGCATTTCGCTGTGACTGACCATTTATCCGATGACTTACTTGACTCTTTCCCGCCGGGACCGGTCACTGTCATACTAGGGCGAGGTTTGTAACATGTTTGTGTTCATCAGCTTATGGTAAATGCATATTTTTCAGGTGAATCTAGCATCCTTATTGGCTAAATGTGTAATCTTGATTTGTGTGAATATTTTTCAGGTGAATCTAGCATCGTTGAGAAGTCTTTGAACCCAGGATTAGATAGTATAGGAGTGCAAGTGCCCAACTCCAACTTCATTCGAATCATTGCCTGTGGTTCTGAAAGTGCACTGGCTCTTACTAGTGCCAACCTTAGTGGGCAACCGAGTAGTGTGAGCATCAAGGATTTCGAGAACCTTTGGGAACACTGTGCACATGTTTATGATGGTGGCGTGCTACCAGCAAGTCGTGCAGGATCGACAGTTGTGGACCTCACTAAGCGAGGAAAGTACATGATTCTTAGACCTGGAAGGTGCGGATAATCTTTGAATAGACTGCTTTAGTTTTATCAAATGCTGATAATGTTAAACTCATACATTTTGCTTACGAAGAAGATGATGGAGGGGAGAAAAAATAAAAATTGTAAATATGGAGGATTAAATGTGAAATAATATAAATTGTTTTTATTTCGGTGGTCAAAATAGAAGTGAAATAATAGTTTAGGGATTATCTAGGTAATTTATTATTTTTTATTGTGCCAAATCAGCCTCTCGTTTAAAGTCAATGGCAACAAACGTCTCAATGACCAAAAGTTTACAGATCGAAAACGTAAATGATTTTACTAAATTTTTTTTGAAAATCGGTGACCAACTGTATACTAGAGGAAACATAAGTGATCATCCCAATAGTTAACCCATTTTATAAAAATCTCAGTTTTACCCTATAATTAAAATTCTATTTAAAAAAAATTAACCATTAATTTAGTGCATATTTACTTCATACCAACATTGCAGACATGATAATCAAATTTTAAGATGCAACTGTAGAATGAAAACTGACTTATTAAACTCTCTAAAACTAGCTACATGGTTTAAAATTGTAACAGGAGTTCTCAAAATATTCGAGCAGCCAAAATGATAAATCAAAATTCCCTTAATAATTGTAGACGAAATTTACTCATGCTTCACTATCATCTGGCTTGATCATGTAACTAAGTGAAACAATGTAAAATTGTACAATACCCAATAATATAAATCATTATCTTCAATCTTAAGGTTTAATTTTCTAGTATCAATGAATCAGGGCAAATTGACGTAAGAAAAATATGTATCAAACTGTGTTCTTCTTTTAGTTGTTGAATTTTTGGAGCTTAGAGAGAGAATGAGTTATCATTTTATCGAGAGATTGAGAGGATGTGTGAATTACTAAATTAGATAAACCCTAAAACTATTAATGAGTTTTTCATCTTTATCTTTGAGCTAATTGAGGGGGACAAAATTTTAATAGAAGAAACAAAGTTGTTTTGGGCTAATTGAATGGGCTAGAACTTTGAAACCTTATAAATTTATTTTTTTAAATTTGGCAATTTTTCGGTTAATTGTTTATTAAAAAATTGTAACCGTTACTGTACCTTTTAATAATTAATTTTACCAGTACGGTTACCGTACCGTTTCGACTGAAATTTCTCTGTTGGGTTACTTACCATTTAACTCAGTTTTTCAGATTTTTCGGTACAATATATCGATTCGGATTTTTATAAACACTCCTGATATAAATCGCGCTGTGAAAATTTATTTATAAACATTGTAAAATTGATAAAATATTTCTGAAAATACGTTGTTTATATTTTTATAATTGGAACTGAACAAGGAAGATTATATAAACTATATAAAAACAAGAGTTTATATAGAACATATAAAATTGTTCCACAGGTTTTCTTCAATATGTTAACTTGTAACAATAATTATTTTTATTTCTTTTATTATTTAACTTAAATTTATAATTATTGACCCACATATCTTGCAGAGTAAAGCTAGCAAAATAAATTGTGAGTTCAAGGCTTGACCTTTAGGTGAATGTATAAGCATAGTCAGGGCGGGCACTTGATCCAGATAGACTACCTTCAAACCTCAACTGATGCTTACTTTGGGACCAAGATAGCAGGGCTTGACATGAGGCGAAACCCAGCTGCTGAAGTGATTGCATGCAGATTAAGATTAATGAAAGCCTTAGATTCAACATGTTTTTGAAGCTAAAACGATGAATCGCCACTAGGAAAATCCGATAACAACACTTCTCACGGGTCTCATTCACTCTCCTTTAGCTACAACGTCAGCAACAAAGATGCTACCAGAATCACACCACCCGCAGCGACAATTGATATAATGACTTCCGTCCAATGAATGGGGTCAACAACTTAAATGAAAGCAGGCATAGGAAAGAAGAAGCAAATGTTTTTTTTTTTTTGAGATTACATCCATAATTAACATTTCTAAAGATATCTTGGGTGGCTTACAAAGGATGCGAAGCAAAACATCACCAAAAAGAACTAAACAAATTATAGTTACTATTAATACCAAGTACCGACAACAGTTACTGCATGTTAGGAGATGGATAGTACAAAACGAAGAGAATATTATATTGATCTTGTTCCCATGCAATGGAAATCATATTAAGAATTCCAGTAGCTCAAAGCATTCAGTTTTCAGCATAAAACAGATTATAGATGGCCTTTACTGTCACTCCCTACCCAAGATTGGCCTTAGAAGGCGATCAAGACAGTTTCATGACAAAATTTGACCTTGATACACTGGCCTACAGACTACATAGACCAGTGTCTGTCTCTGCAGGTGTTGACATTCAGAATTCATCCAGAATATACAAAAGAAATAAATTACCTTAATGAATCCCAGCCAGTTTGAGTCTCCTCTAAATGAGAATACCTTACTGTTTTCTTGCCCCAGACCACAAAAGACCTGCAAACATTTACTTAAAGAGACGCTACTCGTTCTTCTCTGCTAGAATCTAAAAATAAAATTGCAAGTTCAAAAGCAGTCGCCTCATTATCAACCCCTTGCACATAGAGGTAATCAGTGTCAAGAGACGAGAAAGCAAGTCCAGTAATCTGCAGTATCGACAAACTCGTAAAAAAACCGATAACAAAATAATTTTATGAATCAAGCACACTTTACCCTCTTGCATTCATTATCTATTTATAGGTACAACAAGACAAGTGTATACAAATATTAAACTAAAAGATAATTACATGATCAATTAAAATACAAAGATAATAAGAAAAATACATAATAAATACAAAGATAAATTAGTATAATCCAAACTGATAATGATTCGATTTAATCTTTCCTAATATGTGGCTGCAGTGTTAAATCCTAACAGAGATGCAATCGAATGGAACTTCTCTGCAATAAAAGGCATTGAGAACTTAAACATGAAGCAAGTAAAACAGTTCACCCTTAGTGTTTACTCCCATCCTAATTTCATATGCTCGTTGTCATGTTGAGCAGGTTAAAGTGTATATAGTTACATTATTTCCATCTCAAGGTTTGATAAACATTTGCCTCTCTGTAACTAGAAAATCTACATAACTGGTACAACTGTTTGAACATAGAATGGACCAGACAATTCACTAATCAAGTATGACAACGGTTTTGTGCTTCAAAACACTGAACTATGAGCTTCTAGAGAAACTGAGCACTCCCTCCATACCAATTAAAATGTCACAGTTGAATTGTTTTGTAAATTTTGACAGAAATTATTCTGAATGTTTTAATTAAATAAATTTTACAAAAAAATGTTTAAAAAATGCATTTCATTCAAAGTTTTAAAATATATTATCTATTTTTTATCAATAATAAATTTTAAACAAAAAGTCACAGTTTAAAAAATTAGGCTAGAGATGGAGCGGTAGTACATTTTGACATCAGATCTGGTCTAATGCAAGCAGATTATGGTTGATACATACATTTCAGTATTAAGACATCTATTAGAAACAGAATATGCATAGAAGTAGGCAATTTGTCCTGCGTAACTGAGAAATCTTCAACAGAAAATATTTTTAAACTTCAAGGATATTAAGTTATTAAACAAACATATCCCTTTTAGGACTACGATTAATGAACAAATACTATATTGTAATTATACCAGACAGTTCAAAAAAAAGTTAAATGATAAAAGGGACGTACTACAAAAACATTTTATTCTTGACTAAATGGTATTGTAGTAACAGATATATCTTTCATTGAATACATTAATATATTATAATAAAAGAGCTCAAAATAATAGGTTGGTGGAAATGTAGCCAAACAACCAAACCTCATATTTTGAACAATGCACCCATCTTTAAAGTGCTGACCATCTACACAGAAGAAGCAAGTTAGTGCAACATATTCTCATAGTGTTAATGACGAAGCAACAGTCCGCTAAATTTTCATAGAATCAGCATAGACAAGCAAATCAGTCTATCATAAAAGACCATTATGTAGACTACGTTAAGAGAAGGTATAAGGAAGAAAAACAGGAAGAGAGACGAATGGAATTTATTTTTGACCATTCTTAATACTCCATTATATATCAAATATCATTTCATCTCGTCCATTATATATAAGCTGTGTTTGGTAGTACTTTCTTTAATATCTTTAAGTATTGTAATCTCTATTTAAAGGGACGGTTTAATAAAAATCAAGGCAGGTCGAATTTTATCAAAACCCTAAAAGGAGACTTGGGTCTCTATATAACAACTCCATAAAGGTTGATATCAATCCCAAACTCCCTTCTCCAATAGAAAAGGCTTTGTCAACACAATTCAAATCACACTGTGTAATGCCTCAAATATCGGTTTAGAAGTATTCTAATATATTGAACGCTAGTCGAATGGTTTTGATTTGTTTTAATGATAAATCTAGAAGTATTATTATATGAAACTTAGGACCAAAATTATAGAGAATAAAAAGAGGATAGCTTTTTCTTAAAGGACCAAACCGAATGATATATGAATCAAGGGATTGCTTGCTAAAGAATTTTTTTAGGGAGACCTTACACATGTCAAGCAAAGCTTGATGCACATGTTGGAGGGGGGTCTCGGCTTTAGGGAAGGAGAAAGAAAAGATCATCATCTCCTTCCCAAAGAGACCGAGCCTCCATTGTTAGAAAGCTAGTGGGTGGTTGAGCTTCAAGGTTCTTGGATCAACTTTCATGGTCTTTCCTTCAGAACTAGATTTAAACTTGTGAAACCAACAATGATTTTCTTATGAACAATGTTACCACTAGGCTTGTTGGAAAATGATCTTATTCTATGAATCTTTAGGCTATTCGAATATTATATTTGAATTGTTATACTCTCTTGTGAAATTGTAGAATGGTCTATGGTATTAAACTTGTTTAGCAATGTGTCCGATTGTTGTTGTGATAGATTGACTTGTTCGATTGAAGCAAGTAATGGTGCCATGATCTTGTCCTGTTATAAGAATTTGTAGATAACCCTAAACCATTATTAGATTGTGTCAACTGTGCTGGAATCTTGAATTGTATGGACACATTGTTTCCTAGTAGCCAAATGTAGATAGTCAAGTAAATTAGAGAATGTTTTGTAATTAAATGAACTGCTTTATAAACATTAAAACATGGGTTGTTTTGCAAGTAAATTGGAGACTGTTTTGTGATTAAATGAACTGCTTTATAAACTTGAAAACACGGGCTGTTTTGCAAGTAAATTGGGGACTGTTTTGTGATTAAATGAACTACTTTATAAACTTGAAAGTATGGACTATTTTGCAATTAAAATGGGGACTATTTTGTGATTAAATATACTATTTTTGCAAAGTTAAATGTGGGCTAAGTTGTAAAATAAAATGGTTTGCTTTGTGGAGTAGAGTGAACTGAAATTAGGACCCTTTTTTGGTTGGTATGAGATATTATATCAAACGTATGTACTTCCTTGAATCAAAGTGATTGTGTGTGTATGTGTTGTTTAAATGGAATTAGTGATAAAGTTAAACTTTGAATAAGAATTTCACGCTTATGTCTCCTTTTAGAGTAAGATCAAGTGGAGGAGAATAGAGCTAGGAAGGACAAGGCTACGAAGATACAACCCGGAATTGTAATTAAGGATTGCAACTAGCTTGGATAACTGTGAGTGTAGTTTAATGTCTCGGGATAGGATTGGGTTCCTCCCGAGCCATTGTAATTATTTTAAATATGTTGTTATCTTGAGTTAATTTGAGTTTTCAATTGATCTTTGGCAGAAAGGTAAGTGCCTATTTGTTAGGTACGGTAAGTTATATTAACCTTAATATGAAAAATGTTTAAGAATCATGTGATATGCTTTATGAACTATGTATGTTTGTTCTTGTTGGTGAAGAAAATGACTAAAAGATTATCATTGGAAAATGACAAACTCAAGAAACATTGAGATCATATGATACAAGAAGAGAAACATTGGAGCTATGCTCACTTTGTTAATTCAAATAAGGGGCTGAAGCTTATCTTTAAATAAGATATAATATGATACACAAACGCCTTGGTTTTGAGTCAGTCATAGGTATAGTTGGCATGCCATAGAGTCCAGTTGAGATCGTGTTTGGGGAGGACTACGGTTCATGGACTACGATCCTTATGTGGTGATAGTAGGAGGGATGTGATTTTGGTTATTTGGCGACAATAGAAGGGTTGACCAGTACTTTGAGTACTTTGTCTTTGGCAATAGTTTGGTCGGGGATTCGAGTACCTAGACTACTTAATTTACCAAGGTTATAAAATTCGAACGAATTGAAAACACTATGTAAATTATTAAGCCACTTAATTGCTTGTATGACAAGTAAGACTTACCTAAGCATTAGTTAAATCACTCTTTTAAAAAGATAAGATATTATGCTTGATATTGGTAGGAATGACTTGTTTATTAGATAATTATAAGAGAAATTGATACATGATTCGAATGATCTTTCATATGCATAAAATCATGGCTTGTAGTAATTGAATTATCATGAACCGTTTAGTTTCTAGTGAGAGTGGATAGCCTTGTTGATTCTAAGTTACTTTTTATTATAACGTTTACAAAGTACCTTTTTACTACCTCACTCAGTGTATGCTTACTTGTTTCCTTGGATTATGTTTTAGGGTGAGGTTTCGATAGCAGTGTATGTAGAGCTTGGTCAAGATCACAAGCCAAAGTGTATGTTTTGACATCCTTTTGTAGAACTCCTAGTTTGGTGGCACAATGCTTGTATATATATTGTATCTAGAATTTCGTTAGTTGTGAATACAATGCTTATAAGCATTGTAAGTGATGTAAAGTTCATTTGAATAACTTGGTGGTTGCTTGTGGTTATATTTTGAGTATTATGTGCATCTTGAAGGAGTTATTGTGGATTTTGATGAATTATCATGCATGTTATAAGCACACGTATTTGATTGGTTAGATTTAAGGTACTTTGGTATGTTTAGAAGTTTGAATACTTCATTCTAGTTGAATATGCTAGTTAAATTAGTTGTGTTTGAGGGCTATAGGTTTTTGGCCATGATGTTGTTCTATGCTTAAAGTAGTTAGGTAGCTTAATCAATAAGCATGTCATGATTATGATAGTATTTTCATTTCGGCCATGATGTTTGGGTTTCAAATTGGATCTCCTTCTTGCTTTAAACATTTAAAGTAAGCTATTTCTTTTCTTGTTAGTTAAAGTCATTCTGTATTGAAATCTTGTTTCTTAGTTAAAATCAAATGGTTTTGGTAACCAAAGGCCTAAATTTTATAAGACATAAGCTTGTCAGACTAAGGTCTTTGTACGTTAAGATCCTTTATTAAATTAAAACTATGTATTAATCAAAAGATTAAGTATGGCTTAGTTATAAAGCACCCGAATTATAAGGTTAACCTTAAGAATAGTTAAAGAAAAAAATGGGTACGATATCTATTGAATGGTCTTAGTCTTTCTTCAATTAGCTAGGTGTTTTATCCATTAAAATTTGAATGCTATATCCTTTGTTTGCTTGGTAACATGTCTTAATTCGGTTTATCTCCTAAACTGGACTAAATTGAGCCGTATTGCATAATCATTTGTTGCACGTGCCACCTAGGAGTTAAATTTTGACAAGTACTTGTGATCTGTAACTGATAAGAGTTCTTTGTATGTTAATAGTTTAGAGTGATGCCTAAAACACACTTAGGTTGGGACAATGAGGGTCGGTTGGTTCATCCAATGAAGGAGGCAGTGTAAGGATGAATCAAGAGCAGCAAAATCCTCAGAAGGCTATTGAACAGTAGCAAGAGGCTCTTACAATTCATCATGTACAACGAGAATATTTTCTTAATATGAAAGAAATGTTCAATCAACTTGTTGCCTCTTTGAAACAAAACCCTCAAACTCCTCCCGTTCCTCTTGTGGTTGTGCAACCAAGGGCACTGATAGATCTTCACGAGTACTGATGATGAGAATTCAGAAATGGTAGAATATTGGCTAGAAAATAATACCAAGATCTTGACGAAACAATTGTAGTGTTTTGATGAACACAAGCTTGAGTGTGCTTTGGCCCTGATAGCCGATTATGCGCAAAATTGGTGGGAAACTACTACTCTTACTGCTCTCGCAAATGCTATCACATGAGAATTCTTTCTTAAAGTGTTTCGAAAGAAGTATATAAGTGAGCAGTATCTAGCTGAACATAGGAAACACTTTCTGTATTTGAAGCAAAAAGGTCGACCAGTAGAGCAATACATTAGTGACTTCTACAAATATTGTAAATATGAGTCTGAGTATATCAAGAAAGATAAAGTCAAATATCGTATGTTCATTGATGGGCTCAGTGATGAGTTAAGTCCTTTATTCACTACCTTGGGGATTACTAACTTCTAAGAGCTTGTGCACCGGGTGATTGCTATTAAAGCTAAGATGAAAACATCTGAAAAGAGGAAGGGAAATCATTCCCGATATGACAAAAGGCTTAGAAATGACTCCCTACCTCCGTTGCCATCCAAGAAACCAAAGAATCAAGAATGTGGTTATTCAAATTAAAATCTTATCCGAAAAGTAACTTCTTGTCGAAGCCTCAATTGCCAGCTAAATCTTTTGCACCCTCAGCTTCGATAAATAGCACGAGTGGTTTTGGGAGAGACTTACAAGTTCCTTCTTGCAACTTCTATCAGAAGAAGCATGTAGTTCAGTGTAGAAGACAAGAAAATACTTGTTATATGTGTGGAGATTCAGGTCACTACACCAAGGATTGTCCTCAGAACCCAAATAAGCTTCCTAGCCATGTTTTAAAGAATTTTAATCTTACTCAATCACCTAGAGGTTGAGGACCTAAACATGCTCAATCAAATGTCTCTAGGAAACATCAGGGGCAAGCTTCTAGTACTACACAACAAGAATCTCAAGCACCTGCTAGAGTATATCATGTTCAAGGCCGTAAAGAAGAAGACCATCCTAATGTCATTGCAGGTATAATTGAATTGTATTCAAATCATGTATATGCATTATTCGATTCTAGTTCAACTCATTCTTTTATATGCTCTACCTTGATTGAAAGGTTTAATTTAAGTTACGAACCTACCAATTGTAATCTTGTTGTTACAAATCATTTGGGAGATAGAGTTGTGGTAAATCGAGTGTGTAGGAATTGTCCTTTGTTTATTCAAGGAATTTCTTTTCCTGTCGATCTTTTAGCCCTGCCTTTCTATGAGTTTGATCTTATTTTAGGGTTAGATTGGTTTGGTAAACATCATGCCTAGGTAGGCTGTTGTAAGAAAAGACTTTTCCTTCTTGGATTAGGAAAAGAATCTATACTTTTGTTAGATAAGAAACCAATTGAACCAATTTCTGTGTTTGCCGCTATACCTATAGTTAATGAGACCAAACTTACCCTTGAATCTATCCTAACTTTTTCTGAATTTCTTAATGTTTTTCCCGAGAAAATTCCAAGAATACCTCCAACTCGAGAGGTTGAGTTTGGGATTGAAGTTCAGCCATGAACTACTCTAATTTCCATCACTCCTTATCAGATGGCTCCGATTAAGCTTAAAGAACTCAAGATCCAGCTGCAAGAACTTCAAGATAAAGGATTCATTATGTCTAGTTCATCTCCATGGGGAGCCCTAGTTTTGTTCGTAAGAAAGAAAGATGGAATAATGCGGCTATGTATTAACTATCGACAGTTAAACAAGCTCACCATTAAAAACAAATACCCTTTGCCGAGAATTGAAGACTTGTTTGATTAGCTCAAGGATGCTATTGTGTTCTCCAATATCGATATTTGATCGGGATATTACCAGATAAGGTTAAACAATCTGATGTGCCAAAAACTACGTTTAGGACTCGATATGGCCATTATGAATTTCTCGTGATGCCTTTTAGCTTAACAAAAGCTCCAACTGCATTCATAGATCTTATGAATCTGGTATTTTAGCCCTATTTGGATAAGTTTGTAGTAGTCTTTATAGATGGTATTTTTATCTATTCCAAAAATGAGATTAAACATTTGAAACACCTTCCGATTATTCTACAAACTCTTCGAGACAAACAACTTTATGCAAAGTTAAACAAATGTGAATTTTGGTTGTCTGAAGAGTCTCTTCTGGGCCATGTAATATCTGCAGAAGGGATTAAGGTTGATCCTAAGAAGATTTTGTCAATTGTTGATTGGAGACCTCCAAGAAATGTTGGTGAAGTTAGAAGTTTTCTTGGATTAGCCAGTTATTACCGGAGGTTTGTTAAAGTGTTTTCCTTCTTGGCTACGCCTTTAACTAAACTCCTTCAAAAAGATGTACCTTTTGTCTGGTCGGAAAGATAGCAACAAAGTTTTGATCAACTAATGCAAATTCTTACTCATGCTCTAGTTTTGACGCAACCTAAATTGGGAAATGACTTTACAGTATTTAGTGATGCATCTTATCTTAGACAAGGATGTGTACTTATGCAAGAAGGGGAGGTAGTGGCTTATGCTTCGCAGCAACTTAAACCTTATGAACTAAATTATCCAACTCATGATTTAGAACTTCCTGCTGTTGTATTTGCACTAAAGATTATTATCTTTTTGGAGAGAAATGTTATCTGTTTATGGATCATAAAAGTCTAAAATATCTCCTAACACAGAAAGAGCTGAACCTTAGATAAAGAAGATGGATGGAATTACTTAAGGATTATGATTTAGTCATTGATTATCATCCAGGAAAAGCGAATGTGGTGGCTTATGCACTCATTCGCAAACATTCATTTAGTAAGATCTCAAATGAGTTATGTCTTAGCCTTAATCGAATTATAGATCATTATACCTAAAAATGTTTCATTGTATTATAGCTTCTACTGCAATCAATTCTCATTTTAGGCTTCAAAGAAATCAAAATCTTATAGATGAACTCCAAATTCACTCTAATTTAATTTCAAGAATCAATACCCTCCAACATTCAGATTCTGAACTACAAAACATTTTTCTTAAACTAATAGACGAGCCTAATCTAGATTTCTTTCTAAAGTTTGATGGATTACTCTATTTTCGAAATAGAGTTTGTATACCCAATGATGAAATCCTTAAGAAGGAAATGCTTTAAGAAGCTTATAGTAGTTCCTTTTCAATCCATCTTGAATCTTTAAAGATGTATAGGGATTTGAAGGAGTTATATTGGTGGATGAAGTCTGCTATTACAGAGTTTGTGTTTAAGTGTCTGACTTGCCAAAAGGTTAAAGCTAAATATCGAGTCCATATGAGACTTTTGCAGCCTATTGAATTACCTCGATAGAAATGGGAAGGTATAGCTATGGACTTTGTGAGTGGTTTAACCTTGTCCCAAAATAAGAATGATGCGGTTTGGGCGATAATTGATAGATTCTCCAAGTCGGCGTACTTTTTTCCAATTCAAATGAATTTGAGTTTGGACAAGTTGGCCAAACTGTATATTAGGGAGACCATTCGTTTTCATGGTGTTCCTACATCAATAATCTCATATCGAGACCCTTGATTCACATCTAATTTTTAGAATTCTTTACAAAAGGGCTTTAGGAACCAGGATCAATCTTAGTACGACTTTTCAACCGTAGTCCGACGGCCAATCAGAGAGGGTAATTCAAATCTTAGAAGACATGGTTCGTGCTTGTGTAATCGATTTTGGGAAAGAATTGGGAGAAATCCTTACCTTTGGTTGAGTTCACCTACAACAATAACTATCAGACATCTATTTAAATGGCTCAATTTGAAGCATTATATGGAAAAAATGTAGAACTCCGTTTTGCTAGTTAGAATTAGGAGAAAGCAAAGCTTTAAGACCCGAACTACTCAGGGAGATTGAAGAGAAAATAAACATCATGCATAGTAGATTAAAAGAAGATTTTGATAGGCAAAAATCCTATGTTGATCTTAAAAGAAAAGATATTCAATATGTAGTGGGAGATCAAGTATTTTTAAAGGTCTTTCCATGGAAGAAGGTATTCTGATTTGGGAAGAAAGGAAAGCTTACCCCTCGTTTCATTGGACCTTTCGAAATCATAGAGAAAATTGGTCCTGTTCAATATCGTTTGGCTATCCCTAGTGAATTCAACAAGATCCATAATGTATTCTATGTCTCCATGCTTCATAAATATCGATTAGATCTCTCCCATGTGTTAGAACCTGAAGAAGTAGAACTTAATTCAGACCTAACTTATGAAAAAGAACCAATCCAAATCCTAGATCGTGAAACTAAAAGAGTTCGTGACAAGTATGCACCTCTTGTGAAAATGTTATGGAAGAATCACAAGTTTGTGTAATCACTAATTTTGTCCGGGATGTTAACCCGTTTTTATGTTTTGCAATAAAAAGGCTTTGTTTGTCTACTTTATCTATTTTAGTACTATATATAATATATGTGTTATTATCATTAAAGCTAAGAAACAAAAAATATTACTACTATTATTTGTTTATTGCGATTAAGTATTATTAGTACATATTAGTGATATATATAATACTATTTATTATCATGTGTGGTTATTATTATTATGATGTTATCTAATATAAAAATCCCAAAAATATTATTCTCATAGTATATTAGATGTTCTAGGTTAAGTCTCCCTTTTTATCTATTGTCATTACTATTTAGTATTATTATTGTTTATATTATTGCAAAAATCAGAAAACCAAAAAATATATTAAGTTAATATAAAAGCCCAATTAAATAAAAAACCCAACTTTAATATCAGTCCATTTACACTTAGATATTGAAAGCCCAAAAACATTATATATGTATTACCAGCCCATTAACATAAACAAAATAAGAGCCCAACTGTTTAATTACAAAAGAGATATACAAATGTTTGGCCCGTTTTAGGCCCAACTTTGATTAAACACAAAACCTAATCTATCTGTCTTTTTGCGCAGCCCAACCCTCATCGTCAAATCAACTCTTGATCTGACGGTCCAAATGCAACTGAGGCCCTTCCAGATCCCCCATGCGCCTACGCGTGACCTCTAGCGTCACCCACGCGCTCGTGGAGCTCACGCCCATCTCCTCAGCTCCCAAGCTGTATCTGTTCTCCTTCCGAATGCTCCCACGCACCATCCGAGCCTTTCAGCTCCCACACGTCGGCCTGTAGCCACCAGCAACCAGGACTGGTCCCCTCCCCCTCTCTCGCATCACATGCAAAAGTCAGACAAAGGCAGAGTCAGATGTGAATGCAAATGAAATATAGAGGAATATCATAACGGTCTCCCCAACAAACCAACATTGGCGGACTATCAGATGAATCTGGCCAAAAATCTCAAGCACAACCAATAGAGGATTTATAATTTCATTTCTATTTTCTAAAAAACAATGTAAATTAGGGCTATAAATAAACAACCCCAACCATTTGTAACCCAAAAGTTAAAGCTCCAGGGATTTCAAAGAAAAGCAATACAAAAACTTTCTGAGGTATCTACTTCTCTTTTTTAAGCATACAAATATTAGAGTTAGGGTTTCTTTTTACCTTCGAAGAGTGGCCGCCATTGTAAAACACTCCTCGTCCGGGAACAAGCCTAAGCCTTCGGGCCAAAATGGGTGAGCCGACAAAGAGGTTATCTTTTTAGGGCTCTTCGATTCTAAAAAAGGGTTATCGGTTTTAATGAAAAATGTGGTTTTGGGTTTGTTTTTCAAAAGAGGGAGTGTAGGATCGGGGTTCAGAGCAAGGTAAGGAGTTCTTTGGACCGTTTTAAGGTTCGTCGGCTGCCAACGAGCAACGGCAGTCACGATAAAGGTTAGCCAGAATTTGGAAATGGTGGTGGCGAGGATGAACACCACGACGGTGTTCATCCGATTTTAGAGGAAAGAGGGGAGCCATTTCAGGTAATGTTTTTAAAAAAGAAAAGAGGGAAAATTTTTCTCCCAAAATGTGTTTTCTAACCGACCCCCGTTTTAAAAATGGTTTATTCTCCACATAAATCCCTCCATCCCATCAAAATTATGCCCTTAGGGGCTTCCGTCTTTCTAAATATCCCCTTTGGTCCCTCTACATCTTTAGTTACACCCATAAGCCATTCCGTATTTTAAAACCTTGTCCCAAGTCCCTATTGTTTTTAAAAGCTTTTCAATTTCGTCCTTTTTTTATTATCAAAAGTTTGTTTTTAAATTTGGCCCTTAAAGTTTAATTTTGTTTAATTTAATCCTTTTTCCAGTGTCAAGACCTTTTTGTTTATTCCATTCTTTTTCATACTTGTTTTTTTGTATGTCTTGCATATTTATTGCCTTTATTTTAAGTTTTAAGTTCCCATGTTTGTTTATGTTGTTTGGTTATGATGTGAATAGGTGCTTAATATATAGTTTTTTATATAACAAATGTTATAGTACATAATATATGTTTTTATATAATATATAAAATATATAGTTTTTAAACATATTATAATATATGGTTTATATATATTCAAATATATGGCTTTAAATGTATATGTTATATGTTTTACATTATATAATATATAGTTAGAACAAAGATATATTTGTGTACGTAGTATAGTTTGCTTATGACATGTTATTTTTAGTGTTTTTGTGGTTTTTTCTTTTTGTTTTTGTTAGAGTAAGTTTAGGGTAATCTATTTTAATTAATTTAATGTGTGCGCTCGACTTATAGGGGCATAATCTTTAAATTAATCAAATTGGATTTAGGATTAGATTTTTTTAGAGCCATAGTTAGACTTAAGACTCAAATTAGTTTAGTGAATTTAAATTTATCTTTGGCTCTTTGGGATAAATGTTAAATTCATAAACTTGTTGAACATCTCTTAATTACCCTTTTAGGATAAAATTGACATTGGGCTTAGATGGACATTTAATTAAAGTCATGATTAATTAATTTGATTCATTTTAAATAGAATCCCTGGCTTATCGAGATACTAGTTTAAAATTAATCAAATTAATTATCATGGTGCAAGATAACCTATAACTTATTAGGGTTTTTTAGTTTTTAGGGTTTAATTAATTTAGGGTTAATATTAGACCCACCTAGTTATTAATTAGATTACCAATTGGATGTTTCATAATTTGGGTCTTTTAGGTTAGGACTTTAATGAACCTTTTGTGTGTTTATTTTAAGCCTTTGTGTGTCATGCATTTATAATTGTCATTCACATGACATCTAATATTTTGATTGCATGGTAATCAATTTAAACCATAAAAGGGAGATATTTATTAATTTTGATATTTGTGTCGTAACAGTCCTAGCTTAATGGATGTTGACCAAATATTCAAATTAATCCTTATCGTCCCAAGGTAATTGTTAATTAAAAGTTGACAAGTCATAACATCATACTAAAATGCTTGTATCATGCATAAAGGTGACGTACGAAATTCGAACCATAAATTAACACGACATCCAGACTTATTTGATGTCGGTTTAATCTATGGTCCGATGTATCATCACCCTTATTAATTAAATGTCCAATTAATTAGAACCCAACAATTTGATAAAGCCCACTCAATTAAGGTCAATATTCAATTAAGAAAACCTAATTAAATTCAACTTAAATTTCAACAATTTCCATATACTTAAAAGCCCCACTACATATATAACCATGTTTTACAGGAAAATGGCAGGGTTCATCAACAATGAGAAGCTTTTAATTCACTACTTTTAAGATAGCCTAGCGGGGCCTGCTATGAGGTGGTACAATCAGTTAACTTGTACCCAAATAAAGTCATGGGAAGATTTGGCCAAAGCTTCCATGGATCAATATAAGTACATAACCGATATGGTCCTCAATCGACTCTTGCTACAAGGTTTGGAACAAAAGAACAATGAGAGTTTCTGTGAGTATTCCCAGCATTGGCGAGACGTGGTAGCTCAAGTGCAGCCCCCAATTTGAGAAAACGAAATCATACCCAAGTTTGTGGATACTCTAAAAGAAGTCTTGTACGATCGTTTGATCATCAACCCTATCAGCAACTTTGTGGATATGGTCATGACGGGAGAGCGCATTGAAAATGCCATCAAGAAGGGGAAGATAAGAGGCCCCTACAACACAACCACCTACAAGGGGCATGATTCTCAGGTTCATATGGTGGTTTTGCACCCAAATAATCAGCCTCCAAGGGTTCTTCATACGGTTCCTATGTCGTACACCGATTTGCTCTCAATGCTTATTAAGAAGAAGCTTTTGACTTTGGTTCAGTCCAAACTAAAGGATCCTCCATATCCCGAAGGTTATGATGTTGATGCCGTGTGTGACTACCATGTGGGAAGTACAACCCACACCACGAAGAATTATGGAGCTCTGAAGAACAAGGTTTAGAATCTGATTGAAAATGGTCTTTTGAAGTTTTGAACACGACTTTTGGGAGGTGCTGATTCCCAGTTTTCTCTTTAGGATTTCATGTGTTTAAGTTTTCTTGCATGTTGCATTTTCTCTTGAAGTAATGCATGGAACCAACTTTGCTATCATATGCCCGAAGAAAGCAATGATCTTTTTGTAAGAGCACTTATTATGTTTGCGAATTTTTTTCTGATGAAAATTTTTTTTTGCTTAACATAAAATGGCCTTGAAATCATATATATGTATATCCTTTTCTTAGCCCCGTAGGTCCTTGCATATCACATGGATGATGTGGCATTGATTCTAATCGAATGTTGTGATAAAGATGAAGTATGATTTCTCGCTTAATCTGCTTTGGTCGGTAAAACACGAGAAACAAGATTACTTCTCCTTCGATAATGTTCGATGATAAGAAAATCTCCTAGAAGAGCCCAATATAGTTGCTTGAATGTCCTTCAAAAGAAAAGGGGAAAGAGAGTCCTTCAAAAAAATCATCAGAAGGGTACTCCGCTATAGCAAAAAAGGCTAAATAAGGATGCTTTGCTCCACTTACTCTAATTAAGTCAAAAGCCTTGGCTATATGAGTAAGTTTTCAAATCGTGACTATGCCGAGTAACTCGGGGTATTGTTGTATGCTCCATCATTATTCTTGAGACAAATGACTGTGAAGAGATGAATTCCCAAAGAAAAAAGGGAAAAGAAATGAATGAACGAGTTGAATAAGTCCTAAAGTATTCTGATAGAGCTGTGGGGGGATAACAAATCTAATAAGGATCTATGCTTCACATGTTCAATACCCTAGCGTTAGAGATGAATCCTTGAGGAAACTGAAACAATCTTGATTACAATCAAAGGCACACACTTACACTTAGAGTTCTTAGAGTGGCATTTTCTGTGCTCCATGAGCTAAACAAAAATTGGAAAACTTGAACATATTTATGAATGGAGAAAGACAATGAGAACTAGAAGGAGTAGTATTCGATCATAGCAAGCAAATGCCATAATCATGAGGATGAGCCAAGCAATTTGGAAGGAATTTCACAACTTTACATATCGCCGCAACATTCAAAGTCTTCGTAGACACAAGCTATGCTTGAAATGATCACCGGGGGATTGAATCTAAGACACTCTTGCATTTGATATCCAGGGCATCCTATTTTGTTTTTTCTTTCAATTAAGATTTTAGTTTCAAGGTTATGTATGTTAATCTAAAAATGCATCCTTCATTAAAATGATAACCAAAAAACTGATATATTTTAAAGAAAGGGATTTCTCTATATTACTTCGGAGATAAATGCATCGCCATTAGTGAGGCCCAAAGTTGATGGGAACTACGTGATGTGGGATAATGAAGAATCTTTGAGGTTAATTAACAGTGATAGGGCATCATTGTCTGTGGGGCAACAAAGGCTTTTGCACAAAAGAGTTCAAATTATAATAGATGAGAGATGGTGCAAGGCTTGAAATAACTTGGTTAATGATTCTGATTACGACTAAGGTCACCTAACTCGAAGAATGAGCAACACAAGTTTGGGGGCAGATTTTGTTAGGACATAAGATTGATGAGTGGATATATTCCCAAGATGAAGACTATCGTGTAACATCCCTAAAAATGGCCTAGTCGAAATTGGGTTTCAGTGATCGGAAACCCTACACCAAGAAGTTTAAATATTTCATCAATATTGACTACATGTTAGTTTTTTGGTTGAGGGACCTTAATTGAGTCTATTCATAGTTAGGGGTTTCATTGAAAATGTGAAAAATGTTGATTTTTGGTTAGGTGTATCGATACAATAAGACATGTATCGATACATTCCAACTATTTGCTAACTAACTTACCAAACCTGAGCCAGGCGTATTGATACAGCCAGAAGGGTATCGATACATGTCCCTTTTAAAAACTATTTTGAGGACTAAATTGAAAAGTTTAAAAGTTGGGGATGATTCACCTACTTGGTTACCACCCATATCGCGTAGGATCATCTAAAATGTTAGAAAGATGGCAATTGATTACCTTAGAATTGGAAAAAGGCATGAATTGATAGAAAATGAATAGTTTAAGCTTACCTTCACCAAAGGGAAAGCTTTTCATTGGCTTCTTTGGGAGGTGAGAAATGATCAAGAATTATAGTTTCCTAAATGAATAAAGGAAAGCTCTTATCCTTGCTTTGCTATCACCGTAAAAAAAGTTCACCATTTTGTCTTGAAAACAAGCAAGCACCTCCATTGTTGTCTTCAACCTCTAGCTAAAGCACACATCTCTCCGATTGAACCCCTTAAACTCAAGCTTTATTTGATTCAAGAATTTCATTGTATAGCCATCAGTTGGGTAAGTGAAAGCCCTAAATCTATTGTTGATTCCATTGACTATTGAATGTCCAATTTCAAGTTATAATTCTCAAGTCAAACCTTTGTTTCTTAAGTTTCAATATACGAATATATTTTATAGCTAATAGCTATTCTAAGCTTAGAAATGAATATCGATATTGTTATATTAATTGTAACAATTTCTTATTGACTTTCCCTAGCTCAAGAGTTGGAGAAAGCTAACCCATCATCTCCAACAAACATTAGGAACAAGGGAATTACGATCCGAGATCCATAGGAGCTTCATAATTCAAGGTGAGTGTAGTCGGAGTCTCGAGAGTTGGCTAGGTGCCATCTCAAATCATAGATTATTGCTTATTGTATTACTAACCATTGTATTGAAGGTTTTTGCATAAAACTCTATTGAAAGTCACATAGGTAAGAATGGGTAAGTATTGCATTGATATCATGTCCGAAACATCGTTATTGTTATTATGGAAAGTATTGAAGCATTGTTATGTTAAGCTATTGAACATTGAATATCTATCATTGCATATTGTTATCGATATATATATATGTTTATTTTTATTGAATCACCGTATCGAATCATTGTTACAGAATCATTGCTATTGAACTATTGTTATTGAACCATTGATATTGATACATTGATATTGAATTATTGATTGTTGAACCTTGGGATCGAAAGTATTGGATACAATTGGCATGCCATAGAATTCATGAGCTCATTGGTACGGGATAGGCTACAACCTTTATTATGGTGCGGCGAAGGGATGTTGTTGTGTATTGGTCAAATTGGTGCGACAGAGGAAACATGACTAGACCATTATTGATATTGGTGCAGAGGTGGAATTCGTGTATCCATATACCGTAAAATCGATCCAAGGAAATCATGGAGTATTGCTATTGCTTATTGATATGAAAATCGTTGATATGCTATTGATTACTATTATTATGATGATTGTTGATGCCATGCTATATGTTGAGTATAATGATTAGTCCATGTTGAATCATATGCCTTTGTTAGCATGGTTAGACTTGTTATTGAAGCATATTGGGATTGCACACCATGCTCATTCATTGTTTATGGCTACCTCACTTAGACTATGTAAGTCTAATACATTCATCTTCTACATTTCAGGTTAAGAAAGTGTTTTGGTTTGAGATCGGAGCTAGCTGGAAGTTCGGCAAGTCACCACAAGTTTAGAGTAATGTGCTTTGTCCTTAAGAGCTCCTAGAATGGTGGCAAAGTATTTAGACTAGTTGAATCTGACCTTTCGAGTATGTGTATTTTGGCTACGTTATGTATAAGTCTTAAAGGCTCTAAATGACACTTTGGTTTTGGCTAAAATTAGTTAAAATGATCTTTAAGGTTCCAAAAGGTAAAATCATGGTAAATGGATTCATATTGACATGAGATTTGACATGCTATTAGAATTATGGATTAATAACTTTCTGGTAAAATTTCATGGTATTTAGACAACGTTCAACGGGTTAAATTGAATAAAAACTAGCTAAAATCTGTCATTACAGGGCAGGCGTATCGATACGGGTTAAGCTGTATCGATACGACCTTGCATATTTGGACTGGTTAAATAGAGCGTATTGATACACAGAAGGGGGTGTATTGATACAGACTTGGGTAGTAAGGCCTGAGAATTAAATGGTATCGATACGGCTCTAGGTTTTTCGATACGGGGTTAGTTAATTATGTTAAAAGACTTGAACAGCAGTTCTAAATGCCTTACAGAATGGTCATTGAATATTGTATGGTTTAATTAGAAGGGTAAATGTTATCGGAATGACATAAAAATTTACAAGCTTATAGTTATTGAATTGAATTTCATTATGGTATAGTTAATTGCAAAAAAGGATCCCTAAATTAGTATATTTGCATTTTAGTCCCTAAAATTTGTGAAAGTTAGAAATTGGTCCTAATTGGCTAGTCATTGTTTTAAATATGATTATTGAGCTAATATTGACATTGAGTAACATTGGAAAGCTAATACGTTGATCCATTATTTGAAATTTTATTGCACCAATCATCGTTCTATTCACCAGTAACACTCTCCGACCCGGTTCTCGACCAGGCTAGGAAATGGGTGTTACATATCGGCTCTGGAGAACGAAAACAAGCTAAATTCATGCATCTTTGCATTCTCATAAACACATGCATCTTTGCGTCATGAAATACGCTCATGCATCATTAATAGTTAGACATCCCTATGTTAGGAACATGCTAACTCATACCATCATACCATTTTGTTTACTTTAAACAGGCATTTGAAGATTGATAAAAGGGTGGATCTACAGCTTTACGAGAGGAGAAATAGATCTCATAGAATCAAGAGTCCTTTGACTTGCATAATTAGGATTTCTAAAGGTCTTCCAATCCCCGGTTTTAATCTTGCAAAAAGATATTTTTCTCAAAATTCAATTTCTCAATTCTATCCCTTCCAAAATGATTTTTCTCAAAACTCAATTTCTCAATTTAATCCCTTCCAAAACGACGTTTTTCTCAAAATCCAAATTTCTCAAATTTATCATTACAAAAGGATGTTTTTATCAAAATCCAAATTTCTCAATTTTAATCCTTCCAAAAGGACATTTTTCTCAAAATCCAAACTCCTCAATTTTAACCCTTCCAAAAGGATGTTTTTTTCTCAAAAACCAAATTTCTCAAGTCTATCCCTTCCGAAACGATGTTTTTCTTAAAATTAAAATTTATCAATTTTATCCTTCTAAAAGGATGTTTTTTTCTCAAAAACCAAATTTCTCAATTTAATCCTTTCCAAAAGGACGTTTTTCCTCAAAACTCAAATTTCTCAATTTTTATCCTTTCCAAAAGGATGTTTTTCTCAAAATTCAAATTTCTCTATTTAATCCTCCTAAAAGGATATTTTCTCAAAACTCAAATTTCTCAATTTTAAACCCTTCTTTAGGATGTTTTCTTGAAATTCAGGTTTCTCGGTTCAAAAATCGAAAGATCTGGAGCTCAAGGATTTTAGTCGAAGGATTTTAAACTCGCAGCTCAAGGACTTCAGAGCGAAGGAGACAGATACTCATAGTTCCAAATTTTAGGAAGAGGAAGGGTGGATAGTTCTACATAAGTGGAACTCCCAGCTCGGAATCTTCAGACATGAAAACTGGATAAAATTAGCGCTTATGGTCTTTGCTTTATTCTTGTTCCATAAGGATAAGCAAAGAGGGGCAGCTATAATCACTAATTTTATCCAAGGTGTTAACCAGTTTTTATGTTTTGCAATAAAAGGGATTTGTTTGTCTACTTTATCTATTTTAGTACTATATATAATATATGTGTGATTATCATTAAAGCTAAGAGAAACAAAAAATATTACTAGTATTATTTGTTTACTACGACTAAGTATTATTAGTACATATTAGTGATATATATATAATACTATTTATTATCATGTGTGGTTATTATTATTATGATGTTATCTAATATAAAATCCCAAAAATATTATTATCATAGTATATTAGATGTTCTAGGTTAAGTCTCTCTTTTTCTCTATTATCATTACTATTTAATATTATTATTGTTTATATTATTGCAAAAATAAGAAAAACAAAAAAATATATTAAGTTAATATAAAAGCCCAATTAAATAAAAAGCCCAACTTTAATATCAGTCCATTTACACTTAGATATTGAAAACCCCAAAACATTATATATGTATTACCAGCGCATTAACATAAAAAGCATAAGACCCTAACTGTTTATTTACAAAAGGGATATACAAATGTTTGGCCCGTTTTAGGCCCAACTTTGATTAAACACAAAAACCTAATCCATCTATCTTTTTGCGTAGCCCAACCCTCACCGTCAAATCAACTCTTGATCTAACGGTCCAGATGCAACCGAGAGGCCCTTCCAGATCCCCCAAAAGCCCACACGCTACCTTTAGCGTCACCTACATGCGTGTAGAGCTCACGCCCGTCTCCTCAGCTCCCAAGCCACGTTCATTCGCCTTTCAAATGCTCCTACATGCCATACGAGCCTTTCAGCTCCCATACGTCGGCCTACAGCCACCAGGACTGGTCTCATCCTCCTCTCTCGTATCACATGCAAAACAAAGCAAAAGTCAAACAAAGGCAGAGTCAGATGTGAATACAAACGAAATACAGAGGAATATCAGAACGTTCTCCCCAACAAACCAACATTGGCGGACTATCAGATGAAACCGGCCAAAAATCTCAAGCACAACCAATAGAGGAATTTATAATTTCATTTCCATTTTCTAAAAAAATGTAAATCAGTTCTATAGATAAAAAGCTTCAACCATTTGTAACCCAAAAGTTCAAACTTTGGGGATTTCAAAGAAAAGCAATACAAAAATCTTTATGAGGTATCTACTTCTCTTTTTTTATTTCGAGGCATAAACATTTTAGAGTTAGGGTTTCTTTTTACCTTCAAAGCCTAGCCTCTGTTGTGAAACACTCCTCGTCTGGTAACAAACCTAAGCCTTCGGGCCAGAATGGGTGAGCCAGCAAGGAGGTTGCGTTTTTAGGGCTCATCGATTCTAAAAAAGGTTTTTTATTAAGAAAATGTGGTTTTGGGTTTGTTTTTCAAAAGAGGGAGTGTAGGATTGGGGTTCAGACCAAGGTAAGGAGTTCTTTGGACGTTTTATGGTTCGCCGGCCGCCGACGAGCGGCAGTAGACACGACAATGGTTAGCCGAAATCTGGAAATGGTGGCGGCGAGGATGAACACCACGGCGGTGTTCATCTGATTTTAGAGGAAAGAGGGGAGCCATTTCAAGTAGTGTTTTTAAAAAAGAAAAGAGGGCACATTTTTCTCCCAAAATGTGTTTCGTAACCGTCCCCCATTTTAAAAATGGTTTATTCTCCATATAAATCCCTTCGCCCCATCAAAATTACGCCCGTAGGGGCTTCTGTCTTTCTAAATATCCCTTTTGGTCCCTTCGCCATCTTTAATTACGCTCATAAGCCATTTCGTCTTTTAAAACCTCGTCCCAAGTCCCTATAGTTTTTAAAAGCTTTTCAATTTTGTTTTTTTTTATCAAAAGTCTGTATTTAAATTTGGCCCTTAAAGTTTAGTTTTGTTTAATTTAGTCCTTTTTCGAATGTCAAGCCCCTTTTGTTTATTCCATTCTTTTTCATACTTGTTTTTTTTTGTGTCTTGCATATTTATTGCCTTTATTTTCAGTTTTAAGTTCCCATGTTTGTTTATGTTGTTTGGTTGTGATGTGAATAGGTGCTTAATATATATATATATTTATATAATAAATGTTATAGTACATAATATATGGTTTTTATATAATATATAAAATATATAGTTTTTAAACATATTATAATATATGGTTTTTATATATTCAAATATATGGCTTTAAATATATATGTTATATGTTTTACAATATATAATATATAGTTAGAACAAAGATATATTTGTGTATATAGTATAGTTTTCTTATTACATGTTGTTTTTAATGTTTTGGTGGGTTTTTTTTGTTAGAGTAAGCATTTTTAGTTTAGGGTAATTTGATTAATTTAAAGTGTGGGCTCAACTTATAGGGCCATAATCTTCAAATTAATTTAATTGGATTTAGGATTAGATTTTTTTAGAGCCATAGTTAGACTTAAGGTTCGAATTAGTTTTGTGAATTTAAATTTATCTTTGACTCATTGAGATAAATGTTAAATTCATTAAATTAGTTGAACACCTTTTAATTACCCTTTTAGGATAAAATTGACATTTGGCTTAGATGGACATTTAATTTAAAGTCATGATTAATTAATTTGATTCATTTTAAATAGAATCCATGGCTTATCGGGATACTAGTTTAAAACTAATCAAATTAATTATCATGGTGTAAGATAACCCATAACTTATTAGGATTTTCTAGTTTTTTGGGTTGATTTTCTAGTTTTCTGGGTTTAATTAATTTAGGGTTAATATTAGACCCACCTAGTTAATAGTTAGATCACTGTTACCTCTCCAAAAGTACTGTTTTTAATGCCAATTTGACATTACTCTTGCTTGTTTTTAGGTACATTTAGTTGCATTAGGTTGTTAGAATCATGCATTTGCATTAGGAGTTTAATTTTTTGTCTATGCAGTGTGAAGGGTTGTTTTTGTGGACCAGATAGTGCCAAGCACTTGTTGGCAGAGAAGTGAACTTAATGCCATGCCAAGAGGCTGTTGAACCCAAAAAAAAATAGGAGATGATCAGGCTCCTAAAAGATCGCAAATGGACCAACCTCTGAGAAAATAGCAGATAAGGTGATGCCAAGCTATGTTGGCAAAGACATGCCAAGCTTGTGTGCCAAGGCAACATCGACATGATGATATTAGTCCTAGCTTGATAAGCGATCACACTGATCGGATAAGACTTTATCTCTTATCTTTGGAGCATTTGAAATTCAAATGAAGAAGCTGTCATATTCCCTTTCCTTGTACGCCTATATAAACACCAACTGATCAAGCATTTTAGACCATGTCGTGAAAGGAGATTGTGAAAAGTGAGGAGTGATTAGAGTAAGGTGTTGGACTGCTCGATGAGTGACCGTCGGCTGCACTAAGGATGGGTGGTTCAACCACTTGGCCGAGAGCCTGGATTTGAGGGCTGCATCGAGAGACCCCTCTCGCATATTCTCTTGGGTTTAAGTTGTTTTACTTTTATTTTCATGATGATGTATTTTAAAACGGTTATGGTTTTGTTGGTTAAATCCCTCACCATGAACAAATCTAATAGTTTGTAGGGGATGTTTGGTTTAAACATTGATTTCATGCCTTAGTTCTTTAATGACAATTCTGTTTTGGACAAAAGTTTTTCTAGTTGGCATACTTAAATTTTTCCTAAGTACTCTGCCATGCAAGACCAGGTACATTTAGCCTATTGTCCCTCAATATCTTAATAGACTTGGGGTGGCGACGTTTAAGTTGTTGAATACTAGGGAGATAAGCTTCGAGAGAAGTCGTTCAAGTAGATAAACTTACTTCGAAAGTGATATCTACCCCTAGGAGTATAGATTGATTCTTAATCAACTCGGTTCATTTAAAAACATTCACTATAGAGATATAAGGGTTTTTACATAATTGACTTAGGGCAATGACCATCGAGAGAGGAATTTCTAGTGTTGAATTTGCTCGGCAAACAATGCCAAGATAGTTTGCCAACAAAGGCTGGCATGAGCAGCATTAAACCCAAGCATTCGCTGCCAACACTCATCATCTACTAAGAACATCTTCCTTGCCAACTTTTTACTTCATATTTCTTTTCTTTTCTTATTAGTTCCAAGACAATCGTCAAAACAAACATCTTTTCTTCTAAGGCAAGTAACAATCAAACAATTGAATTCTAAGTCAATCTCTATGGGATCGATACTCATCTTAACTGTTGTATTACTTGTAGACCGTGTATACTTGCACGCAAAAGACTCTTGACACTGTTTTACTAATACATATACTTTCCCTCTTTTGCCAGCATTCATAACACACTTCTTCTATAGAGTCTACATATTTTTGGCGCCGTTGTTGGGGATTGCAACAGATTTGATTGTTTTCAATTTTTGCTTGTTTTCTTTTAGTTTTTACTTTGTTTTTGTTTTCATTGGTGTGTGACCAGAAACCACCCTGTGGTGGACGATTGGCCATACGATCTAGAAATTGAGAGAACCTTACAGAGGTCAAAGAAGAGATACCGAGAGATGAATCACGATAATCAAAGGAATGGTATGGTGAACAATGATGGAGATCCACCCAATAAAAACGCACCACCACCTCTTAATGTCCCAATTGCTAATACAGAAGAAGAGAGGCCAATCTGAGAACCTTCAATACCTGACATTGCAAATCTAATTCCAGGAATTGTTAGCACAGAGGTAAATAAACCAAAATTTGAACTTAAGCCGATAATGATTCAAACTCTTTTGAATATAGGCCAATTTGATGGAGCACTTACTGGAGATCGAGGCAACATCTAAAGTAATTCATGGAGATTTTCCAATTATTTCAACAAACCAGAGTATCTAGAGACACCGTGAAGCTAAGGTTATTCACTTTTTCCTTGTGAGATAGAGCCAAGGCTTGGTTCAATTCTTTACCACCTGGCTCCATCACCTCATGGGGAGACCTATGCCAGAAGTTTTTTACACATTTTTAGCCGCCAACACTCACTGCCAAGCTACGTGGTGAGATCATAATATTTTGGCAAGTCGAGGATAAGACCCTATATGATGCTTGGGAGATATTTAAGTATCTATTGAGAATGTGTCCTATGCATGGATTCCTGAATTGGACCCAAATACAAACCTTCTACAATGGATTGTATGCACAAACAAGGACTGTTGTTGATGCTTCAGCAGGCGGTTCATTACTTGACAAAAACTACAAGAGGCTGTTGGCATTCTTGAGAGGATTTCATTTAATAACTTTGAATATCCTGTTGCAAGATTGGGAATAGAACCAAAGCCAGTGGGAAATTGAAGGTTGATGAGCTAACGTCCATCCATGTCAAGATTTCCAACCTCACCAGCATGGTGAGAACTTTGCAAAAGAACAAAGAGTCCAAAGAAGTTAAAGCATTAGAACCATTCTGTACCATTTGCGGAGAGAACAACCATGTGGATGAATGCCCTACTAACCCTGAGTCGATAAATTTCATTGGCAATTTTGGTCGTTATGATAGTACTAACTCCAATACTTACAATACAGGTTGGAGACAACACCCTAACTTAGCTTGGGGAAATCAAGGGAGCAACCAATATAACGCCTAGCGCTAGAATGCCCAAAGGTAGATATACAATGCCATGCCACAGAATGCCCAGAACAATTTCCAGCAAGGTCAAAGACTTAATCAAGGAGGCACTCTAGCAGAATACATGGAGATGAATGATGCCACGGTCCAGAGTTTGGCAGCATCAATGAGGAACTTGGAAGTCCAGATTGGGCAGATTGCTAATGCACTCAGCAATCGACCCCAATGAGCTTTTCCAACTGACACTAAAGATGCTCGGCACAAAGACAATGAGCAATTCAAGACCATAAACCTTCAAAGTGGTAAGCAGTGCGTGGCAGAGATGGCTGCCAAGCAGCCAGTTAACTACCAAAGTGAAAAGCTAGTGCCGACAGATAAGCCTAGAGAAGTAGAGAGAGAGGAAATTAAAATAGATGATGCCGGTGGTAATGCCAGTACCAGTGCCTCACATGATGCCAACAATGATGCCACACATGATGCCAACAATAATGCCAACATTGATGACAAACAGACTGAGGCCAAACAGCATACTAATGCCAAAACAGATGCCAACACTGGCTTGGCAAAGCCGGCAGCGCCATCATATGTTTATCCACCACTACCCTTTCCAGCAATTGCAAATTAACATTCCATTGGTAGAAGCCCTTGAGCAAACGCCCAACTATGTAAAATACATGAAGGACATTCTATCCAAAAAGAGAAAGTTGGGAGATTTTGAAACTGTCACTCTCACTGAGGGATGTAGTGCTATGATCCTAAACCGCTTGCCACCAAAGCTGAAAGATCAGGGAAGTTTCACTATTCCCTGCACAATTGGGAACAAATTTATGGGCAAGGCATTGTGTGACTTGGGAGCCAGCATCAACTTGATGCCAATGTCAGTTTTTAGGAATCTTGGCATAGAAGCAAGACCTACTACCATGACACTTCAGCTGGCAGACCGATCCTATACGCATCCCAAGGGTAAGATTAAGGATGTGTTGGTAAAGGTAGACAAATTTATCTTTCCAGCTGATTTTATCATTTTGGATTATGAGGCTGATGTCAATGTTCTGATTATTTTAGGCAGGCCAATCCTTGCCACGGGTAGGGCTCTTATTGATTTTCATAAGGGGGAATTAAAAATGTGTATGAATGATCAACATGTTACTTTTAATGTGTTTCAAGCTTTGAAATGTGTAAATGAACTTGATGAATGTCAATCTGAGGATACAGAATTTGATGCCAGTATGCTTGATGGCATAGCTGAACTGTTTGAAGAACTTGAAGGGTCAGCCTTGAAGGCTGGAGATGTAGGTTATTTTGAGCCACTACAATTGGTCGGCAGAGAGATAAAAGAACCTAAACCATCAATTGAGGAACCACTAGAGTTGGAGCTTAAGCCACTGCCAAATCACTTGAAGTATGCTTATTTAGGTAAACACTCAACTTTGCCAGTGATCATTGCCACTGATCTCACCAATGATTAGGAGGAGAGATTGCTGGCAATATTAAGAAATTATAAGCAAACGTTGGGTTGGACCTTGGTAGATAGCCGAGGTATTAACCCAACCATTTGCATGCACAAAATCATTTTGGAGGAGTACCGTGGCAGGACCTTTGAAGGTCAAAGAAGGCTAAACCTGCGCATGAAAGAGGTAGTGAAAAAGGAGATCATAAAATGGCTTGATGTCGGGATCATTTATCCCATTTCTGATAGCTCATGGGTTAGCCCGGTGCAATGTGTGCCAAAGAAAGGTGGCATGACCTTGGTACAAAATGGTAAAGCTGAATTGATTCCCTCTAGGACCATCACCAGATGGAGAGTGTGCATGGATTATAGAAGGCTGAATAAGGCTCCAAGGAAGGACCACTTCCCATTGCATTTCATTGACCAAATGTTAGACAGATTGGTAGGTAAAGCTTTCTATTGTTTCTTAGATGGTTATTCGGGTTATAATCAGATTGCCATTGCCCCTGATGATCAAGAGAAGACCACATTCACGTGCCCTTATGGGACATTTGCTTTTAGAAGAATGCCATTCAGACTATGTAATGCGCTGACAACATTTCAAGGTTGCATGATGTCCATTTTTTCCAATATGATCGAGCACAACATGGAAGTATTCATAGATGATTTCTCTGTGTTTGGTAAAACATTTGAAGAATGCATTCATAGTTTGGAGCAAGTCTTAAAGAGATTCATTGAGAAAAACCCAGTGTTGAACTGGGAGAAATGCCACTTCATGGTGAAGGAGGGCATTGTTCTCGGTCACAAGGTAACTAATAGAGGACTAGAAGTTGATCAAGCCAAATTGGAGGTAATCAAGCAATTGCCACCACCAATGACTGTTAAAGGTATAAGGAGTTTTTTAGGTCATGCCGATTTTTATCAGCAGTTTATTAAAGATTTTTCAAAAATTGCTAAACCTTTATGCTTGTTGTTGGAACATAATGCCACTTTCGCATTTGATGATTCTTGTTTGAGAGCATTTCAAGAACTTAAAGAGAAATTGATTAATGCCCCTATAGTCATAGCACCTAATTGGAATGAGCCCTTTGAGCTCATGTGCCATGCCAGAGACTATACCGTCGAAGCAGTTTTGGGACAACTGCATGGCAAAGTTTTCCATGCCATCTACTATGCCAGTAGAAACTTGAATGAATAGCAACTTAATTACTCTGCAACCGAGAAAGAATTTCTTGTTGCTATATTTGCTCTTGATAAATTTAGATCTTATTTAATTGGTAACAAGGTTGTGGTTTATACATATCATTCGGCATTGAAGTATCTCTTGGCAAAGAAGGATGCCAAGCTCAGATTAATCCAATGGACGCTCTTACTTCAAGATTTGACCTAGAGATCAGAGACATGAAAGGCAGTGAAAACTTACTAGCTGACCACCTTTCACGATTAGAGCATCACATTGAAGATGTAAGACTAAAGTTATTAGAGATAAATTTCCTGACGAATACTTGCTCGCAGTTAATGCTATGCCTTGGTATGCTGACATTGTCAACTACCTGGTAAGCAATATATTTCCACCAAACTTGGCATACAATGCCAAGAAAAGATTTTTACGAGAAGTTAGGCAATACTATTGGGATAAGCCAATATTGTTCAAACAATGTGCCGACCAAGTGATCCGCTGGTGTGTGCCTGAGGATGAAAACCATATCATATTGCACTTATGCCATGCTGTACCATATGGAGGTCGCTTTGCGGGAATGAAGACTGCTGTGAAGGTGTTGCAATCTAGATTCTTTTGGCCGACTTTATATAAGAATGCCCATGAATATGCCAAGGCATGGGATCGATGCCAACAAACAGGAAACATCTCCGGTCGACACCAACTACCACTTCAAAATATTATGCCTATGAATTTATTTGATGTATGGGGGATAGAATTTATGGGTCCTTTTCCTCCATCATTCGGTAATGTATATATTCTTGTGGCTGTTAACTATGTATCTAAGTGGATAGAGGCCGTTGCCCTGCCAACAAATAACACTAAGGCCATTTCCAAGTTTTTGCGCAAACACATTTTTACCCAATTTGGTGCCCCTAGAGCAATAATTCATGATGAGGGTACTCATTTTAAATGTAATATAATGTCTACAGCTTTGTGCAGATATGATATACAGATAAAAATTGCCACAACATACCATCTATAGACAAACAAACAAGCTGAGATTTCAAACAAGGAGATCAAAAACATTCTAGAAAAGACTGTAAATCCAGCAAGGAAAGACTGGTCCTTGAGACTGGATGAATCCTTGTAGGCTTATAGAACTACCTTCAAAACTTCTTTGGGTACTTCACCGTTTAGACTTGTTTTTGGTAAACCATTCCATTTGCTAGTTGAACTTGAACATAAAGCCTACTGGGCCATCACAAAACTTGACATGGCATGGAGAGATGCTGGAGAAAAGAGGTTACTCGACCTCAATGAGTTGGAGGAATTTAGGACACATGCCTATGAGAATTCTAGGATCTACAAGGAGAAGGCAAAATGTTGGCATGATAGTAGGTTAATGCCAAGGCAATTTGAAATAGGCCACCATGTTCTATTGTTTAATTCCAACTTAAACTATTTCTAGGAAAACTCAAATCAAGATGGATAGGTCTTTATGAAGTTATTAAACCATACGCCCATGGGGTTGTGGACATTAATAACTTAAGGACGGGAGAAAATTTCAAGGTGAATGGCCAACGTCTAAAGCATTACATGGAAGGTAATCGAAACAATGCCAAGGAGGTGATCCTCTTGGCAGAGTTAACCTGAAACATCATCAGGTCTGAACTCTTTATAAATATTAGGATAGTTGTTTTGTTTGTTTTAGGATTCAAGTTTTGTTTTTATTTTTTGTTGTTTTTCAGTTTTATTCTCTTGCTGTGTTGAAAAGTTTCTTTTGAGTGTATGCAGAATTGATGCCAGGAACATTGCCACAAACACTGCCAAGAGTACTACCAGCCAGTATGCTTGCCAAGGGCGATGCCATACATAATGCCAATACATCTTGGCATGCATTGATTTACGTGATAAAAAAGAAAAAAAAACCTAATTTTATTAGATTAGAAAATAATTTTCTTAAATCTTTAAACCCTAGCCGCCCAAGTTAGGTTAGAATTAAATCCTCCATAATTATCCTATCAACTCAAATTCTTACCCAATCGTTATCACTTTAACCTTATCACTCTACCTTATCACTTTAAAATCCTTTCCAATAAAAAATCTTGAATTCCCATCATTATCTACCCATTTAATCGGCTATCATCATTAAAACCCCGTAAACACTCCATCTTTCATCTTTTTTACCCTAGCCGATTTCTCAAGAAACATTTTTCTCATTCTCTTTCTTTTCTCAAGAAAGATTCAAACCGTCTTTTCTCATCCCTTTAATCCGATTCAAATCTTTTCTTCATCTTCATGGCATCTTCATCTACCCCCTTCAAATGATTCTTCAATGAAGAAATTCGCAAGAAGTTTGAAATGAGATTTGCCTCAAGATCGCTCTTGTACGAGAAACACTTCGACTTCCAAACTGAAACCATCGTTGGATTCCTACCAGAGTTCATGGCCATTGTCAACATTCACAAGTGGAGTTCATTCTACCAACAAAAAGGGGAGATTTACGCCACCATTGTAAATTCTCTATAAAACCTTTATTTAACATAGCATGGATTTGTAATGTATTTTCCAGCATCAAGAACTACTAATTCATTTCAAAATTGATACTACATCTTTTCTAAGTTACCAATCATGCTTCAATCTAATAGAATTCCATCCTTATACTAATCATCTATCAATAAATCCTCTAACATGTAAAATTTTTCCCAGCATGCAAGATCGAATCCAACTATAACAAAAACCAACTCTAATTCGAGAAAGGAAACTTACTTTATTGGCTAACAATTAAAACTTCAAGCATCAAAGAACAATTCTTCAAATAAAGTTATCATCATGGAAAAACTCTCATTTCTCTCTCAAGTTCACATTCGGCTAAGGGATAGAATGAAGATGATGGGAAGGATTTGTTTGTTTGGTAAATCCCATTAAGGATTACAAATCCTACGTGGCTTCTTCACCTTAAGCCACATGGCTTAGTTTACTCTAATTATTATATTAACATGCAAAACTCCAATTTGTATGGTTAAACAGTCTAGTCACTTTGATTTAGCATCCTAATTTTGTAGCCCTTTTAATTCGGTCATACATAGAATCACAATTTAGTCACCTAATTTGATTATTTACCAATTATTAAAGATCACTCTTCTAAATCAAAATTTTAGGATGTTACATCTATATCATGTTTGACTTTCAAATTAGATCTCCTTCTTGCTTCAAACATTTAAAGTAACCTAATTCTTTTCTTGTTAGTTAAAGTTACTATGTATCGAAATCTTGTTTCTTAGTTAATATCAAATGGTTTTGGTAACCAAAGTCCTAAATTTTATAAGACATAAGCTTGTCAGAGTAAGGTCTTCGTATGGTAGGATCCTTTATTAAATTAAAACTATGTCTTAATCAAAAGATTAAGTATGGCTTAGTTATAAAGCACCCAAATTATAAACTTGAAAGTATGGATTGTTTTTCAATTAAAATGGGGACTATTTTGTGATTAAATGGACTATTTTTGCAAAGTAAAATGTGGGATAAGTTGTAAATTAAAATGGTTTGCTTTGTGGAGTGGTGTGAACTGAAAGTAGGACCCTTTTTGGTTGGTATGAGATAGTATATCAAACGTTTGTACTTCCTTGAATCAAAGTGATCGTGTGTGTGCATGTATTGTTTAAATGGAATTAGTGATATAGTTAAACTTTGAATAAGAATTTCACATTTATGTCTCCTTTTAGAGCAAGATCAAGTGAGGAGAATAGAGCTAGGGAGGGTAAGGATAACTGTGAATGCAGTTTAATGTCTCGGGATATGATTGGATAACTGTCCTGGAATAAGATTGGATAACTGTGAGTACAGTTTAATGTCCCGGAATTGTAATTATGGATCGCAACTAGCTTGGATAACTGTGAGTGCAGTTTAATGTCTTAGGATAGGATTGGATTCCTCCCGAGCCATTGTAATTGTTTTAAGTATGTTGTTATCTTGAGTTAATTTGAGTTTTCAATTAATTATTGGCTGAAAGGTAAGTGCCTAATTTTTAGGTACGATAAGTTATGTTAACCTTAATATGAAAAATGTTTAAGAATCATGTGATACGCTTTATGAACTACGTGTGCTTTTCTTGTTGGTGAAGAAAATGATTATAAGACTATGATTGGAAAATGACAAACTCAAGAAACATTGGAGTTATGCTCACTTTGTTCATTCGAATAAGAGGGATGAAGCACATTTTTAAATAAGATATAATATGATACACAAAAGCCTTGGTTTCGAGCTAATCATAGGTATAGTTGGCATTATATAGAGTCTAGTTGAGCTCGTGTTTGGGGAGGACTACAGTCCATGGATTACGGACTTTATGTGGTGATAGTAGGAGGGATGTGATTTTGGTCATTTAGCGACAATAGGAGGGTTGATCAGTAGTTTGAGTACTTTGTCTTTGGCAATAATTTGGTAGGGGAGTCAAGTATCTAGACTACTTGGTTTACCAAGGTTATAAATTTTGAACGAGTTGAAAACACTATGTAAATTATTAAGCCATTTACTTGCTTGTATGACAAGTAAGACTTACCTAAGCATTAGTTAAATCACTCTTTTAAAAAGATTAAATATTATTCTTGATATTGGTATGAATGCCTTGTTTATTAGATAATCATATGAGAAATTGATACATGATTCGAAAGATCTTTCATATGCATGAAATATTGGCTTGTAGTAATTGAATTATCATGAACTGTTTAATCTCTAGTGAGAGTGAATAGCCTTGTTGGTTCTAATTTAATTTTTATTATAATGTTTACAAAGTACCATGTTACTACCTCACTAAGTGTATGCTAAGCTCGGTCAAGATCATAAGCCAAAGTGTTTGTTTTGGCATCCTTTTGTAGAACTCCTATTTTGGTGGCACAATGCTTGTATATATATTGCATCTAGAATTCCCTTAGTTGTTCATACAATTCTTATAAGCATTGTAAGTGATGTAAAGGTCATTTGAATAACTTGGTGGTTGCTTGTGGTTATATTTTGAGTATTATGCCTATCTTGAAGGAGTTATTGTGGATTTTGATGAATGATCATGCATGTTATAAGCACATGTAATTGATTGGTTAACTTTAAGGTACTTTTGTAACCCCTCTCGACCCAGCCTAGTAGCAAGACCGAACCGAGCGAGCTACATTAGGTTTGCTGAGACAAACCCGGAAAGATTAACCCAAAATACAACCCATTTTTTCCTTCTTATCTTATCTAGATTCAACATATTAACCTATTTTTTCCATACTGGCAGCGGGTGAAAGCTTATCTCAACCGTGCGTCAAATTGACATCCAATTGCTCACAATTGCAATTTAAGGACCAAATTGAAATTCTAGAAAACTATAGGGATTTAACCCATTTTAAGTTTACTGATCCTTAGTTAATCAGGTTTCATGCTCATATGTCAAAAGCTAGCTCAAACCGATCTTTCAAACTCATCCAATTGTATACATAACATTCAGGGACCAAAACGTAAGGAACAGAAACCCATATCGGTAAAAGAGCAAGTGTATCGGTATGCCTTGGCCTTTTCTTTCAAATCATATTCTAGTAGCTCAAAATCGTACCAATATGGTTTAAGCGTATCGATACGCATTGCTTCAATACTCTTGTCCGTACCGAAAATAGTTCCATGCGTACCGAAACGCTATGCCTAAAATAGCTTACTTGTATCAATACGGGGACACGCGTATCGATACGCTTGGACCTATAATGTCCAATTTTTCTGATTTTACATGCTTTCAAGGCTACGACAACATTCCAACATGCTTCAAACATTAACACAACATCACTAAGGATCAATCCTTACCAAAACATCATAGAATTAACATCATAACATGGCTTTATGCTTCAATGAGTAAACTAGAGGCATGCTTCCTAAAACCAAGACAATTAAAGCATAAATTGTAAATCCCAAAGCAATACCAAGCATTAAAGGCCATTTACAACCTCAAAACAACATAGCAAACATGCTAAAACAGGAAGTTTATCAAAACACCTCCCAAACCAACAATGAACCTCATTGTCTTTATTACTACGAAGTCTAATTCGATATCATACTTTCAAAACCGAAGTATTTGGTAATCCTTTTCCCACACGCTACCTCACAAGCTTTAGTTCTCTGCATTGATGGACAAAAAGAGTGTAAGAACACAAGGCTTAGTGAGGAATGCTCAAACAATGTGCCATCAATGCATTTTTAAACCATTTTTCAAAACCACATTGAAATCACCATTTCAATCGTCATTTAAAACACCATGCCTTGAAAACCATGCACTTAACACTTTCAAAAACCAACATATTAAACCATATGCAACATGTATCATGGATCAATAGCATGTCCTAATGCTAACCCTCGATTTAAGCCTTCCTATGCATAACAACCATATGCAAAGCTTAAAGATTAAAACATGTATAAACCAACATTATACATTAACATCCATCAACATGATACATCAACAATTATATTGGCTTTCAAGTGATCATAAACCAAGTTCCACTTTCAAAAAATAGTTCATCGAATACACGGATTCAACAAGTGTCCTCTCAACACTTCAAGCCATCTCAACCGGAATTATGGTACAAACACAACTATAGTACAATTACAACCAAGTACAATCAAAAACTCGGGGACACCAACCCCAATCATTGGTTAGACGTTTAATCCACTAACGAGAGTTTTCGGTACCATATAACCCCTCAACCGTTAGGGTACTTGGATGGAGTATTCGGTACACTATACAAGCCCCTCGACATCCAATGCGACTTTTTATAGTGCACTATCAATCCTATATCCGGCCAACTATATCTGATAAAATTTTAAACCACATCACTTGCCAATATAATTCATTACTAACCATGTACCTCATTGTTTTTATATGCATCAATTCAAAACCATTTCCAAAGCAACAAACCATGCTTTAAACAAATATTCCATATACTTATATGGATGATTTACCAAATGCATCCATCATCATTATATGATCAAAAATAGTATGAAACATGCTTAAACAGTAAGTACCACGTCATTTAAACAAGTGCATAAAATCCATTTCGTAAAAGCACGACCGAGGGAGAAATCTCTTATACTTACTTCTGAGTTTAAACCAGCATTTCAAACTAAGTTTAAATTCCCATAAACCACCTTTAAACCATTTCAAAGCTAAAATCCACGTTCTCACTCACCGAAAATGCAAAGCTTAAATCGCCGATGCAAAAACAATCATCCAAACCCTCTGAAGCTTCACCAACGACCTTAGAATCACTCTCCCCTATTTTAAATACACAACAATAGAGGATTAATGCATCATCATGCATTCATAATCCCAGCAACACAACTCCTCTACTTCGCCTCATAACCATCTATCAAACGCGTTTCGAAAACAACCGATAACACCTTCCAACTTAACCTAAACTCAACCTAACCACAATCTAACATTTCAATCCATCAATTAAAATTTAAAAACAATCCTTATACCTCCAACATACATTAAACCTCCATAACTCCTCAAAAACACATAACTAGCAACCTAGGAAATTAAAGATTCACATAGCTTCATATAATCTTGATTAAAACCAATCAAGAACTCAACAAAATAGATCCAATTCGAAAATCATATAATCATATCACTTAAACCTTGATTTAACCAATTTTCCATAGTTAAATCATTAAAACTCATTAGAAAACATTTATAAAGGATCAATAATTTAAGAATTATAGTAAAGAACTATACATTAGAGGAGAAGGATGAAGCTCACCTCTAATGTTGAATTTCCTCCTTAAATGTATTGATTTACATGAGAAAACAAGATTAAAACAATAAAGTTTTGATAGGAAACAATTAAGAACTCATTTGCCATTAAAAGATTGAAGAAATCAAGAAGTTACCCGAAGATTTTGAATAAGAAAAGAGTGTTTGGCTGGAGAGAATTTGAGAGAAAATTAGTTACATGAAATTTGTTTAAGCATTTAATTATAAAATTAATTCTCCCAACCTATTTATATTTTTCAAAACCCTTTGTTTGCTTAGTAACATGTCTTAATTGGGTTTATCTCCTAAATCGGTTAAGAGGTGTTTCATTTATTGATATCAGAGCTAGAGTGTAGTCGATTCTAGGACTAAATCGAGCTGTATTGCATAATCATTTGCTGCATGTGCCACATAAGAGTTAAATTTTGACAAGTACTTGTGATCTGTGACTGGTAAGAGCTATTTCGTATGTTAATATTTTAGAGTGATGTCTGAAACATACTTAGTCCGGGACAATAAGAGCTCGATTGGTTCATCCAATGAATGAGTCAGCGTAAGGATGAATCATGAGCAACAAAATCCTCTGAAGGTTGTTGAACAACAACAAGAGGCTCCTGTAATTCGTCATGTACAATGAGAATGTTTCCTTAGTATGACGGAAATGTTCAATCAACTTGTTGCCTCTTTGAAACAAAACCCTTCAACTCCTCCCGTTCCTCATGTGGTTGTGCAACCAAGGGCACCGATAGATAAGTTAGCTCAATATCAAGCTTACACCTTCGCGGGTTCTAATGATGAGAATTTAGAAGTGGCAGAATATTGGCTAGAAAATACTACCAAGATCTTGATGAAACAATTGTAGTGTTCTGATGAACACGAGCTTGAGTGTGCTTTGGGCCTGATAGCCGATGAGGCACATAATTGGTGGGATACTATGAATCTCACTGCACCCGCAAATGCTATCATATAGGAATTCTTTCTTAAAGAGTTTCATAAGAAGTATATAAGTGAACAATATCTAGTTGAATGTAGGAAACACTTTCTGCATTTGAGGCAGTGAGGTAGACCAGTAGAGCAATACATCAGTGACTTATGCAAATATTGGAAATATGGGTCTGAGTATATCAAGAAAGATGAAGACATGTCGTATGTTCATTGATGGTCTTAGTGATGAGTTAAGTTCTTTATTCAGAACCTTGGGGATTACTGACTTCCAAGAGCTTGTGAACCGAGTGATCACTACTGAAGCTGAGATAAAAGTATCTAAAAAGAGGAAGGGAAATCATTCCTGATATTATAAAAGGCCTAAAAATAACTCTGTACCTCCATTGCTATCCAAGAAACCAAAGAATCAAGGAGATGGTTATTCAAATTACAACCCTTCTCCGAAGAGTAACGTCTCGTCTCAGCATCAATTGGTAGCTAAATCTTCTGCACCCTCAGATTCGATAAATAACATGGGTGGTTCTGGGAGAGACTCACAAGTTCCTTCTTGCAACTTCTGTCAGACGAAGCATGCAGGTCAATACAGAAGACAAGCAAATACTTGTTATATGTGAGGAGATCCAGGTCACTACATCAAGGATTATCCTCAAAACCCAAATAAGCTTCCTAGCCATGTTTTAAAGAATTATAATCTTGCTCAGTCACCTAGAGGTCAAGGACCTAAACAGGCTCAATCGAGTGTCTCTAGGAAACATCGAGGGTAGGCTTCTAGTACTACACAACCAGAATCTCGAGCATGAAAAAGACTCCCTAATGTCATTGCAGGTACAATTGAATTGTATTCAAATCTTGTATATGCATTATTAGATTCTGGTTCAATTCATTCTATTATATGCTCTACCTTGATTGAAAGGTTTAATTTAAGTTTTGAACCTACCAATTATAATCTTGTTGCAACAAATCCTTTGGGAGATAGAGTTGTGGTAAATCGAGTGTGTAGGAATTGTCCTTTGTTTATTCAAGGAATTCCTTTTCCTGCCGATCTTTTAGCCCTAGCTTTCTATGAATTTAATCTTATTTTGGGGTTAGATTGGTTAGGTAAACATCATGTCTGGGTAGACTGTTGTAAGAAAAGACTTTTCCTTCTTGGATTAGAAAAAGAAAATATACTTTTGTTAGATAAGAAACCAATTGACCAATTTTTGTGTTTCCCTCTATACCTGTAGTTAATGAGACCAAACTTAACCTTAAATCTATCATAACTATTTTTGAATTTCCTGATGTATTTCATGAGGAACTTCTTGGATTACCTCCAACTCGAGAGGTTGAGTTTGGGATTAAAGTTCAACCAAGAACTACCCTAGTTTCCATCACTCATTATCGGGTGACTCTGATTGAGCTTAAAGAACTCCAAATCCAGCTGCAAGAACTTCAAGATAAAGGATTCATTAGGCCTAGTTCATCTCCATGGGGAGCCCTAATTTTGTTTGTAAGAAAGATGGAACAATACGACTATGTATTGACTATTGGCAATTAAATAAGCTCACCATTAAAAACAAATACCATTTTCCAAGAGTTGAAGACTTGTTTGATCAGCTCCAGGATGCTATTGTGTTCTACAAGATCGATCTTCGACCGGGATATTACTAGATTAAGGTTAAAGAATCTGATGTGCCAAAAACTGCGTTCAGGACTCGATATAGCCATTATGAATTTCTCTTGATGCCTTTTGGCTTAACAAACGCTTCTGCTGCATCCATGGATCTTATGAATCGAGTCTTTCGGCCCTATTTGGATAAGTTTGTAGTAGTCTTTATAGATGACATTCTAATCTATTCCAAAAATGAGATTAAACATTCGAAACACCTTCGAATTATCTAAAAACTCTTCAAGACAAACAACTTTATGCAAAGTTCAACAAATGTGAATTTTGGTTGTCTAAAGTGTCTCTTCTGGGTCATGTATTATCTGTAGAAGGGATTAAGGTTGATTGTAAGAAGATTCAGGCAATTGTTCATTGGAGACCTCCAAGAAATGTTGGTGAAGTTAGAAGTTTTCTTGGATTAGCCAGTTATTACCAGAGGTTTGTTAAAGGGTTTTCCCTTTTGGCTACGCCTTTAACTAAACTCCTTCAAAAAGATGTACCTTTTGTCTGGTCGAAAAGCCAAAAATGAAGTTTTTATCAACTGAAGCTCGTTCTTACTCATGTTATAGTTTTGACACAACCCGAATCAGGAAAAGACTTCACAATATTCAATGATACATCTCATGTTAGACAAGGATGTGTACTTATGCAAAAAGGGAAGGTAGTGGCTTATGCTTTTCGCGACAACTTAAACCTCTCAAACTAAATTATTCAACTCATGATTTAGAACTTGCTGTTGTTGTCATTGCACTAAATATTTGGAGACATTATCTTTTCGGAGAGAATTGTTATCTGTTTACGGATCATAAAAGTCTAAAATATATCCTAACACAGAAAGAGTTGAACCTTAGAAAAATAAGGTAGATGAAATTACTCAATGATTATGATTTAGCCATTGATTATTATCCAGGAAAAGAGAATGTGGTGGCTGATGCACTCAGTCGCAAATATTCATCTAGTAAGATCTCAAATGAGTTATGTTTTAGCCTTAATCGAATTATAGATCGTTATACCTGAAAACGTTTCATTGTATTGTAGCTTCTAATGCAATCAATGCTCATTTTAGGCATCAAAGAAATCAAAAGCTTGTAGCTAAACTCCAAATTCACTCTAATTTAATTTTAAGAATCAAGACCCTCCAACGTTTAGATCTTGTGCTACAAAGCATTTTGCTTAAACTAAAAGACGAGCCTACTCTAGATTTCTCTCTAAAGTCTGATGGATTACTCTATTTTTGAAATAGAGTTTGTGTACCCAATAATGAAATCTTTAAGAAGGAAATGCTTTAGGAAGCTCATAGTAGTCCATTTTCAATTCATCCTGAATCTGTAAAGATGTATAGGGATTTGAAAGAGTTATATTGGTGGCCAGGAATAAAGTATGCTATTATAGAGTTTGTATCTAAGTGTCTGTCTTGCCAAAAGGTTAAACCTAAACATCGAGTCCTTACATGACTTTTGTACCTCATTGAATTACCCAGTAGATATGGAAACATATAGCTATGGACTTTGTGAGTGGTTTACCCTTATCCCTAAAGAAGAATGATACGGTTTGGGTGATAATTGATAGATTCTCTAAGTCGGTGCACTTTTTGCTAATTCAAATGAATTTGAGTTTGGACAAGCTAGCCGACCTTATATCAGGGAGATCATTCATTTGTTTGGTGTTCCTAAATCAATAATATCATATCGAGACCCTCGATTCACATCTAAATTTTAGAATTCTTTACAAAGGGCTTTAAGAACCAGGATCAATCTTAGTATGGCTTTTCACCCCCAATCTGACAACCAATCAGAGAAGGTAATTCAGATCTTAGAAGACATGCTCCGTACTTTTGGAAAGAATTGGGAGAAATCCTTACCTTTGATCGAGTTCGCCTACAAAAATAGCTATCATGCATCCATTCAATGTATCTATTTGAAACATTATATGGAAGAAAATGTAGAACTACTTTGTACTGGTCAGAATTAGGAGAAAGCAAGGCTTTAGGACCCAAACTACTCAGGGAGACTGAATAGCAAATAAACATCATACATAGTAGATTAAAAGAAGCTTTTGATATGCAAAAATCCTATTATGATCTTAAAACAAGAGATATTCAATATGTAGTGGGAGATCAGGTATTTCTGAAGGTCTCTCCATGGAAGAAGGTATTCAGATTTGGGAAGAAATAAAAGCTTAGCCCTCATTTCACTGAACTTTTCGAAATCATTGAGAAAATTGGTCCTGTTGCATATCGTTTGGCTCTCCATAGTGAATTCAACAAGATCCATAATTTATTCAATGTCTCCATGCTCCGTAAATAACGATCAGATCCTTCTTTTGTGTTAGATGCCAAAGAAGTAGAACTTAATCCATATCTAACTTATGAAGAAGAGCAAATAAAAAATCCTAGATCGTGAAACTAAAAGACTTCGTAACAAGTCTGTACCTCTTGTGAAAATACTATAGAAGAATCACAAGTTTGAAGAGGCTACTTGGGAACCTGAGGCAGTTATGAAGGATCAATACCCTCATCTTTTCACCTCAGGTAAATTCAAGGACAAATTTCTTTTAGGGAAGGAGAATTATAATACCCCAAATATCAGTTTAGAAGTATGCTAATATATTGAATGCTACCCAAATGGTTTTTGATTTGTTTTAATGATAAATCTACAAGTATTATTATTATATGAAACTTAAGACCAAAATTAAAGGAAATAAAAAGAGGATAGCTTTTTCTTGAAGGCCTAAATGGAATGACCTATGAATCAAGGGATTGCATGTTAAAGATTTTTTAAGGGAGACCTTACACATGTCAAGCAAAGCTTGATGCACATGTTGGAAGGGGTCTCAACTTTAGGGAATGAGAAAGAAAAGATCATCATCTCCAAAGAGACTGAGCCTCCATTGTTAGAAAACTAGAGAACTTAATACTTAGTGGGTGGTTGAGCTTCAAGGTTCTTGGATCAACCTTCATGAATTCTTCGAAAGGATTGCTAAGAGGGTAAGGATTTTTTGTCTTTCCTTCAAAACTAGATTTAAACTTGTGAAACCAACAATGATTTTCTTATTAACAATGTTACCACTAGGCTTGTTGGAAAATGATCTTATGCTATGAATCTTTAGGCCATTCGAATATTATACTTGAATTGTTATACTCTCTTGTGAAATTGTAGAATGGTCTAAGGTATTAAACTGATTTAGCAATGTGTCCGATTGTTGTTGTGATAGATTGACTTGTTTGATTCAAGCAAGTAATGTTGCCATGATCTTTTCCTATTATAAGAATTTGTAGATAACCCTAAACCATTGTTAGATTATGTCAACTATGCTGGAATCTTGAATTGTATGCACACATTGTTTCCTAGTAGCCAAATATAGATAGTCAAGTAAATTAGAGACTGTTTTGTAATTAAATGAACTGCTTTATAAACATTAAAACAGGGGTTGTTTTGCAAGTAAATTGGAGACTTTTTGGTGATTAAATGAACTACTTTATAAACTTGAAAATATGGGCTGTTTTGCAAGTAAATTGGGGACTATTTTGTGATTAAATGAACTGCTTTATAAACTTTAAGGTATGGACTGTTTTGCAATTAAAATGGGGACTGTTTTTGCAAAGTTAAATGTGGGATAAGTTGTGAATTAAAATGGTTTGCTTTGTGGAGTGGAGTGAACTGAAATTAGGACCATTTTTCGTTGGTATGAGATAGTATATCAAACGTATGTACTTCTTTGAATCAAAGTGATTGTGTGTGTATGTGTTGTTTAAATGGAATTAGTGATAAAGTTGAACTTTGAATAAGAATTTCACACTTATGTCTCCTTTTATAGCAAGATCAAGTGACAAGAGAATAGAGCTAGGAAGGAAAAGGCTACGGAGATACAACCCGAAATTGTAATTAAGGATTGCAACTATCTTGGAATACTGTGAGTGTAGTTTAATGTCTCGAGATAGGATTGGATTCCTACTGAGCCATTGTAATTGTTTTAAATATGTTGTTATCTTGAGTTAATTTGAGTTTTCAATTGATATTTGGCAGAAAGAGGTAAGTTATGTTAACCTTAATATAAAAAAATGTTTAAGAATCATGTGATATACTTTATGAACTACGAGTATTTTTTCTTGTTGGTGAAGAAAATAACTATAAGATTATGATTGGAAAATGACAAACTCGAGAAACATTGAGATCATATGATACAAGAAGAGAAACGTTGGAGCTATGCTCACTTTGTTCATTTGAATAAGGGGCTGAAGCTCATCTTTAAATAAGATATAATATGATACACAAAAGCCTTGGTTTCGAGTCAGTCATAGGTATAGTTGGCATGCCATAGAATCCAGATGAGCTTGTGTTTAAGGTGGACTACGGTCCTTATGTGGTGACAGTCAAAGGGATGTGATTTTGGTCATTTGGCGACAGTAGGAGGGTTGGACAATACTTTGAGTGCTTTGTCTTTGGCAATAGTTTGGTAAGAGATTCGAGTACCTAGGCTACTTGATTTACCAAGGTTATAAAATTTGAACGAGTTGAAAACACTATGTAAATTATTAAGCCATTTAATGGCTTGTATGACAAGTATGAATTACCTAAGAATTAGTTAAATCACTCTTTTAAAAAGATAAGATATTGTGCTTGATATTGGTAGGAATAACTTGTTTATTAGATAATCATATGAGAAATTGATACATGATTCGAATGATCTTTCATATGCATAAAATCATGGCTTGTAGTAATTGAATTATCATGAATTGTTTAATTTCTAGTGAGAGTGGATAGCCTTGTTGATTCTAAGTTACTTTGTATTATAGCATTTAGAAATTACACTTTTACTACCTCACTAAGTGTATGCTTACCTGTTTCCTTGGATTATGTTTCAAGGTAAGGTTTATATAGCAGTGTATGTAGAGATCAATCAATATCACAAGCCAATGTGTATGTTTTTACATTCTTTTGTAGAAATCCTAGTTTGGTGGCACAATGCTTGTATATATATTGCATCTAGAATTTCCTTAGTTATGAATACAATGCTTATAAGCATTGTAAGTGATGTAAAGGTCATTTGAATAACTTGGTGGTTGCTTGTGGTTATATTTTGAGCATAATGTTTATCTTGAAGGAGTTATTGTGGATTTTGATGAATGATCATGCATGTTATAAGCACACGTAGTTGATTGGTTAACTTTAAGGTACTTTGGTATGTTTAGAAGTTTGAATACCTCATTCTAGTCGAAAATGTTGGTTAAATTAGTTGTGTTTGAGGGCTATAGGTATTCGGCCATGATGTTGTTCTATGCTTAAAGTAGTTGGGTAGCTTAATCATTAGGCATGTCATGATCTTGATAGTGTTGTCATTTGAAAGAGCTATCTATAGTTAGTCAATGTAATTTTAAATAACCTAAGGTTATGGTCGAATTCCCTTATATTTATATCATGGTTGGCTTTCAAATTAGATCTCCTTCTTGCTTCAAACATTTAAAGTAACCTAATTCTTTTCTGGTTAGTTAAAGTGATTTTGTATCGAAATCTTGTTTCTTAGTTAATATCAAATGGTTTTGGTAACTAAAGTCCTAAATTTTATAAGACGTGAGCTTGTCAGACTACGGTCTTTGTACGTTAGGATCCTTTATTAATTTAAAACTATGTCTTAATCAAAAGATTAAGGCTTAAAACACTTCCCCCCTAAACTTTAGTTGTTTTCCCAACTTACCCCCTAAACTACGTTTTGCCCACTTTTGCCCCCTAAACGTTTCGTCGTTACCCATTTTGCCCCATTCCATTACCATTACGGTTAAAAGTACATCCAGCCAATCAAATCTCGCCACATCATCTCCTCATTGGCTAAGTCAATCCGCCTGGTTTTAATTAAAGGGTAAATGGCATGTCAAGTCTGTCAGGTTTGTTTTTTGTTCAATTTAGTCACTCAAAAGTCTATTTTTACCTAAAATTGACCCCTATTTGTTTCTAATTTTTATAATTTAGTCCAATATTTTTTATTATTAATAATATTATTTTATTAAATGTTAATATTTAATAAAAATAAAATAAATTAAATATTTTAATATTAAATTAGTAATTTTTTTAGATAAATAAAATTACCTAAATATTATCCCAACAATTACTTATTCAAATTATATTCTTTTTTTGAGCAAATCCTAAATTATATTCGTTTTAGAAAAAATTGAATTATATTCTTTTTTAGCAAAATTTGAATTCGAAATGAGGTGATCCGTTGGGGAGAAAAAAACTTCAAACTATGGTGATCCGTTGGGGTGGAAAATGAGACTGGCTTACTACGACTCTGACAACGCAATACCTAGAGAAACTACGACCTAGTTGTAACACTAATGGCGAGGCAAGGTCTGCAAAACTTGATCCAGCTGCAACACTGACGCAGAAATAAGATCTGAAGATGAAGGTTCTGATGTTTATTCCAGCTGCAACACCGATGAAGAGACAATATCTAACATTTTCTTTTTCGTTTCTCTTTTCTTCTTTTTCTTTTTCTTTTTTTTTTTTTTTTTTTTTCTTTCTTTTTTCTTTTTTTTGAAAATATGGTTTATCTACTTTGTAAATTAGGGTATTCTGCTCTAAAAGAAGTTGATCTGCTACAACACTAATGAAGTGGCATGATTTGGAGAAGAAAGTCTGATCTGCATCAACTCTGACGGAGTGGCATGCTCTAGAGAAGAAAGTATGATCTGCAACAACTCTGATGAAATGGCATGATCTGTAGAAGAAAGTCTGATCCACAATAACTCTGACGAAGTGGCACAATTTGGAGAAGAAAGTGTGATCTACAACAACTCTGACAAAGTGGCATGATCTGGAGAAGAGAGCCTAATCCGCAACAACTCTGACGAGGTGGCGTGATCTAGAGAAGAAAGTCTGATCTGCAACCACTCTGACGAAGTAGCATGATCTGGAGAAGAGAGCCTGATCCGCAACAACTCTGATGAAGTGGCACGATCTGGAGAAGAAAGTCTGATTCGCAACAACTCTGACGAAGTGGCATGATCTGGAGAAGAAAGTCTGATCTGCAACAACTCTACTGAAATGGCACAATCTGGAGAAAAAAGTCTACTCTGCAACAACTCTGACAAAGTGGCACGATCTAGAGAAAAAGTCTGATCCGCAACAACTCTGACAAAGTGGCATGATCTTGAGAAAGTTTGATCCGCAACAACTCTGACGAAGTGGCTTGATCTGGAGAATGTTTTATCCGCTACAAGTCTGACGAAGTGGCATGATCTGGAGAAAGTTTGATCCGCTACAACTTTAACGAAGTGGCATAATCTGGAGAATAAAGTTTTGGTTTTCTTTGTTGGATTTTTTGGCTTTTCATTTTTTCGTTTGTTTTTTGTTTTGATTTTTCATTCTTTTTCTTTCTTTTTGGATTTTTGATTTTTGAATTTTTTTCATGAGTCTGAAGATGAGATCCAAAGAAAACATTTTGTCTAGTCTCACTATCAACGGCAAAACTAGACCCAGACAAAAGTTTGACCTGTTGCACCATCAATGGCAAAGCAAGATCTGAAAAATATGGGATCTACTATATCATGGTGGGGAATCACGACCGTCTTGGGCTTTGGTCACCTTGTCTTCTTCTTCTAAAAGGGCATAGAACTCCCTAATCGTTCTTTTATACTACTTATTTGGGGTAAGTAAGCTAGATGATCTATTCCATTGCATCCTCAAAGAGACAAGATCTACTTGTTGCCTTCGTTTTGCTGCAATTTCAGGGAGATGAACTTGCAGTCGTGCTCATTCTGCTGCAAATTCAGGGGGATAAAATTGTTGTCTATGCTCATTCCGCTACAAATTTAGGGAGATGAAATTGTTGTCATGCTTATTCCGCTACGAATTTAGGGAGATGAGATTTTTGTCGTGCTTATTCCACTACTTGTTAGAGGGATAGAATCTGAAAAACTTTTTGTTGACACATTCAGGATGTTATGATTAGCATGAGTCAAATGATCCTAGCTTAAATATATCTAATGGATGCATGAATGATTCTAGCATGAATGCAAAATGCCATTCGAGAATGATTTTTAGTCTCAAGATCGGTTTGAGCTTCTGTATCCGTTCTTTAACTGACTTCTCAAACTCTGTTTGAGTCATTGGGCCTTCTCTTTTTCAAGTCTGATCAGGTTTCAAGAGAACTATTTGCGCCACATTCTGTTTGGGTAGTGTCACGTTTTCTCTTGAGCTGTTTACCCACGGGAATGCCCCTTTTTGAATCAGGACTACCTTTGGTCCCTGTACTTTTAGGGATCTTTCAAAAGTAATGTAGAGAGATCTTCTTGTACTTGTTAGCATACTGATCATTATGTCAATGTATAATATTTGTGAAAACAATGATATAAGATGAAAGGAAGAACTTATTGAAAATAAAGTTCATGACATTTAAGTGGCAAACATTGAAAGAAGCAAAAAGACATAATCATGTGCCCCAGATATCTAGATGACGAGATTTGCCGAACCAATTTTTTGAGAATCTTTATGTGTCTAGGAGACCTTAAGTGCTTTGACGATATCTCAACACACAAAGATTCTTTCCGCCACGGAGTTTCGAGCGAACTGATCATTTCAGGCCTTAGCTTCTTTATACCAAAATTGAGTTGCCTCCCTTTTTCAAGTGAAATATTTCTTGACCGAATCTGAGTTCATAGGGCTAGGAAAATCTTTACCATCCATTTCAGTCAAAATTAAAGCTCCTCTGGAGAAGACCCTTTTTACAACGTATGGACCTTTCCAATTTGGCATCCATTTTCCTCGAGAATCTCTCTAAGTAGGTATGAGCTTTTTTTAATACTAGATCTCCCTCCTGGAATTCCCTTGGGCGAAACTTCTTATTAAAAGCTTGCATCATCCTTTTCTGGTACATTTGACCATGTCGAATGGCTTTTAGTTTTTTTCTTCAATAAAAGCAAGTTGATCATATCTGGCTTGGATCCATTCTTCTTCATCTAGTTTCAGTTCTGACAAAATTCAGAGGGAAGGAATCTCGACCTCAATGGCTAGTACCGCCTCTATCCCATAGAATAGGGAAAAGGGGTTGCCCAGTAGAGGTCCTGACTGATGTACAATAGGCATATAGAGCGAATGGTAGCTTCTCATGACAATCCTTATAAGTTTCAACCATATTTCCAACATTATTCTTTATATTCTTGTTGGCTGCTTCCACTGCTCTGTTCATTTGAGGACGGTTTGGTGAGGAATTGTGATGTCGTATCTTGAAATATCTGCACACTTCTTCTATGGTTTTATTATTCAAGTTCAATTTATTGTCAGATATGATACTTTCTGGTATCCAGTATCGACATATGATTTCTTTCTTCAGGAATTTACACATTGCCGATTTGGTGACATTGGTGCAAGTGGCTGCTTCTACCCATTTGGTGAAGTAATCAATAACCACAAAGATAAACCAATGTCCATTGGAAGCCTTCAGTGATATAGGTCCGATGACATCCATGCCCCCACATAGAAAATAGCCATGGGGAGTTCATGACATGTAGTGGTGATAGAGGAACATGGATCTTGTGGGCATAAATTTGACACTTGTGGCATTTCTTGGCATAGTTGATGCAGTCCTCTTCCAAAGTTGACCAATAATAGCCAAATCTCATAATTTACCTTGCTATTGTGAATCCATTGGCGTGCGTTCCGCGTACACCCTCGTGAACTTCTTCAAGAATCTTTTTGGCCTCGACAACATCCACACATCGCAATAGCATTTCATCTTTCCTTCTTTTGTACAAGATTTCCCCATCCAGGACATACTCGCTTGCTAGCCTCCGCAATGTCCTCTTCTCATTCACAATAGTCTGCTCTGGTATTCACAAGTTTTTATGTACTGTAAAATTTCATGAAACCAAGGATTCTCTGCTTCTTCACCTTCCTCGATGTTATAGCAATAGGCCAGAGACTCATATATACTCATTTGTACAGGCTTCAAATCAGATTGTTTGTTGACTCTTATCAACAAAGACAGAGTAGCCAAGGCGTTCACCATTTGATTGACTTCTCACAGAAGATAGTAGAAGGTAATCTCATAGAATTCTTTGATTAGATCTAGGATGAGATTTCGATAATCCATCAACTTTGAATCTCTAGTCCCCCATTCTCCTCGGAGTTAATAGATCACGAGCATGAAGTCCTCGTATATCTTCAACGACTTAATTTTACGCTCAATAGCGGCTTGAACCCCCAAGACACATGCTCCATGTTTTGTTATATTATTTGTGCAATCAAAAGCGAGCTTGCTAGCAAAGGGGTAGTGCTCACCCTCTAGCGAGACTAACACTACCTCGATTCCTTTGTCGACGACATTTTGAGGTGCCATCAAAGTTTAGTCTCCAACATTTAACTTCTGGGGTATCTTCTTCCAAAGTCGTAATGCACATCAGGTCTTCATTTGGAAAATCAAAGTTTAGGGGTTCATAATCTTCTAGAGCTCTATTAGCTAGAAAGTCGGCTATTGCACTCCCTTTTACGGCTTTTTGGCTCATGTAAACCAAATCAAATTCAGATAACAAAATATGCCATCCTTTCTGTCAGTGCAATCGATTCCATCAAATATTTAAGAGGGTCAAATTTTGAAATTAGCCAAGTCGTATGATACAACATGTATTGCCTTAGTCTTCTAGTAGTCCAAACTAAGGCACAACACATTTTCTCGATTAGCGAATATCTTGCTTCACATTCTGTAAACTTCTTGCTGAGATAATAGATTGCCCTTTTTTCTTTCTAGACTCGTCATGTTGTCCGAGTACACGTCCTATAGAATTCTCAAAGATAGTCAAGTACAAAATCAATGGCTTATTTGGGATAGACAACATTAAAACCGGGGCGTTTGACAAGTAGTGCTTGATCTTGTCAAAAGCTTATTGACATTCATTATTCCATTCCCCTGGGTTATGCTTTTTGAGAAGACAAAAGATGGGATCACATTTTTTGGTTAACTGTGAAATGAACTGAGCAATGTAATTTAGTCTTCCTAAGAAGCCTCTTACTTCTTTCTGAGTGCATGGGGTGGTAGATCCTGAATGGCCTTGACTTTATCTGGATCAACTTCAATGCCCCTTTCACTGGCTATGAAACCCAGCAACTTCCCCGGTGTGACTCTGAAAGTGCATTTGGCCGGATTCAGATTTAACTGGTATTTTCTTAGTCTCAAGAACAATTTCCTCAAAAATGTGACATGCTCTTCTTCTGTTCGGGACTTGGCAATCATGTCGCCGACATACACTTCAATTTCTTTGTGCATTATATCATGGAACAGTGCGACCATGGCTCGTTGGTATGTTGCCCATGTATTTTTAAGTCCAAAAGGCATTACCTTGTAACAAAAGGTTCCTCATAGAGTCACGAATGTAGTCTTGTCCATATCATTAGGATACATCTTTATATGGTTATATCCTGAAAAACCATTCATAAAGGATAACAATGAATGTTTTGTTGTATGATCGACCAGAGTGTCGATGTGAGGAAGTGGGAAGTTTTCTTTTGGGATGGCTCTGTTTAGATCCTGATAATCAACACACATGCGGACCTTGCCATCCTTCTTCGAAACAGGAACTATATTAGCCATCCACTATGAATATTTGACTTCTCGCAGATACCCAGCGTCATATTGTTTCTTTACCTCTTCTTTTATTTTTAAGAGTACATCAGGCCTCATTTTCTGAAGTTTCTGTTGGACCGGCTTGCAGTCTTCCTTTATAGGGATTTTATGTACAACCACTTCCGTGTTCAACCTAGGCATATCTTGGTAGGACCATGCAAAGATATCTCTAAATTCTAGGAGCAGCTTGACGAGATCGCATCGTGTTTTCGCGATAATGCATGTCCCAATCTTCACTTCTTTCTTCTCGTTTTCATCTCCCAGGTTCACCATCTCTATTGGCGCCTTGTGAGGCAAGATTTGTTTTTCTTCTTGCTCAACCATTCTCAATAGATCAGGAGATAGATCATTATCTTGATTCTCTTCAAAGTCCTGAGGTCCATCTAGACACATGTCTTGCTCAAAAATGAGTTTCGGATCAGCTTGAGTGTTGCTCGATACATTGATATCAAGGGACCTAAAAAGAGATAATGTTGTCCGTTTGAACAAACGAATTAAAAAATAGTATAAGTACATGGATGAAAGAGGGGTAAGAGCAAAAATGAATAAAGATGTTTTCTAGACAATACACACAAAAAGTATTATTTCATTGACATAAGGATAGTAAGAATATGCCCTTTACAAAAAGACCCTTGTTGCACTTGGGCAGCAGTAACAAGTGTGCTCTGGACATTACTCTAAAACACTCCTAAACACTGCAGGGAGTTCTTCAGCAGTCCAATTGTCCAGAATAGTTTTAGGGGTATAAGGACAGATTCCCCTTAGGTATATTCCTTCATTCTCTCTCTCAATCACTACATTAATATCCAAAGCTTCTAACATTTTTCCCAGCTCAGTTTCTTCATCTTTCTTAACATGTTTGGGGTGGATGAATCCCCCTGACACAAAATTTTCAGACATAAAAGGAAAAGCCATACGTTCCTAGTTGACCTCTTTTCCTTTCAAACGAGCTTTCCTCCTTACTTTCTTCTTCACAAACTCGCTCTTTCTTTGCTTGGAATCTGGCTTGTATATGAGGCTAAAATGATCTTGCTTATTGATTATGAATGGCACACTGACCCTGCCTTGTAAATATTTCCCCAGTCCTCGACCAACCCGGGCTCCTCTTCCTATTGTTAGTTTGATTCCCATCTTTGTGGTTTTAGACAATCTTGGAGTGGGAATCCGACTCCCCTCGGCTATGAAGGTTGCATTGACAAACTCAAATGATCAAAATAAGCACTCTACGGCCTTCTCATCAATCTCTATATAAGGTGCGTCACTAGTGATGGAAGCTATGATGTCTTCTTCAGCATTCACAGTAACCAGTCGTCCGTCAAAAACGAAATTTAGTTTTTGGTGGAGTAATGACGGAACTGCCCTAGCTGAATGGATCTAGGGTCTTCCCAATAGAAAATTATATGTAGGTTTGATATCCATTACCATGAAGTCTACATCGTATGTGTTTGGGCCCACAAGTAATGGCACTTCAATTCTTCCCATTACTCGTCTTTCAGTGCCGTCGAAAGCTCGAACTAAGGTGCTACAAGCCTTCATATGAGAAATATCTATTGGAAGCTTGCTCAAAGTGGCCAATGGTAAGACATTTAGAGCAGATCCATTGTCAATCAGGACTCCTGGAAAGGTATAACCTTTGTATCGAGTAGTAATGCGCAGGGCTTTAGTGGATCCCATACCTCCTAGAGGTATCTCATTATCATTGAAATAGATAAAGTTATCAGCATTTAGATTGTTCGCCAACATGTCCAATCTGTTCACTGAAATGTCGTTAAGAACAAAAGTCCGTTCAACACTTTTAACAGCGCATTTTAGTGTGCTTTTGAACTTAGTAGCAGGGATAATATTGATATACAGGTAGGTAGTTTATGAAGTTGTTCAAAGACGTTGTATTCACTGTACTTCGGGAATTTTAAGATTTCTTTCATCTCTCCCTCTTTAACTAGCTCATTGATCGGTGATTCAGGTTCAACATCTTGTGCCTTCTCAGGTTCAATTATCAAGGCTTTCCCTTTAGGATCTTTTATTTCCTTGGGAACATATCACCTCCCGCTCCTGGTGAAGAAACTAACATCATTCACCTCTTTTGAAATAGTCTTCGGAGTATCCTCTTCCTGAATTGTTACTTTGCAATCATACTTCCATGGTAATTTTTTATTATCATTGTAAGGAAAATGCCCTAGTTTTTTAATTGTGACCTTCGCTCCCGAACTCTCACCTCCTTCACATTTCCTCAGTCCTGAGATAACGATAACCAAGAAATTGCCCACATAATTATTCTTAGGGACACCTTGTTCTAAAACACAAACGTCTGCCTCCTCCATCTTTCTTTCTTCAAAAAATTCTAACTCTTTGTTGTCAATCAATTTTTGAATGAGAGCCTTGAACTCTACTTAGTCTTGGATATGATGATTCCCTTCGCCATGGTATAGAGAATGGTCATTGGAGGCTTCTTTCATATCTCCCGAGATTTGTTGCACTAGGCCCATCTTGACCATCTTTTTCCAAACTCACCTTAACGGAGACCTTACCTCTTCGACGCTGGCTTTGATTCTTCTATTACCATTGCCGACAATTGTATTTACCCCTAACTCAGTGTGATTGGGTAATGGATTCCCAGCTGTACTTGATTCTGTGGCGTCATCAAATCTCACGACCCCCATCTTTATAAACTTTTCAACGAGTTTTCTAAAATTGAGGCAGTTTTCGATGGAGTGTCCTACAACCCTCACATAATAGTCACATTGAGCATTGATGTCGTACCATTTTGGGTAAGGGGTTGTATTGGCTTTGCGTAGAATGGAGATACCACGTGTGCATTGTACAAGTTCTTGTATAACTTACCATAAGATATCGGGATAGAAGTAAATTCTATATCTTCTACTTTCGCTTTATGATTTGACCCTTATTTTGAGAAATTTTAGGTATTCGAGGTCACAGCTTTGAGTTGTCCGACTGTCAGCTACTTTGTATAGCTGACATTATAGACACCTATATTGCTGGCCTCACCCTCTTTCCTCCTATAGTTTGAATTCTTTGTGTTTTTTTCATCTTTAATTTTTCCACTTCTGATTGCATTTTTAATCATTTCCCCATTAATTATTATGTCGGAGAAGTCCTTTGTAGCACCTCCTATCATGCGACCAAGGAAAGGTCTTTTCAGCGTACCGACAAAAAGCATCACCGTTTCTTTTTCTAACAATGGTGGTTGTACTTGGGTTGCAACATCTCTCCATCATTGTGCATATTGCCTAAAACTCTCATCAAGCCTCTTCTCCGTGTTTTGTAGCGTAACTCGATCAGGGGTTATACTAATAACATGACTGTATTGTTTTACAAATGCCTTAGCTAAGTCCTTCCAAGAGTTGATTTTAGCATGACTTAATTAGTTGTACCATTTTGCAGCAGACCCCGTCAGGCTGTCCTAAAAGTAGTGGATTAAGAGGGGGTCATTGTCAATGTAGCCCGTCATCCTCCTGATAAACATTGTAATGCGAGCTTCGGGATAAGTAGTCCCATTATATTTTTCAAAGTCAGGCATCTTAAACTTCGAGGGAAGCACCAAATCGGGAACCAGGCTTAACTCTCTTGCATCTACTCCTGGGAATTGGTCTACACTCTTTATAGACTTAAATTTGTCCTTCAGTTGTTTGCATCGATCTTCGAACTGTTTGGGTAGTTCAACTTTTAGTTTGTCAATCTCATTGAAATCTGGAACAACATACTTGCTAGGGTCATCGTGAACTGTCATTCCCCCTTATAAGGAAGACTCGGCCTGAACGACCGGATGCTTTGACATTGGAGTCTCTATTGACGAATTGGCCTTACTAAGAGGATGCCCCAGGTCTTCTATCAGTGCATTGGGATTTATAAAAACCCATTTCTTCTTTCCAAAACCTTTCCTGGATATCATTGTGGCTATCTTAGCGAACAGATCTTCTTGCGACTGCGAGATATGGTCACGAGTTTACTGCTGCACTTTTTCTAACTTGTTTTCAATATCCTTCCTGATGTCCTCACATGCTTGTTCAACTTTCTCCAGTCTTTCTTCCATGTTTCTAGCTTTACTTCTTGTGTAGTAAAGGCGTTGAGTTAGTGGTTTTGTATACCCCAGAATTTACTACGATAATAATTCCTTAAGAATTAAAATCATAGTAAAAATGATGCAGTATGATGTAGTATGATGTGAATACAAATGAGAAGACGCGATGTACATGCAAAACACATATTATATTAGTACCACATATTTTACAAAGGGTGTTGACTTCAGTACAATTTTCAAAAGGAAACTCGCATCAGAACAAGTTTCTTTACATAAGGTGAGCCTATTTCACATATACTGCTTGGCTTTAACACCCAGAATCTTGATCTTCTTGAAGAGCCATGCCAGCTACTTGCCCCTGTTAGATTCTAACTCAGTTTGCAAGCTCAGGACATCAGCTTGAGTGGCTTAGAGTCTGCAAGTGTTCTGCCACCTCTTGTACCTGGATGAGGGCTTCAGTCATAACGCAGTCTCTATCTCAGACTTGGTCCTGAATTGCTCTAATTGTGTCTGCCAACGTTGATCATTCCACCTTTGGATTTCTTCAAAAAAATTAATTTGCCCCCGGCAGGTCTGTAGAGCTATTTTTAATTCTACAACTTGTTTCTTCAAAGTCTCATTCTTCTCTTTACTTACTTTTAATTCAACTACAGAGTTTCAGCTATGGTGCCTCTGTAGGGAATCTTCTAGTTTTATGATTCGACCTTTTAGATTTATATTCTCAGCTCTGCTTCCGAATAATTCTTCTCCCATGGTTGTTTGATGTGTCTAAACATCTTTAAATCTTCTTTCCCAAAGATCAGCTATCTTCTTTTCTTCTCGAATCTCAAGCTTCATTTGGCGGATGTCTTCCCGAGACTGATATATCTTGCTAATTCACGGAGTTTCTTGTAATCACTCCATAGATTGTTCAAATCTTCCTCAGCTTTTCTTTTTTTCCCTTTCTCAGCCTTTCAATCTCTTATTCCTGGGACTGCATGCCAAATTTCAACGAGTTCTTTTCATTTTCTAACCTTGATAGCTAGCTTTCCATCAGGAAGTACTTCTTCTCAAAATCATGCTTCACGATTTCCATTTTCGAGGGATCCACTCGCAAATTCTCCTCTACCGATACATTACTTTCTGGATTCGGTAAAGATATATCATCGTTGATTCTCATGCTCCTCCACCGTCGATACTCTGGTGTAACTCTAGGTTTTTATTGAACAGCTCCATCATGCAAGTATGCTTCCATGCCTTAGTGATCATGGAAACATTTTTCTTGTAGTCTTTACCCTTGTATGGAAATTCACAAGTAGCAAGCCCTCTTGTCGTCGGGATGAACTGTCTCGACCCGTATTGTTTGGATACTAGTAATGGAGCATATCCAGTTCCACCCCATATTCCAAGTAGAGGGACCCAGTCATAGTCTTCACACTTGTATATAATGCAATCAGGGAAGAACCAGCGTGCTTTCCAGACGATATCTTTCTCTTGGAGGTTCTGAAAAATGGCCTTCCACTTGTCCTAAGAGATGTTCTCATGCCTTTGTGTGGATGCTAGATCCTTTAATGGTGAGTAACTTTCGAAGCATGCTCAATAAGAGACTTTCTCTTGCTTCCAAAAGTGAGAATTAAACCAGACCAACAAAAGCTGAGCACAACTGATGAACCTCCCCTCACCGCTTCTTTTACAAGCACTGAGAGACCTAAAATTTTTGGCTAGGATTGCTGGAACGGGGGTAATTCCTTTAACAAGGTGATCAAACAGTTCCATAATAACATCATCGATATATCTCAACGATTTGGGAAAGATAACCAAATAGTAAATGGCCAGGGCAAACATTTTGGCCTATTTTTCTCGCTTGGACTGGAGTTGGATCAGGTCTCGTATGAATCTCTAGACGATGCACTTGGTTTCCCCTTTTTCTTTAATTCTAGCCTTAGCCCATTGTTCGTCCATGCCAGTCATCTTTAGCAGCTTTTTCTGGAATGCTGAAGAATTAGGCGACTTGAAGTAGGCTTTATTAACCTGGATTTTTGGGCAATAGATCAAGGCAGTGTATTCTTCAATGGTTGGTACCAAATCGACATCTCCCAGAGTAAAACAACTATAGGCAGGATTCTAGAACTGGAAAAGGGCTCAGAACAAAGCTTTGTCGATAATGACATCTAGCAGGTAAGGTAAATCACCGTAGTTGTTGTAGAACAACTGCTTATTTTCTTCGTCCCATTGTTCCCGAATTTCTTTTAACTCTTGCAGTTGATTCTGAGTTGACCTAATATCAGTGGAATCCTCGAGTTCTAACTTTTCACCTTCTAACAAACTGTCCCCTTTTTGGCGCTGAGTCTCTTCTGACCATCTCCGTACGCCTAGGTTTCCTTCTACCTTATCAAGAAATCGATTCTCCATAGTTGATCCTTTATAACGGATGAACTTGCCTAACACCTTTTGATTAAAAAGAATAAAACAAATGCAATGCAATGCAAGAACAAGAAAAACAAAGACAAAGCAAACATGTTAGTCTCAACATAAATAAATAAATAATATCAGAATAATAATAAATAAAAGCTGAATCAAAACAATCCTAAAACACGCCTTTTCTACCCCACATGCTTTCAGAAAAACAAAATCCTATCCCTTCATGATATCTACTTGCATGCTTGTTTCATATAAATATAGGCATGGTATGTAATTATTGTGAGATAAATAAGTAAATAAATAAACAATACTAAAATTAAAGGGCATAATTAAAAGAAATTAAACCCCCATCACTCTCTATTATGCACTTATAGGGTGACCCTCTAAACGGGCAGAGGTTCGGTATGGCTCTAAAGGGTAGGCTCTTACGGTTCACTACATGTGGTTCGGTTCTAGGGTAACGGTACCCGAACTGTCGCTAGGACATCGATTTGGGATGATACATTTCCCTAGGTCTACACGAAGATGAAAATCTCACGAATACAAAGGGACCTATATCTCAAAAGCGATCCACTATCCTGCACGGAGGTGGTACCTCACGAAGGAGTAGCATCTCGCTCCCACTTAAAAGGGACGAAGCTCGGGTGCATAGCTCATGATATGCAAAATCAAGAAAATAGATTTTTAAAAAAATTGTAAAATTTTCAAAAATAAAAGAAATGATGACAAAATAAATTAAATCAAATTTATAGTTTTCACTCATTAGGACAAAAAGAAATTGATTGGTGGCTCGACTCTTAAAAAAAGGTAGTCCCTAGCAGAGTCGTCAAGCTGTAACAATAGGGTGTCCCCACCAATCCTTTTTTATTTATTTAGGTGAGATTGGATCACCTAAAAACCTGATTATTTTAATAAAACTTGTTTTTGTCATTTTTGTTAAAACAACAAGTTTGGTCTGCGAAACCAGAAAAATAGGTTCAGGAGTCGATTACGCGTAGGGAAGGGTGAGCACCCCACAATGCCCAAAAATTGGTACCTAGTCAATTACATATTGTTTTAATGATGGAAATTAAGAATTCGAAGTTAATTTAGAAATTGTGATCCCTCAAAATATTTTAAAGAATATCTCTTCATATGAAAGAAATTTACACCCCAACGCTCGGGGCATAATTTTCGTTAGATTCTCGAATAAAGGGATCTATTTTAAAAATTATAATTTAGAATTTAAAATAATATTTTGTACTAAAGACTAACGGAAAGCGGCACCCTTACGCTCGAGGTACGTTTTTCACGATAATCCCTACAAAGAAAATTATGAATGCAAGATAAATATGTACGAATATATAATGTAAACATAGAAAGCAATTAGCAAACATATATATGTGAAAATTTTAAACATATGTGACTATACGTATATAACAAAGTTACATATATTATAATTTACATTTGTATCATACTTTACATATATATTATGATACTATACATATTTACTTTACATATATACATGTATACGTATAAAAGCAAATCAATTTACTTTACATATATATTATAATTAAATATAATACCTTTTTAATAGGATTAAATATAATACCATATATGCACAGTTTATGTATCATAATTTACATATTTTATACGTTATATATATGTGTGTATTAGGAAATTTTACTTATATATACTGTAAGATACTATATGAAAATAAAATACATAATAATAATACATGTATAATATTAATAAATGGCAAAAAATAGTGACCAAAATGAGAGGAAGCAAGAAATAAACAGCGAAAATTGTAAGGATACAAAGGCAGAGGGACTGAAGCTGTAATTATCCCATTCCATTAAAAAACGCGGATCCTATCATATGAGTCGGGCCCGCACGCGGGTAAAGCAAGGCTTAAACCAACTTCATTTCATCTGCCTATAAATACCCATATTTCACCAAAGAAAAATTCATTTCATCTGATAACTCAAAAAAAGATTACAAAACTCTCTCAACTCTCTCTCGCTCGTCTCTCTGCCTGCCCAAATGCCGGCCAAGAACCGCCGCATGCCACCATTTGCCGACTGTCGCAACCCTCTTTTTTAGGGAGGCCTGACATTTTAAAAACTAAACTAAAACACACAGAGTACCAATCTTCTTGGAAAAAAGTGCGATTGGATCACTTTTAAAAGGAGGTTATTTTAATAAAACGATTTATTTATTAAAACAACATTTTTGGTCTATGGATACCAGAAAATAGGTTCGGGGGTCGGTTATGAGTAGGGAAGGGTTATCACCCCCACCACTCCCAAAAGTTGGTACCTTATTCATTTCAAAAAGTATTTTCAAAACTGGAATTTGCAAGTTCACAAGATTTCGATTTACTCGTCCGTTTTATGAATATAAATATATTTTAACGGCCTTATTGCTCGGAAAATGAACTCCAATCATCGCCAGCATTTCTGGCGCTAACCCATCATTTTCGTTTGGTAAGACGCTGCATTAATTAGTTATCACTTTTTTACAAACCTGCATAAATAATTAAATGAGTTAGAACCTTTAAATTAAAACCTAATTAGTGATTAATAACCTAAAATTGTCTACATTTATTTTAACTATTAGGGTTTAAATAAAGTTAAGTATGCTTTATTAAAAATGAAGAAAATTTTACTTCAATGACGCCTCTAATCTAAGCTTATTAAGGAACATATTACTAGGGTTTTAGCAAACACATATGTACATAAAAAGAAGAAGCAATTAGAATATTTCAATTAAATGAAATAACTAAATAACTAATAAACTTTAAAATAAAGGAAAATGGGAATTATCTTTTTTTAAAGAAAATATGAATTACAGATTAAATTGAAAGAAAATAAAATATGAAGTTTAAAATAAAATGAAAAGTGAAATTCGGTGGTCAATTTAGAAGAAAAAAGGACGAAATTGAAAGATTGGAAAACTGGGGAGCCGCGGTGAAAGACCCAGAAAAGAAGGGCGCGGGTTGAAGTGTGGGTATGGGCCGGGGCGCGGGTTGGCATATATATCAATTATCAAAAACAAAAAAAGAATTTCCCACCCATTCTCAAAATGGACCAAACCAGCTTTCCTTCAAATTCTCTGAAGTGTTCTTCATGAACTATAGAACACGATGAACATCCATCGTTCTAGCCGCCTTCCACCGACGCAGGCCACCGTTGTCGGCGGCAAAATTTCCCAAAAAGTTCATCTTTTCTAGAATCCAACGAGCCCCAATTTATATTTTTCCACCAAAGCCTTGATCGAAACTAAAATACACGGCGGTGCTATACAAAAAAGAGGTAAAAAACCATCTCTTTTCTTTATTGAAATTCGAAATATAATAACAGAAGAAGAAATTACAAGAAATATGCAAATTTCTTTATTTCTCTGAAATTGCTTACAAATTTGCTCGCTACACTTTGAAATCCGAATGCTAATTATGTATACTTTCTATCTATTGTTACTGTAAATTGTTACACGTGTCTGTATGATAATTGATGATTCTTACATAGAATTACATGGGGGTTCATATAGTTACATGAACACTTGATTTACAAGAGGATTATTCCCCTGGATTATCTCTGATTTGATTCGGATTGAGCTGAATTGTAGCCATGGCTTCAATTTAGGGATTAGGTCCTTTGACTTTGCTGTTATCTTGGGATTTAACCCTTTTTGTTTCCTTTTTGCATGTTTTTTGGTAACGCCGGTGAGGAGTGGTTCACGGAGGAAATGACGCGGCCTCCATTCAATAAGACAAAACAACTAGAGGAACCTTGAAGGTCAAGCGTATAGCTGCCACGCCCGAGTGGTGATCCGCGTGCCCTACTCTGGAGTGATCTGGCCATTAGATCTCGTCTAGATCTAACGGTTGGGAGATGAGGCGCTTATTCTTCTCCAGCTGGCGTGATCTGTGTCGTTGGATCAATCCCCTGATCCAACAGTTATCCTTTGGCTGCACAAGATACTAAAAAGGAAGATTAGGTTCCTTTCATTAGAACTGGGCCGAACAGGCCCTTATTATGTGTATATTTTTTAAACAAATTTAGTGTATTGGGCTTTATTTAATGGAATCTTGTAATTATTTTTAGTTTAAATACCAATGGACCTTTTTATATTTTGGATTTTAACAACTATACTAATTATACTAACTAATAAAAACAATAAAAACTATACATAATAAAAACAAAAACTAACATAAATTTAAGTGAAAATTCAGTGACAACAACTGCCCCTCTTTGGTCATTCCGGTGAAACAAGAATAGAACAAAGAACAAAAAGACACTGATTTTCACCAAATTCTAAACCGTCAAAACTCAGTGCCTGAACAGACTGAAGGGTTCCGCTCTCTTCATGCTCGAACGCATAAGTAGGTTCTATTCTCCTCAAGCCCGAATAGATAGATACGTTGAAAAAAGGTTCCATTCCTGAAGCTCGAATGGATAAGCAGGTTCTATTATCCTCAAGCCTGAATAGATAGGCATGTTGAAAAAGGTTCCACCCTCCTGATGCTCAGATAGATAAGCAGGTTCTATTCTCCTCAAGCCCGAATAGATAAACATGTTGAAAAAAGGTTCCATCCTCCTGAAGCTCAGATGGATAAGCAGGTTTTATTCTCCTTACACTCGAATAGATAAGCGAGTTCCATTCTCCTGATGCCCGAACGAATAGATGTGTTATGAAAAAAGATTACATATTTCTTATGCTCATACGGATAAGCAATGTCCCAAATCTATAAAAAAATAAAATGATACTATTATGATATGCATACCCCTAATGATGCCTATCAAATGAATGCATGTTGTTTTTATTTTGCCTTTTAAATTCCTTTTATCAGAGTTAATTTTCTGTCAGGTAGTGGACACAAAAGAAATTGTATAACTCTAGGGAACTTGGACTGTATCATGTCAAACATTTTCTGAACTCTGGCAAGAGATGGTTGGCATCTATTCTGGCCCATCTTTTCAAAAGGAGAAGCAATATGGATTCATTTTATTTCTTCACACCGAATAAGACTTTGCACAATGTTATTAGGATTACAACGAGCAAGAAAGTTAGAAACTGCCCATCTTTCGATCCTAGATGACTCTAATGATTTCTTGTTGTTAACTTCCACTGAGCAAGAAATCTTTGCCATTTTCATTCTTTTTAGAAAGTTTCTAATCTTTTGCACATTTGCTTGCTCAATTCAACTATCTTGTACTCCTGTTTGGAAGGTATACACATCGAACAAGTAGTAAAGTGATAAGTGAGTATCGTCTCCACAGGGATTGGAGGTATTTCAAGTCAAGTTCAAGCACAAAAAACACAAACTAAAAATAAATGCAATAGCAAGTGGGAACAGGTTAAGAAATGCAACAACTGTAATGAAAACTGGACTGAACTGTATAGACTTCGAACATCCTCACACGTGTGTGAAACTCTCAAATAGGATGACAGGCTAGGTTTATCAAGGAATCTTATGCCTGGCTCTCATGAATGAGTAACACCTTCCAGCTTATAACATGCTCGACAGAGTTTACTTAGGTGTTTCTAAACTATCTCTAGCCAAAAACCTGACAGCAAGAATGCTACGGCAATACCTCTCAGCGTGAACCCTAGCAAGCTACTTATCGATGAATCTCTAATCCTTTTAGTCGTTGAAACCCTTCCCTTATCTCTAAGTTGAGTTAGAGTTGTGCCTCTCAGCATCCAACCCCCATTGTCTACTTGGATCTAAGATTAACTCTCTCGACCATGAAGTTAATCTAACACCCAAGTAAAGGCTAACTCGCGAGAGCTCTTACAAACTAAATGTAATAAAAAAGTAGAAAAAGCATGAACGAAACTGGAAAAAAGCTAAAAACATCCATTTAAACTAAGACATAATCATCCAAAACAAACCAAGCCAATTAGAGTTAGTTCATGGCTGGGCAAACATCATCCATAATCAACCATTTTAAACAGCCCATTCCAAAATAAAAATGCAACAACAAAGAATAGCTAAGAGTGAAGGAAACTCCCAAGTCGTCGTGGACTACCGTGAACCACCCTAAGCTTGCTTCTTCTCTCAAAGTCCAGCAAGGTCTTCCCTTTGGAGCTTTAACAATGGAGGACGTAATAAAGAAGAGGAAGAAGAAGAGTGGCCGCCTCTTCCCTTCTCTATTTCTTATCTCCTAAAGCACTTTTTCACCCCCTTTAATGTAGGTATCTTGTCCTTTATATAGTGGGGGATCCTAGGGTTTTGTGCCCTAAATATTCCTTATGTGACCTATGGAATATTCTCTAGGTCACATGAGTAGCACAGCTCGCTGGTGGAATCATATGTGGGGGCTCTCAAAATATCTTATCTTTTTGTCTTTTTTGCACCCACAAATGCCATCTAGAATGCTGTGACATTTTTCCTTTACCCTGCAATGTTCCTTGGCTTACCTGCACATCACCACCTCAAAACAAACCTTCGTCAAGCAGCATCCATTACATAAATAAATAAAAACAACAAGCAAGCAACACCATATGCAAATGTATGAACTAAATGTGTCATAAATGCAATAAGCTGAGCTTTAAAACAACCAATAACCTAATTAAAAAGCTATGAAATGTGCACTTTTTACAGGGTTAACACGCCCCCAAACTTAAGCTATTGCTTTTCCTCAAGTAATGAGTAGAGAAAAACAGAAGAAATGCTATGGAAAAAAAAATAGTTCAAGACAGTGCTATGGCAAAATTTCAGTCCTCGGAAATTAAAGGCTTCAACATGCTAGACAGAATTGAGATTTTAAGAACTATTCCTTAGGACAAGATTCTTTGCATGTGTGTGCGTGATTACATCCAACCTATGCTTAACATAGTTAGAAATTTTTTTATCTAAGCTCTCTAATACACCTTAATATTTCTAATCAATTTAAGCATAATTTTTACTCCAGTAATTGTAACTTCTTTCTTTTTCTTTCTTTTATTTTGTTTTTATATTCTGCTACGAAGGGAGTCAGCTCATCACAACTACCTTCCTAGACTCGAAAATGAAGTGGAGCAAACACCTCATTCCCTAGCCTATTTAGTAGAGTCATCCCGTGACTACTTTCATTCACTCATATGCTATTGTTGTCATTTATTAAAGGGGTTTTCCAAGCAATGCAATGCATAGAAGAGTGTCCCTCTACAGCTATGCCGAAGCATTTATTCACAAATCAACACATTTGATAAGTACAAGGGAGTTTAATAAAGCCTTTGATGCTTTCATTTATCATTCAAGTTGATTAAGATTATTCATATTAAGGCATACAAGAGATTTTTCACCAAAATTATCTAACATCCTTAAGCATAGAGAGAATACAATCGTGTAACAATTATATCATAAGGCATCAAGCCCTAAAGGTAGTTATACCAATCTCAAAAGTCATGTGTATTCAATCCATCCATAGCCAAAAAAATCTCATCATCGGACATCTTCAATTTATGCATAAGAACTATCTTTAAACCAAACAAAATGCCATAGCAAAAATCTGTTCATCACTACTAATGCAAATGACTAACTATGAACACTACCTCCCCCAAACTTGAAGAAGACATTGTCCTCAATGCATGAAAATCAACTAAAACTAAACTAAATGCAATGTAATGCAAGGTACCTTGACTAACTCTACTTTGATGGTGGTGGGGTTGTCTTGAGCGCCTTATGCTTGACGTGCCTCTTATTTAGTGCTGAGGTGTTGCAATTTGTTGTGGCATTGTGGTATGAGGGACATCATCATTTGTACCAGCAACGAATGGTTTTCTTCCTTAGTAGGTTCTGCATCCATGGGGGCTTTACCCTTGTCCACATGTTTGGGAGTCTGTTTTACTAAAAAAACTGATGTTAAAATTAAACAATAAAGAAATAAAGCAAAGAAAAACAAACAAAAAAAACAAACAAAACAAAAATTGCTATAGCAGAATTTAGAGAGAATTGAAGGGATGCAAACTCTCAAACGTCCTAAATTGATGTGGCAATTTTTGTCACGTTCGATTGGAGAACTAGCAAAATGCCCCAGACATATAATAGTTCCACCTTCAATATATTTTGCATGGACATTTTGTTTCTTCCGTGCATGTTTTCCATCTCTTGGCATCTATCGCAAGGTTTATAAAAATCTTGGGTATCTTTGAAGAGTGTAGGCCAATAAAAATCAAACTATAGGACCTTTGCAGCAGTCTTCTCTCCTCCAACGTGCTCTCCACATGAAGCTGAATGATAGTAAGAAATGTCATGCATGAACTTGTTCTTTCCCTGGCTATTCAAATCAGGAAGAAAAATATGACTAACGAGAAAATTGACAATGTTAGCATACCATAGAATTTTCGCAGCAAATAATAATTTCTCATCAGGGAATTCTTCCTTAATATCTATTTCATTCCTTAGTTCTTTCATAATTTCTAGCCTTGAAAGATGACCAACTACTTGGTTTCCAATGCCTTTCAAATTAGTAATGGTCCAACCTAAAGCCTTTTTATGTTGAGCTAAAATATGAATCAAACTACTCTCTTGCTCAGGCATAAGATTACCAACATTAATCACAGGCAAAGTCTTATTGGACCAAATAAGCATGCTTAAGGTATAGAGGTAAGGGCTTTAGTTCTAAAGTGGGTGGGTGCTCAAATAAAGGTTTAGGGAAACTAAATTCAACAAAATCCAAGGGTTCAAAATGCTACATGGTCTAGCTATGAGTAAGCTATATTGTTGCAGCTCCCTTGGATATTCCTTGAGCTCATCGTTGTCTTCTTCATAAAGCTTCAAGGGACCATCATTGTGCAAAACATTGTTGCAACAAAATTCTGCAGGTTCCTTTTCCATCATAGATTCTACATCTTGAAGCGATTAACACTCCCTAGAATCATTAGCATATTTGAGAGTGTTGAAGACATTGATAGTTACCCTTTGGTTATCCACTCCTACTGGTGGGAGGTTATCTTTTGTTGTGGCAATATTTTGTATGTCATCATTGGGTTCACTCATCGAACCCTTACCCTTGCTCTCCATCGAACGTGAGTCCTCTTGCAATTGAGATTCTTTATGCACAATGTCATGGTTGGGTTCTCTGAGTGTCTCCCCCGAAATCTGGGTGCCACTCCTTAGGGTGAATGCACTACCTTGCTCCTTGTCTTGATGTTTAGTGACTTCAGTATCACTAGGCAAACTCCCTTGAGGTCGCACATGCAAAGCTTGTGCAATTTGTCCTACTTGTGTTTCCAAATCTCTTAAGGATGAGCTATGACTTTGTAGCAATGCTCATTGGTTCTTGATGGACGCGGCTTGGCCTTGAAGCAGAACCTTTGTAGTAGACATAAAGTCATTCGTTGTCGTCATAAAATCCTTGAAAGTGGCTTCCAAAGAATTGTTATTCGATGAAGACATTGAACCTCTATTGTTTTGCAATGGCATAATCTGTTGGGAGCATGGGGGTTCAATCAGATTTTGTTGCTGATTCGAGCTACCAGAATTGTTGTTTCCTTGGTTCCCCCAAGAAAGTTTAGGATGTTAACGTCGTCACAGATTATAAGTGTTCGAATAGGGGTTGTTTTTGCTCCAATTGAAGTTCCCCACATAGTTGGTAGACTCGTGGTTTTCAGGGCACTCGGTCACATGATGAATGCCATGGCAAAGTGCACAAGAAGAGCTTGCAACCTTGACTTCCTTCACGTCACTAGGACGTTGGAGATTCTTAAACATGTTTGTAATTGTTGACAATTGAGCTAAAATAGAATCTTTAGCATCAAGCCCAAACGTCCCATGAGTCTTCCTCCCCGTTCCAAGTTTTGAAGTAGGAAATTGGTAGTCATTGTTTGCTATCCTATCAAGGTTATCAAATGCTTATTGGGGTGACTTGTCCAGCAAAGTTCCATTTGCTGAAGCATCCAACATCATCTTCGTAGGAGCATTGACACCATTGTTGAAGATCACAACTTGCGTCCAATCGTGAAAACCATGATTTGTACATTTGCGAAGCAGTCCCTTGTATCTATCCCAGCACTCGAACATCTACTCGTCATCAGCTTGATGAAAGGAAGCAATATCATTCCTTAGTTGGGTGTTCATGTTGGGTGGATTATACCGCAGCAAAAAGCTCCAGCATAGGTCTGTCCATGATTTCATCAAGCTAGAAGGTACTCCACTAAGCCACGCCCTTGCTCCATCTCTCAATGAGTATGGGAATAACTTTAATTTCAGCAATCCTCATGCACACCTTGTTGTCGAAAGGAGTTACACACCTCCAGAAAAGCACATATATGCTGCCTTGCATCCTCATGAGGCGCAACACCAAACTGTCCAATAGAGTTCAACATGTTGAATATCACTCGTTTGAGCTCAAAGTGGGCTGCCAGAAACTCAGGAGCTATAATCCCAGGGTTGAGATCATCCAAGATGGGTGCTAAATAATCTCTAATAGTTCTTGGCCGAGCTACAACTCCATCATTGCAAATTGCTGCAACATTTTGATCTGCAGGGTCTTCAACTAGATTTTGAACTCCGTACATGGTTCTTGGAGCACGCCTTCTTTGACGAAATAATCTTTTGATCTCAAGTTCAAAAAGGAAGTAATGGTTCCTCAAGTCTTCTTCAGGTCATGCAAGAGCAAAATACCTGAGAAAAGTAAACACAAACAGCAAATAAATCTATACAAAAACAAAAAATAAAACGGTGCAAAAAAACTAAACTCAAAATAACCAATTGCCAATCCCCGGCAACGGCGCCAAAAACTTGTTGCGTGTTGTGATGTACTATAAATGATACGCAAATAGTGCAAGTATACACATCGAACAAGTAGTAAAGTAATGAGAAAGTATCATCTCCAAAAGGATTGGAGGTATTTCAAGTCAAGCACACAAAACACAAACTGAAAATAAATGTAATAGCAAGTGGGAACAGGTTAAGAAATGCAACAATTGAAATGAAAATTGGACTAAACTGAATAGACTTCGAACATCCTCGCACGTGTGTGAAACTCTCAAATGGGATGATAGGTTGGGTTTATCAAGGAACCCTATGCCTAGCTCTCATGAATGACTAACACCTTCTAGCTTATAACATGCTCGACAGAGTTTACTTATGTGTTTCTAAACTATCTCTAGCCAGAAACCTGACAGCAAGAATGCTACGGCAATACCTCTCAGCGTGAACCCTAGCAAGCTACTTATCGATGAAGCTTTACTCTTTTTAGTCGTTGAAACCCTTTTCTTATCTTTAAGGTGAGTTAGAGTTGTGCCTCTCAGCATCCAACCCCCATTGTCTACGTAGATCTAAGCTCAACTCTCCCGACCATTAAGTTAATCTAAAACCCAAGTAAAGGCTAACTCGCGAGAGCTCTTACAAACTTAAGGCAACAAACAGTAGACAAAGCATGAACAAAACTGGAAAAAAGCTAAAAATATCCATTTAAACTAAAACATAATCATCCAAAACAAACCCAAGCCACTTAGAGTTAGTTTATGGTTGGGCAAACATCATCCATAATCAACCATTTTAAACAGCCCATTCCAAAATAAAAATGCAACAACAAAGAATAGCTAAGAGTGAAGGAAACTCCCAAGCCGCCGTGAACCACCTTAAGCTTGTTGCTTCTCTCAAAACCAGCAAGGTCTTCCCTTTGGAGCTTCAACAATGGATGACACAATGAAGAAGAGGAAGAAGAAGCGTGGCCGCCTCTTTCCTTCTCTCTTTCTTATCTCCTAAAGCACTTTTTTAGCCCCCATTTAATGTAGGTATCTTGTCCTTTATATAGTGGAGGATCCTAGGATTTTGTGCCCTAAATATTCCTTGTATGACCTAAGGAATATTCTCTAGGTCACATGAGTGGCATAGCTGGCTGGTGGAATCACATGTGGGGACTCTCAAAATATATTCTCTTTTTGTCTTTTTTGGACCCATAAATGTCGTCCAGAATGCCGCGGCATTTTTCCTTTTCCCTGCAATGTTCCTTGGCTTACCTGCACATCACTACCTCAAAACAAACCTTCCTCAAGCAGCATCTATTACATAAATAAATAAAAGCAACAAGCAAGCAAAACCATATACAAATGTATGAACTAAATGTGTCCTAAATGCAATGAATTGAGCTTTAAAACAACCAATAACCTAAGTAAAAAGCTATGAAATGTGCACTTTTTACAGGATTAACAGAATGACTGACTTTATCCTCATATTCTTCAACACTCTTTTAGCCTTTGTCAAACTATCATTGTAGTTGATACATCAATGTTCAATGACAAGCTTTCTTGACTAAGGATCCTATTGTTCTTCCAATGTCTGTAAAATTGTTCCCATTTTTGTGGAAGAAATATTATTCCATCATCAATATTCAGAGACAGGCCTTCTTGAGTGGCCTTGAAACTCGAATGAAAACCTTTATATCTCCAGTTGTCTCCCCCAATGTCTATAAAATTGTTCTCATTTTTGTAAGAGTCAGACTATCTTGTGCAGGCATCTCTATTTTCATTTTGAATTCCTTGTATAGGAATCTTTGTGGCACGACTTGTTTCCATCTTGGACGTCTTCATGTATTTCGTGCCTTTTTATGCCTCAAGTTCAAAACTAACCACGGAACGCATCATAGTTCTGACACCCTTTTAAACAAATTTCAAAGTAATGCTAAAAAATCTTTTGCATGTTTTAAGTGATGTCAAACTTATTAATTCTCATTTTAATGCAAGATGCTTATGTGAAATGGGAAAAGGGTTTAATCAAAGAAAGGAAGGCTAAGAAACAAAGTTTTATTAATACTGGGGCAAATAGAAAAGAATTTACAAATATTCAGATATCAATGACCAAAACTTCTCCTGCCGAAACGTTGTGTGATGTCCTGAATGCTTCCCATGCCGAGCAAACTTCAAAAATGGTGACAATGCGAGAAGATATATAATTCATTCATGTCGTGCTCTCTAGAGAATTACCCATCATATCAACTACCTGAGCTGCCCTTTGTGGGTTTTCAACTTAAGTCCTCCTTTGGTTTCAAAATGCCAATTACGAGTTTTCATTTTGAACCCCTTTTTCTTTTTCCTCTTTTCTTCTTTTTTCACTTTTTCTTTTTTTCTTTATTTTTCTTTTTTCTTCATACATAATATAGTTTGACTGAATTCGAGTTTATCGGGCTCTAAAGTTCATCTCTATCCATTTCAGGCAAAATTAACGCTCATCCTAAGAAAACCTTTGTTACAATGTAAGGGCCCTCCCATTTTAGTGCCTATTTTCCTCGAGAATCACTTTGGATTGGTAATTTTTCTTTAACACCAAATTGCCTTCTTGGGATTCTCTTAGGCGAACTTTATTCTCATGTACCCTTATCATCCTTCTTTGGTACATCTGCCTATGACACAATGCCTTCAAACTCTTTTCATGGATTTGATTCAGCTGGTCGTATCTTGCCTAGATCCATTTTGCCTCTTCTAATTTTGTCTCCATTAAGACACGGAGTGAAAAAACCTCTATCTCAATTGGCAATACTTCTTCTACTCCATACACCAACAAAAATGGTGTTGCCCCAGAAGACGTCCGCACCGCAGTTCAGTATGCATATAAGGCAAACGGTAATTTCTCATGCCAATCCTTGTATGTGTCAACCATTTTTGTGACTATCTTCTTAATATTCTTATTTGTAGCCTCCACTGCCCCATTCATCTTTGGGCAATATATTACTGAATTATGATGTTTGACGTTGAACTGCTCACAAACTCTTGTTATCATCTTATTATTTAGATTAGAGGCATTATCGGTAATGATACTTTCAAGTAAGCCATACCGACAAATAATTTCCTTTTTCAAGAATTTGCAAACCGTAGACCTGGTGACATTTGCATATGAGGTTGCTTCAACACACTTTGTGAAATATCCGATGGCTACCAGAATAAATCGATGTCCATTTGATGCTTTTGGATGAATCTGACTGATGACATCGACGCCCTACATGGAAAATGGCCAAGGAGCTGACACAACATGGATTGGTTGAGGAGGTGTATGAACTTTATCAGTATAAATCTGGCATTTGTGGCATTTGTGGGAATAATTGATGCAATCCTCCTCCATAGTCGACCAATAATATCCGAAGCGCATGATTCTTCTGGTCATGGTGAAGCCGCTAGGGTGAGTTCCACAAACTCCCTCATGAGCCTTTTCTAGGATTAGCTGAGCTTTTTTTGCATCCACACATCTCAAAAGAACATGATCTCGACTTCTCTTGTACAAAATTTCCCCATCAAGAACGTACCCTGATACCAATTTCCTGATCATTTTCTTCTCATTCTCGATTGCCTGGTGCGGGTATTCTTTAGATTTTACGTACTGCAAAATGCCGTGGTATCATGGTTGGCCATTTGCTTCTTCTTCCACGTCATAACAATGAGCTGGGGAGTCTAACATTTGCAATTTGATGGGTATCATCCTAGAGCCTTCACTTGCTTTAAACATGGTGGCTAAAGTGGCTAAAGCATCAGCCATCTGGTTATCCTCTCTGGGGAGATACTTAAAGGTGATCTCATCGAATTCTTTGGTTAATTCAAGGACCAACTTGTGATACTCTATCAGCTTTGCATCTTTTGTCTCCTATTCACCCCGTATCTTATAGATAACCAGCGCCGAATCTCCAAAAACTTTCAGATTGTGTATCTTCCTTTTGATGGCCTCCCTTAGCCCTAATATGCACACCTCATATCCTGACATATTATTGGTGCAGAAAATTTTCAAACGACTAGTGAAAGGGTAGTAATTCCCTTCTAGTGAAACCAAAACTACCCCAATTTCACGTCCTAAAGCATTTGCAGCACCATCGAAGTTCGAGAACCATGATTTTATTGGAGCCTCAACATCTTCTGAAATACAAATCGACTCTTCGTCAGGAAAATTAAAGTTTAATGCTTTATAGTCATAACAGGCGCGGCTTGCCAAAAAGTTAGCTATAGCACTCCCCTTTACTGTTGCCTGGCTTACATATTGGATATCAAATTCTGACAGTAACATTTGCCAACACGCTAATCTCCCCGACAGGGCTGGAGCTTCCATCATGAACTTTAAAGGATCTGATTTTGAAATTAGCCATGTAGTGCGATATAACATATACTGCATGAGTCTCTTAGTTGTCCATACCAAAGTGCAACATAGCTTCTCTATTGAGGAGTATCTGGTCTAGCAGTCGGTGAACTTCTTGCTCAGGTAATATATTTCCTTTTCTTTCTTTCTTGTTTCATCATGTTGCCCCGGCATACAACCCCTTAAATGTTTCTCTAGTGACTTGGCTTTGCCAGGTGTAGGTAATATGACCTTGTCATTCATTCTCGTGTGTCTCCAAGCATCATAGTCAGGAGTAAACATGCAATGACTGTCAAACTCAGGCTTCAAGTAATAACAATCGTTCCATGAGTCACTAATTGTTTGTAGCTTCTGCCTGAACTCTCCCTGGAACTCGAACTCCGACAAATTAAGATTAGTAGTGAATGGGATGAACTACCGAGAACCATATTGTCGAGACACTAGCAAAGGAGCACATCCAATCCCTCCCCACAAACCTAACAACATCAGGAAATTGAAATCTCCACATTTTTATAAGATCTTAGCATGACCCATTCAAGGAACCCTTCATCTAAGGTCTTCATCACGGCAGCTTTTGAAAATATCGATCCACTTACTTTCTTGACAACTGGCCAATCTTTTGCCAAGAATTCACGAAGAGGTGAGAAGTTTGGGGACAATACATTTGACAAAGTCAGATTTGGAGCATACCCTCCAAAGCGCACACCCTCAATCTTTCGACACGCATTTAGGGATATGAAAGTTTCAGCTAGCACGGCATGCACTAGATTTACTCCCATTTTTCGTTGCTCAAAGAAATCAAGCAATGCTACATCGATGTTCCCTAGAACCTTTGGGAAAATGACCAAGCCGTAGATTGCAATTGCCAGAAGATTTGTTATTTTCTCTTTATCTGGGTGAACTGGGATTATGTTTCTGGTGCTTGACCAAGGAAAGGAGAAACTACCACCTCTTTTTCGTATCAGCCCTTTGGCTCAACCTTCACCCATGCCAACAAAACATTGAAGTCTTGAGTGCGGGTTTCCATTTTCGGGAGACTTAGCATAGACCCAATTCTTCTTTACTTGGCGTAGGTTGAACAAAGCCAAGTATTCTTCAAATGTGGGCATCATGTGTAACACCCCCTTCCCAGTCTAGTAGAGAACCGGGTCGAAAAGTGTTATCGGGAAAACAGGTTCAGAATTTCAGAGACGGACTCAGGATTTGGGATTTATTTGGAAGGTCCTATTAATCATTCTTAAGGCTTAGAAAACTTATTTGTTACTAATCTTATTAGAAATTTGGTTTAATTTAAACTTTTTTAAACTAAAAGGACTAAATTATAAACTTTATAAATTAGGGATCCTAATCCGAATTCTTTTTTACCAACTTGTAATTAAACCTACCAATTATTAATCTGTGAAGTTTCGTTACTATCAGATGTCATTTACCTAATCAATTAAACTATATGACTTAGTGACCATTTTATAAACTATCCAAAACTTCTCTTTCTTCTTTTTAACAGAATTAACTAACACCGTATCGATACCCTAGGGGCCATATCGATGCGTTAAGCCTTAATTTCAGATTTACAAATTCAAAGGACGTCAAGCCCGTACCGATATAGCTAAGCCCGTATTGAAACTAGTTGACTGCGTCGACCTCGTATCGATATGGTATAAGACTGTATCGATACCATTTTCCATCCCAAATTCTAGTGACAAAAATCTATACCGATACGCCCAAGCCGTATCGATACACCCTGTTTGACCAATATTGACAAGACCATTTATGCAACGGTCGTATCTATACGCCATCACCCGTATCGATACCCCCTGACCTGTAATGATAGATTTTTGTTGGTTTTTATTCTATTTACCCATCCAAATAATATTCAAATTTTACCAGCAACTTTAAAAACAATATCTCTAATCGTGTGTCAAATTTCAAGGCATTTCGAATTTGTTTACTACGATTTTACCAAATAGGGCTCTTAAGCTCATTTTAGTCTATTTAGCCATTTCCAAACATACCATTATACTCATACCACACCTAGTTACTATTAGGCTTACACAACCACATCAAAATAAGTTACTACAACACATCTAAACCTTATGCCACCTTACTAGGAGTTCGGAAACAAAAGTAAACATATATATAGCTTGCGGAAGTGACTTGCAACCGGGAGATTACAGGATCAGAGTTTGGAAATATCAAGACCCTAAAATGCATGAGACACACACATGTTAGGCTTACATAGCTTAGTGAGGTAGTCATAACAACATAAACAATAACAATACATAAATGGCATGCTATGAACATGAATGGCATATTGGCATACTTAATTATCATAAACATATTCTTCTAATCAAAAGGTCTCATGCTTAGGCCATTTATCAAAAGTGCACATAATCATAATGAAGCATATACACATTTAAATTCCCTTGGACAATGTAACAAGTGGATACGCGGATTCCCCTTTACACCACACATATATCAGAAAATAGGTCGTAGCCACACATAACTGAAAATAGGTTGTATCCTTGAGCCATAGCTCCGGATAGTATCTTTACAAAATCCATCCTTATCTCCCCCACATATAGGCTGTAGCCCCAGACCGTAGTCCAATCCCTTACTTATACGAGCTCAAATAACCCTATGGCATGCCACATGTATCCAAAACTCACAAATGTCCAAGGTTACACATATTTCATCATATAACTTACCTTTATGCCCATAGGCCATAGCATACCGGAATCGGAATTGAGCCTTATCTCCACAACATATCATAGCACGATCATATCATATCGGAATCATATCACATCATAATCATAACATATTCGTATCAAATTTAGCAAACCATATCATGTTTTTCTTACAACAATTTCACATATAAAGTGTCTCGATTATCACATATTTGCTTATAGAACATCAACCATATCAAAGGCTTACCATGCTCACCTTTAGCATCCACACGAACATTGCACTACTTCAGCCTTTAGCAACATACATATTAACATGAAAATTGTAAAACAAATGCAACGGGTTGGCTCCGCGCCAATCCCTTGACACGACTACACTCACCTTGATTACGGGATTCTTGGATTACAATTTCGTTGTGCCTAGCTTCCTTTGGAGATGACAAGGGTCCTTCTCCACTATTCGAGCTAGCACAAAATTAGGAGTTGCATTAGAATTCAATTTAAGGATTCGGAAACATAATTCAAACTTACTAAAACTTGTAGGCAACACCAGAATATCGAGATTAACTTCCTAAATCATGAGCTTTCCTTGAACATTAAAAACCTAGTTTCAAAATTAAACCTCAACGAATAATGGAATCAACAAATTGATATAGGGGTTTTACTCACCGAGTTGTGGAGAGAGAAATGGAGGTTGAACAAATGACAAAGATGGAACTGAAGTGCTTGCTTAAGCTTGAGCTTGAAGAGAGAAATAGAGGTGTGAGCTTATTTAAAGCAAAGGTAGAGTTTTTAGTTCCTGGAGAACATATCAAGGAAGAAAGCTTTCTTTCTTTAAAAATTCTTAAGAGCCAACCTTAATTATTTCCCACCTATATAGCAACCAATAGGAAGCTTACCTTTCCTCAAGGGTTTACTAAACCCAATTAAATTACTTTTCTTCCTTTCATTCAATTGTCAATTGGATGACAGTTAGTCATCTTTTCTGATGACTTTTACGTGGGGAACGCCAAGCAAGGAGGTGAGTAAGCACCTTGCTTAAATTTCCTTTAATTTGGGATTCAAAAAGATTCAAAAATAGGGGACCTGTATCGATACGCTCATGACCGTATCAATATGCTCATGCCAAAACTGGTAAGTTAGTTATTGGCAGTTGGGTTGTATCAATACTGGCTTGACTGCATCGATACGCCTAGCTGAGAATTTGCATTTTTGGCTTTGAATTTCGTACAAGGAAGTTCATTCACTCAAATAGGACCAAAATGTAAATTCATTATACAAGAGGGGTACAAAGGTCAATCATTACAAACTTTTAACACATCAGATTCAAAATTTCTGATCACCAGAAACTACTTTCGAGTAGGCCAGTTTTTGTGATATGACAACTCTCCCCCTTAAGAAAATTTGTGCTCAAATTTTCACATCAAGCAAAGAGGTGAGGATATTGCTTATGCATGGTTTCTTCAGGTTCCCACGTTACCTCTTCAACCGAGTGGCTTCTCCAAAGAACTTTCACTAAGGGCACCAACTTGTTACGAAGCCTTTTGACTTCTCGTGCGAGGATCTGCACAGGTTCTTCCTCGTATGTTAGATTAGACTAAATTTCCACAGTCTCTGGCTCGATTACATGAGAAGGATCTGACCGGTATTTCCGCAGCATAGACACATGGAAGACATTATGAATCTGACTTAACTCCTTAGGGAGAGCTAGCCGATAAGTAATATGTCCAAATTTCTATATCACCTTGAACGGACCAATGAAACGAGGACTTAGTTTCCCCTTTTTTGCCAAAACGAATGACCTTCTTCCACGGAGACACTTTGAGAAAGGCCTTATCACCGACCTCGTACTGAATATCTCTTCTCTTTAGATCAGCATAGGACTTCTGTCAGTCGAACGCTGCTTTGAGCCGATCGCAGATAATGGTCACCCTTTCTTCAGTTTCCCAAAGTAAATCAAGGCCTAACATCTTGCCTTCACCGAGTTTGGTCCAACAAAGAGGAGTTCTACATCTCCTTCCATATAGAGCCATTTGAATCGAGGCTTGATAACTGTTATTGCATGCGAACTCGACTAAGGGTAAGGATTTCTCCTACGTATCCCCAAAGTTGATAACACAAGCTCAGAGCATATCTTCTAGAATCTACAAGGAAGAATCGAAATTGGTACAAAACACTTATACATACTAATCCAGAAAGACATCAGGTTACCTGTATAACCCTTTCGAGTAGGCCATCGATTTGAGGATGGAATGCAGTGCTTAGGAGCACTTGCATTCCCAAAGCCTCATATAAGGTCCTTTAAAACCGTGCTGCGAACCAAGGGTCACGATCGGAGATAATGGATACTAGGACTCCGTGTAAACGAATGACTTCACGGATGTACAACTCCACAAGCTTAGGCAAACTGTATCCATTCTTACCGGAAGGAAATGAGTAGATTTGGTGAATTGGTCCACCACAACCCAGATAGCATCATTCTTCTTCGAAGTCGTTGGCAAACCATTTACAAAGTCCATCATAATGAACTCACATTTCTACTGTGGAAGCTCGATAGGCTGCAGAAGGCCAGTAGGCACCTTGTGCTCGGCTTTGACTCGTTGGCAAGTCAAGCACTTAGCCACGAAGTTCGTGATCCCATTCTTTATACCGGACCACAAATATAGCTCTTTTAGATCTTTGTACATCTTGATAGCTCCGGGATAAATGGGGAAAGGGCTAGAATGAGCTTCACTAAGAATTTGATTTCGAAGATCATCATCATCAGAAACACAGATACGGTTGCGAAAACACAACAAGCCTTCAGAATTCATGGCAAAGTCAGGATCTATGTTATCATTAATCTTAGCAATGCGAGGTTGCAATTCCTCATCGGTTTCTTGGAGTGCTTTAATTCGAGACATAATAGTTGATTGAACTCTCAGTTCTGCCAACAACTTGCCATGCTTCTTGAGTCAAAAATGAGCATTCAAACATCTCGGAGAGGGAGTGGGCTTCCAACTTAAAGTGTCAGCCACAATATTGGCCTTACTAGGATGGTAATCAATGACCAAATTATAGTCTTTCAAAAGCTCCATCCACCGACATTGACGGAGATTCAACTCTTTCTGAGTCAAAAGATACTTCAAACTTTTGTGATCAGTGTACAAATAACACTTCTCACCATAAATGTAGTGCCTCCAGATCTTCAAGGCAAACACAACGACGACCAACTCCAAATTATGTGTCGGATAGTTTAGCTCGTGTGGTTTGAGATGACGTGAGGCATAAGCTATGACTTTGCCTTCTTGCATCAGTACACAGCCTAATCCTAGGTGGGATGCATCACTATACACAGTGAAGTCTTTACCCGACTCGGGTTGCACCAAAATAGGAGCATGAGTAAAGGCCTGCTTAAGCTGATCAAAACTCTTTTGTTGATCCATTGTCTATACAAAGGGAGTTTCCTTATGGAGAAGCTTCGTTAAGGGTGCAGCAATCAATGAGAACCCTTTAACAAATCTACGGTAGTAGCCTGCAAGGTCCAGAAAACTACAAATTTCTCCAACATTCTTCGGAGGAATCCAATCAAAGATTGTTTGAACCTTCTTTAGGACAACTTGGATTCCTACAGAAGAGATCACATGGCCAAGAAAAGATACTTCGGATAGCCAGAATTCACATTTGCTTAACTTGGCATATAGTTGCTTCTCTCAGAGAGTCTGAAGCACAATCTGAAGATTTTCTTCATGAGTAACAGCATCTTTCGGATAAATTAGAATGTCATCTTTGAACACCACCACGAACTTATCTACGTAAGGTCGGAACACACGGTTCATCAAACCTATGAAGGTTGTAGGTGCATTCATAAGCCCAAATGGCATTATTAAGAATTTATAGTGGTCATATCTAGTTCGAAAGGTAGTCTTTGGAACATCATACTCCTTCACTAGCATTTGATAGTACCCAGATCGAAGGTGTATCTTTGAGAAGACAGAAGCATCTTTCAATTGATCAAAAAGATCGTCGATTCTCAGTAACAGATACTTATTCTTGATTGTCACCTTGTTCAACTAACGATAGTCAATGCATAAGCGCATCGATCCATCTTTCTTCTTAAAAAACAAAACCAGTGCTCCCTAAGGTGAGGAACTCGATCGGATGAATCCCTTGTCCAAAAGGTCTTGGATCTGGGCTTTTAGCTCTCTTAACTCTACTGGGTCATTCTATACGGAGTAATAGAGACCAGAGTAGTCCAAGGTTGCACTTCTATCCCGAATACCACTTCTCGTGTGGGAGGGAGTCTCGGAAGCTCATCAGGGAACACATCGGAAACTCTTTCACTACAGGCACATTCTCAAGCTTTGGATCTTCTTTAGATCCTATGGCACACATAAGAGTCTTCTTAGGCTCGGGTATGGATTTCATCAAGGTTATACTCTCCATACCGAGTCCACAAAAATACAATTTCTTCTTTGAACAATCAACCCACGCTTGATGTTCCGCTAGCCAATCGAGGCCTAATATGAGATCAAACTCTCGAAAGGGCAAGGCCATCAAATTAGCTAGAAACTGGATCCCTTGGATCCTCAAAGGAAAAGCTTTACAAATCCATCGAATAACCATATTATCTCCTAACAAATTAGAGACAACCACCTTGGAAGCAACAAGTTCAAATTCTAAAGCATACTTAGCAATCAAAGGTTCACTAATGAAAGAATGTGTGGAGCCCGGATCTATTAAAGCATAAACAAGATCATAACATAATTTCATCATACCTGCAATCACATCAGGATCATTCTCATGTTCTCAACCTCGTACATGATACATCTGGGCCAAAGTCTGAGGATCACAGCCAATTGAAGGGGTACTGGTGTTGCGAGGTCTCCCCACGGATCCAGATGGCATATGTTTTGCTCTTCTTCCCTTACTAGGAATATTCTGAGAAGCCACGGTACTATAGGCATTTGGATTCTATGAACACTGTCTGATAAAACGGCCAGATTCATCGCAGAGATAGCACGATCCAGATTGTCTACGGTGATGCCCAAAGTGCCTCCTTTGACATAAGTTGCATAAGAGAATCTAGGAACCCTTCGCAGAACTGCCAGTACTATCGATGAAAGTCATACGAGCAATAGATGTTCCTGTAGATTGGAACTATGGCACATAACCCGACCTAGGTAGCTGATGGAAGGTAGCAGTCTTTTGATCCCACTGTCTACCCTTCTTTTGAGGCACATGAGGTTTGGAATCATCTCAAAATCTCTTTTCAGACCGGGCTTGGTTACCTTTTCTTCTTTAATAAGCCTTTTGGGAGGCTTCAGTAGCGATGGCTCAGTTGACCAGAGTCTGAAAGTCCTCTATCTCCAAAGCAACAAAGAGAAGACGTAATTCATCACACAAGCCATCTATGAACATCTGACACTTCTCCTTCTCTGTGTGGATTATCTCATTACCATATCTTGCATATTTGCAGAAGTTGTAGATGTATTTTCTACGGGTCTTCCCCCTTATCTTAGATGGAGGAATCTCTTACCCCTTTTAGAGATATAATGGTCACTGATGTACTTTTTGCGAAACTCCTGAATAAAGAAGTCCCACGTAACTCGGTGTTTGGTCACGGTGAGTGTCACAGTATCCACTAGCTCTAGGCTTCCTCAGCGTTCAAGGCCAAGGCACATTCTAGCTTGTGCTCCTCAGGGCACTTTATTTGTTTATTCAGCATTTTCAAAGTATTCTCCGGCCAGTATTCTGCGATTATCCAAGTCCTGGCCGGTGAAAGTATAAACCGGATACTACTTGAGCTTATCAATAGGAGCTCTCGATACAGGAAAAGGTGCTTTAGCAGGCTGGGGGAGTGGTTCTTGTCAGAGTCACACAACCATTTGCTTGATCATGTTGGACATTGACATAAGGTACTCCTGTTGAGCTGCAGGCATCGAAGGAGGATGAGGTGGATCATTCTTCCCAACTTGTTTAGGCCTGGCTTCATCCCTCCGATTATCCCCCTCAATCGAGAAGGAACCGGGGTTTGGTTTATTAACAGCGCGTCTATCAGTAGGCATCGACATTTTCAGATCTAATCATACAGAAAGATTGAATCATGTAAGATGCAAGTCACAAATAACATATACAAATAACTCTTAGGTGGTATAAGTACATACGAACTCGTAATGGGCTTCAGTTTAGTCCTAGAATCGACTAAACCTAGGCTCTGATACCATAAATGTAACACCCCATTCCCGGTCTGGTGGAGAACCAAGTCGAAAAGCGATATCGGGAAAATAGATTCGAAATTTTAGAGATGGACTCGAGATTCGGGATTTATTTGGAAGGTCTTATTAATCATTCTTAAGGCTTAGCAAACTTATTTGTTACTAATCTTATCAGAAATTTGGGTCAATTTAAACTTTTTTAAACTAAAAGGACTAAGTCGTAAACTTTACAAATTAGCGATCCTAATCCGAATTCTTTATTACCAACTTGTAATTAAACCTACCAATTTTTAATCTATGAAGTTTCTTTACTATCAGATATCATTTACCTAATCAATTAAACTATATGACTTAGTGGCCATTTTATAAAATATCCAAAACTTCTCTTTATTCTTTTTAATAGAATTAACAAACACCGTATTAATACCCTAGGGGCCTTATCGATATGCAAAGCCTTAATTTCAGATTTTCAGATTCAAATAACATCAAGCCCGTACCGATACAGCTAAGCCTGTATCGATACCAGTTTACCTCGTATCGATACGCTATAAGATCGTGTCGACACCATTTTCCACCCCAAATTCTAGTGACCAAAATCCGTACTGATACACCCAAACCGTATCGATACACCCTGTTTTACCAATATTGACCAGACCATTTATGCAAGGGCCGTATCGATACGCCATCACCTGTATCGATACCCCCTGACCTGTAATGACAGATTTTTGCTAGTTTTTGTTCGATTTACCCATCCAAACAATATTCAAATTTTACCAAATTTTACCAGCAACTTTAAAAACATAATCACTAATCGTGTGTCAAATTTCAAGGCATTTTGAATTTGTTTACTATGATTTTACCAAATAGGGCTCTTAAGCTCATTTTAGTCTATTTAGCCATTTCCAAACATACCATTATACTCATACCACACCTAGTTACTATTAGGCTTACACAACCACATCAAAATAAGTTACTACAACACATCTAAACCTTATGCCACCTTACTAGGAGTTTAGAAACAGAAGTAAACATACATATAGCTTGCGAAAGTGACTTGCAACCGGGAGATTACACGATCGGAGTTTGGAAATCTCAAGACCCCAAAATGCATGAGACACACACATGTTAGGCTTACATAGCCTAGTGAGGTAGTCATAACAACATAAACAATAACAATACATAAATGGCATGTTATGAACATGAATCCCGTTTCACATGAATGGCATATAGCTTGCGAAAGTGACTTGCAACCGGGAGATTACACGATCAGAGTTTTGAAATCTCAAGACCCTAAAATGCATGAGACACGCACATGTTAGCCTTATATAGCCTAGTGAGGTAGTCATAACAACATAAACAATAATAATACATAAATGGCATGTTATGAACATGAATGGCATATTGGCATACTTAATTATCATAATCGTATTCTTCTAATCACAAGGTTCATGCTTAGGCCATTTATCATAAGTTCACATAATCATAATGAAGTATATACGCATTTAAATTCACTTGGACAATGTAACAAGTGGATACGCAGATTCCCCTTTACACCACACATATATCGAAAAATAGGTCGTAGCCACACATAACGAAAAATAGGATGTAGCCTTGAGCCGTAGCTCTGGATAGTATCCCTAACACAATCTATCCTTATCTCTCCCACATATAGGCCATAGTCTCTGACCGTAGTCCAATCCCTTACTTATACGAGCTCAAATAACCCTATGGGATGCCAATTGTATCCAAAACTCACAAATGTCCAAGGTTACACATATTTCATCATATAACTTACCTTTATGCTCGTAGGCCATAGCATATCGGAATCAGAATTGAGCCTTAGCTCCATAACATATCATAGCACGATCATATCATATCGGAATCATATCATATCATAATTATAACATATTCGTATCAAATTTAGCAAATCATATCATGTTTTTCTTACAACAATTTCACATATAACGTGTCTCGATTATCACATATTTGCTTATAGAACATCAACCATATCAAAGGCTTACCCTACTCACCTTTAGCATCCACACGAACATTGCTCTACTTGATCCTTTAGCAAGATACATATTAACATGAAAATCACAAACCAAATGCAACGGGTTGGCTCTGTGCCAATCCCTTAACACGACTACACTCACCTTGATTACGGGATTATTGGATTATAATTTCTTTGTGTCTAGCTTCCTTTGGAGATGAAAAAGGGTCATTCTCCACTATTCTAGCTAGCACAAAATTAGGAGTTGCATTAGTATTCAATTTAAGGATTCGGAAACATATTTCAAACTTACTAAAACTTGTAGGCAACACCAGAATATCAAGATTAACTTCCTAAATCTTGGGCTTTCCTTGAACATTAAAAACCTAGTTTTGAAATTAAACCTCGACAAATGATGGAATCAACAAATCGATATAGGGGTTTTACTCAACGAGTTGTGGGCTTTTAAATGAAGTATCGAGGTTGAACAAAGGATAAAGATGGAACCGAGGTGCTTGCTTAAGCTTGAGCTTGAAGATGGAAATGGAGGTGTGAGCTTATTCAAAGCAAAGGTAGAGTTTTTAGTTTCGGGAGAACATAGCAAGGAAGAAAGCTTTCTTTCTTTAAAAATTCCTAAGAGCCAACCTTAATTATTTCCCACCTATATAGCAACCAATAAGAAGCTTACCCTTCCTCAGGGGTTTGCTAAACCCAATTAAATTACTTTTCTTCTTTTCATTCAATTGTCAATTGGATGACAATTAGTCATCTTTTCTGATGACTTTCACTTGGGAAAGGCCAAGCAAGGAGGTGAGTAAGCATCTTGCTTCAATTTCCTTTAATTTGGGCTTCAAACAGATTCGAAATAGGGGACCCGTATCGATACGCTCATGACCGTATCAATACGCTCATGCCAAAGTAGGTATGTTAGTTATTGGCAATTAGGTTGTATTGATACTGGCTTGACCATATCGATGCGCCTAGCTCAGAATTTGCATTTTTCACTTTAAATTCCATCCAATGAAGTTCATTCACTCAAATAAGACCAAAATGTAACTTCATTATACAAGAGGGGTGCAAAAGTTAATCATTACAAACTTTTAACACGTCGGATTCAAAATTTTTGATCACCGAAACCTACTTCCGACTAGGCTGGTTTTCGAGATGTGACATCATGTCCTCTCTATTGAAGGTAAATAAGCAATACCATGGATTCCAGAACTGAACCAAAGCCTACAGGAACTACTCATCGACCTTTATATACAATAGATATGCTATGTCTCCGTAGGTTTCACAGAACAACTGCTTGGTCTCATAGTCAAAGTGCTCCCATATTTTCTGCAGCTCCTGCACATCATTCTGCTTAATGCTGATATGGGCATATTCTGAAGTTTCTGTTTCATGATCAGCTCTCGAACTGTCCCTAAACATTCGTTGATTAACTTCAGACCAGTGATGAACCTTTGCATTCTCTTCTTTTAATTTCAGGACCCTTCCATCCATGGTAACAACCTTTCTAACTGAGCATATATTTTAAAGAACCAAAGCCCTTCTTGAAATGGCATGATGATGCAAAATTAGACATGCAAAACAAAAACAAAAAAAGGAAAAGATTAGATAATAGAAAACAAAAGGACCCAAAATAATTTCATTGCATAAACAACTCTGGGCATGCATTTCAACACTCCAGGACATGTCTCCACGGATTATCTTTGTGAAAAGATTTTGACTAAATTAAAAAAACCTGAGTTTTCTACATGGCTCTAATAGGGTAGGTTTTAGATTCTCAAACTTGGTTTGGTCCTAAAAAGGTACCCGAGTTGTCCTTGTTGTCCCCTACTAGGGGTAGCAAGACCCTTGGTTCTCACCCATTATAGGCTTCAAGCGAACCAAGTTCAACTCAGGAGAACTCACTTCCTATGTCTTCTCGAATGATCGATATCCTTACGAAGACATAAGGCATATGAGTCCCGAAGGTACTTGCTAGGCTCATACAGATAATCAGTATTCTGACATGAGCAAAGCATTTTCCCCTCACATAAACAATTGGGACGAAGCTCGGGTATAGAGCTTTTGAACAATTTAGAATGCGTAAAGTAGAATTATATTCATTAAACGAACGAATAAATTGAAAATTTGTGAACTCACAAATTTTATCTTTTTAAAAAAAATTGAAATCAATTTGTGGCTTGACCCTCTTTTTTCTTTTTATTTAAAAACAAAAATTCCCCAGCAGAGTCTCCAAGCTGTCGCAACCCTCTTTTTTAGGGAGGCCCGACATTTTGAAAACTAAACTAAAACACACGGAGACGCCACCAATCTTTTTGGAAAAAAAGTGTGATTGGATCACTTTTAAAACGATTTATTTTAATAAAACGATTTATTTATTAAAACAACATTTTTGATCTATGGAAACTAGAAAACAGGTTTGGGGGTCAGTTACGAGTGGGGAAGGGCTAGCACCCCCACCACGCACAAAATTTGGTACCTTATTGATTTCAAAAAGTATTTTCAAAACTGGAATTTGCAAGTTCACAAGATTTTGATTTACTCATCTGTTTTATGAATATAAATATATTTTAACGGCCTTATCGCCCGGAAAATAAACTCCAATCACCGCTAACACTCCTAGCGCTAACCTATCATTTTCGTTTGGTAAGACACCATATTAATTAGTTTTCACTTTTTTACAAACCCACAAAAATAATTAAATGAGTTATAACCTTTAAATTAAAACCTAATTAGTGGTTAATAACCTAAAATTGTCTACATTAATTTTAACTATTAGGGCTTAAATAAAGTTAAGTGTGGTTTATTAAGAATGAAGAAAATTTTACTTCAATGACGTCTCTAATCTAAGCTTATTAAGGAACATATTCCTAGTGTTTTAGCAAACACATATGTACATGAAAAATGAAGCAATTAGAATAATTAAATTAAATAACTACTAAACTTTAAAATAAAGGAAAAGGGGAATTAGCTTTTATTTTTTAAAAATAAAATCTGAATTAGGGACTAAATTGAAAGAAAATAAAATATGAAGGTTAAAATAAAATGAAAAGTGAAATTTGGTGGCCAATTTAGAAGAAAAATGATGAAATTGAAATATTGGAAAACTGGGGAGCCGCGATGAAAGACCCAGAAAACAAGGGCGCGGGTTGAAGAGTGGATATGGGTCGGGTCTCGAGTTGGCATATATATCAATTATCAGAAACAAAAAAACATTTCCCACCCACTCTCAAAATGGATCAAACCAACTTTCCTTCAAATTCTCTGAACTATTCTTCGTTTTCTTCATGAACTGAAGAGCACGATGAACATTTGTCGTGCCGGCCGCCGTTGTCGGCGGTGAAATTTCCCAGAAAGTTTATCTTTTTCCAAAATTCGTTGAGCCCCAATTCATATTTTTCCATTGGAGCCTTGATCGAAACCGAAATACACATTAGTGCTATACAAATAGAGGTAAAAAGCCATCCATTTTCTTTATTTAAATTTGAAATATAATAACAGAAGAAGAAATTACCAAAAATATGCAGCTTTCTTTATTTCTCTGAAATTGCTTACAACTTTGCTCGCTACACTTTGAAATCTGAATGCTAATTATGTATACTTTCTATCTACTGTTACTATGAATTGTTACGTGTGTCTGTATGATAATTGATGATTTTTACATAGAATTACATAGGGTTTATATAGTTACAAGAATGCTTGATTTACAAGAGTGAATCCCTGATGTTTTCCCCTGGATTGTCTCTAATTTGATTCAGATTGAGCCGGATTGTAGCCATGGCTTCAATTTAGGGATTAGGTCCTTTGACTTTGCTGTTATCTTGGAATTTAACCCTTCTTGTTTCCTTTTTGCATGTTTCTGGTAACGCCGACGAGGAGTGGTTCACGGCAGAAATAGCAAGGCCTCCATCGGAGAAGACGAAACAGCTGGAGGAAGCTTGAAGGTCAGGCACGTAGCTGCCACACATGAGTGGAGATCTGCGTGCCCTGCTTTGGAGCGATCTGGGCCATTAGATCTCATCTAGATCTAATGTTGGGAGATGAGGCGCTTATTCTTCTCCAGCAAGCGTGATCTTTTTCGTTGGATCAATCCCCTGATCCAATGGTTGTCCTTCGGTTGCGCAAGAAACAAAGAATGAAGATTAGGGTTCTTTTCAGTAGAATCGAGCCAAACAGGCCCTTAATATGTATATATTTTTAAACAAATTTAGTGTAATGGGCTTTATTTAATAGACTCTTGTAATTATTTTTAGTTTAAATACCAATGGACCTTTCATATTTTTGGATTTTGACAGCTATACTAATTATACTAACTAACAAAAACAATAAAAAACTATACATAATAAAAACAAAATCTAACATAATTTTAAGTGAAAATTTAGTGACAACACCGGTGACAAAGGACCGTCGTGAACGATGGCCGGAGCTCATGCAAGAAGGCCAAAAGGTTCGGTTTTAGGTCCTTAGGTTGGCTCTAAGGCTGGTTTTTCCTAAATCTCACCCAAATAGCACAGATCTTCTTAAAGTCTAATTTTTTACCTTGTTTCGATTTGATTTTCCTTCGATTTTATCCCCTTATTTTGTATTTTTGGTTCGATCTTAGTTTTGAATTGTCTCTCTAATCCCCTATTTTTTGGTCGAACTCCCTTTTAGAGGGTTTCAAATCTGTGTGAGGTGGAAAGCCAAGGACAGCTGGATGCATATGGAAATTGGTCTTGAGCGGTAATGGCAGAAGGGATAAAGATGAAGGTTTAAAATGATGGGTAGGGTAGTGGTAGTGGAAAAAGGTAATTTTTTGGGTAGGGCAGTGGCAATTAGGATTCGAATATGGGTTAATGTAGGATTCAATGGTGGTGTCGGCAGTTACTGTTGGAGCCGGCGAAGCTGGCGGCAGCATGTCTCAGGACGACGGCGGCTACGGGCTATGGCGGCGGCTAATGGTTGAGGATAGAAATAGCTAGGGTTTTGTGTGTATTAGGGTTCTAGAAAATGGGTTGTTGGGCTCGGGTTTTATGGGTATGGGTTATATGGATTAATGAAATAGGTCTGATGGGCCTAGTTTTATTGTTTGTTGGATTAGAATATATGGGCTGAAAGGCCCGGACGAAATGGGTTACTACAATCGTGAGTGACATATTTTGATATAGTCAAATGTGTGTCGTAACTGACTACTCTATAAAGAATGGTACTGGATATATCACAATCTATGTTGTGGGATATGGTTGATCAATATCGGATTTGTCCCTCCTACGTAATAGGAGTAATATCGTAGGCCACTTGATTGAGTGAGACTAGAAATTCATGGTCATGCTCGAATAAGTTGATATGAGATATCATAGTTATTCGTTTATAATAGTCTACTCAAGATATCAAGAAATATTAAATGGACTATACAAGTGTGACTATTCCATGACTTCTGTCCAATCTAGATATAAAGGGAAAAAGGATGTAATACATGAAAAAGAGTTAATCACAAAAAAATTATGTCGAATCATGATTTCTTGTAACTTAGGTGACAATGATATATTGCTAGATGTCACTCATTGTTTGTAATATTGGAAATGTTCTAATATTTACTACTAACGTTACATGAACCTACAGGGTCACACCTAAGGTTGAAATGAGCATATATTAAACGGATTATATATGTACAAATTTGTTGTACACGAATTTAGTTAAATTAATATATATTTGATATATATATAATTTAACTATTGGATAAATATTAAAAGAAGATAATTATTGTAATTATGACTCTTTTAATATATATAAATAATATAATTTGATTTAAATTAATATATATTGAAATCCTAATTAAAGTTGAATTAAGAATTATATATATTAATATATATATATATATTAAAAAATCCTAATTAGTAGAATTGGAATTATATATATTGAAATCCTAATTAAAGTTGAATTGAGATTATATATACATAATATATATATATTGAAATCTTAATTAAGTTGAATTGAGATTTTATATATTTAATATATATATATATTTGTAATTCTAATTAAAGTTAAATTAGGATTATATATATTAATATATATATATATATTGAAATCCTAATATGAGTTGAATTAGGATTTCAAATGCTATATAAAGGCATGAGAGATCTAGCAATCATTAATGCTTTTAGAAAATCCCTCTAAATAATTTAGAGGGTTTTATATTTTTGTTTCAATTGGGTGAACTACGTAGAGGTCGGAGCGTTATCGTTGTGGCTTAGTAATCAACATTGTGGAATCGTGATTGGATATCTATCTCCTCCAAATTCAGAATTTCATATTTTAAACAGGTAATTCTTCACCATTATTCACTTTGATTCTTTCCTCGTACATGGATCTCTGGTAGTAATCGCCAGATAATTTTTTCGCTATGCCATGGGGTGTACCGGCGTGACACAACATTGGTATCAGAGCCACTTGTACGATACGGATTTGGGTTTTAATTACTTGGGTGATGTAATTGTATGAGATACATGTTATTTTTTAATTTATTTAGCGAATATATGATATTTGTTCGAGCAAATCTATTCAATCATAGTTAATCTATTAATCTAGTTAAAAGATGTTCCTAAGATCGATGATCAAGAGTTAATCATCAGGATCTTTGTCGATGGGGTTTGAAATATTATATGTTAATTGTTAAAATATTCAAAATATAGTTTTAGGGTTTTAGATGTTAAGTGTTAACATACGCGGATTATAGTTATATATTAGACTAGTGGTTAGTCTATAGATTTTGTGCGGGGAAGTAACAAGAGTTGTTTCAGTAAAAATCTCATGGATTTTAAAATCCTGAAAAACACGATAATGTTGATAAAAATTATCAAATCGTGAGGTTTTTACACAGTAAAAATATCATGGTTTTACACGCTAACCAAGCAGCAGCAACCCCGCCAGCGGCTACGAGGCCGTCAGAACCTCGCAAGGGGCTTGACACATGCATAAGAACAATCTGGCAAGACTTTAATAATAAACCACATCATTATTATGTTTGATATGCACGATGTTTGGAATGCATGCTTATAGTCCAGTAGCCCATTTAGTTTTATTTATAAGGTTTTATAAATACGGCCTGCTTGTCGTGCCTTTCTCTACTTCTATTGTAATTCTCTTCTCATTTTACTCCCTCGTATTTAAAACGAGTTTCTGAAATTGTAATCTATACGAAGAAGCATAGACCAGAGGAACAGAAGTATGGGCTGACAGAAAGATGCTTGAGAAGTGTTTTTATCCTTAGAATAATTTGGTTATCCAATTGGCTTGGGACGTGCCACCTTAGGATATACGTTATAACTATTGCATTCATATTTATTGCTTTTCATATATGTGATAAAATGTATGTATGAGATGCATGCTAGTTAATTGATAAGATCAAATGTTAAATGGTGAGATAATATTCACGAAACCTCTCAATAAAATATTATGTATTTTATTGATTCCCAATGTTAACCCTCGTTAAAGTCTAGATCGATACAATGTAGGTTCTGCTAAAGCGAGGTACTTGTATCTATCTTGGCCAAACGCGAAGAATAAGCAAGTGATATTCGTTGGTTGTAACATTGGTTAAATACTTAACTAGGTTACTCTAATAGGATTAGAAACCTAAAGGTTAGTTATTTGGATAATCATAGGATGGTTATGAACAAGAGTTGTTCACTAAATGAAGGAGTTACGTGAGATGTAATTAGCAAGTGTTTCTTACCTAAATAGACTGTAATCTTAATAGAAGTAAAAGCTGACTTAAGAGAATGTGAAATTTGGATCCTTGCCCACTAGAAAAACCTTACAGAAAGTATTTTCAACATTAATATTTTAGGGTTATTAATTTTAATAAAAATAGTGGGAGTATCAAGTCCTTTTATATGCAAATATGGTAAACGTAATAAAAATTCATATTTTATTGTTGTAGACTTATTATACAAATTTGTTATCATTGCGATCGGTCCTTAAGAATGACAAGTTGAACAGAGTAAACTACCTTGACTGGTTACTGGAAGGAAAATGTTTCCATTTGTAATAAGACATATCATTGTAAAAGGAACTGCCCCATTTATCTTGAAAAGTCAAGAAGGCAAATGAAAGTGGAGCGTCCACCTCGAATATTTATGTTATTGATATTAATTTATCAACACCTACTTCTGGGTATTGGACACCGGTTGTGGCTCTCATATTTGTACATTTGTGTAAGGACTACAAAAGAGTAGAAATCTGAGGAAAAAGAGAGGTGGACCTACGGGTTGGTAATAGAACAAGAGTTGTTGCATTAGCTATAGGAACATATACTTTATTGTTGCCTAGTGGACTTAATATATGTTTAGAGGATTGTTATTTTGTGTCTAGTTTGACTAAAAACATCATTTAGATTTCTTGTTTAGACAAGATTTGTTTTGAGATAATTATTAAGAATAATTGTTATTCTTTTTATCTCGATAATGTTTTCTATGGTGTGACACAATTAATAAATGACCTCTATATTTTGGATCAAGAAGAATTTCATTTATAACATAAATATGATAAGATTAAAAAACAAATGACTCTAATCAAACTTATCTTTGGCATTGTCACTTAGGTCACATAAGTGAAAAACGCATTTCAAAACTTCATAAAGATGGCTTTTTGGATTCATTTGTTTTTGAACAACTTGATGTATGCGAGCATTGCTTATTGGGAAAGATAACCAAAGCTCCTTTTAATAGTAAACATAAGCGAGCAAGTGATTTATTGGGATTAATACATAGTGATGTATGTGGACCAATGAATATACAAGCCAGATGAGGGTTTCATTACTTCATTACTTTCACATATGACTTTAGTAGATATGAGTACATTTACCTAATGCATCATAAATCTAAAGCCCTTGAAAAGTTCAAGGAATTTAAAAATGAAGTACAAAACCAACTAGGAAAAAACATTAAGGCTCTTTGATCAGATCGAGAAGGAGAATACTTAAGCTTAGAGTTTGGTGACCTTCCTAAGGAATGTGGGATTGTCTTACACCTCCTGGTACTCCATAATGGAATGGAGTTTTTGAAAAAAAAGAAATCAAACACTGATAAACATGGTTGGATCAATGATGAGTCACATTGATCTTTTAGTTTCGTTTTAGGGACATACGCTAAAAATAGTTGCTTTCACACTAAATCGTGTTCCATCTAAATCGGTTCAAAAGACACCATATGTGATATGAACTGGAAATGTCCTAGTATATTTTTATGAAAATTTGGGGATGCGAAGCTTATGTTAAACATAAGATGTATACAAAGCTCAGACCCAAATCTCATAAATGTAATTTTGTGGGTTATCCTAAAGAAACTAAAGGATATTATTTCTTCAATCCTACCGAGAAAAAAAGTGTTTGTTGCTCAAACATGAATCTTCCTAGAAAAATAATTTGTTTTCCGGAAAGGAAGTGAGAGAAATATTAAACTCAATAAAATTAGAGATCAACCACATATCATTGAACAAGAGATTGAACAACAACAAGTTCCATAAGTTGTTGAGGAACATTCAACAATTTTAGAAATACAACCACTACGAAGATCTTTGAGAGAATGCAATAGCCTGAGAAATATGGATTTCTTGTCACATTGCATGGTGATGTTCTCTTCATAGATCAAGATAAGCCTAGGACTTATCAAGAAGCAGTGATGGGTCCAGACTTTGAGAAATGGTTAGATGCCATGAAATTCGATACGGATTTCATGTCAAAAAAATAAGTTTGGACCTTGGTTGACCCACCTCTAGGGATTAAGCCCATAGGGTGCAAATAGATTTTCAAAAATAAAATCGACATAGATGGTAATACAAAGTGCGATTAATCGCTAAGGGTTTTAGTCAAATTCATGGTATAGACTATGATGAAACCTTTTCACCTGTTGTTATGTTTAAATCCATCTGAATCTTACTTGCGATAGCTACATTTTATGATTATGAGATAAGGCAAATGTATGTTAAAACCCCTTTCCTTAATGAAAAACTAGATGAGGATGTGTACATGACGCAACCTGAAGGTTTTGTTGATCCAAAAGATGCCAAAAAAATATACAAGCTACAAAGGTCCATTTATGGATTGAAACAAGCTTCTCGAAGTTGGAATCTTTGTTTTAACGATGCAATCAAAAAATTTGATTTTATCAAAAATAAAGATGAGTCGTGTGTTCTCAAGAAAATTAGTGGGAGCACTATCATATTGTTGTTATTGTATGTGTATGACATACTAATAATAGGAAATGACATATCTAGCTTACAGTCTATAAAAACTTGGTTAAGAAAAATGCTTTTCCATTAAAGACTTGGGTGAGGCAACATATATATTAGAAGTCAAGATCTGTAGAGATAGATCGAGACGATTGCTAAGACTGAGTCAAAATACATACATAGAAGTACTGAAAAGATTCAGTATGGAAGAATCCAAAAGGGGGTTCTTACCTATGAGACATGAAATTTCACTCTCCAAGGAAATGTATCCTTCAACACCTCAAGAAAAAGAACAAATGAGTAAGATTCCATATGCTTCAGCAATTGGATCTATCATGTATGCCATGCTATGTACTCGTCCAAATGCACCATACGCTTTAAGTATGACAACTCGATACCAAGTAGATCTCGGTGAAGGTCACTAGGTCGCAATTAAAAACATCATTAAGTACTTAAGAAGAACTAAGGATACATTCCTTATATAAGGAGGGGGAAGAGCTAAGTATAAAAGGTTATACTAATGTCAGCTTTCAAATCGATAATGATTCACGATCGCAATCGGGTTTTGTGTTCTACCTTAATGGAGGCGCTATGAGCTAGAAAGGTTCAAAAAAGATACAATAGCTAATTCTACAACAAAAGCCGAGTATATTGTAGCATGCGATATTGCAAAAGAGATCAAGAAGTTCATATATGAACTAGAGGTTGTGCCAAGCATTTTAAATGTTATAGATATACGTTGTGATAACAATGGAGCCATTGCACAAGCAAAAGAACCCATATCTATGTTGTGATAACAATGGAGCCATCGCACAAGTAAAAGAACCCATATCTCACCAATGATCTAAACACAAACTTAGGCATTACCATCTCATTCGAGAAATTATAGATAAAAGAGATGTGGAAATATGTACAGTACCAACAGATGATAACATTGTCGATCCACTGACAAAGCCTCTGACGCAGCAGAAGCATGATCGTCACACTAAATCACTTGGTATTAGATACATGAGTGATTGGTCTTATTGCTAGTGGGAGATTGTTAGAGTATGCCAAAAGACCAATCATAAGATGATTGTAAATGACATTTGTTTTTACCTTGTTCATTCATAAAGAGGCATTGCCATTATTATTTTCAGTTACAATTATACGTACATAAATAAACTGAATTATAATGAAATCCTTAGAATAATATGATTATTCTTAAATGTTCTTAGTCGAGTATTATTGTGGGAATGGACAACAATAATGCATTAAGACTAATATGTAGTTGATTGGTGACAAAGTGTTGTCATTGACATGGAGATGTCAAAATCAAGACATAAGTATGTGTTAGAGAACGACATACTAGACTAACCCGCTATGAGCATGTTTCTTAGATTATTATGTGACAGTCACAACATTGCTCATAATGATAACTACATGTATGATCTTCATACTTGAGATCATCATTATTTCAACATCGTGAGTGACATATTTTAATATAGTCAAACGTATGTCGTAACTGACTACTCTATAAAGACTGATATTGGATATATCACAATCTATGTAGTGGAATATGGTTGATCAAGATAGGATTTGTCCATCCTACATAATAAGAGTAATATCGTAGGCCATTTGATTGAGTGAGACTAGAAATGCATGTTCATGCTCGAATAAGTTGATATGAGATATCATAGTTATTCGTTTATAATAGTCTACTCAATATATCAAGAAATATTAGATGAACTATACAAGTGTGATTGTTCCATGACTTGTGTCCAATCTAGATATAAAGGACAAAAGAATGTAATACATGAAAAAGAGTTAATCACAAAAAAGTTATGTCGAATCATGATTTCTTGTAACTTAGGTGACAATGACATATTGCTAGATGTCACTCATTGTTTGTAATATTAGAAATGTTTTAATATTTACTACTAACGTTACATGAACCTACAGGGTCACACTCACAGTTAAAATGAGCATATATTAAACGAATTATATATGTACAAATTTATTGTACACGAATTTAGTGAAATTAATATATATTTGATATATATAATTTAACTATTGGATAAATATTAAAAGAAAATAATTATTGTAATTATGACTCTTTTAATATATATAAATAATAGAATTTGATTTAAATTAATATATATATATTAAAATCCTAATTAAAGTTGAGTTGGGATTAAAATATTAATTAGTTGAAATGGGATTATATATATTAAAATTTTAATTAGTTGAAATGGGATTATATATATTAATATTTATTGAAATCTTAATTAAAGTTGAATTGAGATTATATATATTTAATATATATATATATTGAAATCTTAATTAAGTTGAATTGAGATTTTATATATTTAATAAATATATATATTGTAATTCAAATTAAAGTTAAATTAGGATTATATATATTAATATATATATTGAAATCCTAATATGAGTTGAATTAGGATTTCAAAAGCTATAAAAAGGCATGAGAGATCTAGCAATCATTAATGCTTTTGGGAAAACCCTCTAAATAGTTTAGAGAGTTTTATATGCTCGTTTCAATTGGATTAACTACGTAGAGGTCGAAGCATTATCGTTGCAGCTTAGGAATCGTCATCGTGGAATCGTGATTAGATATCTATCTCCTTCAAATTCAGAATTGCAGATTTTAAACAGGTAATTCTTCACCCTTATTCACCCTGATTCGTTCCTCGTATATGGTTATCTGGTGGTAATCGCTGGATAATTTTTTCACTACACCATGGGGTGTACCGGTGTGACCCAACACGCAGGTCGTAGATCATCCGCAAGCTATGAGTGGTCGACACGTGGTCATTCACAAGATAGGGGTTTGCAAGTACAAAAAATAAATTAAATTATTTCTTTTTCTTTAATAGTAAATTAAATTATTTCAAAAACATATCAAAAGCAAAATGAAATTATGTACTTTAATCTCTTTAACTAGAATAAATTTCATTCACTAGTAAAGAAAAAATGACTTGGCCTAGAAATGGTAGGATCACAACATGAATAGCTAAAGACTTATGAGCTATACACCACCAACTTAGGAGTCCAATAAGATATTTTGTCAGTTTATTTTTTTTATAAATTGATTCTAATATATTAGAAACTATAAATAGTTGAGGAAATCTTGGCAATAGTTTGACGGTCCAAAATTAGCAAAAGATAATTAAGCTTGTTTGCTTATTTGTTTGTTTGATACTAACACAAAAATTATAAAAAAATACAACTTTTAGAACATACTTGAATCTCTCAAGGAAAACCTTTTCCAAACTACCAATTGATATCACGATTTTTTTATTTTCTTTTTCTATTTTCCTAATTTCATATCAGATGAAGACATGAGGATTGCAAGAATACTCTAAATATCACATGTTTAACTTGTTAGCCAAGACATTACAAGCATAAATTAGCACCAATCATAAGGAAAATATATTAACTCATTATTTAATAAATAACTGTGTCTTGTACGTTTCAAATAGTAATATAAAAAGCACAAGCATGGACAGTGTTGGTTTCCTCCCCCCGTTAATCTTCTGAGAAAAATATTAAAGTTGGCACTTGTCCACATTGATAATAATTTATAATATTCAATCTAAATTTTTTATTTTTTAAAAGGCTATTTCCTTAATTTTCTCTCTTATCTTGACGTCGATGAAAACATTTAGAACTTCAAAAAAAATTAATTTTTTGGTACTTGATGGATATGAAATACCGAACATCTAACTATATTAGAAGTGTGGTCTATCGTTCTATCGATAGGGGTTCACGACTTCACGTGGACCTTAATCTCTCTTTATTTCTTACTTATAACAAAAAAGCGGGGTCTATCCTTATTTAGTTTAGAAAATATTTTTTCATTAAATATATAACTAATTTTGTTATTTTATTTTTATTTTTGAAAAGTCTACACTATTTTTTTATTGAATTTTATTTCAATAAATCCAAAACGAGAGGTATACCTGCTACTAGGAAGACGTATTAGAAAAAATAATGGATGGTTTGTTTCATTTTTTAATTTTTTAAAAAGTTATACATAGAAGAAACCATGAATTAAGGTTAGGAGAACAAGATATAACTAAACATAAAAATTGGAAAGAAAAAATTTAAATGAATCGAAAATTATAGATTTAAAACCAACAAGTGTTGTGTGCATTGGTAAGGTACATTACACTCCCAATAAGAGGACGTGAGTTCGAATCTTAGAGACGATATTATTGAGAGGTACAGTCTCGTACACTAAACATAGATCGTAAGACAGACATACTTATTAAAAAAATTATATATTTAAATAGGTAAATAACACTATTTTATTTTTTTAATAAAAAATAAGGGGCACATTCCACAGCCCAAAAGACCAGGTAGGTCCGTCATTGATCTCATATGCATAAAAAAAAACTCCATCAGCTCGGCTTTGATTGAAAATTGATGATTAATCATTTTGGTTTTTAGTCGTATATTATTTTTCAATAAACAAACATAAAAGTAATATTTAAGTTATTTTCATGAATAAACGGGTCCTGTAATTAAAAGACAAGTAGTATCCCCAAACAATTTATTTTTATTCATATAGTATCTCTCGATAAACAAACATAAAAGTAACATATAAGTTATTTTCATGAAATAAACCAATTATGCTCGTTCCTAAGATTTTAGCGGCCCATAGTAAACTTAAAAATCAGGTCATTAATGATAATTATTAAAAAAATTAAATTTTAAAAGTAGATCTCTAATAATAAGTATTAGAAGAAAATTGAATCTCTAATAACAACTAGTGAAAAGAAAATTAATCTTTAAGAGTATGTCCCTAATAACAAATATTGGTTAGGTCTATAATAACAAGTATTGAAAAAATTAAATTTAAAGAGCATGTCCCTAATAACAAATATTAGAAAAAATAGGCTCATGATAATAAATATTAAAAAAATTAGACTCTAATAACAAATATTAAAAAATGAATTTTAGGAATAAGTCTCTAATAATAAATATAGAAAAATCGAATCCCTAATAACCGTATCAAAAAATTAAGAATTAATAATAAGTATTAAAAAAATTAATCCCTAATAATAAATATTAAAAAAATATGACCATTAATAAAAAAATATTAAATAATAAAATTTTAAAAATAAACCCTCAATAGGTATCGAAAAATGGACTATAACATCAAATATTAAAAAATAGAGTACCGAGCTGCTACTTTTACCCATGCCCAGAGCCGTCCCTACCAGTCCTGGAATTTATATGACAAGCTACATGCATTTGTAATCAAGTCCAACCAAGATAGACCAGTGAGAAGTTAGAGTTTGAACTTGATTTAAAATTTAGTTTGATCTCAATTTTTTTTAGCAAAGGTACCAGTGGTTTCAATCAACAAAACATAGAATATAAACAAAAGAACACAACAAACAGACACAAGAAAACAACAAAACAAAAGCACAAAAAGATCAGAACAATCAAACACAAGAAAAATCACAAAACACCAACAAGGGGAGCAAAACATGAAACAAATCAAAGCCAAGAAAAGGCAAACACGAGACACGAACAGAAGAAGGTCGCAAACCGACCAGGAAGAACACCAACGGTCGAGAGCCTTGAAAGCGCGAAGCCAACAGATCCGATGTCACCAGCTGCATGTTTTTTTGGGGTCACCGGAGCATGGAGTCGGTTACTTGAAATGCAGGGGGCAGGGATTTAAAAAGTGTTCACGATCGCGTTTTCGGTCGCGTCATGGTTATCGCTGTTGCGGACATAACAAATGTCATCGCGGTGACTGCGGGTGTCGCGGTCGTGAATTTTTTTAAAATTCGCACAATTTGTCTAAACACATAATAATTACAATTATAACTATAAGTACTTATATTTAATGATTTTTAGAGTTCTTTTTAAGTGAAAATGGACATATATAATATAGTTTAAAGTTTTAAACAAATAGAAGACTTTAAAAATCTGGTGATAGGATAGGTTAAGATATATACAACAATGTAAGCAATAACATAAAAGTATGATATGTACAATAATTAAAGCAACACATACCTCATGCAAGCTAACTATGTTAAGATGTTTAGCAATCTTCATTATGGATATCTCTGATTTTATATGAAACCAATCGAACAAAGTAAATTAAAATAAAAAAGGTTAGTTAACTAAATGACAAAGAGGAATAGATTCTTTTAATAGGCAAACATACCTTAGAAATGTGGTAGTGGACCTAGTGGTAATTTCACCAATTAGTCGAATAACGAGAAAGATCATATCCTTCACCTCCATCTGCACCTTCGTCTTCACCTTCACTTTGAGAGGGATCTTGACTTGATCTTTGTTGTCTTTGTCCAAAAATATATCCAAAAAAGGTAACTTTTTCACCTTGATTTTCAAATATTTGAGAAGGAGGATATATTTGAGAATGATGATACATGTGAGGTGGAGGTGGTTGATACATTGGTGGTGGAGGGTACATTTGAGGTTGATATGACATACCGTAACTAGGAAACGATGGACAATAGCCATGTGGAGGTTGAAAATATGAAGATTGTCCCAGACCCGGTGAATAAAAACCATGAGTGCTAGTAGATGAATCAGTATACCCAGGGTTAATAGAAGTCGATCTCCTACCGGAAGAAGAACCTTCAGAAGTACGCATTTTGGTGTCTTTCTCTTTTCCTTTTGATCGAGCTCTGGGTTCATTTCTATCTCTACTACCACTAGGTGCAGCAGATATATTTCCACAAAATTATGACCTATGACGAAAATGTCCACCAGTGGAACCAATCCTATATTCTTCTCTATGCCATTGCCCACCAGAAGATCTAATTTCACCTTCATCACCATTTTCTCTATCATCGTCATAATTTAGACTTAAACCACCACCATCTAGTCTATCACCACCACTCTGACTCGGTGTCGCACTAGAACTTGAATCAGGTAAATTTTGTTGTTGAGATTGATCAACAACATTGATTTCATCATCTGAGGTATCCACAAGAAACATATTGGCATTTTCACCATCTAGAAATGGATTCTCTTTCTCTTGAAGCCATTCTGGTAGTGGATCAACATCTTCAAAAATGTGATCAAGGCTGATAGGATTGTAACTAGTGTTTATAGCATCATTGCTCATTCTTTGCTGATGCCTCATTTTAAGCCTCATATTATAATATGTAAACACCAGTGTCTCAAGTTTTTTAAACTTCAACTTGTTTCTTGCTTTGGTGTGAATATAGTTGAATATACTTCAGTTTCGTTCGCAATTTGATGCAGAAGTTGTTTTACTTAGCATAAAATTATTTAAATTTCAAACCAACATCAAAATGTACAATATAATTAAATAAATTAATTAACTATTTACCCGGATTCATTTGACTCCAAGCTCTTTGTGCTTGTGGAGTACCGAATGTCTCATGTTTACCTCGAAATGTTAACAACTGCATAAATAAAAAATTGAGTAAAAATAAGAAAAATAATTCAATTTCAAATTGTTTAGCTAAGTTACAAATAATAGTACTTGAATTGAATCTAACCTGATTAACCATTCTGATTTGAATTTCAATAGAATGTTCTAATCTTTCAATCACTGATCTTGTACCTTCTAATGTTTCTGACAATACATTGGTAGAATGCTCCACCCCAAATTAAAATTGAGGATTGAGAAAATAACCTAATCATAATAAAATAATATAATATCTATAACTTAAAATAATAAAATAAAAAACAACAACTCTTAATTGTATGAAACATTTTATCTTATCAGCTGAATGCGAGTCGGAATGCATAAAATTTCATCTATTGTCAATAATTCTTTCATACTCGGTGGAATATCGACAATTTTCCTTAATTACTCTTTTGGCTCTATCAATAACCTCATAAATAAAGCTCATTGTTGGTTTTTCATCACTACCACAAGTCTCAAAACTTTTACTAGGGGCTCGTAAACTTCTATAATGTCAGTGGCTTTTTTTCAAAAAAAATTCCCAAAACAATTTATTTTGCTTCATAAGCAGGCCTTGAGTTTTGTTGTCCCCATTTTAATTCTCTTAATTCCTATAAATTCATAAGAGAAAAAACAATAATATAATTTAACTTATTTAAAAATTGAAACTAATAAATCATTACACATTATATTTAAATAACTTTATTAACTAATTATAAAATACTGACCTTTGAGTTAAACATTTCTCTCAAACCTTGTTTTTGCCTTGTTATCTCATTCAATTGAATGAAATGAGTAGCAAATCAAGGGATAGCAAGTCGAAGAATTTGCTTACCGTTGGTATACTTGTTCATTAAATCAACGATCCAAATGTGATTGTATATGAAGCAAGTAACTTTTTCGCCTCTTCTAATACTTTTGCTACACTGGACTTTTTTCCAATATCCTCAAGGCATAAATCTAAGCGGTGAGCTGCACATGAGGTCCAATAAAGGTGATTTCTTTTCGACATTAACTTTTTTCTAGCGGCTTTCATTGTAGCCTCGTTGCCAGTCACTATCTGCACAATGTACTCTGCTCCAATTTCTTCAATAACTTTATCTAACAGATTGTAGTAGAAGCCAGCATCTCTACTACGAACGCTCGAGACATCAACGGATTTCTAAAAAATAGTTCATTTACTACAATAAACAAGGAATTTGATGATGTGCATTTGATTTAAACTATTGGTCCAACCATCACACATCAGAGTTGCACCTAAATTTTTTTAATGCGTCTTCATTCCATCTACCCATTCACAAATTTGTTCATACTCTAACGCCAAATACACATCTGAAACCTCATAAGGTGTTGGGAGCTTCACACCTTTTCCAACTTCCATTGATACTTGAATTAGGTTATACAACCATGGCGAGCTTGCTAATTGAAAAAGAAGTCGGTCATATATTAAAAATTTAGAGACTGCTTCACCCATCTTTTTATGCAATGTCATTAAAATAGACTCACTAACCTTTCGTTGTCTCAAGCTTTTGCTTTTAACCAATTCAGGAATAGTTCTCCTTAAATTAAATTCAGACTCGTTTGGGATGGATTTTTCTCCACGATATCCTCTAACTGATCCATGAGAAGAAGATCGTCATTTTTCATAAATATTACCTTAACCACCTGTACTTCCTCTGAATTCTTCCCTTCTATGCCACTCGTGTTGCGATTGGATACTTTCTCGAGTGGCTTGTCTCATAGCAGAAACATCATCAATGAATTCATCCTCCTCCTCTCCCTTTAATTGTGATAAGAATTCATATGTTCTCCTCTTTTATCCATTTTCTTTTCCTTGGCTTTTGTAAATAATTTCATCATGCTTTCTCTAACAATACCTGTAATCAAATAAATATAATTCACATTGTTAAATATTAATTATGTATAATCTTTATTATTAAAAAATAACATTTAAAGTTAATTATAAAATATGTGTGTCAAAGAAATTATAAAGTATTACATACCATTGACATTAGGGCATGGTGCAACTTCACCGATTTTAACCGTGTTATTCCTCCTATCGTAACATTGCCACAAAGTTTACAAACAACATATCCTCTCGAATTTGGAACTGGATCTCCAAAGTGCCAACCTATATCTTTACCAGGTGCACCTTCCAATCCTTCGGTCGGGAACTTGTCCGTATGTGGTGGCATACTTCAATTTCAATAAAAATCTAATATATTTTTATATTTGGAACTGAAATTTGTATATTTATAAATCATAATCATAAAAGTTAATAAAAATCTAATATATTTTTATACTTGATTAAATTAGGACTAAATTGAATGAAAATTAAGACTAAATTTAAATTGTATAAATTCAGAAAATTTGATTAAATAATTTGAATTAGGATATATGACTAAATTTAATGAAAAATTGAAAATTAAAATTTACACTAAATTAGGATAACATTAAGGACCAAACTCAATAAATCCATAAAAATCCCCTACTTTACCTTGTTCTTATTGCCCTTTTTTTCACATTCTCACTTCAGAATCTCAATTCTTAAATGGATTTGTAAAATGCAAACTGCTCAGCTCGGCCGCTTAACCTCAACGTCCTCAGTCCACACGGCACCACCGGTGACGAAGTTCAACAGAGTCTAGATCCAGACTCCAGACTCAGTTCACTTCTCTCTGTTTTTTTTTTAATCTCAGTTCTCTTCTTCTGATCTGAGTCTGCTCTCTTCTCTACTCATCCTCTCTGTTTTTTTTAATTTTCTAGTTCTCTTTCTTTAGCTCTTTGCAATTTGGTTTGGTGATTGGTCTGTGAGAGTGTGTATATTATATATCAATTCAGATTTCAGATTACTTTTTATTTTTTTCAATTACTTTTGCATTTTTTTTATCGTCTTTTTAGGGGAATATATTCTCTGTTTTGTCTGGGTAGTCTGGGCCTGGTAATTATATCTGGAAGCTCTGACTTTTCTTTAGCAATTTCTTTTTTTTCAATCGCGGCCTGATAACGGGGATAGCGTCCCGTTATCGCCGCAACAGCCTGTTATCTCGTTATTTCGCGTCCGCGACAGTCCTCTATCGTCGTGATTCAATTGCGCACCGTGATTTCTCTAATTATGATTTCAGACGGCGGCGCGACCGCAATTTCGCGGCCGCTATAGCGTTAGTGTTCCGTTATTTAAAACCCTGGCAGAGGGACTTCTAGCAGCGTGTCATGTTAGATATGAAGTCGTCGACGGCTGAAGGAGAGGCGGAGGCATAGCCCACAGCCACTGCCGAGAAGACGAAGCGAACGAAAACAAGAAAATACCGAGAAGCCATCTCTCACCATCACCTGAAGAACAGAACACAAAACTGAAAGAAACAAAAGGAAAACAAAAACTGACAAATGTAGGAGGTGCCGCTTCCCCCTAACCACCGCCGAGCAAGCCATCCGAAACGCGTGCTGGAAACTAAAGTCGTTGAAAACGACAGTGAACTCCCCTCAATAACCCAACACTCGTAGATGGATAGAAAAGTCATAAAAAGCTAGGCCATCACCACCGTGAGAGAAATCTGACGACCTCACACACTAGTAAGAGGTATTATGTTGTTGGATGGGAAAAGGTCGAGCCGCCGACGGCAAGCGACCGACAAAAGCAAAAACAATAAAGGATTTTGTTTTAGAAAGAAGGCAGAAAAAATTAGGGTTTGAGAGAGGTGAAAACTCGAAAATAGAACCAGTGTTAAACTAAAAATAGACGTTTAGTTTGATCTCAATTGAAAATATCGACTTCGATTTAAGTTTGATTTAATTAAGTTCACTTATATAATTTACATATATGTGTTTGAATTTAAATTCATAATCAAATTTTATTTGTATATAAATTTTTATCTTAAAAATAAAATTACGATTTGAATTTGAAATCGAAAGATACACGTATTAAGAGTGAAATTATAATTTAATATTAATAACATGTTAAAAAAAACAGGACTATACTTTTAAACTCAAACTTATCTAACCGGTCAATAAAATATCATATTCAAATTTTTTAATCAGTAAATAATTTACTGGCACAAATATTTTTTTACAAAGACTGCTTCACTCCCTTTCTTCGCCGCCACCGCTTGTTTGAATAATATAAACATGTGCTGAGACACAGTGAGGTAATTAGTGATTAAAACCCAAATCCAAACTAAAATTAATATGATTAGTCAAATTTTGATTATTCAATGGAGGCTCAATGCCGCTGCCACTTATTTATTGTTCTCTCCATTTGAAACTTCAAATACTAGAAACATCACCATAAAATCTTTGTAAAATCAATCCATGTTTCACCTTAAAAGTCTGCAAACGACGCCAAGCTGCTTAAAGTCTAATATGAAGATAAAACCAAGCCAACCCATGATTGTGAACGTCTTGAAATCTCAAACAAACTCGACAGAGATGGATCCTCGAATCTGGAGCAAGCTACCACAAGAACTCCTCGAGCATGTGCTCTGTTTTTTGCCTCTTAAAACGTTCCTGAATTTGAGGTCAACTTGTAAGAACTTCAATTCCCTTGTGTTCTCTGCTCCTTTCGTTTCCAAACACTCCTCTGGTTCTCATCTGTCTTCATTTATGTTGCTTTCGCATCCGCAATTTTACACTCATTTCCCTCTCTATGATATTACCATTGGGTCTTGGCGTAACATGGTAGTTCCTGTCTCTTTGTTCCCTTCTTTTGCTTCTCAGTTCAATCTCGTTTCATCATCTAATGGACTTTTATGTTTTTCCCTCTCGAACTCGTGTTCTTTCCTTGTATGCAACATGTTAGCCAAATCTGCAAGGGTTATTCAACACCCTTTCTTCCCTTTCTCTTTCGAGCTGCTCACTTTGGTTTCAACTCCAAATGGGTATAAAATCTTCATGCTTTGCTCTAAATTCCCTTCCAATTATGCTTTCGTGTACGACTCCCAGGACCATTCTTGGAGAAAATACGATGGTTTTCAACCTCTCCTCGTTGATAATTTCCACCAAGAAGGGGCATTCTACAAAGGGTCTTTGTGTTTCAGCACACCGGAGCCGTTTTCCGCCGTGTGCTTCGATTTGGAAACTGGAAAATGGGGGAATCTCAACACTGAAATGCCGAGGGAGCTAACATTTGTGAGGCTGGTGAGCGATACTGCTAAAGGGAAGTTGTATTTGGTGGGGGGAATCGGGAGGAATGGGATTTCAAGGACCGTGAGATTGTGGGAATTGGGGAAGGGAGGGAATTGGGAGGAATTGGCAAGACTGCCGGAGCTGATGTGTAGGAAATTTGTGTCAGTGTGTTACCATAAGTATGAGCAAGTTTATTGCTTTTGGCATGAGGGGATGATCTGTGTTTGCTGCCATACGTGGCCAGAGATTTTGTATTACAAGGTTTCGAGGAGGAGTTGGCATTGGTTACCCAAAAGCCCTTTAATTCCCGACAAGTGGAGCTGTGGGTTTAGGTGGTTCTCTTTTGCTCCACAGTTGTATGCTTTGGCTTGACTCACTTGTTTTACTCTTACTATTTTCACCCCAATCGCCTTGTGTTTGAAATGGAATTGCACATGTTCTGTTTGTCAATCCTTGTTATGTGTGATGAGTTAAATGTGTGGTTATTTGACAGGATTTGAGTTTGAGCAATTAGGTTCAGCTTCATTGTCTGTTCAATTAGTACTAATACTCCAAGAACAAAATTATTTGAATGTCTAGATTAGGTATTAATACTGCCTATATGAGTACTGACACTCATTTCACAGTATAGCTACTACTATTTGAGTATAAATGTCATTTAAGCTTTAAATTCAAGCTAGTTTAGTATCGGTACTATCTATTTAGTACCGAAAGTGTTCTATGAGTACTGATATTAATTGTATTTCATAAAAATATTTTTTATTTAAAAAATAATTTTTAATATTTTTTTAATTGAAAACTATTCTTAAAAATAAGTTCCATTTTCTATTGTTTGGCAATTGAAAAACATGTTCGGAAGGTAGAAATAAAATTTTCAATAATAAAAATAGGAAAACAAGTTTGGATATCATTTTTAGTAGAAACATGATAAATATTTTTTTGAAAAAATCCTATATTTATATGGATGAATCAAAGTCATATTTAATATTAAAAAGTATTTTTGTTTTTACAGGGATTTTTACTGGGTGTGGAGCGTTTGTCTTCTTTGTTATGTTGTGTTTTCTTACTCTGCTTTCTGTGTATTTTTGTTTCTCCTCTTCTTCATGTTATCCTATTTTGGGTGCAGCTTGTTTTTGTTTCTGTTGATGTTTCTCTCCTTCCTCTATTTCTCTATGTTTTGTATTGTTATTTTCTTTGTCAATGGATGTCGGCTTGTTTTAATTCAAAAAAAATAGATGATATTAAACGTTTAAGTATGTCTGATTTCACATCCTCCTATGTATTGACGATAATTTCAGCCTAATTAAATTCAATCTACATAAAATAAAATGTTAATTGGCATTTTAAGAATGATGCTTACATTTTATTTAGGGATTTATATACAATACATAGGCGGTGGAAATATAAAGATTTTCATAAGTATTGTTTTAGGGTTTTGGGTTAGATTTTAGAATTTAAATGTTATGGATTTAGGTTTAAAATTGATGGTTTATGGTTAGAGTTTAGAGTTTATGATTAGAATTTAGAGTTTAGAAGTTAGTGTTTAGAGTTTGGAGTAATATGACTAGGGATTTAGGGTTTAACCTATAAACCATAAAGTCTAACCACAAATCATCAATTCTAAACCACTATACTTTAACCTTTAAAATCTAAACTCTAAAACTAATGTATTTATAAAAAAATTATTTTTACCGTCTGTGAACGGAATAATTAGTTTTTGTTTAGATGTTAATTATCGTAAAAGCATAAAATTGCAAAGAAATAAAGATAGGGACGAAAATGTCTTTTAAAATGAATCTAATATCTCCATTTCTTTTTCTATCTTTTTCTAATATCTCAATTTCAGGCACTTATTTGCCATGCAATGCGGCAATTTTCATACAGTATTGAATATGCAAATTGGTAGCACTGAATGACGTGGACAGGAGGACAACCCCTGAAGTGGCTGCTTTGGAAATTGGTACCACTGAAGGACGTGGACAGGACAACCCCTGAAGTGATAACATAGACAATAGGCAAATTGCTGCTCACAGTCAACTGTTATTATTGTTATTATCCTTTCCCGTTGAAGTTATAAAACGCCCAGATTTTTAAAAAAGGAAAAGCCAAATACTGACTATAGATAGAAAAGGGAACTTTATTATGCATGGGCATTGACCATGGAATATTAATTCACATTCAAAGTTAGAAGGCAAGGGTTTCATTGCATCTAAACCTTTAAACCATTTCTTGCAGGAAACCCTATATCTCCTTCAACGGCGGATAGCCGCTCCGTCTTTGGCGGCTGGCCTCCCACCGTGCTCTACTTCTCTTTCTCGCCTTCATCTTTTTTCATTCTCTCCTCTCTTCTCTGCTTCTGTTTTTCTCTTTTCTCAGGCTTGTTGTGTTTTCGAAGCCCCCTTGGTCCGTTCGATGAGATCTGTTCTCCGGCGACCTAGGTTCCGGCCTCGGGCCCTTCAGCGAGATGGTGGTTCGGTCGCGGGCGTGGAGGAGAGATCCATCTCTTCCCCTCAGCTTCTCTTCCTCCTCTTCTTGATTTGATGGGTTTCGGGTTCGGATCCGTTTTTGCCGGGTTGTTTCGGCCTGCGTAGGTGGTCTTGACTCCTGTCCGCCTTCTGATGACCGTTTGGCCTTGGACTTCCGGCCTGGTTCCCTCTTCCTCGTCCATCTTGCATCGACGCTTCTTTATCTTGACGCGATGCTGCGATGGCGTGTCTAGCTGCATCACCTTCATCACCATATGCTCCGATGACCGCCGAGTCGACATGCAGTCGAAGACGATGTGCTGGCGTTTGTTTCTTGCTGCGGTTCTCCCCTGGCCTTGGAGTTCTGTTCTCCTGTGCTGGTTCCCTCGTTGCATCCGTGCTTTTTCGTTTTGTGTTTGTGTGTTTATTGTGTTTGCTCATGTTCATGTTTGTTCTGGTTTGATTTGTGTGGTTTCCTCTTTTCCCCTGTGTTTCTTCTTTCGATTGTTCTGTTTTTCCTTGTATTTTGTCTTTGTTTTAATAAAATTGCCGGCTTTAGTTCAAAAAAAACAAGCTGGAAGGCAAGTGGATGACAAATATACATTTATATACGCGTGTGTCGGGGATGAAAATTATTCCTTTGAAGATAAATTTGAAATTTTATGGTAAGAAAAATTAAAAATTTGATGGGGGTGAAATTTGAGAAATAGAAAATGGATAAATAAGAAGAAGATGGTTTGAGAATGGGCAAAATTGGGAATAATCCAATTCAAAATTAATTTTTGGAATATAGGGTACCATCACCCATATTTTAGATTTTAGGTTATTTTCTACGGTTCCAGTTGGAACAACATCATGTACAAATGACATTATGCATTGAATATACATTTGGTTGGCTTGGCTCAGCCTCGGCTCAGGCTTGAGGCGGTGTAGCGTTGCAAGCTGCCATGCAGCTTTAATCGATCGAGACAGAATGGCATGTGCAAATAGCGTTGTCATATAGCTCCATGCATGCAGATCAGCTTTCACGTGAAAGTTGGTTAGGTGAGTTATTTTTTTTCTTCCTTAAATGTTGTATATATATATATATACATATGATATAGAGGAGAAGGGGAGTGTATAGGATTTGAGAGAGTTTGAGTTGAAAATTTGAGTGATATTTTTGTTAAAAATATATTCGAAGACGGTGAAGATTGTTGAAATATATTTGTTTGTAAATCTTCTCGGTTTCTCAAAAGTAAGTAATTTGTTTGTTTAAATCTGTTGTTTTCTTTAAATTAGAAGGGTTTATAGATTTTTTTGTGTGATTAAAGATATATTCGAATGATAATTACTTTTTATTGTTGAAGGATTTAGAGCATATTTACACGGTTTCTCGTCTAATCCGATAAGATTTTGTATTTTTTTTAAAATTTTAATTAATTTATTATTTTTTAATAGTTAATGTTGTTGTTACACATATGTAGTTTTTGTATTTACAATTTTAATAAGAAAATTTTAATATATGCTTATGACTATTTTTTTGAATATGTAGATAGAATGAGCTCATCAACATATTGTGACACTGAAAACATAGTTGGTCGTTGGGGTGAATTGCTTGATGATTTCAGTGAGAATGAAGAAAATATAGTGCCTATTACAGAAGATGATGACATCCATTTACTCGATGCTGATGATGTTGACGTTGTTATGACAGATGCAATTGAGGGTAATGGTCTGGATGTTAAAGATGATGTTTAGACCGCAACTGCCGCTAGGTTTAGGTTGAGATATGAGCAACCTGTTTGGGGTTATGTTGAACTATAGACCGAGCAACCGGGACCCATTTATCCAGCTTATGAACCTCTAGCCCGCATGTATGAGGTGGACTATACTACAATGCCAGATCCGGAACATGAAGCTTACGCATTTGGTTCTTCATCATCTTTCAACTATGGGGAATTGGTATTGAAGGCTCAATTTGAAATAGAGAAAGATGCCCAGGTGGAAGTTAAGGAGTACTACATCAAACGCCATACGAGATCATGTGTTGTTGAGTATAATACGCAAACCTATTGCGAAGGTGTATTAATTGGAGGAGCAAATGTCCTTGAAAGATAAGGATTTCATACAAGTTGAGGAGTCAGATGTGGGAGCTGACATGGTTCATTGAGTAGCACACCTATTTAAATATATCATTATCATAGGACTGCATTAATTTAGACTCCGATCTAATATGTGCCTACACTAGGTTATTGGTTGAAAAAGAACCAAGGATTTCGATTGCAGTGTTAGTAACATCGATCTAATATGCTTTTTCAAAAATCCTCTCTAACAGTTAGAGAAAAGAAAATTGTTCATTTTATTCGGGTGGACTACATAGAGGTTGGAACACTGCTGTGACGACTCGGATTTGATTTGGATTCGCCTATACTCGCTGCGGAATTCCAGATTACTTGAGGTAATGTTTTCATCCTTTATCACCCCGAATTCGTCCTTTGTACATGGATCACTGGTGGATTACGCCGGATAATTTTTCTGTTGCGCCATAGGGTGTACCGGCGTTTCCCAACACAAGGCATGGATGGAAAAGCAAAAGACGATGACGCAAGTGTATGGAGATTGGGATAAATCATATAATAAGCTACCAGCTCTTACACGAGCAATGCAAATATTCATCTCAAGAACCATTGTAGACTACAAAACAATGTCGACGTGCACCTTACGAGGTGAACTAATCATGGTAAAAGGATATTGAGTAAGTTATTATGGGCATTCAAGGCGTTTAGATGTATAATCCACTAACGGGATTATAAACCAAGTTCCACTTTACAAAATATTATATCGGATACACAGATTCAACAAGTGTCCTCTCAACACTTCATACAATCTCAACCAGAATTAAGGTACGATCACAAACGGGTACCATCACAACCCAATCACCAGTTAGATGTATAATCCACTAACGGGAGTTTTGGTACCATATAACCCCTCGACCATTAGGGTACTCGTGGTGGAGTATTCAGTACGCATAAACCCCTCAACACCCAAGGTGACTTATTATAGTGAACTATCAATCATATGGCCGGCCAACTATATCCGATAACATTTTAAATCACATCACTTGCCAATATAATTCTTTATATGTCATGTACCTCACTGTTTTTATATACAACATTCAAAACCACTTTCAATGCATTAAACCATGCATTAACAAGTATTCCTCATACTTACATGAATCATTTTCCAAATGCATTCATCATCAATATATGATCAAAATCAGTATAAAACATACTTAAAACATGCATAAATAGTAGGTACCATGTAATTCAAAAATAAGTGCATAAAACCAATTTCGTCAAAACGCAACCGAGGGAGAAATCTCATCATACTTACTTTCGAGTTTAAACTAGTGTTTCAAGATAAATTTAAACTCCCAAAATAACCTTTAAACCATTTCAAAGCTGAAATCCACGTTCTCACTCACCGACTACATAAAACATCATTCGCCGATGCGAACTACTCCTCCAAAGCTTCCGAAACAATGCCACAAGCTCGAGGATCAACCTCCCCTGATTTAACCACACAAAACCATAGGATTTAATGCATCAAAATGCATTCATAAATTGTGCAACAACAATTCACAACAATTCTCCTCAAACTCTAATCGAAACCCTCTTACAACAACCGAAATCAACATCAAACACCTTCTAAACTTAACCCAGCTAAAACCTAAAGGTTTAATCCATCAATTATCATGAATTAACATCCAAAAACAACCTAACGTCGTCCTTATACCTCCAGCATTCCTAAAACATCCACAACTCCTCAAAAACTCACAACTAACAACATAGAAAATTAGAGATTCACATAGTTTCAGGATTCCAATGTTAAAACAAACTTATTAACATTATTAATCATCAAAATTATGATTAGAACCAATCAAGAACTCAACAAAACAGATCCAAAACAAAAATCACTTAATTTCATCAATTAAACCTTGATTTAACCAATTTTCATAATTAAATCATTAAAACTTATTAGAAAACATTAAACAATGATCAAATACTTGGGAATTTCAATAAATAATCAATCATTAGAGGAGAAGAATGAACTTTACCTCTAATGAGTGAATTTCCCCTTAATTTGATGTTTTACTCTTGAAAAATAAAGGAAAACAATGAGATTTTGGAAAACAAGATTGAAGAATGCATTAGAAATCAAGAGTTTAAGAAATCAAGAATATTACCTCAAATCTTTGATGCAAAATAGGGTGTTTGGCTGAAGAAACTTTGAGAGAAAAGTTTTAGAGAAAAAAGTTACGTCAAAAGTGGTTTTAGGAAAATAACTACATTTCCTTAATTAAGTCATCTTTAATTCACTAATTAAAACTCATTTAAAATAATCCAAAATGAGAGAAAATCATATTAAAACATTTGGTATATTATCTCCTTAAATATTTTAAGATTTGACCCTTTTACAAAACAATCACTAAAATAGTTTTTCATTCTTTACATTTTGGTCACTAGCCAAAATGACCACTTTCCAAATTTCACTTCTCAAAATTGACTTTACCAAAAATATCTATATATTAAATAATAATTTTAGGATACTTTTTCCATATATTTTCTCACTCAAAAATATTTATTCTGATTTTTATCCCGAATTTGACTCGAATTTTCAATCCCGATCCACCAGACCGCGTCTAATCAACCTAAAAACTCCTAGGCCCAAAATCGAGGAATTAAAAATTCTTTTTAAAGCATTTACGCAACCATGTAGTAAAAGAAGATGGGGTTTGTATGATTTTTAATAAAGGAACTACGCTCTTATTAGTAATTGATAAACTGGAAAGTTTATGGATTCATCCGCATGTATATCCTGCATATTGTGTACGGCATATTGCGGTAAATGTGAAGACTAATTTCGAAAACAATGAGATCCAGAGAGAGATCTTAGGCTCAAGTAAATTTTTATTCGTTGTTTATAAAAATTATAAATTTATTTATGATGTTTTCTTATTTGATTTAACTAACTATTGTTTAAATAGGGTATAAACTAGTTCAACCTAATTTTGATGCGAGGATAAGAAAGTTGAGGCGGCACGGTGGACGTGTATTTAAGTTTACAAATGACATCCCCAGGGAAAGATGGTTACAAGCCTATGATGAAGGGCGACGTTACTACCATATGACAACAAACCTTGCTGAGGCTATAAACCCAGTGTTTAAAGGAACATGTCATCTCCCAATTACAAGTATTTTGTGGGAAACTTACTTCAGTTTGGGTAAAGTTTGGTCCAACAAAAGGCAGGAAGTTAACGCCCGGATAAATAGCGGATAAAATTGGTCTCAAACCCTGCAAGATAGAATGACTGTTCTTCAAGCGGATGCAACCGCTATATGAGTTAGAACATTCGATCCAAGTGGTGTAGAATTTACTGTCAAAGCTATGGTCTGAGGTGAGCAAAGAATGTTTGGTCTAACCTTCATCAGAGATGGTGTGACTGTGGTCAATTTCTAGCATTTAGAGACCTCTTCTCTCACACACACGTTGCATACATGCATATTCATATGAACCCTTACATGTTTGCGGATCCATGTTATAACCTGCAGACTACGGCAAATATATATAGAATTCAGTTCAACACAATCTCGAACCAATATTATTGGTCGGTAGAGCCAATATACAAAGAATGGTTACCAAATCCAGAGCTTAGTAGAAAGCTGAAGGGCCGACCGGCGTTCACTCGTATTCATACGAATATGGATAATCCGGATGAAAGAGAAGAGGAGTTCAAGCTAAGCATTGTACTCTTTGCAGGGGCCATGTCATACTAGAAACAAGTGTCCCAAGAAATCAAATAATGCCAACTATCGTGCTGGATCATCAACCTAAATTTTCTATTAATGTAAATTCTTCATGTAGACTTAAAATGGCAAACTTGGTACAATAAATACAATTTTCCCGTTATTTACACCTACCATCTCTTTAATAACAATTTAATATTCAAAATTAATATCCTTATCCAATTTAAAATATTTTTTAATATTTTTTAATACTCAATTAACTACAAATATTACCCTATTCCAGAACCCAATGCACCTACCCACCCATTGGCTGCACACCATAGATGGATTCTTTGCACTGCAATTGTCTTGGAATTGAGTGCAAGGTTTATCCTGCCTATCATGCCTTGAATATAGGGCTGAGTGCAATTTTTTTAAATTCATGTTTGAAAATGGCTGCAACAAAACATCAATAACTGTGGTATAGTTGGCAGAATTGGAATCTATTTTTTTCAATTCACGTGCCAATTTTTTTAATTGAATCTTTTTTTAAATGGAATTGGAATCAGTTCTGAAATATTTTATTTTCTTTAGAAATAATAAATATATAAATTACAAATTGGCAAAATTATATATATTGCATAAAATTAAAAATATAAAATATATTACAAATAAGATTTACTTATTTCCTATTTTCGTCTCCTTCTCGGCAATTTCTGTCAGTGTAAAGAAGATGTTTGATCGTACCGTCTAGGGGGTTGAACCATTCTTCGTGGTTGATCCGAAGTCTGCTCATCGTTGATACCATGATCATCCACCATTTGCATAGAAGGTAGTGTACCATACATATATTCAAGAAACGAAAATGATGAGCTGCTAATGGTTGTAGTTGACAACAAATATGTCATACTACCAACACCTATGCCTTCCCTATATACATATATTTGAGGATACTTTAATTGTAGTATGTATCCTCTGTCATCATTGTAAGCTGGCTGAGAAGATGAGCTGTCACCAAATGAAAAATTGATTGGTGATTATTCTAGAACATTACCAAATCCAAATGTTTGATGAAATGATAAGTTGCCACCAAATGATAGATACTCATGTTGTTCTGGTTCTTCCCAATGATCATTGCTTACATTTCTTGGGGGATTGCACCCAGAGACTATGAAGACTTCAACCCGTTGAACAATCTAAGTTTGGTTCGTCTATTGGTTCTTGCGAGCACTGACCAAACTCAGATGAAAAATGTGCATGTTTGAGAATCATATATCTTCAAACCATTTATCTACAGCTTCGAGAGGTACTAAGAATGGTTTTCCATTTTCTGTATACCACAATAGTACTTTGAATTAAAATCAAAATCACTAGCTTCAATAGGAATCGAATTTTCTGCCTACCGCGTATATCTTTTAGTCCAAAGAGAAATAAAATTGGCTTGCTTCACAACCCAATTCTCATCGAATGTACCTCTAGAAGCAGTATGGATATGTTCACTAGCAGGTGGAGCTCTAGAAATAGGTTGGTAAAAGTTGAATTGACGCAACACTCTATCAGCACAATGATATTCAACACTAAAAAACTGGATCAAAGGCACAACCGCACTCCAGAATGTTTTACATTCAAGCACACTTTTTGGTATGCAAGCCTTGATTGTTGGATTCGCGTATGGCGAAATAAACTATAAAACAAAAATATTAATATACATACACAAACATATTACTTTAAAAAATACAAAGTCAGAAAATTAATTTAAAAGTAATATTATGATACCTAACTTTTTCCTATTGTTTGGATCTTTAGTCTTATATCTCTAACATTGTTGTGCACCACCCCCGTATTCTTCAACATATGTCTTCATTTGCAAAGATGTTGAACTTATATTTCTAAGTCATTGCAGATAAACATTAGATCAATAAAATAGCCAAATGAAAATTGTAATCACAATATTACCTTGCAGCAAACAGAAACTGTATGTGTATGGGTGCTTCCACAATGGGCGTTAGATAAGGCATCCTATACCACGCCCACGACTACAATAAGATTTGACATCCACCTGTAATACCCGAAATTTGTCCCGACGTGTATATATACATACATATAATAATAATTTCTTTTTAAACAAATAAATACATAGCCAAATAAATAAATAAAAGCCCTAAAATCAGTCCAAAGCAAAAAAACCCCATTATAATGTCCATATTACATTCTCAGAGCCCGTTTTAAACTAGAAGGCCCAAATCTCATTTTGACAACCCATTTACAGTTCTCATAATCCTTCTCTAACCCATTTACAGCAAATGAAGCCCAAAAAAACACAAATAAATCTGGAAAAAACCTCCTCCCGTCTAAATTTGAGATTCAGGGGACATGTGGCAATTGTTAATTGGTCCAGAAGTTTATCACACAGATAATGGTTTTTTTGGCCACTGACGTCATGCGTGTGACATCATCGATGATGTCACGGTGCACTTACCTATATAAAGGAAGAGAGAGAAAAGTTAACACAATTATTACGGCCATAATTGAGGAGGAGAAGCTTACCGAAGCTGAAAGGTCGCTTGAAAGTCAAAGCATTCATCGGAAAAGATGATTGTCGCCGGAGCCCTTGTCGGTATCATCGTCACGCATCACCAGAAGGTAATTCTCTCTTCGAATCTCTTTATCTCCTACAAAATCACAAAAATAGACTTCAAATCTAAGATCTAAACAAAAAACAATAGTAGAAAATAAAAAAATAAAAAAGAAATATGACTTATCATATCTGGTTGTCGGTGAGGGTTTAAGGGTATGGAAGAGTTAAAAATGAGAGGGTGTGGGTTCTGTTAGTTAGATTTAGGAGGGGAAGAAGGGAGATTCATATGAATCGGACCTTAGATCTAGGTTTAGGATGGTGAAATAGAGTTTTTTGGGGAGTTTTAGGGTTTGGTAAGGCGGAGGTACGGCGGTCGAAAATTGCCTTGCAGTGACCAACGTCGCCTGCGGTGGCCAGGATTGGAATCCTAGTAGCCGACGAACACTAGAGTTTGGTAGGAGAGCGACGACTAAGGATTGAACGGTAATTGAGGTAGAGGTTCGTGACCGGTGTTCATCGTGTTCTTCGTAAACACGAAGAACACTAATGAACATTCATCCAAAACCATGAGCTTTGATCCGTTTTGTTGGGTTTTTATGGGAATAGGGTGTTTGTCTTAGAGGTTTATAGAGAGAACGGGTAGAGAGAATGAGAAATCGAAATAAGGGAAAATGGGATGTTTGAAGGGTCCTTTATATAGGCGTAATTCGTGGGCTCAAGGGCCCGCAAATCCCCGCGCAAGCTCGCGCCCAACTTCTATGGGCTTCATACCGTAGCTCTTTTAGTTGCAATTCTCACATTTTGGTCACTATTTTATTGTAATTTGGTACTTCAGTTTTAATGATAATTCAATTTGGTCCCTGATTTCTTTTTATTAACTTAATTGCTTTGATTGATGTATGGTTTTAAATATAACATATAGTATATTATTAGATAATTTAGTTCTTCAATTTTGATGATAATTCAATTTGGTCCCTAATTTTAAGACAGTTCATACCGGCTACGGCGGGCATGGCACGATTCGAATATGCATATAAGACAAATGATTACAAAGGGAAGGTAAGTCAAACTGCAAAATCATGGGAAACGCCAAGAAGGGTGAACCCTTATTAGGAGTTGGAAGTCATGTCGAAATAAGAAGAATGAAAGGTTTAGAGGGTTAATGATAACATACTCCGGAGAAGTCAATGAGACATTGGTCCATCTAATGAACCTGCTAAGAATGCACCATCAACATTGGAGAAACTAAAGCATGGTCGAGAATTGGATTTGAAAAGGTATGAGAAAAGAATCAATGATCTTAAAAATGAGTTGACCATGACAAATTTGCAAGTAAATGTTCATGAAGGAAGGGAAAAGGATCACAGAGAACAAAACAGGAAAACTAGTCAAGACTTGAAGGACTTACAGGAAATTCATGTAGAATGTAAAGTAAAGAAAAATAAAGGAACAAGCAAGATAATTAAGGACATGTCTGAAAAGCTAAATGAAATGACAAAGGGAAATAATAATTACAAGAAGATGTATAAGAAAAAGGCCCGGGAATTGAGAGAGTCAAGCAACAAAGCCAAAGAGAAGTTAGAAGAAAAACAAGCCCAAAATTTTGAACTAATGACTCAAGTGTCACCATTGGAACAAATGATTACAAAGTACCATAATGAAGACAAAGTTAAGATGGAGCAAGAGAATGAAGGACTAAAGAATAGGGTGGTAGAGTTGGAAAGTGTAGTACAAGGCTTGAGGGATCAACTCACAGGTTATGAGGGAGCGCTGCACCAGGGAGATAAGTCACCGAAGGGAAAACTTGAAGCAGTTGAGTATACAATCCATAAAAAAAGTCATGAGATGATTAGCTTCAAGAACCAGGTAGAGGGGGACCTCAATATGTGCATATCTTGTTTGATGAAGCCACAGGCTTGTTACGACGCCCCGACAATAACGTTGACACTAAACTTGGACAAGCTTTGATCAAGATATTGAATGAAGTGACCAACTTAGGAGCTAGGGCTAGCTATTTCCTGTAGGAGAAAATATCTTTTCTTTGTACTTGGATCTTTTATCTAATGAATGTTTCCTAAAGACTAATTCCTGAATTTGATGCCTTTTCAATACGCATATTCATGCATTCACGCACTTATATATTGCATTGCATTTTGTAAAATTCAAAAATCTTTTTAATACAGAAAGGTTCTATGGCAGTTTGATTTACAAACCGCAATCATACAGCACTCATACGGAACACGTTTGCACTCCAAAACTATGGTTGTAGAAGACAGAATCACTAGTCTGGAGAATGATCGAGTAGAGACACAAAACCGTTTTGATAGAATGGAACAGTCCATAAATGACTATTTTGCTTAAGCCCAGTGGGAGAAAGTCACTTAGTTGACCATTTTTTGGGATCGAATGAGCCTAGAAAGAGCAAAGCACATGAAGGCGCATCAAATAACATGAATGATCAAGCTGACATTACATCTCACATGAGGGGAAAACCTGAGAGGTCATCTCCTATAAAGAAGGTTTATATTAAGTTGGCGGGAGCTACTGCTAGTCATCCTGTTCATGTCGGAGCAAACTTCGAAAGTGGTGATTTAGTTCTAGACTTGAACACCATCAATGAAATTGAGAAGATTAGAGCTGAAATCGAAAGAAAGTATGAGGAATGCTGTAAATCATTGGAAGACCGCTTACTCGAAATGCAAAAGGTGAACGAGCGAGGGTCTAGTGCAGTTGACCTGAGCTTGGTTGCTAACTTGGTTCTTCCTTCCAAGTTTAAAGTACCAGATTTTGAGAAGTTTGATGGAACAACCTGTCTGTCAACCCATATTACAATGTATTGTCACAAAATGGTCGCATATCTGAAAGATGAAAAGTTGTTGATCCATTGTTTCTAGGATAGTCTGACGGGTTCGGTAACGCGTTGGTACACGCAGTTGAACTGAGTAAATATCCAATAGTGGAAGGATTTGTTTGGTGCTTTTGTAGAGCACTATAAACATGTAACTGAGATGATTCCTAGTTGCATTATGTTGCAAGGGATAAAGCAACAATCTAATGAAACTCTTCACCAATATGCACAAAGATGGAGAGACGTGGCAGCACAGATGTAACCACCGCTGATGCAAAGTTAGGTTGCCCACATGTTTATGCAAACTCCGAGGGGGCCACTTTTTGAGTGATTGATCAACAATTCTATACAGAATTTTTCTGACATAGTAATGACGTGTGAGCTAATTGAAATAGAAATCAAAGGTGAGAGAATCAAAAATAGTGAAAGTTCTCGCAAAAGTTACAAAAGAAAAGACAATAAGGTTAAAAAACAAGTGCTTATGAAGCCCCGGAGAATGTTACAATTACGCCGCCTAGTGCTGGGTCAGGAAATTCTCAGAACACAAATAATAAAGATTCTCAAGGTTCGAGAAATGACAGGATGAACTTTACGCCCATACCGGTGTTGTATGCAGAACTATACCCACAACTTTACGAGGTAGATCTGGTGAGACCGTATTATCTTACGCCTCTACAACCTCCTTATCCTCCGTGGTATAATCCATACGCTTATTGTGAATTTCACACTGGGATTTCGGGACTGTTTTCATGAAGATGGTTCAGAATTTGATTAAAACTGGGGTTGGAAGTTTAATGAACCCAATATTGCAACCAATCCTCTGCCCAACCATGGAGGAAGAGAAGTAAATGCTATAGAAGAAGATGATGAAGCCAAACGACCAAAGACTAGTGTATCTGAGATTAGATCTCCTTTAAAATGGGTGTTCAAACAATTGTACAATGCTGAGATGATATACATAGACATAAAGATTGAAAAGGAAATAAAATCAGGCCAAAACTGTGAATATCATCAAGATGATGGTCCTGAGATTCAAGATTGTTCGGAATTCATGTGCTTGATTTAGAAAATGATGAATAATAAAGAGATTGAATTCTTCAAAAAAACGAAAAAGAAGAAGGAATGAGAGGTGTACACCTCTGAGAATTCCAGAGTCAGGTATGGGGTGAACAAGCCATTGGTCATTTCTACTAGGCCAAAGGCTGAAAGTTTGTCTAATAAAAATAAGTCGACAATGAATCCAAGGGTGGTGGTTTCTTCTCCGGCACCCTTCCATTTTAAAGATACTCACAAGGTTCCCTGGAATTATACAACCAACGTAACCATACTAGAGGGATCAAATCCACAGGAAGAGTTAAAACCATTGAGTGAAGGAAGATGATGGCTAAAGAAAAAATAAGTAAAAAGCTTGATGTTGAGATAGTAAATGAGGTCGGGCACTTCACTAGAAGCGAAATATGTTACTCACCAAAGACTTCTAAAGAAGTTGAAAGGGTGAAAGGGAAGTCTGCTATAGTGCCAGAGAGAATTTTTGGGAAGAGCCTCCTCCAAAGATAAATAAGCTCGTTACTAAAGAACAGGCCCAGGAATTTCTGAGGTTTTTAAAATGCAGCGAGTACAACATAGTTGAACAGCTGAAGAGACAACAGGCTAGAATATCCGTCCTTAAACTATTGTTGAGTTTAAAAAGGCACTAGAATGCTCTAATCAAGGTGTTTAATCAAATATTTGTCCCGAGCAATATATCGGTGAACAAACTGGACAGAATTGTGAACCACATTACTGTAGACAACTATATCACCTTTACTGATGATGAGATCTTAGAAGAAGGAATAGGATCCGTTAAGGCTTTGAATATAACAACCCATTGCAAAGGGTACATTTTTCTGGGAGTGTTAATCGACAATGGGTCAGCGTTAAATCTTCTCTCGATGGTTACATTGCAGAGGCTGCCAATTAATGATTCGTATTTGAAAATTATAAGAATACTGTGAGAGCTTTTGACAGAACAACCTAAGATGTGTTGGGAAATATTGAGGTCCCGTTGTTGATTGGACATATGGTTTACATTGTTGACTTTGTAGTAATGAACATCAAACCAACCTATAACTGCTTGCTGGGTAGGCCTTGGATTTATTCTACCGGGGCGGTACCATCATCCTTGCATCAGAAGCTGAAATTTGTAATAGAAGGAAAGCTGGTCAGTATTGGGACAGAGGAGGACATTATCGCCTCTGTATCCATTGACGTCCCATATATCAAGGCAAACTAGAATGCTCTAGAATGTTCGTTTAGAGCCCTCAAGTTTATAAATGTAACCTTTATTTCTGAAAGGAGGCCGATACCTCATCTGAGGTTGTCAAACTGTACATAGATGACTGTTCGTGAAACCCTTGGCAGATGAGCAAGGATAGAAAAAAAGATTTATAAAGAATCTGCAGGGGAGCCTACGCCCAAAACTTGTTATTATGAAGAAAGATCATTTTGGACTTGGGTTTAAGCCGAACATTCAGCAAAGGCAGAGAGATTTGAAGTAAAGAGAAGATAGAAGAAGGGCTCGGTTTTTGGGAGCAGACATTCCTGGAAAACTCATGAATTTCCCGGACTTGACTAGAATCTTTAAGTCTCACGGGTTCGAAAACATCAAAAAGTAGCTTGAGAAAGACAATAGGGAAACTGTGAGGCTGCAAGAAGAGGATATTTTTGGTGAGATCATAGAGGGAGTGCATGTTAATGGTATATTTGAAGGATCTCAACCTGGTAAGTTTCTGGAAATGATCCATCCATGCTTCCTTCGTGAAGTACTGAATAATTGGACGTCATTTAATCTCCCCCTTATTTTTAAAGTAGGGTAATACCTCATCTGAGGTTGTCAAACTGTACAAAGATGACTGTTCGTGAAACCCTTGGCAGATGAGCAAGGATAGAAAAAAAGATTTAGGAAGAATCTGCAGGGGAGCCTACGCCCAAAACTTGTTCTTATGAAGAAAGATCATTTTGGACTTGGGTTTAAGCCGAACATTCAGCAAAGGCATAGAGATTTGAAGCAAAGAGAAGATAGAAGAAGGTCTCAGTTTTTTGGAGCAGAAATTCCTGGCGAGCTCATGAATTTCCCAGACTTGACTTGAATCTTTAAGTCTCACGGGTTTGAAAACATCAAAAAGTAGCTTGAGAAGGACAATAGGGAAACTGTGAGGCTGCAAGAAGAGGATATTTTTAGTGATATCATAGAGGGAGTGTACGTTAATGGTATATTTGAAGGATCTCAGCCTGGTAAGTTTCTGGAAATGATCCGTCCATGCTTCCTTCGTGAAGTACTGAATAATTGGACGCCATTTAATCTCCCCCTTGTTTTTAAAGTAGGGTAATGCCTAGAACCACATTTTACTTTTTCTTACGAGTATAAGGGATTTTCTATAAAGGGCTATTATACAAGTTTTACTTCAATAAAAATGCTTTCATTTTGATTCTCAAATGGCAAACATGTTTCTTGTTTTCCCACATTCTATTCCAAATATATTATTATTTTCCTTTGCAGGTCCTCAAGTATTAATTGCATGAATGATTCCGAATTCGATACTGAAATAGATCTTGAGTAGCCCGTTTGTCTAATGGAAGTTAATGAGCGTAAAGATGAAACAGAATATGAAATCCCTGACGAATTACTGAGGATGGTAGAAAAGAAGACAAACAGATCTTACCTCATAAAGAGAAGATGGAAATCTTGAATTTGGGCACGAATGAAGTTAAAACAGAGTTGAAGATCGGTATTGCTTTCTCGCCAAAAATAAGAAAAGAATTGGTTGATTTGTTGCGATAGTTCAAAGATTTCTTTGCTTGGTCTTATTAGGATATGCCAGGATTGGACACGGACATAGTGGTATATAAATTACCTATAAGACCAGAATGCAAACCAGTTCAATAGAAGCTCAGAAGATTGAGACCGAAAATGGTATTAAAAATCAAAGAAGAGGTACAAAAATAGATTAAGCCCGATTTTCTCAAAGTGGCTAAATATCTAGAATGGGTAGCTAATATAGTTCCAGTGCTGAAGAAAGATGGAAAGGCACGTATGTGTGTGGAATACAGAGACTTGAACAGAGCAAGCCCGAAAGATAATTTTTCGTTACCTCACATTGATATTCTGGTTGATAATACATCGGGGTGTTCATGGTTCTCTTTCATGGACGGTTTCTTGGAATACAATCAGATAAAAATAAATCATGAAGATATGGAAAAGACAACCTTCATAACCCTGTGGGACACATATTGTTATAAAGTGATACCTTTTGGACTAAAGAATGTTGGGGCAACATATCAGCAAGTCATGGCAACCCTTTTCCATGACATGATGCACAAAGATATTGAGGTGTACGTGGATGACATGATCATCAAGTCCCAGACTAAGGAGAAGCATATTCAGAACCTAAGAAAATGATTCCAGAGATTGAGGAAGTACCAGCTGAAACTCAATTAGAATAAGTGTACTTTTAGGGTTACACTAGGGAAACTCATGGGTTTTGTTGTCAGCAGAAGAGGAATTGAGATTGATCTAGACAAAGTGAAAGCAACTTAGAATCTTCCACCTCCAAGCTCACATAAAGAAGTTTGAGGTTTCCTTGGAAGGTTGAATTATATTTCTCGGTTCATTTCCTAATTGATCGATAAATGTGATCCAATCTTCAGACTGCTTCGAAAGAATAATCCAGGAGCATGAGACAAGGAATGATAAGAGACACTCGACAAGATTAAGAAATATTTGACAAATTATCCGATATTAGTGTCTCTAGTTCTAGATAGACCATTCATTCTCTACTTGGCGATCTATAAGAACTCGATGGGATACATCCTGGGGCAACATGATGATACGGGAAAGAAGGAAAGAGCCATTTATTACTTGAGCAAGAAATTCACGAAGTGTGAAGTATGGTATCCTCCAATCCAAAAATTATGTTGTGCTTTAGTCTGGGTAACTCACAGACTCGGGCAGTACTTGTTGTATCACACTACTTGGTTGATATCTTGATTCGATCCATTGAAGTTTCTGATGGAATCACCAGCGTTGACTGGAAGATTGTCTTGTTGGCAAATGTTGTTGACAAAATTTGACATGGAATATATAAGTTAGAAAGTAATAAAATGAAGTTCCATAGCCGATTTCTTGGTTAGTCGAGCTTCAAAGGATTTTAAGCCCCTAAACTTTGACTTCCCAGATAAGGATGTGGTGAATATCTCCATGGAAGAAAATGGAATCTCAGATAATGAAACATGGAAATTGTACTTCAACGGGGCTGTGAACGCCCTAGGATATGGAATTGGAGCAATATTGATTTCCCCAAGTAACATACATTATCCTTTCACGAGTAAATTGGAATTTCTTTGTACCAATAACATGGCAGAATATGAAGCTTGTGTCGTAGGCTTGTGAGCTGCTATTGAAAGAATGATAGAAATTTTAAAAGTATACGGGGATTCAGTATTGGTTATTTACCAGCTCTATGGAGAGTAGGAAACAAAAGATGCAAAATTGATTGAGTATCGAAAGTTGATACTTGAGTTGATAAAAGAGTTTGAAGAAGTCACTTTCAAGTATATCCCTAGGGAAGATAATCAAATGGCGGATACCTTAGCTACAGCGGCTTCGGTATTTTTAGCAAATAAACCTGAAGATGTGATGCCAATTCAACTGCAGAGTTATGATACCTATGCCTACTGTTACATGATAGAAGAAGAGGCAGGTGGAAATCTATGGTATTTTGATATCTTGCAATACATCAAATTCAAGACTTATCTCATAGAGGCGAATGATAATGACAAAAGAACTGTTAGAAGGATGGCTTCATGATATGTGCTTGATGGTGAAATCCTGTATAAAAAGGGCAAGGATCAGATCTTGCTAAGATGTGTCAATTCCTGAGAAGCTAGAGATATTTTAGCAGAAGTGCGTGATGAAATCTGTGGGACACATGCAAATGACTTTGCAATGGCCAGGAAGATTATGAGATATGGTTATTACTAGTCAACAATGGAAGGAGATTGCATTGAATATGCTAAGAAATGTTTTAAGTTTCATATATACGGTGACAAGACTAATGCTCTGTCGGTACCTCTTCATACAATAAATTCACCTTGGCCCTTTGTTGTCTGGGGCATAGATGTCATTGTCCAAATTCATCCCAAAGCTTCTAATGGACATCGCTTCATCCTTGTGGTTATCAATTACTTCACCAAATGGGTGGAAGCCGCCTCATATGCCAATATCACAAGATCCATGATTTGTAAGATTTTGAAGAAAGAAATTATCTGTTGGTATGGCTTGCCAAAGACAATCACTGATAATGCTACCAATTTCAACAATAAAGTAATAGCAGAAACGTGTGAGCAATTCAAAATAATGCACCACAATTATGTGACTTACCACCCTAAGATGAATGGGGCAGTAAAGGTAACAAAAAAGAACATCAAGAAGATCATATCGAAGACAACAAAGACTTACAAAGGCTAGCACGAAAAATTACCCTTTGCTTTGTTCGTATTTCAGACTTTGGTGCGAACTTCTATAGAGGCAACCCCATACTCTTTGGTCTATAGGAAGAAAGTAGTGCTTCCGATTGAAGTTGAAATTTCATCTCTCCGAGTTCCATATAAGGTAAAATTTGATGAAACTGAATAGAAACGGGCTTGATTTGACAAGTTAAATCTTATCGAGGAAAAAAGGCTGAAGGCTATTTGTCACAATTAGATATACTAGAAGAGAATGATGCGTGCTTATGATAAGAAAGTTTGGCCCAAAGAGTTCTGAGAGGGAGATCTTGTGATAAAAAAGATCTTGCAAATACACCGTGATGTACATGGAAAATGGATGCCTAACTAGGAGGGGCCTTATGTTGTTAAAAAAAGCTTTCTCTGGTGGAGGATTGATTCTAACTGAGATGGATGGTAAAGAGTTACACAAACCAGTGAACTCTGATACAGTAAAGAAATATTATGTCTGAAGAGTAAAAAGAGATTGAAAAAAAGGAAAGATAAAGAAAAGCATAGTGAAAGCCTAGAAAGGGTGCTTCGCAACATGAAAATATATATGGTGAAAACCCGAAAAGGCGCCATTGATCAAAAAAATGAAAAAAATGAATGAAATGAAAAAGAAAATGGGGGTTCAAGATGAAAACTCGCAAAGAGCATCTTGAAACCAAAGGAGGATCTGTGTTGAAAACTCGTAAATGGCGGCTCAAATACGTTGAGAATAGGCATCTGGCAATTTAAACCTCTCAGACACTTGTCATTTCGGATGGGATTTCATATCTGTAGACATCTTGACAACATTCAAAGTTTGTTGGACAAGGGTTTGAACTCAAAGCTATATTCAGTCAATGGGGTTGCGGAATCCCTCATATGGTGAATACTTGGGGAGTCAACTTTTTTTCTTGATTTTGTTATTTTAATCTGCCATGACTTTTTTTTCAAATCTCATTGTATTCCTGCTTATAAGCCTCAATAAAGTTCATGAATTCTCTTCCGAGCTCTCTTTTATTTCTGAAGCATCTTGCAACTAAACTAGTATAATTCATTAAAAGCAGAAGATTTCTTGGTATTACTATGTTTTGAAAGATGTAGGTGAACTTTAGCACTCATGGATATTGAAAAAAATGTATAAAGTAATGACAGTGTTGAACCTTACACCAGCAAGTACACAGAAATGTAAGACTGATGAAGCACTGGATCAAGTATAGAGGCTTCAAGGGTCCTTAGACAATGTGCAACCTGGAACTATTATTAACAACAAAGTCTGTCACATGAAGAACAATGATTTTTTTATCTTTGTGCTTATGTCGGGATAATTAGAACCACAATGCCAACACATTATCATACACTCTTGGATTAGTATCTTAGTTGTGACAGTTTATGAAGATCGATGATGCTTTCGAGATATTGTTGGGCCATGGTAGTGTTACTACACCTAGAGCCATTGACGTCCCTCAACTTCCTAGATTGAATGAGAATGTTTGTTGCTCCATGTTCTTCTGTTTAAAAAGAAGAAGAAAGAAAACTTGAACCATCGTTTAGTAAAGGCTCTTAGATTTGGTAAAACTTTAGCATTATTCAAGAGTAGGCTTATTTCAGACCTTTTAATTACCAAGTTTTTTGGGTGGTTACAGTGTTATGTAAACATTAATGGTTGTTGGCTGGTCAAGGTCCACCTCTCTAGTGACACAATCGGCCTGGTCAAGTCTAATTCAAAAAAAATAAAAAAGAAAAACTGAGGTGAAAACCTAAAAAGGCATCTTGAGAAAAAAGGAAAAAACAAAAAAAAAAAAGTGAAAACCCGAAAGGGTGCTTTGAGAAAAGCGATCTAAAGTAAAAACACGAAAGGGGTGCTTTAGAGCAACGGGCCAGAAACATAGAATGAAGGTCTCAAAGGCTAATCCCGAATGTGAGATAAAGTGTTAAAGCCGACCAGGAGTCAACGAGGAAGCCTAATGAAGAAAGAGCCAAACGGGTCTTCCAAGAGGCGGAAGTTACCTAATTGATCTCAATATACTATAGTTCATGCATCATACATAGAAATTAGGATCATTATAACCCACATACAAGCATTTTTAATCTATTTTGACAGGAAATGAGCAAAGATCAAAGAATTCCTAATATGAAGAGTTCGCCCAGCAAAGATAGAATTCCTAATGTGAAGAGTTCGCCCAGCAAAGATAGAGCTCCTAATGTGAAGAGTTCGCTCAGCAAAGATAGAGCTCCTAATGTGAAGAGTTTGCCCAGCGAAGAATCTGAAGCTCCCAATAAGAAGAGTTTGTCAATCAAATAATCTGAAGCTCCCAATAAGAAGAGGTTGTTAAGTAAAGTGCAAAGTTTTTAATAAGAAAAGCTCATTAGTTCGTCACTTCTACAAAGAATAAGAATAATATCGCCAAGAAGAATGAATTAGTTCCTAATAAGAAGAATTGGTTCAGACTTCATGGTTAATTCAAGAGTGAAGGAGGGAGAGTTCGTAATAAGAAGAACTTGAAGCTCAAGAATGATGGTCAGATGCTCAAGGCCAAATTCGTGTATTCTCAGTCTTTGCCCTATTCCTGTTCTACAACAATGAGCAAATAGGGGCAGCTGTAATACCCAAAATTTGTCCCGGCATGTATATATACATACATATAATAATTTCTTTTAAAACAAATAAATACATAGCCAAATAAATAAATAAATAAAATCCCTAAAATTAGTTCAAAGCAAAAAAAAACCCATTACAATGTCCATATTACACTCTCAGAGCCCGTTTTAAACTACAAGGCCTAAATCTCATTTTTACAATAAATTTACAGTTCTCATAATCTTTCTCTAATCCATTTATAGCAAATGAAGCCCAAAGAAACACAAATAAATCTAGAAAAAAAAACTTTTCCCGCCCAAATTTGAGATTTAGGGGACACGTGGTAATTTTTTATTGGTCTAAAAGCTTATCACATAGATAATGGTTTAGTTGGCTGCTGACGTCATGTGTGTGACATCATCAATGATGTCACGCCGCACTTACCTATATAAAGGAAGAGAGAGAAAATTCAGCACAATTATTATGCAATTATTACATCCATAATTGAGGAAGAAAGAGAAGCTTACCAAAGCTAAAAGGTCGCCTAAAAGTCAAAGCATTCACCGAAGAAGACAATCAATCGTTGAAGCCCTTGTCAGAATCACCGTCACGTATCACCAGAAGGTAATCCTCTCTTCGAATCTCTTCATCTCCTGCAAAATCACAAAAATAGACTTCAAACATGAGATCTAAACAAAAAAATAGTAAAAAATAAAATAAAAGAGAAATGTGACTTATCATATTTGGTTGTCAGTGAGGGTTTGAGGGTATGGAGGAGTTGAAAATGAGAGGGTGAGGGTTTGGTTAGTTAGATTTAGGAGGGGAAGAATAAAGATTCTTATGAATCAGACCTTAGCTCTAGTTTTAGGACGGTGAAATAAAGTTTTAGGGTTTGGTGCGGCAGAGGTACGACCGCCAGTAGCTGGGGTTCGAATCCCGGTGACTGACGAACATCAGAGTTCGGTCAAAGAGCGGCAGATAAGGATTGAATGACGGTTGAGGTAGAGGTTCGTGACCGGTGTTCATCGTGTTCTTCGTAAACACGAAGAACACTGATGAACATTCATCCAAAACCATGAGTTTTGATTCATTTTGCTTGGTTTTTTTGGGAATAGGGTGTTTGTCTCAGAGGTTTATAGAGAGAGAGCGGGTAGAGAGAGTGAGAAATCGAAAAATGGAAAAAAGGAAAATGAGATGTCTAAATGGTCCTTTATATAGGCGTAATCATGGGCTTAGGGGCTCGCGAATCCCCGCGCAAGCCCGCGCCCAACTTCTATAGGCTTCATACTGCAGCTCTTTTAGTTGTAATTATCACATTTTGGTCACTATTTCACTGTAATTTGGTTCTTCAGTTTTGATGATAATTCAATTTGGTCCCTAATTTCATTTGTTAATTTAATTGCTTTTATTGATGTTTGATTAATGTATGGCTTTAAATATAGCATATAGTATATTGTTAGATAATTAAATTCACTTAGATATAATTGTTAGAGCCTCAGATACTAAGTTCTTTAATTAAGAATTAAATAATTAAAATATGAGAGATCATTGTAGTAATAAATGAGTATCAAAAGGGAAGCCTTGAAGTCCTAAGTTGGATAGCGTCTCATTGCAATGAGATGTTATTCAAAGGGGCTTTTAAGTAGAACATTTAATACTCATTTTAACTTAGAATATGAAATTAACCTAGTTAATTGAATTAAAGCTTTGTTTAGAGCTAGTACTTTAATTAATTAGATTCATTAATAAAATTAGGAATATTGTTCAGTTTAGGGTTTTAATATGAATAGTGCTCAAGCAATTGGGTGTTATTTCATAAACATCCTAAATTTAATAATATTCATAGCCTTGTAAATAACTTAATTAATTAGAGATTTTTTTAGTTAGAACATAAAATCGACAAGTCAATAATCGGTCATGCATTCAAACCTTTTATGTTGTGATGCATTTTTGAATATGAATTGAGGTGTCCTAAAGCAACTGAGTGCTTCTAATTTTATATTCGTCCCAAAAAATGCATTTCCTTATAAAAGGATATCTCCGTTTGGAATTTAAAGCCAATTAATAATTATGGTTAAGCTAAATTTAAATTATTATTCCAAATGCCAAAATGCCACGTAAATTTAAAAGGTACCGATAACGGGCATTTGTAGGGATGCTAATCCTTCCCCACACGTAATCGACTCCCAAATCATAAAATTTTAAAGAAATGAACCTTTGGTTGTTTTTATGGTGTTCGGTCTACCAAAGTGATCGGTAGCGACTCCAAATTTTTTAAGTTTAAATAAAAAGGAAAATCAAATTTTTGTGGTTAATTAAATAAAAAATCTGATTTAATAAGAAAACTACATTTTTAAGATAAACTGATTACAAAGGGTCAAAACCCTATTTTGCAAAATGAATCGTCGGGCTATTTTCACACCTTAGTTAAAAATGGTCACGACACCACCCATATCTAACATCTTCTCACCAATCATAATTGCGGCCTTGCACATTTCATGGTACAAGGAGGCCAATATTGTAGATCTCCAGCTATATTCACCAGATGGGTTAAAATTAGCCAACATCGGCAGATATTGTGTGTGAACTAGATTACTAGATGTATCTGGCATCAATATCCCACCAATGATTTGCAATATATATGCTCGAGCTACATACACAAGTTCTTGGCGAGTAGATCCCTCAATTACAATGAATTCATTTTGCTACCATGAAATTCTCAAACATAGACCATTCACACATGCCTCGGGAGGATTTTTGCTGAGGTACTGCCTGCAAAAATCAAATACATTATAGTTGTTTTGTCCAACCAATGGATTCTCATTTATTAGGACACCAAGTTGTATAGCTACATCTTCCAAAGTTATTGTGCATTCGCTAAATGGAAAATGAAATGTGTAAGTCTCTTGTCTCCACCATTCAATCAATCCAGTAATCAACCCGAGGACAATCTTAAATCTACAGAGAAATGAAGCATTATAAAAACTGGCAAGCTGTAAGTAATAAACTATGCGGTCGGAAGGTTCATTGATCTTCATTCCTCGACAGCAGATGGTATGCTCCACACCTTATAATTAATTTATTATAATAAACTATTTCGTTTTACACATTACATAATAAATTTTAAATTACTTGCTCTCCATGAATATAAGACGAAATGTGCTCATGGTCACGGTACAACAAAACTCCTCCAAATGCCATTTTCAAACAAATCTATAAAAAAGAATTATCATTCGAATATGTATACAACAAAAAATGTATTAGCTTCAAAAAATTTCATCTATACGAATATATCTTTAAAAAATACAAACACTTACCAGATTAAACGAGAAATCGTGTAAATATGCTCTAAATCCTCCAATAATAAAAAGTAATTATCATTCAAATATATCTTCACCATCTTCGAATATATTTTTAACAAAAATATCACTTAAATTTTCAACTCAAACTCTTAATTTTTTTCTCTCAAAGCCTATATATATATACAACTTTTAAGGGGAAAATCACTCACATGACCAGCTTTCATGTGAAAGCTGATCAGCATGCATGGAGCTACAGGACAACGCTATTTGTACATGGCATCTTGTCACAGTCGATTAGAGCTGCATGGCAGCTTGCAGCGCTACATCGCCTTATACTTGAGCCAAGGCTGAGCCAATCCAGCCAAATGCATATTCAATTCATAATGCCATTTGCACATGGCGTTATTCCAACAAGAATAGTAGAAAATAGCCTAGAATCTAAAATATGGGTGATGGTACCCTATATTCTAAAATTTAATTTTAGATTAGATTATCCACAATTTTGCTTTGAAAATGCTATTTCTTTTTTAAAAATAGAATTTTGCTATGTGCAGCTTGGGACTACACATAAAAATACCAAGATTTTTATCATTAATATTTATTTTGTTTTTCAATAGAATCTATTAGATTGTAATTAATTGCATTCCTATAAAGTTGTATTCAATTACTTTAAGATATTTAAGGTAATTAAACACTAAATCTTAAGCTCTGAAACATAAAACCCTAAAACCTTAGAACTTTAAATCTTAAATCCTAAATTTCTAAATTCATAAATCATAAAATCCTAAATTATAAAACCTTAAACTCTAAATTCTTTTAGGTAAGTAAATGGAAGTCATGCAAGTGGGCCGCGGATAATCTACACTCCAGGGTTTGAGAAATTTCAAGGAAGATTAGGGTTTAAGCCCATGTAAATTGCCCTTCAGTAAAAGAGACTAAGAGAGTAGTAAGTAGTCGAATTGGGCTATAAACCATGGCCGTTTTCATACTTGGCCTAGCAATTCCTTCGTTCTCTTTTTTTACAAGACAATTCCTTATATTTCCTAAATTAAAAAAAAAATCCTTCGTACTATTGGTTTATATAGACAATAGTTTGTATTTTTTTATATAAAAATGGTCATTTAACTCATTAATTTATTGAACCTAACAAGTGGTTTCAATAGAAAAGCAAATAATATTCATCCTAAGAGACTCGAGTTCAATTATTTTGTCTATCAAGTATGTATTGTCAAAAAGATAAGAATATGTATGAACTTATACTACCTTGTAATCACCTTGAGACTATTAAAAAACTTGTTAATCAACTATTTGAATAGATTTATTATAGAGTCGATTTGTCCAATTCAATTTTTTCCATTTATAATGTCATTATTCAAACATTCAACTTTGTTAAAGGTACCTAACAACTCATCTCACTATACCAACTTGTAATTGATCTATATTTTACATTTATAATTATAACAAAAAAATATTATTTAATACATCAACAATATATTTTTTTCTACGCAAACCGCTTTAATATTTCATCTTGTATCCTTAACTAGCATTTAAATAAACAATTAAATAATCAATAATCTCTAGAACATGTGGTTAAAGCCTCAGTTGACATTTCCCCTACCATTAGGTTGTGGGTTCAAGACTTATTAAGAAGGGAAACTCCCCTTCCCCTTCCCCTTCCCATTCCCCTAGGTAGAAATTGTTTTAAAAAAATATAAACAATTAAAGATTTATATTCAATACACTAGCGGTAGAAATTAAAAGTTTCATCAAGTGCCTTAGTTTTAAGGTTTAGATATATAGTTTACGGTGTAGAGTTTAGAGGTGTAGGGGTTTAGAATTTAGGAATGACGGTTAGAATTTAGGGTTTAGTTTCTAGGGTAATATGATAAAAAATTAGGTTTTAAGTTATAAACCCTAAATTATAACCACTATCCTTAAATTCTAAATCTCTACACCTAAATCCCTAAACCTTACACCCTAAGTTAGATCCTTAAACTCTAAAAATAAAGCACTTGTAAAAACTTTTAGTTTTCACCGTCAGTGTATAAAATAATTACCCAACAATTAAATACTCATTGTGGTGGATTAAAACTACTTGAGAAGAAAAAAACTATATCATTGATATAATAAATAATTATCTTATAATAAAATCTTATCTGAGTTAGTATTATAAATTATTTGTACACTAATTCAATTAAATGTAATTATATATGAATTAGTAAATAACATTATAAAATTAATAAATATTATTTAGATTTATTAATATAATATCTTTATTTAGATAACTATTTTGAAAAGCTAATCTTTAAAAAAGATACCCGGTACCAAAGAAAAAGGTTATCCTGGGAAAAAGAAAACTATCCCTTCTTTTTTAAAAGAATAAAGATCATTTTTTAAAGTATTTTTATACAATTTTTTTCACCCACTTTTTTCTGGTATGCCATTATCTAGAAATTTGTGACTTCCCATTAATTTGGATAGAATAACATTTTTTATATAAAGTTTTGAGAATATTTTTTTAATAGTTTAAAAGTAATTATAAGATACCATTTTTTTATAGATATTTTTAATTCTTTGATAATATACATTTATAGGCAAAGTCATTAAATTTAAATTTTCTAAAATTAACATTGTCCACTTTTCTACTGGATCGCTTTGTTCAGTTTTATAATATAGTTTTTAAAATAATAGTTAAAAAAATATGATATATAAATTGTGTATGATAATTCGAGTTAAACTTTTTGAGAAATAAATTATTAGAAAATAAACCATTTCTTATAAAGTTTGATAGCATTTTCATTTATTCATGATTTAAAAATGTATTCCTTAAAATTTAATAAAAACATACAATTACATTCTCAAATCAATGTTAGGATTTAAACCCCACACAAAGTGGAGTTACATACCCCACATAAAGTGGAATTACATGAAATCTTTGACTATTTGGTCAATTAGTCGATCTCATATAATTTTCTTTTTATTTAAATGTGGAGGGGATTATTGTATCAAAAATAAATAGAATTATATATGTATTATTGTTTATATATGTACTTTTTATTTATTCTTTTAACTTTCTAAATACAAAAAAAAATAAAAATTTTACTACTTTAAAACTATATTAAAAACTGCAAAATTAAAGTCTAATAAAATATGTTGACTTCAAGTAAATTTCAACATGTTAAACTTATATTTATTTCAACTATGGGTTAACTTTGAGATGAGATGATAGTTTTAGAGTGAGGCATCCTTAGGGTACATTTTAAATCGATGAATTCATTAGATTTTTTATTTAAATTTGAAAGTCAATTTTGTCCCATTAAAACATCACGGGTTTTTTTACTTTTTAAAATATTTTAAAATATTTTAATTAATTAAAGTTTACAATAATAAATTTAGAAACTACTACATTTCTAGAGATGAGAAAATCACGAATATGAACCAAGAACCCTTGGACAAAGGCTTCAACACTCGACCATTAAGCTAAGCAATTGCTTGTAACCAGAAAATTTTGGATGTGGATTTAATAACAAGTACATATATTGTAGTTAACTTTTTTTTGGTAATATACATGTCCATCTTATGATCTATGTTCGGGGTGTGGGGCTGCCCCTCCCAACAATATCGTTTCCAAGGTTTGAATTCACGTCCTCACCTTGGGAGTGCAATGATTCTTACCAATGCACCTAACCCTTGTTCGAGGGATGAATAACCCTCAGAAGAGTGATAGCTCTTTAAAGAACATGAATTTTCCCTTGATTTATAGATTTAATTGTCCCCACATCAGTGTTTATTGCATTCATTTATGCATTTTTATGTCTATTTCCTGTATTGTATCTAACTTAGTCTCAGTTGCTCTTATTTCACATATTTCTACCTATTTTGCCTTGTTGTCGTTGTATTTCTAATGTCCATACAGAGGAAGTCTCACCACTGTAACTAGCTCGACACTATATTTGCCAACTGTCCAATCTGCTAAAAGATAAGGACAACCTTGCCAACTGTATTATTTGTTATAACAAACTTTGTACGACCTTGGGTCACGCAAAACACCTAAGGACATATGTCTTTTCTTGGGGCAGCCTATAAAAGGACGAACTCGGGAAGAGAGTGGGAGACGCGAATTCTATTTTCATATCATCTTCAACCTCAAGCTTTTTTCTCTTATCCATGGTAGTTTAAGCTCCATTTTTGGAGATCCAAGGTGAAGCTAGGCAGAATTATTTGAGGAGAAGAGGATTACAGTACAAGATCAAGGAGAATATTTTGTTATTTTCTTAAACTTTTCTTTAATTAGATGTTTGTTAAAGATTTTCATTATATTATGTGCTTTAATGACAATGGTTTACTTCTTTTAAGCTTTGTATGAACTTCTTGAATTCTTATCTTTAAGTTTAATATATTTTTATTAGTTTTTTTTTCATATACTTTGATTATTGGATTTGATTATGGTTTGCATGAGATTGTTAAACATAGTTACTAACATCGACGGATGCAGCGGACAAGTCAGGTTATCAAGTCATTACAACAAGAGTTCAATGAGGATACAACGAGATTTGATCCACTTGTTCTATGGATTGTAGTTTTCGACTTATAACGAGAGTTAAGGCCGATCTACGTGTTTGCTTCAACAGTTGAAGATTGAATGAAAGTTAGTAGCAAGCTTATTCTTCACTTGCCAATTGAACCATCTTACTTCCTTGAATGTACTTGATTTTCAGCCACGTAGAATCGAGAAGATCCAAGCTTAATCATAATATTTCTCCACTCTTTTATATTTTCCTTTATTGCGACAACAATTGATCCATTACTCTTTACTTTATTTCCTTATTGCAACTACAATTACACTTACAATATTCCATTTTACAAATTGCTTGTGGTCACATAATACTTAGGCTAAATACATCATCCTCGTGGGATCGATATTCAAACAGTATTCTCATGTTTCTATTCTTGCATCGATAGTGTTTGCTTGCACTTAGAGTGTGACGTTTTCACGCTGATCAAGTTCTAGCGTTATTACTAGGGTAGGGATGGCGTTATTTGGTTTTTTTATGTTTCTACTTGCAATTTCGTTTTCTTTATTTAGTTTGTAGTTGTTTCTAATAGCTTTATTTTTGTTATTTTATTTTCTTTTTATTCAGTTTTGTAGGTATTGTATGACCAGAAATGCTACCACACCACTTTTTGTACTAGATCTAGAAATTGAAAGAAGTTTTAGACGAAGATTTCGAGAACATAGTAGGATGGAAAGACATCTTAACAACAATGAGGGTATCCTTCAAGATCGTGAAAACCCACCAACCCTAAACAAAACAATTCGCGAGGTTGTTGTTCCCAATTGAACTATTTGTAACCGAGAGTTGTTAGACCACCTATTTAGGATGGGAATTTCGAGTTGAAACCGGTTATGTTTCAAATGCTCAACTCGAATGGGTAGTACGCGGGGTAACCACATGAAGACGCTAGAGAGCATCTTCAATCTTTTTAATTTGTGCTTCATTTAGCCAACAAGGTGTTTTTGATGATGCCTTACAAATGCAATTGTTTCCATATTCTTTGCAGGGTAGAGCGCGCACTTGGTTCTGTGGACTCCCTGTTGGATCTATTACATCATAGAATGATCTTGCAACGCAATTCATTTTGCGCTTTAATCCACCGACAATGAACTCGCGTCTAAGGAATGATATTACAGCCTATTATCAGTTGGATGATGAGACTCTCCACACTACATGAGAAAGATATAAGTCTTTGTTGCAGCGATGTCCCAACCACGACATTCAACAAGAAACTCAAATTAAAATAATGTTTAAATTGATAGAATTTTAGACTAAATTGATAGATTGTATAAGTTTTGGACTAAAACTGTTATTAACCCAAGTCATGTCACCATTTCCGTTAATTTTAAACGGTGGAGGTACCAAAACAGAATAAAAACGTAACGTTAGGTACTATTTTTCTAAAAATAATAGTTATGATACCAAAACAATAACACGAGCATAATTAGAGTACTAAATATATAGTTTTCCTTATTTTAATATGTGGGCATGATCATACCCTGAACCAAACTTGCGAAAAGTATTGTCTAGTCAATTTTATGAATTTAAAGTCCTAGTTAATATTATTTTATATTATTCAGAAGTCTTTTGTATATAATTTACGTAGTATTCATTACTAACCCTATGTGTATTTTGGATGTACAGAAATTCATAGTTAGGAGAAGTCAAACCAAATCTTATACAGACCAATACTACATGTGTAGCCTTTCACCTAATACTAGGGTAAATACAGTTCAGTTTGGTAAAAATTTAGTAACCAACTAATTTCGGTTTTGTTAACCTCGGTTATTAGTTTTACCATATTAACTTTAGATTTTAAGATTCTGTATTTTATTTTGACAAATAGTTTTATTTGATGACTTTTAAATAATATTTGATAACGTTTAAAATTATTTTTCATAAATATTTTTTAAAAATTATTTTTCTAAGTAAATAAAAATTAATTACCAATTCATATATAATATTTTTAAGTTGTTTCACTATTTTAAGTATAAATTATCTATTTTTACATTATAAAATATTCAAAATTAATTATAAAGTAAATAAAAATTCAAATATGATTTGGTTCGGTTAATCACGAATTTTAAACTTGTGAAACATAAAATGTCCAAACATTTCGGTTCGAATCAGTCTTCGATTTTTTAATTTGACATACTCAGTCTTACTTAATACTTTAATCAGTAATTGAAGCATCTAAGGTTGCCCTAAAAACAAAGAAAATAAAAGGGAAAAAAGAAATAATTTCATCTCTAAGTTAATATATAAGATTACATTAAAATTAAGTGCACAAATATCTAACATGTATTTGCATAAATATATTTTTTCAAAAAATAAAAAAGGAAAAAATACTTTGTGTTATTTAAAAACTAATCTTACGTATATTACTTTCAAAAAAAATGTTTAACATATACATCTATTAATAATGTAATGTATTTTATAATTTAATTATTAATAATTAAAATAATTTTATAATTAATTTGTTTTTTATTTTAATGAAAATTTTGAATAAAAATGATTAAATAAAATAAATAGAATAGTAAGTAATTGATAAGGGTAAATTTTTCATAAATAAACCTTAGTGAATAGTGGGTATTTTTCAAAGTATAGGAGGTAAGTGTATTTTATAAATATAAATCCTCTATTTTTGGTGTCCCTATTTATGCCACACATTAAAAATTAGATTTAGGTTTGGGGTTTGGGGTCTATGGTAAGGGTTCGAAGAATTTGGGGTAGATGTATTTTTTAGGGTGTATGGTTTAAGATTTAGAATTTAGAATTTATTTTTTAATATTTTTTAATATTAAATCATAAAAAATACCGAAAAGGGGCATGAGATTTTTGTTCGTATTTTATTACAAACCTTAGGGGGAAATGGTTTTTACCTGTACTGATTTTTATTAATATATATATATTAAAATTTGAATTACATAATTAGCCTTATGTTTTCCCTTTTAAAAAAAGATTAACAAATGTGGTATTTTCTTCTGTCCCAATTGAATTTGTATTTGATTAATTTCTTATAGTTGATAATAACTCAATATTTTTTTTGATTAAATAGAGAATATTATATTCTCATGTCGAGATTTGAACCCATAGGATAAGATGAGCATTCTTAACTACTAAGTCAATGAGTGGATCTCTCAATAAAAAAAATTATAGTTAGTATAGGTATAATAATGTAACTTTCAACTTAATAAATTAATGGTTTGACATAAAAATATCTCATTTATCTTTGATTTTTTTAAATTTATTATTAACCTGATACGTATTTCTATAATATATTTAAGAAAATAATAAAAACTCATTTATATATAGTAAATTAATCTAGTTAATAAAATTAAAATAACAAAATTATATCCACCACATTGCACGCGAACCATCATTACAGATAAATTTATTTGGATTATTCTTTTAAAAGAAAACTTTAATTTATTGAGAATATATTAAATAGAATTTTAAAATAAAATTAAAAAAATCAAAACTTTATTCCAAACGTGGTTTTTTAAATTGTAAAAATTAGTTATTTAAGTAGTAAGAAATATAAAGGTATCAAATATTAATAAACAAATTTAAAGAAAATGTTTTCGATAAAATTTCACCAATTTTTTTCGAAAAAATAAACAAAATTTTAGTAGTAGACATTAACACTCAAGTTGTATAAAAAACTCTAAAATGTTTTTTTAATAGTTTAAAAGTGATTACAAAGTAACATCTATTTATATATTCTTAACTCTTTGATAATGCACATATACTTTATAGATAAAACGATTAAACTCAAATTTTCTAGGATGAACATCATCAACTTTTATATTGGGACTACTTGTTGGGTTAAAAACTCTTAAAATGTTGAGCAAATTAATAGGAATTTGTCTTTATCTATAAAATGATGTATGGCTAAAACTAAAAGTGTTTAAAATATTAGGCGATATTGTTGAATTTTTTCAATTTTCACCAATTCAAAATTTTGGAGGGAATATCAATTAATATGAATGTTTTATTAGTTTTAAACTGGTAGGAAAAACAAATATTAAAAAATTTTAAATTCATATATTAGTTTTAAACTGGTAGGAAAAACAAATATTAAAAAAATTAAATTCATATATTTGTGATTTTTATTTACCACAATTTAAATTGTATATATAAAATTTATATTTTAAAAATATTAATTTAGTTCGATTTATAAACACATATATATATACATATATTAAATTGAAATTGTAGAAACTTTGAGAGGACAACATCACAAAATATTTTTCAGGAAATTAATTTTTTATTAAGAAATCAATTACAATTCTTTCAAATATTAGGGGCTGTGGTCCCATATAGGAGTGTAAATGAACTGAGTTTGAACAAACAAAACTATATTTGTGTTTGTTTGTTTGTTTATTTTTAAAGGTGTTCATGTTCAATTAGTGTTCATTTAAATTTTTAATATTTTGTTCGTGTTCGTTTATTTATGTTTAAAGGTGTTCGTGTTCGTTTGTTTAGTGTTTTCGTTGTTCATTTAAGTGTTCGTGAATGTGTTTGTTTAAGTATTCACGAAAATGTTTGTTTATTCGTTTGCGAACATGTTCATTTATATGTTCAAAAATGTTAATTAAAAAATAAAACAAAACTTATATTTCATCATGAACTTGTATAACATCCTTAGTAGCAACAAAAAATAGTATTTAGATACATCCACAAGCATTTTCATCCAATAAACGAGCTTATAAATGAGCATATAGACGAGCTTGTTCATAAAGATAAACGAACCGAACACAGCTTTGATTGTATTCTTTCGTTTATTAAATGAACATAAAAAATTTGTTCATACTTGTTTATTTAGCTTAATAAATAAACATAAACTAGCATTATACAAACAGTTCACGAACGATTCGTCAAATACTCTGTTCATTTACATCCCTAGTCCCACCGGTCTTCACTTAGTTCTGCCCTAATGTTTGGGGAGGAGGATAGCACAAGGCTCGGAGAATGGTGGCAAAAAATTAGAACAATTTATCGCCTTTAACTTTACATGAATGTGAGATTTACTAATTGACCTAGTGGTTAAACGATTCTTATATTGTCTCATTTTATATAATGTCTTATCTAGGTATGAAAATATAAATATTAAACAAAATAGCGTTAATAATCTAAGAAAATAAAACACTGATTTTATTGAATAGAACAAAACAAAATTAATTGCAAATAAATCTAAAACCCGAAAAAAACAAAATCAAATAGAGTAGAATCAAATAACATTAAACATACGAAACATCGCTCCCGCTGCTGCCATTCCTTTATCTGCTCGAACTAACCAAAATTATACCCAAAAAATTGGGCGGCACCATTCAAGTAGCCCGACTCCTCCAAATTTACTTTCCTTTGCTGCCAATTATTAGTATTTGACAAGAAAAATAATAATAAATGGAATCAAATAAAAATAAAATAATACTAAAAAAATAGGCCGTAATTCAAATAAGCGAGTTCGTTGAGGCCTGTGTAACACACAAATTCCTTAAAATAGATTCGTCCGCTCCTATAGTGTTTGAGTAACGTTAAACGTCTATCTCACAAGATACAACAACAGAATGAGCACAACAGTAGTACGTTTGCAGTGATCAGCAAATCGTAACCTCGTCTTCGGGTAAAAAAATAATAGAAAATTTTTGTGTTTTTTTCATTAGTAAAACCTAGTAGGTTTGCATGCTATTTATAGGGATAGACGTTTTATTGGAAATAAAACTTGTGAATAATTTGAATAAAATTTATTTGTCAAATAGCATTATCACAATAATATCTAAATTAAAAGATAATATCTTATCATATATTTATCCTTTTTAATTTCAGAATATTTTAAAAAAATAATATCCAAATTTAAGGATAATCTATGATCATTTATCCTTTTATTTGAGATATTAAAATATTATATTTAAAGAAAATTATCTCGTACTCATATCATATCAGCTTAAGTTATTCAATAACTACTAAATAGAGTTTTGTATATAAACATATCTTCCACTTGGTAACCCATCAATATAGAATATAAGCTTTTCCCGTCTCCTTAACTCAATTCATAAGCCAACTTTAAACACTAATTTCTCATTCATCACATTTTCCAACAATAAACTCTATATTTAATCAAAATTTTACATGATTGTCCATATACAACTAAAAACATTATCAGTTAATTGATTCGCACTATATAAATGTTGTAATCAGGGACAAAGAAACTAAGGGCACGGGAGGGATCATGTCCCCTAACTCTCAATTTGTTTTTATCTTTGTTATATAGAATTACTTTTTCAAACAGACTAATTATATATCTCTTCCTTCACTTTTTAAATATTTATAATTATTCTCTCAATCTTCAATTATAGTTCCGTCCCTGATTGTAATCAACTAATAGCCAATAGAGCCGTAAATAAACTGAACGTTCGGCAAATCTTTATGAAATGTTCGAGGGAAGATTTTTATTTATTAAACGAACATACATGTTCGTTTAATTAAATGAACGAACAGGAACAAAATGTTTGTTCGTTTATTTACGTTCTTGAACGTTCGGTAATTCGTTCGTTTATATTCGTTTAAATTTATTTACAATTTTATTTATATTTATTATTTTTCATATAAAAAGTATTATATTTTAAAAAAACTTTTAAAAAAATAAAAAGAAAAAAATAAAACAATACTCAATGTTCGTTTTGTGTTCGTGTGTGTCCGTTTATTATTTTAACGAACGAACACGAACAATAAATTATGTTCATTTAGTTGTTCGTGCTCTTTCATTTGTTCGGGTTAAGATTAAACGAACGAACATGAACATACCTTCATTCGTATTCGTTCGGTTCATTTACATGACTAACAACCAATTAAAACCTCATATTATTAGATCACTAGCCTGTCTAGAGTAAAAGATTATGGACCAGTTAAGTTTGAATATTTAATGGTGTCTGATATCAACTTTTAATCCATTTAGTAGGCGTTACAACTATTAATTAAAGAAAGTAGAATAGATATATTAATTTGTTGAGTGGCTCATGTTATTTTATTTTGTATGGGTTTAAATTTTGATATTTGTCTTGATAATATAATATCTTTCTATTTTATAAAAAAGGCTCAACTATAAAATAAGTGTCCAAACTATGTCTTTTTTGACAATAGGTGTCTAAGGCTATCTATTTCAGCCAAACTATACTTTATGTACCTATTTCAGCCAAAAATAAAATTTTAAGCACTTATTGAGACTAAAAAATACTTTAAATACCTATTACAAAAAAGATATAATTTAAGCATTTATTTTGTAGTTAAACTTAACAAAAGTAGTAGGGTTTTTAAATAACATTATGTAAAAAGATATACTTTAAATACCTAAATTTTATAGTACCACTATCATTTGTTTTACTAATCCCCGCCTAATTTAATTAAGTTGCCAACTTTATATTCTTATTTCAAAAAAAAAATGACGTGATTCTTTTTAGGTAATTCGAGTTCAAATAACGTAATATATAAAGTGTATACGCTTTTAAAATACTAAAAGCAAAAAACAGATACAATCATTTAATCAACTATATCTAATCATGAACTCAACGCATTGGTTGAAGTTAGCATGAAATTGTACTAAACTTGCAATTCAGTTTATCACACACGGAATCAAGCTTTAAAATGCTTTATTGTTTTTAAAAAAGGGATCTTCACATATATTTCAACCTTTAAAGCTAATTATTGAGAGGAAAATGAATGAAATGAGTGGTTTCAATAAAAAAGATGATGATGTTTATTTTTAGAGACTTAATTAAAACTTGTGATTTCAATAGAAAAGAGGATGATATTTATCACACACGGAATCAAACATTAAAATGCGTTGTCAGATGGTTAAAAAAAGTATGAACATATATTACTATGTAAATTACACCAGTATATTTAAAAAATATAAACAGGAAATTATTTTTAAACAAGCATGATAATTTCAAGGTTTATAGATTTTATTTAATTTTTAGGTTTTTAGATGTTAGAATTTAGTGTTTAGAGGTATTGAGTTTAAATTTTAAGAATTACACTTAAAATAGTCAGTTTGCCCAAAAACAATTTATACAACTTGTGAATAAAAACAACTCTATAAAAATGTTTTATTTTATGGAGAATTATTTGATAGACATGTTGTGTAAAATTTACGTAAATATATATTTTAAGGTTTAGAAGCTTAGTTTGTAGAGTCTAAATTTAAATTTAAGCTTTCGAATTTAAAATCTAGAGTCAAAAATTTAAAATTTAAATAAAAGAAGTTTTTTTCCAACTTACGTTTCAAGATATAATTTTCTTTTTATTTAAATATTAATGGGAAATCAATACATGTGTATATATTTAACTTGACCGGTGGATAGCAGCAGCCCACAATTACTATTGGATTTCCAAGTCAATAGTCGAGTGTTGTTGATTTATTATAATTTCAAAAATGCTATCACACCCATCCACTCATAGAATTTTCTACTTTAAAGTTAAAAAATGCAAAGACATACCATTGCATTTGCATTCATGAATCACTATTTCTTTTAAAAGTGTGTATATATAATTGATATTAAATATTAAATATTTTATTTAATTATGTTTTTAAATAGAAACTAATTCCATCTATAAAATTATAAAGACTACTTTAATGCGAATCAGATAATAATTTTCATCTAATAATAAATCCCAGCCTCTCTAATCATTTTCGCTTCAACAATGACGTACTATTATTTAACTAGTTGGTAAATATAGTTTTGGACATGTTTAATCGGTGCCACCATATAAGGCTCTCTAGAAAAAGATGGTTCATAAATAAGTTCTCTAATATATTTAAAAACAAAATTTAATCCAAAGCTTTAATTGTGGCTCGTGGTGGTTCAATTTCACTATTTTGTTTTAACGGTTAGATTAAAAAGTGGAATATGACAATTAAAGTAACCTTATAAGATGTAGAATATGACTGCTCTAGTCATATGAGAATGTTTTTGATTTTTTGTTTCATTCTGATAAATTACATTTATTGGATAGCATTGATCACAAATTTGATTGTAATAATTTTGAAAATGGTCTTAAAAAATGCGAGTTATTTGATGTTGATGAAAATAAACTATTTGTTGAACTAAAATTACTTAGAGAGTTTTTATTCAAATAAAAAATAAAAGCGTATTTATTGAAGTTTTTAAAATATTTTAATTGTTTCTCAAATGCAACAATTGCATATAAAGTCTTACTGGTTATTCGTATTATTGTTGCTTATGCAAAACGAAACTTTTCAAAATTGAAGTTTGTGAAGTAGTACTTATGGACAACTATGTCGCAAGAAAGGCTAAATGGACTTATTTTTAATGGCAATCGAGGGTGGTCTTTTGAAAGAAGTTGATATTAAAAGCGTTGTAGATGATTTTGCTACGAACTATGCAATAAGAACAACACTTTTTAAGTGAAAATATTAAATTTTTACATACTTGTGAGAAATTTTTATGTTTTCAAGAGAGTCATCTAATGTATATTTTTATATTAAGTGCCTCATTTTAGTAAATTGTAAGAGAACCCTTAAATCTTTGAATCATCCATGATCGTCGAGATGTACAGGTGAACCCAAACCACCAAATCAGAGCAAAGCAGAGGTTGCTTATGATGCAAGTAATAGTATAACTTATTTTCCTTCGAATGAACTCGTTAAGGCAAAGGACAAATGAATGTGGTGCCTCTCTTCTCTTGACATAATTATACAAAGAATTATGAATGACATATAATTACAGATTATTTGGTACAAGTTGATTAAAAAGGCAAAACCATTTGTAACACCAATAATTTAGATTCTCCTGTAATATCCTAGTAACAACCATTCATATTTATCTATTACATTGTAGATTTCCGAGACCAATTAATTATATTTCTAAAATTTGGAATTATAATTAAGACATTTTTAAAGTAATGAAACATCATGTCAACGAGACATTCAATGTATATAGGTAAAATTGAGGTTTTGAAACCTTGTGCATTCTGGTTTAAAAAATCATCTTACATAAATTAATAACATCTTTGATTTGTCGATTTAAATTTATTATAGTTTAATATAAAATACTAATTTTAGTTTTAATTTAATTTATATATTGTATTGATTAAATTTCGTGATTATAGTTCTACATATGCATTGATTTTTTGTACAATACATATGTATCGATTTCAAGGTTTAATCATGAGGGTAATCTTCAACTACGTGAGTTTATTGTTATGAACGCGAGATGTCTTCGATATGGTTATGTTTCTGCTAATGGTCTTCTGGTTGTGTACACGTACTCGATGGAAAAACCTCTTACATGTACTGTTGAAAATCAACGTGGATGGAGTCTTTATTCTAGAAACATGTGCTGCTGCAACAAATTTGGTGGCTCATGATCATAATGATTTAGTTATAGCTTGTCATGCTCCACCCCTACTGGCTTTACAAAATGCAGAGTTGGTTGAGAGAGCGTTTATTGGAAGACGATGCGTATACGGTGGTTAATAAGCTACGTGACTTTACGAATGATCTACCCACTGTGGGGTTGATTCTTTAGGATGTCCAAAGACTTCTTGGTCAGAATCTTGGTTTTTCACGTTTAATATGTTCTTCGTGAAGTTAATCAAGATGCGTATGATCTTGTCGCATGGACTTTATCTCGTAATACACCTTTTTTGTTTTTTTTATTATCTTTCTTATGTTTCGATTTGTAATTCGGGATGCCATTTATAGTAAATAATATTATTCTCTTTTTAAAAAATAAGGTTTAACCATCAGAAAAAGACCTAAACTATATCTTTTTTCCAGATGAGTGCTAAACTATTTTTTGAACAAAATAAGTGCTTAAGGTTTTATTCGGTAATTATTTGAAGATTTTTCTATCAACTACTATTAAAATTTTTTGCCATCCAGTCGTTATTACAGACACATGACTTAATTATTAATTCATTTAATTTTTGTTTGAAAAAAATTAGACAATCATTAACTTTTTTAACCCCAAAATTTTAAAAAAAAAATTTAAAACTCAAATCTCTAAATCTCTCATTTACCGCCATTGAACACCACACATCCGCCACAACAATGAGGTATCCTACTCTTGTCACATGAGTCGCAATGCCCAATTCTTCATTTGTCCATCCGTTGTCTTTCGTTCATCATTCGATTGAAGATTTCACATTCGCCGTTATGGTGGTTTGGTTGCTCGTTTGTCGATTTCTAATGACGTAAGGTGGGAGTTATCGTCTCTGGGGCCAGTAAAGGAAGAAGTAACTGGTGGTGGTTGAATCGACGGTCGAAAGAGATAAATTTAGGGGTTTAGAGATTTAGGTTATGAATCGGGTTTTTTTTTTGAAAAATTAAAGATTTTAGGATTTTTATATAAAATCAAAGATTTTATGATTTTTTAATAAAATTAAAGAAAATTATAAGAATATACTACGCTCACATTTTAATTGAATAATATTTTTTTAATATATATTACGAGAAAACCTTAAAATAATTACGAAATGAATTAAACACTCGTTTCGCTAAAAAATAACATTTATATGAAAAATGGTATAGCTTGGGTTTTTTTTATGGTTAAGCCTAATTTTAATTATAACTAGTATTGAATTGTAACTTAAGAAAAATAAAAAAAACATATTAGTTTCAAAAATAATATATGGAATTTACCATCCGCGTGGCCTGATCTGTTCTGATGCAGGCAGGCATGTGCACCCAATTCAGCATTGGACCATTGGGGAATGGACAAAACTAAAAACTAAAAAGAGAAGGGCATTGGAGTTCGAGGATGAGGGTACACGTGGCAAAAGTTTTGTATGCGGAGGAACGAAACTGAATTAACTGAAGTTTTTTCAACTAATCAGTCAGTTAATTTTAGGTTTAATCAATTAATAGTTAATGATGTTTTTAAATTTTGATCATCGATTAATTATGTTCGAAATCAGTTAATTGACTGAATTAATCAAAATTATTATATATAAAATTTTATATATATAATATTTATTTTTGGTCATTAAACTTTTAAAATTATAAAAGGATCATTAATTTTTTGTATATTATAAAATAATTATTAAATTTATTAAATTTATTACAAAATGGTCATTAAACCTTTAAATTTTTATCACTAATCTATAATGTGCAATGATTATTTTGTAATAGTTCGATAAGTTTAATGATTGTTTTATAACGGTTAAAAGTTTAGTGGCTAAAAATATTATTTTACCATAGACCGTGTAATTTACCCAAAGTTTTATAACAAATCTTAATTAATTCGGAAACCAACCAAATTAACCGAACTTTTTTCGATTCGGTTAAAAATTTCGGAAATATACTGGTTCGGTTAATGGTTAAAATGAAAAAATTGGTTAATGAATTTTGGCTAGTTCGGTTCATTAACCGACCGATCGAACAACCATACCTTTGTTACAGTGTTTAATGGATGATGAAAGAAAAAGAGTAAATTATACAAATGCTCCTGAAGTTTGGATAGTTTTGTTTTTCATCACTAAAGTTTAAAAATCATAATATGGTCATTAATGTTATTAAAAAGTAACAAAACGGTCCCTTAGTCGTTAACACCAACAGTCTAACTTGACACGTTAGGATAATTAATGTAGATTTTTAATATATATATATATATATCAACTCTTGAGTGTCTAAGACCATTCAATTGTCCTTTGTTTAACTACTAAATTAAACTAAACTAAGAATTTAATATATTGTTGATAAAAATAATATTTATGTTAAATTGTGATTGGTGGAAAATGTTTGAAAATAAAAATTACAAATGATGTGACTCAAAACCAAAACATCTCCCTTGCATTAAGTTTAACCACTAAGCCAAACTAAAAAACTTAGTATATTGTTGACAAAATTTTATTTTATGTTAAATTGTAATTAAAAGAAATCATATTTATTTTAATAAATATATTAATTATAATATAAAATATTAAGTATTATAAGAATATATTTATAATATCATATAATTTAGGTTATAATTAATACATTATTATTATTTTTCCTTTTGTAAGATTAATGAATATATATTAATTATTTAATAAGTATATTTCGGTTAATATATATTAATATAATATATATTAATGAACTATATATTGAATTTTTAATAATTATTATATTTTGTAATGACATGTTCTTATTATTTTTCATAAACAATATTTTTTTGAATAGTTAAAGGTGATTACGAGATAATATATGTTCATAGATATTTTTAGCTTTTTGACAATATGCATAGACCATGTAGACAAAACGATTTGAACTTGTATCTCCTAGAATAAACGTCATCCACTTTTCTAATAGGACACTTGTTGGGTTCATTCATAGATATTATTTTTCATAAATAATATTATTTGTATTGTTTTTAATATACTTATAAAATATAAATAACATATTATTTGTAATATATTATTCAAATATATAAATATAATATATATTAAATAATAAGAATATATTATTTTATGAAGAATATATATAAATATATACCATTCGCAAAATGATATATATTAAATATTTATTTATAAAATAATTTATTAATTAAATACATACTATTTAATATACTATTTTAATTCTGTCATAATTATATATAAAAATGATATATCTATTAACCTTACCAAAGAAAAATTAAAAAAAAATATTAATTATAATATTAATGGAAAGGCATTATAAATAAAATTTATATTACTTTTATAATTTATATTATAATTAATATATTTATTAAAATAAATATAATTAATTTCATAAGACGTCTTTGAGTTTGAGTTTTAACCCATTTATTTTAAGTATTTTTCATCAATTAAATGATAACATGTTACGTCACATAATTAAATTTTTTTTAACATATATAAAAATATCACTCTAATTGTTTTTATGTGTTATATCAGACTTTCATTATCAAAGTAACAATATTGACGATTGAATTTCTAATAACATAATAATTATTAAAGTAACAAACACTAACAATTGAGTTTCCGATAATATAATCATCATTTTATTTTCAATTTAGTAGTGAGAAAATTTAACCAGTTTCGATGACCATTTAAATTACATTGTTTATCCAAATAAAAAAAGATATAAAGGGACTTCGTCTTCGATAAAAAAGGCCTTTATTGAACATCTGAACTTTCTATGCACGCGGTTAAAGAGGGAGACTATTCGCACGTGCTCAACCGAGGCTTAAGATTTTGGGTACGGTCAAAATCATACACGCGTCACCCTAAAACCCACTGCAAGCGTCCACGTGTACCTCCATTTTGTCTTTTGCCCTCCTCCCTTTATATTCCCCTCCCCTCTATTCCATACCATACCACTCCACTATTTTTGATCCCGTCTCAAATAACCCGATTAACCTTCATTTTTGGATCCGGGTTGCCCGGTTTAAAAACCCGTCATGAACCGTGGTCTTTGATTAATATCCAGTGAGATTTTGATGTGTTGAGAGCGTGCTGATTTCAATATGGAGACAGAGAATGCAGTGAATTACTCGTATATGGGGAGTAGCTTTGATGGTTTGAGTATCAACGATGATTCTTCCGCTTTCAGTGATTGTAACAGCGACAGGTCCGGGGAGTTCCCGACGGCGGCGTCACAAAGTCGACGGTTATTTCTCGCCTGTACTAATTCTGAGAACTCGGATGGATTTATACGGCAACTCGTAATGGATCTCGGTTCCTGTTCAATTGACGAGCAAAAGCACGCGGCTTTAGAGCTTAGATTATTAGCGAAGAACAAACCGGAGAATCGAATCAAGATCGCTAAAGCCGGTGCGGTTAAGCCGTTGATTTCGTTAATCTCATCCGCCGATCCTTATCTTCAAGAAAACGGCGTGACGGCGATTTTGAATCTTTCTTTATGCGATGAGAACAAAGAACTTATAGCTTCATCAGGAGCGATTAAGCCACTGGTTAGAGTTTTGAGGACGGGAACTCCAACGGCTAAAGAAAACGCCGCCTGTGCTTTGCTTCGGCTCTCTCAAGTAGAAGAAAACAAGGTCGCAATCGGACGGTCAGGAGCCATTCCACTTTTAGTTAATCTTCTCGAAAACGGTGGATTTCGCGGGAAAAAGGATGCATCAACGGCTCTGTATTCATTATGTACGGTTACAGAGAACAAGATCAAGGCCGTGGAAGCGGGGATCATGAAGCCACTAGTAGAACTAATGGCCGACTTCGGTTCGAACATGGTTGATAAGTCGGCTTTTATTTTGAGCGTGTTGGTATCGGCACCGGAAGCCAAAACGGCATTTGTTGAAGAAGGAGGGATTCCCGTTTTGGTTGAAATCATTGAGGTCGGATCGCAAAGGCAAAAGGAAATCGTCGTAGCGATCTTGTTGCAGATTTGCGAGGAGAGTGTGGTGTACCGTACTATGGTGGCCCGCGAAGGAGCGATTCCTCCCTTAGTCGCTTTGTCTCAGACGGGCACCAATCGCGCCAAGCAAAAGGTAAGTTACAAGTAACGGTAATACTATTGAGGTTTTTGGTCCTTTATTATATTCAAATTAGAGATTTAACCCTTGCATTTTAATTTTATATAATTTGGTGCTCTACTCTTACTATGTTAGTCTAATAGTTAACTATCCCACTTAAGATGCTGATATCCCATTCTAATATAAAAAATCGTGTTTCATATAATGAATTATAATAAGTGGCGGATCCATAATATTTTTTGAGGGAGGGCACAAGACAAAATATTTTTGAGGGAAGTAACAAGTCTTACCAATTTTAAAATTTTAGGGTGGGCACAAGTTATAAAATTTAAGAACTAATTTATAAAAATTTTAAAAAATAAAGCTAAATGTATGAACTTTAAAAAATTTAAGATGAACATAGGCCCACCAAACATGTATGTGGCTCCGCCACTGACTATAATTAAATGTTATCAGTTAAATAATAGTATTTTAGGAATAGAGAGGTTAGAGTGATTTTTTTTTTCATTTAGTGACTCGAGTTCAGATACCGATGTGTACGGATATGAGAATACTAGGACTACTTTATATGAAACTGAACTACATGTACTAAATCTCAAATTGAAGCGTTATAAAAAGATCAAACCCATAATTTAACCATTGAGTTTGGTTGTGAGAGAGTAAATTGCGGTTGGTCAGTCGTATTTTGCCGGACGTGGTACGGCTGTTTTTGGAAACTGTGGTCAGTTTTTGTGGCTGTTTTTAGTGCAAGAACAAACTAGACGTAATGTGATTTGCCAATTGCCACGCCAGTCAAAACATTCGTCTTCCATTTTGTTTACTGGAATAAAATAAATAAATAAAAAGCCGTGAAGAAACGAACAAAATTGACACTGTCCACGAACGCGCTAAGTAGCAAATTAGGCTAAACTGTCGTTTTGAAAATAATTATATTTTTAGAATTTTGCAATCTGTTTGTTGGAATATCTTTTTCTATTTTGATGAGGGGGTGGTGTTTTGTATTATTGTGTCGAAAGGGTGGAATAATTTGGCTGTCGTTTTGTTTGGCATTATTGGTTTGTTTGGACAGGCAGAGAAGCTGATAGAGCTGCTCCGGCGACGAAGATCCGTCAACGCCGCTGCCACTCCCTCCGATCTGCCAGTATAAAAACTTTTCCATACACCAAATAGTGATTGTAATTAAAGAAAGAAGATGTTACGAGAGAAAACTAAATGTAAATATCTTATATGGAAATCGATCTTATGTTATGAAAGTGATGTGAAAGTTGGGGGAGCGGTTTCATTTCGGGTTTTCGTATAATTTTTTAAGAAAGTATATATGTGTTGTTTCTAGAAATTTCAACTGCTGTTTAATGTGTTATAAAACATTCTATAAGCCCCTGATTTTTTTTAAAAATCAATTAATTCCTTATACCATAAACATATGTAATTGATTTCTTAATTTAAAATCACATCAATTCAGTAATTGATTTGTCAACGATCTTGATGTGTGAATAATAATATGACAAAAAAATTTAATTAAATTTTTAAAAAGTAATTCCGGTTTATCTTTAACAAAATAATTTAAAATGATATTTTGAAAAGTGTTTCAAATATTAAAAGAAAAACATTTTTAAGACACAATTCACCAATATAAAACCCTAACACAATTCAAAACACTACAGAAACGTGTTGGCTTGTTGACTTACTTTAGGTAAGCTCTGTTATTCATTATAAATAGGTTGGATATTTGATAGAGTAAATTTAAAATTTTTTGAGTTATAAGAATTATATTTTATAACTCAAATTTTATTTGAAATTTTTTTCGAGTCAAATTGTTTGAGTTTATATTCAAATTTAATTGTAAACATTTATAATGTTATGATACTAATTAGTTTCAATTTAAATGATTTTCTATAATCATATACAATATACACATATATATTCATATTTTTCATATGTGATATATATTACATACATAATTAAGAGACTTGATTCGAACTTGAAAACTGATCCATTAATTATTAAATTTTTTTAGTTATTCGAATTTCTATTTTATAACCCAAATTTTATTTGAATTTTTTTCCGAGTCGAGTTGATAGAATTACGAGTCGAGTCAAGACGAGTTGAATATTTTCACATAGAGTCAAGTCAAATTATTATATTTTTTTGAGTCGAGTTTTTTACACCCCTAAATATGAACATATTTTGTACTCTATTTGGTAAGTCACCATTTAATTTTGGCATAATGCTTAAATTTGCCCCTAATGTTTGATAGTTTTATTACTTTGGCCCTTTATCTTTTCCTTGAAGCTGTTTTGTCCTTAACGTTTTATTTTTTAGCAAAAGTACTCTTCCGTTAACTAGAACCGTTAGTCAACTACCGGTCAAAGTTTCTGTGTGATTCAATAGGTACAGGTGGAATGCTATGCTGACATGGCATAGCCACATGAACGGTTTGATGACGTGGCATATTGCCACGTCAAATTTGAAAAAAATATTTTTAATTTATTATATCAATCATCGAATCAGAAGTTGACTCGTGACAGTTTCATATTTGAGTAAAAATTTACAAATTTTGCATTTAGCCTTACTATGGTTCGAACCCAAGGTCAAACTCCTTTCTCTAAACCAATATCAAAGGGTAAATCATATAAACAATAAAATGGTTGCGTTAAACTAAAAAAATAAAACATTTAAAGCATGTTTTTAAAGCCCGAAATTTCCCCAAATACTTCTCATTTCAGTTGTATCCTTAATCCTAGTTTTCAACATATCTCCCTCTCAACCCAAATCAATTCCCTTGAGTAATAACGCTTCAAGTCTCTAGACATTTTAGGTTGATCAAAGGTGAGTCAATAATTTCTACAATGAAGAATAATAACATCAATGTAGAATAGACCACCATTACATTGATAATAGTAATCGACAAATTTTGTCATGTTCATATGAGACAACACTGATATTAGTGATAATGTTTCCCTTCCTATAAACTGTCCCACTAACTAACATCACTAAATTAGTATACCAATAACAAAATAATAATCTCTATCAATATTGCTATACCAATAATAAAAATAGAAGGCTGGGGAAGTTTTTATCCAAAATATAAAAACAAGCAGCAACAACAAAAAGTTATAAGAACCTTATCAGAACATTTATTTCTTTTTCATCTTTGGTGCAACCGATTCTTGAGTTGCCAAAGGTTCTCCAACTGTTTTTCTCTTGTTATTTTTAGTCTTTTTTGATGTCGAGGCCTCCACATTAGTTTTTGCAAAAGCTGGAGTAACATTGGTTCTTGTGCTTGTTCCAGACTAAAAAAAATAACAATGTCAATTTTATGACCATTAGAGTTTGGGTCAATTTCAATGTACTCACATAGAAGATTTGTTCTCCAGTGATTAAATTAGTGTAAAAGCCAAGTCCTTGATTTCCTTTGTTTCTTCTTGGTCTATTAACCACTGTATTGACCTTCTCCTTGCCTTTATGTGACTTAAATCATTGCGCATATGAAGATTTCGCAGCTTCATTGTTCCCTTTCAAAATAAATTTTAAAAAGTTCATTACTATACATTGACCAAAATCATATGTTAAAAGTAAAAAAAATAAAGACTTTCACCTGATGTTTGGTTGTTTTAGGTTGTGTGCAAGACCGTTTATTATGCCCTTTTCCACCACAATTCCTACAAGTCATAACAAGGCCACCCTACTAATATGCCCATGCTTAAATTTTTTGGTTTATCTTTTCCCTTCTTCTTTTTTGGCCTTCCAGACATTTTTCTTTCAACAGAAGGAAGAACAAGTTGAATTCCAGATTTTTTCCAATCTTGACACCCATTTATAGGTTGCAAAACATATACATAGGCTTGAATATAGGTGTCTTTGTGGTAACAAGGATCCAAGTAGTCATCTAGGTCTCCACCAGTAGTTCATATTGTAAAACATGCATGTGGGCAAGGAATCTCACATAATTGCCACTTTCTACAACTGTATGTTCTCTACTGTAAATTCACAATGTATTGTTTTTGCCCTTTCTTTATCTCACATCCATGATCTCTATTCCATATCATTCTCCAGTCAACATTGTCTTTCTTGCTCGCATCAAATTTCTTCTTGATAAGTGGACCGTAATTATATTTTCATTTAGTCATGAACTTCCTCTTCTCTACTATTCTAGTCATCATCTTCACTCTAATCTCTTCCAGCATTGTGATGATGCTCTTATATTTAGCTTTAATAATGCTTGAATTGAAGGCCTCACACGTGTTGTCTACTATATCAGACTTGGCATGTAGCCCTTGAAAAGCTTTAGTCCACGTTTTTTGTTTTTCCTCCAAACAGCTCACTTGCAACTTTTTTCGTCAATCTTAGATAGTGCATCTTTGTTCTCCTCCCATTCTCTCTTAGTTGTGGACTTTACAATTTGCCAGAATGCAAATTAGTATGTTTTTTCTCTTTCTCCCTAACTAATTTGTAAACACATGTCGAGCACAATTTCTATGGTCCACTCGTGGTAGAATGTCATTAATTGCGAACTCAAGTCCCTTCAAATAGAACACACATTACACAAAATTAACATAGGCTATAAACACTAAAACACTAAAAACAGATTTACAGTCCAAGCAAAACAGATTTATAGTGCACAAAACAGATTTACAGCACACTAAAAACAACATTAAAAACAATTTTACAGAGCACAAAACAGATTTACAATGCACAAACAGATTTAGAACAACACTTAAAACATTAATAAAATAGATTTATAGTGCACAAAACAAATTTACAGTGCACAAAATAGATTTATAACAACACTAAAAACATTAAAAAAAAAGTATTTACAGTGCACAAAATAGATTTATAACAACACTAAGAACATTAAAAAATAGATTTACAGTAAACAAAATAGATTTACAGCAACACTACATACAACATTAAAAAACAGATTTACAATGCAAACAAATTTATAGTGCATAAAACAGATTTACAATGCAAACAAATTTACAGTACATAACATATTTACAAATATACAATACACAAAACAGATTTACGGTGCAAAAATTAAATTTACGGTACACAAAACATATTACAAAAGCATAAAACAACTTTGCAAAACCATAAAATAGTGCACATAACATAAAACAAAACAATATATAAAAAACAAAACAACATAAAACAATGTACAAAGGCATAAAACAGTGCATAAAATAACATTTACAAGAGGGCATAAAACAATAATAAAGTCTGTTATTTACCTTCTATTGGTCACTGATAATGGTGTAGCCAAATCCATCTTTCATTTTCAAGTCTACTCTAAGAAGATTTAAAAACCAGCACCAAGAATCGTTGCCATCTCTCCCAATAGCTGACAGTAATTCACCTTGAAATGGGCCCTTAAGAAAACAACCATCTACCTCGCCATTGATATCTTTTCTAATAGAAGAAAAGCTATTATGCTTAAATACAAAAAATGACTGAATCAATCCTTTCATAAGAAGGAAAAAAGAATTCTCTTTAATCAACAATCAATGGGTTCACTTCTTATTCTATTTGTATAGAATTCGTAGGACTGACCAAACTAAGTAAGGCTTGGGCTCCCTCTATCTAGGGCGAAAGAAGGCTCTTTTGCTATCAATTTTGATAGCGTTATGCTTCTACCTATTGAGAAAAACACCTAAAGGGTACCGGCACATAGGCAGCCATTGTAGTGAACCAAATATAGGCTTGCAACCTTCTTTTCAGCCCCTCTTTAATGCATCAAAACAAACATAAAACCTCTTGAAATGAGGTGGAGAAACATTAGACACCCTATTGACTGTCATCTTTATAGTACTTCCTGGACTCTTTTCCCTTAACTCATCTGCATAGTCCCATAAATCAACAAATTCTTTCTTGAAGTTCCCAGCTAGCCTTGATGAGACTAGATTCTTTGAGCTTCATGAATCTCAGATTGAACTCTTCTGTTAATCTCCTTGAGCTTCATTTTTGGGTGGTCTTTAATAGTTTCCTCAAAATGCTTTGCAATTACTTTGACATTGACCATCTTGTTTTTGAAACTGATTGGACAGTTGTGTTCATATAAATAGGTCTTCACCTATAAGCAGTTTTTCATTTTGCTTATACTTGCAAAGATTTTCCATGGGCGCTTGGAAGAAGCAGTGCATTTGTCCCTAATTTTATTAGATTCGTTCTTAATAATTTTCAGCTCCCTTCTACTACATCTTGATAATTTTCTGATGGGATCTTTCAATTGAGTTCCATCTTTAAACAACATCCTCAAACAAATATGAGGAGTCTCTGAATTTGGATTGTACAAAGAGAATCTACTTTTTCACCTAACACCATTTTCATGTTCTTCATCATCCGAAGAAATTAAGCTTCCATGGTCATCACTGTCAAAGTATTCAATCTCATTCCCATCAATCTCCACGACAGCTTCAACATTTAATTCTTCAATCTCTATCTCATTCTGAATTTCAGCTTCAACTTCCTCCTTAGAATCATCACTGCCAGTACCAACATGTTTCTTATCTCTTCTCCCTTTAAATGCTTTCAATTTTTCCTGTAAGATTGTTACTCATCATCATCATTACCATTCGAAAAATATCTAACCTTCATAAAATATATATTTTCTTCATCATCAGTTTTAGCTTCACTTTCATAGACACCCTCAACAGTACCCTGAGTAGTTGTATCCTCTTCAGCACACTAACCAACATCCTCAGTAGCACATTCCACAAGAACCTCAATAACAACACTCTCACCAGCATCTTTTTCAGCACCCTATTCAATCAACTCAAAGTCCTAATGGAAAACATAATTCACCAATATTAAACTCTAACACAATTCAAAACACTACATAAACGTGGGGATGTAAAAAGCTAACCCGACCCGAAAACCCAACTGAAACCTGCTCGAGTCAAAACTTGTTTTGACCTGAGGAAGCGATGACCAGAAACTGATCTGTAACCGATTGTTGTTGACATGAACCCGAGTTGGACCTGATACTATAGTAACCGAACCCAACCTACATCTGACCGAGAACGACTTGAACCTGAATTGAACCTGTTATTGTGGACCCAAAACCCGACCTACACCTGACTGATACAAACTCAAACCCGAGACTAACCTGACAAATAATTGATATTACCTGACTAAAAGGACCCAAGATCCGATTTTACTCGACCTGTTAATTGACCCAACTTGTTTTAAACCCGACCTGTTGTTGACATGAACTGATATTGACCTGGCTTGATATTTACTTGACCTGTAATTGAGAAAGTCTATGATTTGCCAGAAAATACATTTTGGACAAAAATAAGTCAAAAAATTCAACTTTGGACGAGCCTCAATGCATGTGAATAATATATGAGGAAGATATATGGGCTAAAACAGATGCATACTTCCCCTAACTAAAGGCATAGATGCATCAAAAGGCAAGAATTACATAAACATGGCAATAAAATCAATTCAAGCAAATTTTTGGTAAATTGGGACTCTAAAGGGTAAAAAAAGGCTTGTTAAGCCTAACTCTCTCCTAAGGGTCAAAAAACGTTCTTTATCTAATAGTTTGGTAAATATATCCGCTAATTGGTTCAAGGTGTCGACATACTCTAGAACTACATCATTTTTTATGACATGATCTCTAATGAAATGATGTCTTATTTCTATGTGCTTGGTTCTAGAGTGTTGAATGGGATTCCTAGTGGGACAAATGACACTAGTATTGTCACACTTAAGGGGTATGGTATCTACTTCAACTCCATAGTCTAAGAGTTGTTGCTTCATCCAAAGGACTTGAGCACAACAACTCCCTAAGGATATGTACTCCGCTTCGGTGGTAGATAAAGCTACGCTATTTTGTTTCTTAGAGAACCAAGATACGAGCATACTACTTAGGAATTGGCATGTTTCAGAGGTACTTTTTCTATCTATCTTACATCCTCCATAATTCGCATCCGAATAAGCATGAAGGTTGAAGGATGAGTCTCTAGCATACCAAAGACCTAAACTAGGTGTATCTCTAAGGTATCTAAAGATTCTCTTAATGGCTACTAGGTGCGATTCTCTAGGGCTAGCTTCAAACCTAGCACATAAGAAAACACTAAACATGATATAGGGTCTACTTTCGGTAAGGTAAAGCAAAGATCCAATCATTGAACGATAAAGCTTAGAATCGACACATTTACCTCATTCATCTTTGTCAAGCTTAATAGATGAGCTTATTGGAGTGGATTGAGGCTTTACATTCTCCAAGCCGAACTTCTTGAGCATATCCTTGATGTACTTGGCTTGATTGATGAAGGTGTCATCCTTCCTTTTCTTGATTTAGAGCCCCAAGAAAAATGAGAGTTCCCCCATCATGCTCTTCTCAAACTCACCTTGCACTAGCTTAGAAAATTCTTGGCAATAAAACTCATTAGTAGAACCAAAAATAAGATCATTAAAATAAATTTGAACTACTAATATGTCATTGTCATATCTTTTAATAAAAAATGTAGTATCCACCTTACCTTTTTCAATTAAAAAGTTTGAAAGTCTTTCATACCAAGCTCTAGGAGCTTGTTTTAAACCATATAAGGCTTTGCTTAATTTAAAAACGTGGTTTGGAAATTTTGGATCTTCAAAACCTGGTGGTTGTTTAACATACACTTCATTATTGATAAAACCATTTAAAAATGCACTTTTAACATCCATTTAAAAAAACTTGAAAACAAGAAAACATGCAAATGAAGCATCTTAATAGCTTCCATCCTAGCTGCGGGTGCATAAGTTTCATCAAAATCTATTCCCTCTTCTTGAGTGTAACCTTGAGCAACAAGTATAGTCTTGTTTCTCACTATGTTACCACTCTCATCTAGTTTGTTTCTCAAATTGATTTAATTCTTCTTGCATAGCCAATATCCAAAAATCATCTTTTAATGCTTCTTTGATATTTTTAGGCTTAATACATAAAATGAATGCTACATAGTTCATTAATCTAAGAGAGGGTCGAGTAGTTACCCATTGGATGGATCACCCAAGATTTCACCACCTTTGACATAGTTGAGTTCCCTTGGGTAGCTCACTTCCTTTTCCTCAATGGTCATGTCCTTTAGAGCTTCAATGGGAGGAACTTGTGCTTCTTCCTTGGTTGGAACCTTTTCCATTCTTGATGATTGCCCACCATCAATGGCTTCAATGATCCCTACATCATCATCATCACAAGAATTCTTCCTTGGAAGGAGGTTATCATCGGAAAACCACGTGTATTGACTCTTCTACAACTAAGGTTCTTTTGATAAAGACTCGATAGGCTTTTTAATTTAAAGAATAACCAATAAAAATTGCTTCATCACTTTTTGCATCAAATTTACCCAAGTTATCTTTTTCCGTTGTTTAAAACAAAACATTTACATCCAAAAGAATGAAAATAGCTAATGTTAGTCTTCTTTGATTTTAAAATCTCATGATGAGTTTTCTTTAAAATAGGCCTAATCATTACTCGATTTATAATATAGCATGCGTGTTTGTGGCTTCCGCCCAAAAATACTTAGGTAAGTTATTTTCGCAAAGCATGGTTCTAGCCATTTCTTCTAAAAAATGATTTTCCTCTCAACTACCCCATTTTGTTGAGGAGTGCGAGGTGCAAAAAAATTGTGGCTAATACCATTTGAGTTACAAAAATTATCAAAACCTAGATTTTGAAATTCGGTTCCATGGTCACTTCTAATATGACAAATATTTTGACCAAGATCATTTTGAGTGATTTTTTAAAAAGTGATGATTTTTCTAAAGTCTCATCTTTAGTGCTTAAAAAGAGAACCCAAGTGTATATAGAAAAATCATCAACAAGAACATAAACATATGATTTTCCACCCAAGCTAGTTATCCTAATAGGCCCAAAGAGATCCATATGGATTAATTGTAATACTCTACTAGTTGAAACATCATTAATGGACTTAAATGAAGTTCGTTTTTGTTTACCCTTAGCACAAGCATCGCAAATTTTATCTAATGTGAATTTTAGCTTAGGTAAGCCTCTAACTAGATTTTGGGAAACTAATTTCTCTAAAACACTTATGCTAGCATGCCCTAGTTTTCTATGCCACAACCATGCATCATTTTCATCATTAGCTACTAAACATGCATGGGATGAATGTATGTCATCTAGATGCACCATGTAAATGTTACATATGCGATAACCAATGAGCATTATTTCATTTGTTTTAATGTTCACAATTTTAGACTCATTAACATCAAAATGAACATTAAAACCCTTGTCACACAATTGACTAATGCTCAACAAATTATGCTTAAGACCATCGACAAACAAGATATCTTCAATAAGAATAGAGGAGAAGATTACCAATAAAGCCAATACCCTCAATGTGGCCTTGGAGTTGTCACCAAAAGTCACCACTCCACCACTCTTTGGATTTAGCTCCATGAATCTACTCTTGTCGTCGGTCATGTGTCTTGAGCATCCACTATCAAGGTACCAAGTGTTTTGACTTGAAGCTTTGGACTTGTAGCAATGTTCCCCCTACAAACAAAGATTAGTTCATAATTTTTGGTACCCAAACCATTTTGGGTCCATGTGAGTTAGCTCCCAAGTACTTTGATCCCTTAGGAATCCAAGAAGAAATAGCATGAATATTATTAGAAATTACAAGTTCCTTAGGAACCCATGCACTCCTAATTCTTTTACCTCTAGAATGACTATGAGAGCTTCTTTGTTTGTAGTTAAAAACATTTCTTTTTACATAGTTGGTTTTGGAAGATTCACCCTTTTCAAAACTAGAAGAACCAACTTTTAAAGAAACTTTGAACTCATTGAGCTCTTTCACCACTTGTGGTGTTCATCATGAAATTGAGAAATAAGATTGTTTAAATCAACATTTTCATTTTGAAAATATTTTAAATCATCTTTTAAAAACGAAATCTTCTTTTCAAAATCTGAATTGGTTTTGGATAAAGAATCGTTTTGAGTTTTTAAATCGAAAATCAATTTTTCTTTTTCAAAACTGATTCTTTATATTTCCACCAATTCGTCATAAAACTCTTGTAACTCATCATAAGCATCTTGAAGTTCATCAAATGTAAAGTCAAAGTTAGATGAGTTGAGGTTTACCTTAGGATCATCATCAATGGCCATGAGGCAAAGATTTGCTACTTCGTGCTCTTCTCCTTCGGATGATGATTCCTCATTGCTCCAAGTAGCAACATGGGCCTTTATCTTTTTCTTCTTATCGAACCCCTTCTTTTTGAGTTGAGGGCAATCCAATCTAATGTGGCCTGGTTTCTTACACTCATAACATATGAGTTGATCATTCTCTTCTTCTTTGTTTTTGTTCTTAAATTCTCTTATTCTTTGGAACTTTCTCCCTATGTTGGACTTCATGAACCGAGAGAAACTTTTGGCTATCATAGCCAATTCTTCAAATTCATATTCTTCACTTGAGTTGCTATTCTCTTGTGGTAGAGAGGCTTTGAGAGCAATCACTTGCTTTTTTCTTCTCTACCTCAAGCTTTTATACTCTTTTCTTTTCTCTTCTCTTTTCTTCTCTTTCTTGCTTCATGATCTCAAGAGTAAGAAGAGATCCTACCAACTCATCGAGCTTCAATGTCTTCAAGTTCTTTTCCTCGATGATTGCGGTTCTTTTCCCATCCCATGATTCGGGAAGAGAGTAGAGTAGCTTCTGGACAAGCTTGTCTTCGAGGATGATCTCACCGAAGCCCTTGAGGCTATTTACAATAACTGAGAACCGGTCGAACATCTTAGAGACACTTTCATTTGGCTTCATCTTGAAGTTCTCGTAGCTTAGATTGAGGATCCCGATCTTGGTCTCCTTCACGTCATTGGAGCCCTCATAAGTGGTTTCTAACTTGTTCCACACCTCCTTTGCACTTGTACATGAAGACATCTTGGCATACATGTCAGGACCGAGTGCACAAAACAAGATGTGTAGGGCCTTATCGTTGATTTGGATTCTTCTCCGATCTTCATTGGTCATCTCTACCCTTGTCTTCAGAACAAGTCTTCCTTCATCATCTCTTTTCATCAGAATGGTCGGTCCATCTTCTACTACATCCCAAAGGACATAGTCGATGGATTTGATGAAGAGTCTCATATGGTTCTTCCAATAGGGATAGTTATCCTTATTGAAGTAAGATGGCTTTGTGATCGATTGTGACTCGTATAGATTTTGCCCGTATGTAGATGCCATGGCAATGAATGGATGGATGATCAACACTCTTCAAGGATCGCCTCTCGTACCAATTGTTGAGTGGATCAAAAGATAGTGATTTGGCCAAGAGAGGGTGAATTGGCTATTTAAAATTGGAGGGAGCAAAATGGAAATTGAAAAATTAAGGACAAAGGCAGTTATAGTGGTTTAAGCTTCTAACAAGCTCTACATCCACTACCTTAGCTCCCACTAAGGATTTTTAACAAAATCCACTAGATTTTCCTCCCCTTTTCTAGGCTTAGGAGGTAACCTTTACAATCGGTCAATCTTTCTGCCCAAAGATTGACCCAAGAAATCTCTCAATACAAAGAAGAAATTCGCAGTCTAAAAATATCTCTCATAAGATGGATATTGCCCAATTACAATCAAAACACTCCCCAAACTCCAAATAAAAATTTACAATAAAGAACACAATTGAGTTGGGTGCAAAGAATTTGACTCTAAGGCACAAGAGTTTGGATTAATTGCTTGGATGTTGCTTGAGGGTTCAATAGTTGTTGATGGTGCTTTGGAGACTTACTTTTATACCCTTCATTGAATTCTAGCCGTTTGGGTGGTTGAGATCATTAATCTAGCCATTGGGTTGCATTTTTGGTGCAATAAATGCTCTTCAACTTCCCAGCGTATCGGTACCCTCGTGACCGTATCGATACCTGTCTCAAAGAAAAAAGAGTCGTTGTGACTGAAAAACCAGGGGTGTATCGATACGCAGGAAGGCGTATAGGTACGGTTCAAGTGTAAATCAGGAGGCGTATCGATACTCATATACCGTATCGATACGGATTTTGCATACTAGAATCCTTGGTTGGATTTTAACAAAAATTGTATCGGTACGCTGTGGGAGCGTATCAATACAGTTAATAGTCATTTAAAATTTTGTGATTTCAATAACTGACAAGCAACGGTCGAAACCAATAAATGCAAAGATTTATCAAACATCATCAAATCGTATCGATACGGTGACCAACTGTATCGGTACGCTATAGATTGAAAACTTGCCCAGATGAATATCGTATCAATACAGTGTTAATCGTATTGGTACACTTTTATTGATTGGAATTCCAGTGAAAGAAAATCATATCGATACGGCTTAAGCGTATCAATACGCCTGGGTATAGAGTTAAATTTTGTCTTGAAACTACTTCGAAAAATTTGAACACATGAAATATTTTTGATTTGAAGGTTCTTTTGGTTCAAATGCTTGTCAATTAAGTGAGTCTTTTAAATACTTAAAAATTTATTTGTATATGCAAATAAGCCCTTATACAATCTGTTATATCAAAATCAATATAGGTTTTACAATTTTTCCATCCATTATTCTGGGCGTTCAAGCCATGCATTGAAGGTTTTCCATTTTGTAAACGTATGATCCAAGTCGATGGAACGCTGCTTTACGGGAGATACTCTCATATACTGTTGGTTGTCGTTCCGCAAGATGGTGAGAGCAATGTCATTCCAATTGTATTCGCAATTGTTGAAGGGGAGACGCGGATGCTTGGAATTTCTTTTTGACCAGTTTGCGTGACCATGTCATCCGAGAAGATGGGGTCTACATTATCTCTGACCGAGGGACGGGTATCAAAGTAGCAATTAATCGAGAGGGAAGTCTTTGGACAACTCCGCACACATACCCTGCATACTGTGTTTGTCACATCGGTAAGAATAGCTACGAGATGTTCAAAAATCAATATCTTCGTAGTGAGATTTTAAGCATGGGTAAGTATCATTCTTTCACAATCTGTTATATATTCCTATGCAGTTATGAGCTTTGATTTTTGTTGATGCTAACAACATATATTATGGCACAAGGTATCAACTAATACAGTCAGAATTTGAGAGGAAGATGACGAATTTACAAAAATATGGCTAGCCTATTTGGAGTTGGGCCAACAATATCGAGAGAGAAAGATGGGCCCAATCATATGACAAAGGTGGTAGACTATATAGGAAAATGACAACCAACCTTGTGGAGTGCATAAATAGTGTACTGAAAGGATCACGTCATCTCCCAATAGCAAGCTTGGTGACAGAGACGTACTACCGTTTGGCTAAGATTTGGTCCGTTAAAGGGAAGCAGGTGCAGTCCTTAATAAATAGGGGACAACGTTGGGCTCCTATTATTGTGACAAAAATGGATGTTAATGGGAAGAGTGCAACGTCGCTGACTGTTCACGCATTCGACCGAATGAATGAGACTTTCGATGTTGTTGGTTCCAGAACTCGACACGGAGCACCGCATTCAAATGTATTTCGAGTAGCTTTCAGACGTAGGTGGTGTGACGGTGGTGAGTTCCAGGCGTGGCAATATCCATGTGCTCATGCAATTGCAGCATGTATGTTCGCCAATGTTGACCCGTACATATATGTTGATGAATGCTTCAGTCTCAACAGATGTTAAATATTTATAGAATTGTGTTCCCGCCGATCATGAATTCAATGTATTGGCCGTCAATGGAGCATGACATATGGTTACCGGATCCTACACTCCGTTGAACTCCAATTGGTCGACCTAGATCGATTCGCATCTACACCAGTATGGATCTTCGTCACAGAGAGAAGAGACAACGAAAGAGATATATCATATGTAGGGCTGAAGGCCATTCGAAATCAAAATGTCCGAATGAACCAAGATATGTGCCTATGCCTTAATGATTTATTATGTTTGTATTCGAAAATAGTATGTTTGTATTTTTTAAAAATCAATTCATTAGTTTTGATGTGTATAAATCAATACCAGCATATTTAAAAAGGTTTAAGATACCCTTGTATTGTATCTTGTGGTGAATTTGAAGTTGTTTTATGTTTATGGTGACCATTAAGGGTTAGATAAGACCTAAAATGTCATAGTTTGGGGAAACAGGGCAAAGGTTTCGAAACCCTAACAAGAAGTATTGAAACCTTTGGCGCATAATGTTCAAATTTTAGAATCTGTGAAGAAGGTTTTGAAATCCTTGGGAAAGGATTCGAAACCATCCCTAAAAGTTTGATTCATTACATTTTAGTCACTAATTTATAACTTTGTCAATTGATCTCTGATTTAGCCTCCGTTTTCTTTATAATTCAAGTTTCATAATCAAGCCGTAATTATGAATAATATCATTGGATAAGATGGACGAATATTTTATTCTCGAATTTCTATGAAATTTACAAATGGGCCCCTAAAGTTTTGAAACTTGATTGTTTAGTCCCTCAATGATACAATTGACTTATGTATTGATGAATTTATTCTTTTGGAAAGCTATAAATGGACCCCCAAACCTATAAGAACATGATTTGATAGAAATTTATAGATAAGTCCCTAAGCTTTAACAAATTTACATCTTAGTCCCTTACTTTGAAATTATGGCAAAATGGTCCCTAATACTTAAATTAGAGAATTTAAGACTCTTATATTCTTTGAAGATTACTTGATTGCTTTATGTTTTTATTTTTTTAAATCAATTCATGGAAGGTTCGTATTCGAAAAAAAATCAATAAATTTCAATTTAGTTTGGGTTTTAATTTTAACCACACTTAAGGTTAAATATTAAATCACTAATATAAAGATAAATAGTTTTATATTAAATGAAAAAAACAATAACATTCAAATTCAAATCGAAATGCCTCAAATGTATTACACAAAATACATTAAATCATTTTCTCTTGTGTAATTTCTGGCCATGAATGGGTTCGGTCGATAGATAAAAACGCGGCGGTCGTCGAGCATGTTGTGGTCTTTGTGGTGCCACGGGATCCTCTTCAGAGGCCTCTTCAGTGTAGCACACCTCCTCAGTCACTGAGGGCATAGGAGACGGTGTTGTGAACAAATCCATGTAACCGCTCTGCCCTCCCATAATCTCTGGCGAATTAATGAAATCCTGGGGTTGTTCAAAATCCATGTTCAAGTACATGGGTGACTGTAGAGGAATAAAATCTGGTCTGTATAAAATAGCATCATTAAACTCGTGGGTATCTAAAGAGCTGGGGCCAACTTCTGGTTGAACAAATGTAAGAGCCGGTTCCATTTCACATATAACGGCTGGGCCTACTTTTGGTTGTACCCACGTGGTTGGCCAACCTTCAGGGTCAATACTCCATACGAGATTTTGAGATGCGCCCGCTCCACTCTTGGAGGATTCACCCTTACCACCGTATTTTTTCTTATATTTTTTACATCATTCCCGTCCATCGACCGAAGTTAAGTATGTACTCTGACCTTTGAAAATCAAAATCATCCTCTTGGATTGGAGCGCGATGCAGTAACATTGAAGCTTTGTTGTTCCACATATTAATGTAGTCGGCGTGTGTGGCTTCTCAATTTACTTCTGCCCTGCCACGTCCATCAAACTCGTGCAAATAGTCATAATCACTGTGAATATACGGAATAGGTTGGTGAAAGACAAATTACCGCAGCACCTTGTCGGCAAACTGGAACTCGATAATCACAAAATAGATCAAAGGTGTAACACTACGCCACTGATTAGAATGTAGCATCAAATCATCCGGTACAAAAATGCGATCATCATTGTAAGGCATTCAAATAAACTATGAAATAAGGATTATTATAATAATAAGACATCTAACTATAATGTAAATAATAAATTGTAAATATTTAACTAAATTGTATACAATACATTTAACCATATACATATTCCTGACAATACAAATCAATCTAAGCTCTAAATACTCTCAAGTTTTTGTTCGTAATCCCTTGTGTGCTTTTTTCTCACACCATCTGTATACAAATCACAATAATGTTACCTAACGGCAAGAGGGAACTGTATCGGTGTTCGAGTAATCGATATCCAAAAGGGAAGTCGCTACCAAGCCCACGCTTGTAGCAACAATAAACATTCACCAATACCCCGAACCTTACAACCATTTTCTATTTTAGCGCCCTTGCGCAACTTACGATACAAGAACGCTAATATGGCTGATCCCCAACTATATTGAGCAGCTTCCCACGGATACCTCAAAAGCGTAGATACCATGTATGAACAAGATTGCCAGATTTATCTGGCATCAGTATACCCCCAATGAGTTGCAGAATATAAGCTCGACTGGCATTATAAATAGCATCAACCGAATTATATTCATCGAGTTTAAATTCACTTTGCAACCAACTCATTTTCATACGAGATCCTTTCAAATTTGATTTACCCGGCACCTTCCCAAGGTAAAATGAGAAAATTGCTTCAGGTGTAGCTTCCATGTGATCAATGGTGCCCCGATCAATGGTGCCCGTTTACTAGGACCCCAATAAGCATGACCACGTCTTCAAGTGTGATCGTGCATTCACCACACGACATATGGAACGTATGGATTTCCAGCCTCCAACGCTCAATCAGAGCGGTAATCAACTCAGGCTCCAACTTGTACCCTCGAATGAAGGTCGCATAATAAAATTTGGAAACTTACAACCATCCACTGATTCGGTCGTCCGGATGATTTTTGGCCATGGTCAGATAGTGCTTAAATGTATCATCCACATCCTGTAATTAACATATTAATAAATAAATAAATATTATTAACAAACAAAAAAGTAATTGAATTTCTAATAAATAAATTATTAAAAAAAAGTTACCATCTCATCAACTGTGAGACTAGAAATGTGTCGATCCTATAATCGTAAAAAATGAGCTTGCTCAGCCATCCTACAGGACAAGTAAGAATATATTAGGACCCGAGACTAAATATACCACATTAAAAAATAATAAACATAATACTCTGAACAAACAAAATTTATAATAATATTTTAGTTTTGTTTCTAATTTACTAAAATTCTATGAAATTTAAATTTTAACTCTAATACGTTTAAATTGCAGAACTAAATCAACTTATTAGTTTAAATTTCAATTCCAATACTACTACTAACTACATACAATTTAAAAAACTCCTAAATTAAAAGACTAATTCAAACATTAATATTTTTTTTCTAATTGCGAACTCCTAAATTAAAAAAATCTTCAAAATTACAAATAAAATTTAAAAAATGTTTTCTACTACTACTAGTAGTAGTAGTAGTAGTAATATAATTGTTATCCTTAGTCCGTATATCATTCAAGTCCCAATATACTTGTTTTTCATTCAAGTCCCAATATATTCTTTTTTTTTCAAAGTAGTCACTAATTTTTCATTCAAGTCCCAATATACTCGTTTTCATTCAAGTCCCAATATACTCGTTTTTTCATTCAAGTCTCAATATACTCGTTTTTTTTTTCAAAGTAGTCACTAATTTTTTCATTCAAGTCACTAATTTTTTTCATTCAAGTCACAATATACTGGTTTTTTTCATTCAAGTCCCAATATACTCGTTTTTTTCAAAGTAGTCACTAATTTTTTTCATTCAAGTCCCAATATACGTTTCATTCAAGTCCCAATATACTCATTTTTTTCATTCAAGTCCCAATATCCTAAATTAAGATTTTTACTAAGTAGTCACTAATTTACTAATTTTTTCATTCAAGTCCCAATATCCTAAATTAAGATTTTTACAAAGTAGTCACTAATTTACTAATTTTTTCATTCAAGTCTCAATATAGTCGCTTTTTTTTCAAAAAGCATTATAAAAAATCTAATAAAACATTAATTAAACAATACAAATATTCAAACATAAAAATTTCAAACATCAACTTAAAAATTAAAAAAAACAAGAACTTAATCTTTTCACAAATCCAATTTCAAAAATTCAAACATCAACCTAAAATTTTGTCATACTTACTATACTTCTTCAAATTTTCCTTTTTTTACTCAATCTCTTCACAAATTTTCTTCTCTTCAACCATCTATTTAACACAAAATTTTGAAATATCAAAAATTCAAACATCAACTTCAAAACTTTCAAAATATATAACGATATAAAATTCAAAAAAATTAACTAAAAATATTAAAAATTCGTAACTAAAAAAACATACGTACATTAAAAATAAAACTTTTAACTTGAAATAATATTCAAAAATAAAATATATATCTTATACTTACAAAATTTCTTCTTCTTCTTCTTCTTCTTCTTTTATTTTCTCAAAAATTTCATCACAAAATATACCTACCTTCAACCCCTATTTTATAACCCCAACTACTTTAAATTTCAACCCACTATCCTACCTACCAACCATCCAATCAAAATTATAACAATTAAAAAAAACTTACCTGCTACCACCCTGCCACTGCATCACGCTGCAACACTGCCACCCTGCAACCCCTCCATCCGAGCACTATTTAAATTCGGGTGGAGGGCACTCCGACTTTCAACAGAAACCGCTGCTCTAGTGTGTTACCACGTGACAGCAACTGGAGACCCTAAACCCTATTTGAAGTCGGATAGTGAACCCTCCGAGTTTGGGTTGATTTTTTTAATATTTTCTCAAAATTACTGTTTAAAGTCGGGGGAAAATCACTCCGATTTCTAAATTCAACAGAAAACAACAATAGTTTGAAAAATAATTTGGTGGGAATCATATTTTGGGGGAAAATGAACCACAATGTTGTGGCCTTTTTTCCTCCTGGCGTCTAATAAAATGTTAATAAACTAAGACGAGTTGAAACCATCCAGTAAGATTACCTTCCATCTCGAGAAAGATAATCAGCTCTAGCACCTCTGACCCAGAGAAGATGGTAATGCTAATTACATTTTTTTGTGTCAAGCATACCGTAAACAATTGTGAATCTAGAACAATATCATCAGTTGTATCAACATAAATAAAAGTATAAATTTTTATCTAACGCAGCTCGTATATGTATTTTTGAAATTTTAAAATTTTATTCTTCAATAATTTTAAAATTTCTTTATTATCAATATCTTTATTTTAATAAAATCAAAGTATTTCTTAAAATATTAAATTTTTATATATATCTTAGTTGATTTGACAAAAATATAAATCATAAAATGTGAATTTAAATTTATTTATTTAAATATTAATTTCTCTCGCAACTTTTAACAAAATTAATTGAGAAATATATTACATTTTTTTATCATCTCTTAAGTTAACTTTTTTCTAAAAACATTGGAGATAGGTTATAGGCTTTTTACTAAAAATATGTTTTTTAATTTAATTTAATTTTTTTGTTTGTATTTTGTGATCATTAAATAATACTAGGGTGAAATCCAACTATATTTGGGGAATTCAATTTTCTAGTAGCAAAAAATATGTAAGTTATTTTTATAAAAAATAATTACATTTTATTTATAAAATGGAATGAAAATATAAACATTTTCATTTATCTTTCTTCTTTCTTTCTATTTTTTACCTTTTATTTTAGTTAGATTTTATTTCTTGAGCAATTTAAGGCTAAAAGCTAAAGCAAACTTCTAAATTGAACCATTTTTTTGCATACTCAAAACTCACTATATATAAAATAATGGATATTTTTTAGGTATAGGGTGAGCCATGGCCTAGATAGGTCTAGGCCCAAATTTTTCCCTGATGGTAAGGGTATAAGTTCCATACTTCGAATTCAAATGGGCAGATCATAAAAACTATTAAATTTGGTCATGTTACTCGGTGAAATCAACAAACCCAAAGCCATGATGATAGAAAAAATTACCAACATAAATGAACCATTTAAGAACCTTAATCTAGTGCAAAAGAAACTATTATTTGGAGCTTCCATTCTGTTTTGTTGTTCATAATATCCAAAATAAAACAAAATAAAAATGATTCTTCAACCAAACATCAATACAATGTTAAAATAACTAAATCAACAATATTACGAAAACTTTCTGAAAATATTTGGTTACTCAGTACATAGATTCTCGTAGCTTAACCAACGCAAAAAGAGTTTCAATTGTTGGTTTTAAAACGTGGGTTTAATGTAGGAAAAAATAGTAGAGGAAGAAGGACCAAAATGTAAGTACACTAAAAGTAAATTAAAATTTATGGGAGTTACCTTAAAGTAAATTAAAGTTTGGTGATTATGTTGCAAGTTTTAAAAGTTCAATGACCAAAATGTAAATATACTAAAAGTTTGATGACTATTTGTGTAATTTAGCCTATTTTTAAACATGTCAGATAAAAGTTGGGATTTGATATAAAGACTGACAATTAAATTAACTAAAAAGACTTGATTCGAACGATGTTTTAGTTTGAGGATTTAATTGAAATGTTTTAAAGTTTAGGATCAATTTAAAATTTAACCCATAGTTGAGGATATCTAGAGTAATTAACCTATCCTTTAGAAAAATACATGGTTGCGTTTGTTCTTTCTTTTACGGTGATAATTAAAATAACCAATTAAACTAGTAGAATAAGACGCTAAATTAATTAAGATCAAAGGTCTAATTTTTAATGTTGCGAATAGAACAAATTAAGTTGGAAAGATCATCACCATAATAGTTCTTTACAATATTTGATCAAGATTAGACAACCAATATATTAAATACCGATGATTATAAAAAAATTTAAATAAAATATTCAGATTTTATGAACTTGTATAGCATGTGTTAAGATGACAAATGTCCGGCGATAGAATCATGCAAAAAGGGTGAGCAGTTTTGAGAAGAACTTTCTCATTTTGTTATATTTTTTTTACAGTAAAGAAGAAACAATATTTAAAGCTAGCCTATACAACTCTAACTAACTAATTTTACTATAACTAACTAGCTACTCCTTAACAACGTATTAATTAAATAGTTACAATTTAGCCAACTCTTAACACTCCCCCTCAAGTTGGTGGGTGATACAAATCTTTCCCTCCCACCTTGGACAATAGAAACTCGTGTCGACTAACCTCCAATCCTTTTGTCAAAATGTCTGCATGCTGATCTTTGGTTGAAATATGTAACGTTCGAACAACTCCCTTTTGAATCTTCCCTCTAATAAAATGACAATTGATCCATATAAGTTTGGCGCGCTCGTAATAAACTAGATTGGCCGCTATCTGTATTGCTGCTTGGTTATCACAGAATAACATCGCTGGTGTTTCATGTTCAACTCCAAGCTCTTTCAACAAACCCTTCAACCAGACCAATTCAACTATCGTAGATGCCATCCCTCGATATTCTGCTTCTGCTAATGACCTAGATATTGTATTATGTTTCTTTGATTTCCAACAGATCAAGGATTGACCAAGCTTGGCACAATATCCCGTTACTGACCTGCTCGTCATGGGACACGATGCGCAGTCTAAATCGCAGAAAGTATTTAGTTGTGTTGTGTTGTCAGCTGCTAATAATATTCCTTGTCCTGGGCCTTTTCTAATATACCGAATAACTCGAAGTGCTGCTTGATAATGGATCTTCTTGGGTGCCTTCATGAACTGACTTAGATGTTGAACATAAAACATGATGTCTGGATGTGTATGAGTCAGATAAAGTAACCTCCCGATAAGCCTCTGATATTCTCCTGCATCTTCTAGCAATTCATCTTCATTCAAGTTTCCCACTCCTTTATCATATTCTACCATAGTTAACTTTTGATTTTGCTCGAGTGGTGTTGATGAGCAACGTGCTCCCCCTAGACCAGATTCTTCTATGAGTTCTAGAGCGTATTTCCTTTTACTAAGGACAATACCTCCCTTAGACCTTATTACTTCAATCCCAAGAAAGAATTTCAGATCCCCTAAATCCTTCATCTTAAAATTCTGATGAAGAATGTCTTTGTGCTCGATTATCATCACATCACTATTTCCTGTGATCAACAAGTCATCCATGTATATTAACAGGATCACCATTTTCCCTTCAACCCTCTTTGTAAACATGGAATAACCATGCATACTTTGCTCGTAGCCACTAGAAAGCAATGCCTCTGTCAACTTGATATTCCATTGTCATGACGCTTGCTTCAAGCCATATAGGGACTTGAGAAACCTGCACACCCTAGACTCCCCCTGGTTGCGAAAGCCCTCAGGCAACTCCATGTACACCTCCTCATGAAGGTCACCTTGAAGAAAGGCATTAAACACGTCCATTTGAAACAATGGCCAATTGAACATGGCATCCGAAGAAATGAAAGTCCGAACTGTAAATTGCTTAGCAACATATGAAAACGTCTCTTGATAATCAATCCCCTCTCTTTGATTACAACCTTTGGCCACCAATCAAGCTTTAAACCACTCAATAGACCCATTCGAATTGTATTTTACTTAGTACACCCATTTGCAACCAATGGGTTTTTTCCAGGGGGTAAAACAACAAGATTCCACGTGTCATTAGACTCCAATTCTTGAATCTTCTGTGTCATGGCTTCAATCTAACGTTTATCTCCAGCTGCCTCCTGGTAATTCTTGGGCTCAACAATACTAGAAATGGATGTGACAAAAGAAAAATAATGGGAAGGTAAATGGGAATAAGAAACACAATTAAAAATAGGATGTGTGTCTGTCCCCAACGAAGCAGAGGATGAGGATTGGTGTTGGCCCAACAAAATCTGACAACCAAGAGAGTGGCCTAGAAACACGAGAGGACTTTCTTAACTGGACAACAAGAGGTGTAACATGTTGGGAAACAATGGGTGATGAACCAACTGGTTGGGAACCAACAGGTGATGAACCAACAGGTGATGCAATCGAAAAAAGAGAACTAGAATTATTTGTTGTATGGATAGGTGTAAAATTAGGTGATGATGACAAATTATCATCTGGATAAACAACCAGAATGTGAAGGAAATCATAGGAAGAAATGGAGGGTGACTCTATAGGAAACAAAGGAGAAGGATTATTTTGGACTTGAAATGGTAACACAAACTAACGAAACACCACATCGCGATTGACAAAGAAACTTTTGGAATAAAGATTAAACAAGGCATACCCTTTTTGCACCAAAGAATATTCCATGAAAACTGATGCGATAACTTTTGGTTGAAATTTATCAGAATAGTTCGGCACTGTGGCGTAGCAAATGCAACCACAAACTTTGAGATGGGAGAGGTTTGGACATTTGTGATATAAAAACTCATAATGTGATTTCTAATTTAAAACTGATGTAGGTAAACGATTCAGGATATAACAAGCTGTAAGAACGCATTCCCCCCAAAATTTAGTAGGTACATTGGATTGAAACTTAAGTTCCTTGCCAATTTCTAACAAATGGTGTTTACGTTCAGCCACATCGTTTTGCTGAGGTGTGTGAACACATGAACTCAGATGAATTATACCATTGGAAGAAAAGAAAGCTTTCCTTTCATTATGGAAAAATTCAGTGTCATTACCAATGCGAACTGTTTTAACACAAGCTCCAAACTGTGTTTGTACATAAGCAAGAAACTGTTTAAGAGCTACAAACACATCACTCTTTAGTTTAAGAAGGAAAACCCATGTCATACGGGAATGATCATCAACAATGGTCAAAAAATAATGATGACCACTATGAGTACTAGTTCGATATAGACCCCCAAAGATTTGTATGAATAAGAGAAATATACAAGTTCACAAGAATGACTAACAGGAAAAGGCAAACGGGCTTGTTTAGGTAAAGGGCATATGCCGCATTGTGTAATAACATCCTAAGAAGAAAAAAATACATGTCACATCTCGAAAACCGACCTAGTCGTAATAAGTTTCCGGTGATCAGAAATTTTGTATCGGATATACCCAAAAGTGTAATTTCATGATCCTTGTACCCAATTTTGTAACCAATAAAAGTTGTGGGGCATTAAATTGATCCAATTACCTTTTTCTAAGAAATTCAAAGCTGAAATGCTGAAAATAAGTCAAGTGTATCAATACGGTAAGACCAATATCGATACAGTCTAACGGCCATAACTAAGTTACATGTTTTAGCCTAGGCGTATCGGTACGGCTAGACCTGTATCGATATAGTTTGAACTATGCGTTTCGAAACAGTAATACTTGTATCGGTATAGCCTAACTGCCATAACGAACTTACCTGTTTAGCCTAGGCATATCGATACGGCCCTTTGTAAAAATCTGTTTTAAGGCCCAAATTGAAGGAAATGGAGAGTAAGGTGCTTAGTCACCTCCTTGCTTACCCCTTTTCACGTGAAATCCATCAAATTGAATGATGGATGGTTATCAATTGCCTTAAAAATGATAAAAGGCGTGAAATGATAGAAACATTTGTTTAATCATTCCTTGGTTGGAAGGAAAGCTCCTTATTGGCCCCTAAGAAGGTGGGAGGATGATTAAAGGGTCAGTTGTAAAGGGATTTGAACTGAGAAACAAAGTTTATTTCCTCACTTTTGAATTTCCCGTAAACCAAGACCCACTCTTGTCTTCAACAAGCAAGCACCACCATTGCTATCTTCAACCTAAGCTCAAGCACACACCTCTATCTTTGAACCTTCTAAGATTAAGCTTTCTACGATTCGAAAACTCCATTGGATAGCCATCAGTTGGGTAAGGAGTAACCCTCATTCAATTGTTGAATCCCATGGATGATTGGAGTTTAATTTCAAAATAAAATTCTAAGCCTAATCTTTGAATAAGTACCATATCGTTATATTGCTTATAACAATTTCTTGTGTTTCTTCCTAGCCCAAGAGTTGGAGGGAATCAATCCATCATCCCCAACTAAGCCTAGGAGCAAAAGAATCAAAATCTGAGAACCCTAAAAGCTTTCGTGTATTAGGTGAGTGTAGTTGTGTCAAGGGATAGGCAAGGTGCCATCCCGTTGCATTCGTTTTGTGTTATAATTGCATTTTTGTTTAAGGGCTCAAGTATAGAAAGCATATGTGGACTTTAATGGTAAGCACGGTAAGCTTTAATAATGTTTGATAGATTTTTAAGTTCATATGTGATATCTGATTCATGCGTGTATATGGATTTTGATATAATTATGCTATAATATGTTATGTAGAGCTAAAGCTCGATTTGCTATCTGATATGATGTGATCCAAAATGTAAGAATTGTGATGAACTATGTGATCTTGGACATTGTGGACATTGGATACAATTGGCATGCCATAGGGTTATTCGAGCTCACCAAGTAAGGGATTGGACAACGGTCCAGGGCTACGACCTATATGTAAGAGGAGAAAATGATGGATTGTGTAATGGACATTATCCAGAGCGACAACTCAAGACTACGGCCTATTTTCGATATGTGTGGTGTACAGGGGAATCCGCGTATCCATTGGTTACCACGTCCAAGGAAATGATGTTATTATGTTTTACAATTGCTACATGAAATCATGACAATTTGTTTGAATAGGATTTTACACGATTGATGCTATATAAAATGCAACCAAGCATGCCTATATGTTATTCATGCATTTGATAAACTAGTTGTGCATTTGTTATGACTACCTCACTAGGCTATGTAAGCCTAACATTCGTGTGTCTCATGCATTTTAGGACCTTAAAGAATTCTGGCCTTCGATCGTGTGTTGCAGTTGCAAGTTACTCCTACGAATCACATGTATGCTTATCTTTTGTCTTGAACTCCTAGTAAGGTGGCATATGGTCTAAACATACTATGTATAGTATGTGCCTTTTGATGTGTGTGTAATAGCCTAAAGGTGACCAAATGTTTAATGGCTAATATGGTATGTTTGCAAATTGGTTAAACTAATTAAATGAGCCTAAAAGCGCTAAAAGGTAAAAACTAGGTAAATGGATTCAAAACGCTCGAAAATTTTGTATACTATTAAAAATATGGATATTAGACTTACTGGTAAAATTTAGCAATGTTTAGACAACAAATGATAGGTTAATTCAAATAAAAACCAGCAAAAATATGTCATTACAGGGCAGGCGTATCGGTACGGGTAATGGCGTATCGATACGACCTTGCATGGCCAAGTGAAACATGGCATATCGATACACAGAGGGGGTGTATCGGCATGAATTTTGACAATAAGGTCTGAAAAATAAATTGCATCGATACAGTCAATCCAGGATAGTGTGTATCGAAACAGTCAATCCTAGTAAATGAGTACCAATACGGGGCTAGGTATCGATACAAGCATGTTATCTTTGAATCTGGGAAATGAAAGTTTATCTTAGTGTACCGATATGGCCCCAAGGGTATCGGTACGGAGTTAATTAATTCTGTTAAAAGTCATAAAAACAAGTTTTTAATGAGTTTATAAAATGGTCACTAAAACTTGTATAGCTTAATCGGAAAAGTAAACAGCCTTCGTTAGCAACAAAACTTTATGGGTTAATAGTTGGCAAGTTTAATTGTAGTTTAGTGAAGAGAAATCCCAATAAATACCTTTAATTTATAAAAATTATGATTTAACCCCTAAGTTCATAAAAGGTTAAAACTGATCCCGGATTGTGTAAGTATTAATAAGATAATTCTGTTAAGCCTTAAAAGAGATTAATAAATGATCTGAATAAGTTTTTGTACTCCAATAAAGCTCCCAATTCTCTTATATGTTTTCTGGTAGCACTTTCCGACCCGGTTCTCTACCAGGCCGGAAGGGGTGTTACAATACAAGGCAATTGTTTCACTTTATTCAAGGTCGACAAAGTAGTATGACCAAGCTGTATGTCACAAACATGTCCCTTCTTACTCGGTTTGCATGTCGTGCGGCACTTGAACTGGGTATTAACCTGACAAGTCAGCCTTTCCCTTGTCCCTCGTCTAACGTCTTGTCTCGATAAAGCCTACTCAAGTTCGTCACGCAATAGGGACTTAAGAATATCGAATCCTGTAGGGCCTAGCAAAAACTAGACTCTAACCCCACATCTCGGCCACAAGCGCAATATGTGGCCCTAGACCGTCCCTAGGTATTTCTCCCAAAGAGATAATGAGCCAACCACTAGGCCTCATTGCCCGCACACCTAGGTCCCACATAGGCCTAGGAGTAGGTCTCTTACACAACGTAAAGCTCGGTCGCTAGCCCAAGCGAGGGGGATAGTGGAAACCCAACACCAAATCACTTAAATAACTAAATAAACTTACCAAGTATGACGCGAATAGACGTTGGATCATCCTAAATGGGGACACTTTCTGGACAGGGTTTTCATGGCCTTCCCAAAGCATCTCAACTTGTATCTTAACTTGGCAGCTCCTTAAGGATTGCTCTTATCATCGCTCGGTTCATCTTTTCTCGATCTCGAATGGGCTTGTCAAGGCATGATCGCAACACAATAAGAGATGTCATTGACATTTCTTTCGTACTTCCTCGTATTGATGTCTTTATCGATGTAGCTCAACAAGGGATTGTTCTAACATTCTTTGGCACTTCCTCTATCGATGTCCTCATCGATACATTCGAAAGGCAAGGTCATGATCCTCATGGGTGTAGCTCAACAAGGGATGGTTCTAATATTCTCCCTTACTTCTTTTGTCGATGTCCTCATCGATGTCGATACTAGTTCTTCATCATCTGATGATTTGATATTGACATTTGTGGTATCTCGCCCTTGATTTGTGCTTGATTCTTATGTGCTTATCTAGTTTCATCATCTGAACATCCAAGCGAATAATCCAATCCTCAATCTTAGGTTCTCTCAATCTCCTCATGTCCACATCGCCTATATGTGACCATTTTGGCCAATCATGAACCCGTTATGGCATGGTTTTTTGCTTCCTCAATCTCGACTACTAGACTCATGCTCTTGCACTTTTTACTCTAATTGTGGCTTGAGCAAAAACATAAGTAACAAACCACCGACCTACTCGAACATGTACCATGTAGTTTCTCTTAACCACACAATCTGGCCATCGATATACAAAACACAAAGGTAACATACCTGTTAACCTGCAAGCAACTTATGACCCGTCACGAAGTCACTTGCTCCTCGACATTAAGCACATCCAAGAGTTGTGTCCCATTTGTAGTGAGACCTTCACAACATTGAATGTGTCACCAGACTCCTTCAAGCACGTAAGTACAAGCTCATGTTGCCCTTAGTTTCTTAATGATGTAAATGACCTCTTTGTTGCCACCACAGTACATAAATGTGCTTTGTCTATTTGCCTTTATTTATATTTACTGTACTACAAGATATACCAGCAAATAAATCAGTGATAATGTATTCACACAATTTTCGTATGATACTTGGTCGGTACACATTTTCCTTACACCATCACCAATCATAGTGTGTCTCCATATGCAATCGTCATGTGTTTTGACTATGTGATGATAATCTGATATGCCTCTTCCATAAGATATTATGGTTCACTTGTGAGGCTCTCTTCCTACTCGATTCTACCTTCACCATCTGTCACGTAAATGTACACCAATGTCCAATCGATCAACCTTGCCCCCACGTTAGTAACAAGTATATAGACACATTCCCTCAGTAGAGCTTCTCAATGGTCTTCAATGGCCCTTGTAGTAGGCAATCAAGTTGCACCTTGTTTTTATTTCTCCTCTCCTCCATTTGTAACAGAAAGAACTATAGATTAAGCATAACCGACACGCATCTTAACTCTTGGCACACCTAGAAAGCACTCTGTGGCTATGTTAATTTTCCCCTAACTGTTGATGTTCCCCACATTATTCACTCATTGGAAAAGTTCATTTTACTTTAATACTAGCAAAGGGTATTTGTATCAACGCCCACACTAAAACATCGTATTAACACTGGTTTCCTGTATTGGACTTTGAAATAGTATCTCACCTATGTCATCTAAACACGATTCAAATTTTAGTAGGATATGAAGCTCTTCCCCATAAGTCCACAACATCTAACTGGCAATATGTTCTCATGCTCGATTAAGTCACCTATATTTTCTTATGCAATGCTTGGTTCAAGGCTTTTGATTTTAACCAACACATTGCCATATTATCAGACATAGGTATCTAGCTCCAGACATTCTTCCCACAACACTTGCTGACTCTCATGTCAAATTTTGGTAAACACGCCCACCACCTTGTTGGCCTCACTGGCCATGTTCTCTTACTAAGAGTGTAATATTTGTGTAATATTCCCTTCCTTTATCATTAATCTCTAACAAATCTGGTTGGTGCTCCTTATACTCCCAATCTTAAAATTTTATGGTCCTCAAATAAATTGCCCCAAATCTCTCAAAGAATTAGTAAAAATATGTGTCTCAACAACACACAAAGAGAAAAACTAACCAACACATTGGTAATTTGAACTTCCGAGGGTGGTTTTTAAAACCCATTAGTTTTCTAGGTAACAACACCACCCCAAACAATCTGATATAACATCTCAAAGATTGCATAGGAGCTCGAGACCTACCCTTAAACTAGGGAAGGTCCGTCCCGCTTACCTAAGGAAGCATGTAAGCCATTCTTCTTTTGAAAATAACTTTTATCTCTAAGACATCCTACGCGACGTACAGATACTCCAACCAACTGTCATCTCTGTCACAACACAATTTCTACATCAAGTTATTCTCTAGCACTTTACTTTTGCAACTCTCTTTGGGTAAACTTTCGTTGGGTAAGGCCTGGCATATTCCTGGTGACCAGATTTTGCTTCCAACTTTCTCGGTTCATACACTAGTTTTGACATAAGCCGTGGCTTTTTTAACTCGCCCCACCTAGCAGCTTATGGGTAGAAACCCATATCCTCACTGCCCAAACTAGGGATTTTATAACATCTAGATGAAATCTTCATTGTACTGAAACCATCATCACACTCCATTGAGCTCGCATGTCCAACCTCACTTTTGGCTCTGCTTGTCCAACATTCTAGAGAAGAGCTTCTCTCGGATACTCCCTATTACACGTTGTACTAGATTGCACATCCTCACTAGAACTCCTTGTGTGGTCTATTCATTTTTGACAACCACCCCTCAAGTTGCATCAACCCTGTGTTTTTCACCCAAATGGCTTGCCTTACAAATAGCATTCTGCCTTACCATAGCCAACATCTCCATAAAATGGAGGCTTTGTGGCAAAGGAGGCATTTCCTCTTCGCTATCCCGGATAAGGACGTATTGGCTCGCACAATCTTAATCATTATATATGTGCATCCTATTACCGAAGAAACTGCCACACTACACGCATTTCCCCTTTTACCCTATGACCCAATTGGTCTTAAGTAAGTTGTTTTTTTTCGAACAAATGATTAGGTGTAGAGAGCATTCCCTATTGGTTTCCTTGATTTTATTTGTCAAGGTAACCAATTCTCCATTGTGATTCTATGGTGCGTCCCCTGCTACCAAATTCCTCATCAACAGAAGAAAGTATACTAAACTCGTCACTCACTTTTTCCCCTCTATGTTTTGAGGAGGCACATTCTCCCAACATACTAAGATCAAGAACCTTGTCTCGCGCCTTTGGACTATCACATTGTGCGATAGTGCTCACACAAAAGCGAGCCTTATCATGCCCTTTCAACTTTATCAATGAACGTCGCCATAGCCTTGTGAAACCCGGCTACGCATTGTATCAATCTATATCAACCCGTAAACGCTTCTCTTTTCACTTGAAAATAAAATAGTTAAGCCGCAAACCAGCACCATGGTACCAAGATAAACGATGGCACTATTAAGTTCAATCAATCAAGAAACTATCTCTTTACCCTGGAAACGACAAGCACATTCATATTAGAATAACAAAATAAGCATATTTATGTTTTGGGCAACACATGCACTCATGCTGACAAGCCAAAACAAACAACAGTCAGTAAAGATTACCACTAGGGCACTCTTGCATTGAAATTAACCAACACTATTACGAATAGACATCACTGGGGAATAAATCTCCACATTGCCAGAATTTGTTCTACCTTGCTAAATTATGCACTGCCGAGCTGCGAGGAATACACACTTCACCATAATCCACAAATCACCATCAACAAGCCTTTAATGCAACAAGAAATGTTTCTTGTGCCACGAATCACGTAGCATATATAGGCACTACCGTGCCAAGACAAATTTTGTTCACTGAAGTTCTTGTGCCTTTTTGTATCTCAGCTCGAGGATGTTTCTCGTCACCCCACTGTGTTTGATCACCATCTTGATCAACTGATAATATTGCTACGCATGCAAAGGACAGATAAACACCCTCAAGTTCAATTAACATGTGCCACTACGCTGCGATAATTATAGTGGTTAACGTCAGGCACTAATTCCACTCTATTTAATCAATAAGCACGTCTGTGCTAAATATAGATATTCGACACCACTGTACCGTAGGCGGCAATCAGACACAATCACCCGCTGCATGGGTTTTGTTTGTCCAACAATGATGTCCCATCTTGCCTACTCCACACGTTAGAGTGTTTGGCGTAAGATCAGGTCACCTCACTTACCTACTCCAAGGTAGTTCTTGACGTGACTACCAATCACCCTACCAACTTTATTCACTGGAGCACTTAGCGTGAGATCGAATGTTTTTCCTACCCTGCCTACTCCAATTACTGGAGCGCTTGGCGTAGAGTACATAACCAAGCACCTCTGTGCTCAGACAACTTCTCATCTTTGAACCTGCCAAATGATTCACCCTGCCTACTCCAACTATGGGAGCGCTTGGCGTGAGATCGATTGATCCACAAACCCAAACTAACTGGAAACAGTCTCTCTTATTTCATTAAGCATCCATTTGGCATCGCCATGCACACAGTTACCGAATTAAAGCTCCACGGTGTTCAGGTCAGCACACGAGCACTGTGGCGCTTCGGTTAACAAATGTGCACCGCTGAATCTAGAATCACACCTAAACACCACCATCACATGAACAAACAATCCCATCGTAACCTTGCTCTGATACCACGTGTCACAGATATGTCTCTTCTTACACGGTTCGCATGTTATGCGGTACTTGAATGGGGTCTTAACCCGACAAGTCAGCCTTTCCCATGTCTCTCATTTAACGTCTTGTCTCGATAAAGCCTACTCAAGATTGTCACGCAACAGGAACTTACGAATATCGGATCCTGCAAGGCCTAGCGAAAACTAGACTCCAACCCCACATCTTGGGCATAAACGCGATATGGGGCCCTACGGCTCCAAACGTCGTTGGGTATTTCTCCCAAAGAGACAATGCGCCAACCACTAGGCCACATTGCCCGCACACCTAGGTCCCACATGGGCCTAGGAGTAGGTCGCTTACACCAAGGGAAGCTCGGTCTCTAGCCCAAGCAAGGGGGATGGTGGAGACCCAACACCATACCATTTCCCCCTAAAGAGCTAAATAAACTTACGAAGTATGACACGAGTAGACGTTGGATCGTCCAAAACGGGGACACTTTTTAGACAGGGTCTCCATGGCCTTTCCAAAACATCTTAACTTGTATCTTAACTTGGCAGCTCCTTAAAGATTGCTCTTATCATTTCTCGGTTCGTCTTTGCTCAGTCTCGAATGGGCTTGTCAAGGCAGGATCACAACACAAGAAGAGATGGCCTTGACACCGTGCATGCCATAGTGTATTATCACTAGATTTGGAGGAAGAAGTCAAACAAGAATGAGACTTAACCGTGGGAGAAGAAAACACAACAGGCTCAATAGAAGTATGAAGGATATAAAGGCCACCTTGAAATCTACCAATCCCCTTCATCGCTCCATTACAAAGGTCTTGCAAAAGACAAAACTGAGGATAAAAATGAACACTGCAATTTTGTTCTTTGGCTAACTGAGAAACAGAAAGAAGGTTGTAACGAAAGTTTGGTATATGAAACACGTAGGTAAGGGTAATATCTCATGTTAGTTTACAGTTACCAATGTGGGAAATAGGGATCGAATACCATTAGGTAGTTGAACAAACGATAGAGAAGCACATGAAACAAAAGAACTCAAACATGGTAAATCAAATGTCATATGTTAGTTGCACCTGAATCAATAATCCAACGTCGATCAGGTAAACCAGAACACAAACCTGCCATATGTGCCGCACCTTGCACCACAGGTTCCTTCTAAAGTAAATTAAGAATTTGTTAATATTGTTCTGGAGTGAAGTGAGACACTTGAACAGGGATTGAATCCAAAACTAAACTTGGACCATGAGAATTAAAGGAACCAGTAATCTCTAAACAAGAACCACTACTTCCAGAATCAGACTTTCCTGAAGTAGTGACTGCCATAACCTTCCCAACATTGGAATCCCTCCCAGTGAACTTGTAACTTGCTGGATACCCAATGAGTTTGTAACAAGAGTTTTTCTTGTGTCCCTTAACATGACGATAGTCACAGGTTCCATTAAATCTCCTCTTTGGTTGTGAAACGGTGGTTGAATACAATGTTGTTGGCTCGGGAAGCAAGGAGAACCCTACAGATTATTGATGTTGGCCTTCTTCTTGAATCAACATAAAGTATACTTGATTAAGAGAATGAAGAGGTTGCATCATGAGCATCTGACTCCGAACCATTGAATAGGATTCATTCAGTCTCATAAGCAATTGAAACAGTCTCTGCTGCTTAACATGTTCTGAATTTTTGCGTGATGCCTCACAATCACAAATAGCAAAAGGCATAAGTGCATCAAATTCATCCCAAAGCAACCTCAAACGAGTAAAATAGACAGAGATCGAATTCGTACCCTGAGAATATGACACAATCTCGCGATGCAGAAAGAAGATGCGCGAGCCATCCACCTTATCAAACTGTTCTTTGAGATCCTTCCAAACGAACGATGCACTCGATGCAAATACGATCCCAGCTGACAGCTCTTGGCTCACAGTGTTCCAAGAAAGCACAATAGCGTTGCACCAATCCCGTTGAGCCTGAAGTGTAACTGATTGTGTACTACATTCACAAGAACCATCTATGAAACCCTGCTTATTCTTTGCCAACAATGCGATCTTCATTGATCGGCTCCAAACATTATAATTTTCAATTTCAGTTAACCGATGTGAGACTAAGATAGTCCCTGGAGTGTCCGAGGATGGAGGAACAGTAGATTATTGGTATCAATTGGATTTTCCATGATTAACTCACCAAGAAACTGAATGAAGTAAAGAAACAAGAAATGCAGGAGGAAGAGAAAATTCAGAGGAATTGAAGCTTACAAACAGTGAAGCTGATCGAAAATCTGACCGCCGGCGGTGGCTCAAATACCATGTTAAGTTGACTAACGTCCGGCAATGGAATCTTGCAAAGAGGCTAAGCAGTTTTGAGAAGAAGAACTTTCTCATTTTGTTATATTTTTTTACAGTAAAGAAGAAACAGTATTTAAAGCTAGCCTATACCACTGTAACTAACTAATTTTACTGTAACTAACTAACTACTCCTTAACAACGTATTAATTAAATAGTTGCAATTTAGCCAACTCTTAACGGCATGACTTCTTAAACTCACCATTAGTAGTTAAGCTGAATTCCAATTTTATTTGAACTGAAGTCGATTATAACGGTTTTAGGCATTGTGAAATTATTCATAACATCCTCGTCCAAAGTCGAATCTCCACCTATAGATAATGGACAAAGGAATATCTTTTCTCTTCTGAGCTCCTAAAACTCTTTATTTTTCAGATTCCATGTTGATGTCTCAAATAACTGATCAAAGGGCAAATCAGTTGGGCAAAAGTGTTGGAGTTGTTGGGCTGAACTCGAATCTTTATGCTACCCAAATTTGTGCCTCTTGTTTGGTCTCGTTTAGAGTGGGCTGAAACTGACTTAGGATTTGTTCGACAATACTTTCCAACGGGCGTTGGGTGCCGAACAGAGAAGCAATGCCAAACAGCCAATGATTTGGCGCTAAACGGACGTTTGTCCACCTAATTTGACGCCTAGACAGACATTTACCCACAACTAAGAAATTCAGCTTCTGCTCAAACAGGTTGCAGTCAGCGGACGTCCACCACAACAATGTCGAACATAGCCTTAATTAACTTAAAAGAATTAATATCAGGTTAAATCAGTCTGGTCATGTCGATGTTAAGGTTTGCCATAGCATAATAAAAGTGTTTATTAGAGTATTAATTTCATGATTTAAAATATATTTCAAAAATGTTTTTGGAGTTAAATCAATAATTACTTTCAAAAACATCTTTATTTATGCTTTGTAATCGTAATGTTAAATTAATCGATAATCAATTAATAAAATATACCTTCAATTTCCAAGCTAAATGGTTTAGATTTATGAACATCAAATTCCACGGTTAACCTGGACAAGCTGACAAACCTGAATGGCTAATTGCTGCCTTACTATTTGTCTGCGTTCCTTTGACCACATTTGTTGTGCATTGAAATGAAGGAAGCTCTCAAAGTAATCATTGAACCCTGTTGAAGAATGACAAGATTGTTCATGCACATAAACATGGAAAATCGAGCATTACAACAAAAAATTTGATTATTACTTTATTTTTGTTAAACCAACAAAAACATTTGATTTTATATACATTAGTTTTAAAATATTGATGGAGTTGGTGTTAAAGAATTAACTCAACATCAATTGAGTCAATAAAATTGTTTAAAAACCTATATTTAAATCACCACCATAGTACTAGTGTTTAAAGGTAAAGTTGGTTTGTGAAAACCCGATAAGTTGTAAAATAAATTATATCTATTTTTAGGATTGATTATTCGATTGAGTCAAGTAAAAAAAATTTGATATAGTTAAGTTGATGAATCATATTTTATAATTCAAACTTCATTTTAACTTTTTTAAAATCGAGTTTATAAAATTCAACTTGATTCATTCGAGTTTCTCTTCAAATTTAATTGAAATTATTTATAATATATGTTGCATTTTAAACAAATTTATGTAGTCATATAAGATAGATATATATAGTTCTTCCTATTCCTTTTCACATGTGTAAGTGTAATGTTATTTGATAAATTAAATATCTTCTAAAATTATAAACTATATTTATAATGTTATTTTTAAAAGGGAATTTTTAAGATAAAATATCAATGTGAATATAAAGGAGTCAAAGAATTGATAGAAGAAATAATTTACACAAAAATGTAGTTGAAGGACCAAATTGAATAAAATAAAAAGTTATGGGACTAAATTTTTAAAATTATAAATTTAATGTTAAATATATGAATCGAAGTTACATAGATATTTTATAGTGGCAGTGGATCATGTGGTTCAAATTTGGTAAGAAAAATAAACACCAAATGAAGAAGGAATTGACGAATTGGAAAAATCATACAAAGTTGAGAGAGTAAATTGCAAAAAGAGTAAATTTGTTTTCAAAAAGAGATATTGAAGCTACACAGCTATTCTACAGTGATTTAGAATCATGTGGTTTAAATTTTGTCAAAAATGATCTTAAAATGAATGAAAAAAAAATTAAAAAGAAATTAATGACTAAATCGTAAAATGAAAAAATTCAGCTTTTTGAATTGGCAAAATTCAAACTTGAATCAAACTAAAAAACCAACTCATTCATTCTAGTTGTCTTGAATAACTCAAATATAAAAAAAATATTTTTTTAAGTCGAGTCGAATTTTACTTACCCTAATTATTTTTATTACTAATTTTCTAAAATTATAATTAAATACTTTATTTTTATATAAATAAATAATTATTTGACTCACCGACTGTATAAAATTTAGATTACACGACTTTGTATATTTTAATCTTAATCTCCAAATTCTAAACACTAAATTTTAAACCCTATCCCTAACAACTTAAAAACTTAAATCCTAAACACAAATAACATTAAAAAAGTAAAATTTTGTAATCTAAGTTTTATAAATTTCTGTATAAAATAGTTTTTTCATAAATAAAATTGTATTTGTATGCGAGTAAAATCAAATCTCAAATTAAAATGCTATTAAATTTTTAAATCAAATCGATAAAAATTCAATATCAAAACAAGTGTTTAAATTATTTTTTTAAGTGTTTAATTTTTTTTATTCTTTTAAGTGTTCAAACTATTATTTTTTATACTTTTTAAGGACAATTGAAACATTTATTTTAACTAAAATAATAATAATTTAAACTCTTAAAAGGTGTAAAAAATTTAAATATTTAAAATAATATGATAATTTTGATAATTATTTCGATATTAAGCCAAAAAAAAATATAGGAAGAAACCAGCGTTACAAGAAATAACAGTCGAAAACATAGCGTCGTAACGTGAGAATCACGTGGGTGTTCTTATCCTTTTGGGGAAAAATCATCATATGATAATATGACAAAATAATCCTAACGAATCCAAGGACACTATCCTCCACATATTATTTCCTTACGTGTCCACATCATGTCAAATTTCTCACTGGACCCCACCCCCTACTGAAATGAAATCCCTAGAAACTCACCGAGCAAGGGCTCGCCTGAGCACTTGAGCCAGCAATGCCGGCGCTGTCAGGTGCGGCAAATGGCCTTCCGTTCTCAACATCTCCACCGTCGTTCGTCCCCCTAGATGGGTCCTTAAATACTCTGCCACCGAAGCTGGAACCGACACATCTCTGGCTGTCTGGATCACGCAACACGGTACCCTCACCAGCCCAAGTACCCCTCTCAGATCACTGTTGAATACGGTCCTGGAAACGAACAACGATATGTCCGGTCTCATGTTGAAAAGTGTCCGGCTGAACTCTCGAACTGCTGTCGGGACATCTGCCCCCACGGCTAGTGGGGCAAACCCGTTGACCCAAGCTTCATAATTCGATTCCATCGCTGAAAACACCTTCTCAATCTCACCTAGCTCGAACCCGCCGTGGTAATCTTCGTCATTCAGAAACCTGGAAACCACAAATTCCGTTGTCTAATTCTGACTTGTATAATTAGACCATCCCATTTCCCAACAATATTTCACCGGTAAATCATACTCCTACTAAAATAAATAAAGGAAGACCAATCGTCTTAGTTTTTTTACCTGGGAGAAGCGCCGATGAGGATGAGTTTGGAGAAGAGTTGAGGGCGGCGGATGGAAGCTAAGATACCAATCATGGCGGAGACAGAGTGGCCGACGTAAGCACAACGGTCAACGCCGAGAGCTTTGAGAATATTAAGCAAATCATCAACGTAGGGATGGAGAGTGGTGTAGCGACTGAAATCGAAGTAATCGGGGTCGACACTGCCGGCACAAGCGAGGTCGTATAGAATTATACGATACGAAGGTGTGAAAAGTGGGAGAATTCGTTGCCAGACTGATTGGTCCGTGCCGAGACCGTGGGCAAGGACCAGGTATCTGTCGCCGGAGCCGACAACCCGGACGTTCAAAGCTTCTAACAGGTTGTATCCCATGTTTTAAGAGGCGTCTGTGAATGTGTTGTGGTTATGAATAGGTTTGGTTTTAGAGGTTAGACATTTATATTGGTATACAAGAAGCATATTTCCTCCTTTAATCTTGATGCTCACCTAAACGGTCCTCCATTGGGTGGAAGGTTTAATGACTTTGAGAGTGATGGTTTTATCTAAGGGAACTAATGGGGGCATGCAAACCATAACACCTGCGAATAATGATGCAAAATACAACCACTACAGTGTAGACACCAAATTCCATCTGCTGTAACAGCCTTTTAATTTTCTTTTAAATATATTGTTTTTTAATTATTTTTTAGATGTTTAAAATCTTTAAAAGGTTATGTTTTACAATTTTTTTGTTTATTAATAAAGCGGTTTGGTTTTAAGTTTTAATTTTTTTGTTATTTTCATTTTCTTAAACAAAAATCAATTTTACATAAATTTTAATTCAAATCTTATTTGAACTTTTTTAAATTGAAATCGGTAAAAAAAAATGAATTTGGTCTTTAGAAGTGAATTTAAATTTTGAATCCATTTTAATAATTTTTGAGGTCATTGAATTTTGGACTTTATTTCATTTGGATTTTAAATTGAATACGGAGTTTAGATAGATGGCCTAATTAATATCAATTAAAATACTAAATTATATGTTAAATTTTAGCCCAAATAATTAAATTATTATCATTTAAATAGTTAAATCGCCTGATTGAAAACTTAAAAGATAATGGTTAAAATAGAGTAAGACAATGGGTGGTCATGGATGTATGTTACCCTAACTTAAAGTGACAGGTGACAATTCTATATTTATTTTTAATAAATAAATAATATAATGACCGAATAAAAATATAAAAATTCAGCAAACAAGCGACTTCTAAAATTCGTTTCGACAGCTTATCGAAATTAAAGAATAAGGGTGCATTACATTAAAAAAAAAAAGAGCGTGCCGTGCATTCAAACTTCCACTTTAGCCAATGAACAATTCAGTGGGACTGGACAGTTTTTGTACCAATTGTAGCAGAACTTTGCCTAAACTCATCATTCAATGGTGAAGAGTTAGGGCTAAAGTACCAAGTATTGTTTTTGCATAATAAATAATGTTTAATTTTCTTTTCTAAAAAGAAAAAGGTTAAACTACATAAATATTCACCAAAATTTTAGGGCATTTTTGTTTTGGTTATCAAACTTTTATAACTTGCAATATAATCACTAAACTTTTAATTCGTTTTCATTAAAATCACTTTCGTTAACTACGTTAAAAACACTGACTTGACAATTAACTTTTTCTCTGCATATCTTTTAAAAAATACTAAGCATGTCCTGTAAATTCAACCAAAAGTTAATCTTTTAAAAGCACTGACCGTTTTAATTATAGTCAACCAGAGTGATCTTAATGAAAATAAATTAAAAGTTTAATGATTGTATCGCAAGTTTTTAAAGTTTAATAACCAAAATGGAAATACCCTAAAAGTTTGATGACTATTTATGTAATTTATCCAAAGAAAAGGGCTAGCGAAGTTATCTGGCGCATGTCCTGTAAATTCAACCAAAAGTTAATATTTTGGAAAGTTTAGTACCTACGTATCTAGGTGTTTTAGACCTCCGGTTCGGTTCAGCCCCCTATACTGCCGTAGAAGGTAAGCAAGATGAATGAATCATTGGATTAATTTCCAGAGTAAGTGTACTTAATATTAGTTGGTAATAAATATACATGTCCACTTTGAAAATAAACATAAAGCATGGTCCATCTTTTTCTTGTTGCCGCATCCAGCTCATTGGTCACACAATTGAATCCCCCCCCCCTCTTCTCTTTTTCTCTACATATCTTTTAAAAAATACTAAGCATTCCCCCCGTTTCAGACATTATGTTGATGGATGGACCGAACCTAAAGGATTGGGTAGAGACAAGTCAAGCATCAGATCAGCGTGAACCTGTCTTTGTTTTGTCATATTAGGGAAGCGAAACTCAGCCTTGCACTAGGCATCTCTAATTTTCCGTTAAAGGAAAATAAAAGCATGTGAGCACATAAAGGTTCAAAGTTTGCAGATAAGTCATGGCGTTTGGGGGCCTCTTCCTCTACCCAACACTAAGCATACTGTGAAGAAATGAAATGGAGAGAGTGTGACAGAGGATGTCTACGTTATTTGGGAGTGGCTTGCTTATTTTATTAGGTAATTCTGCGTGCTGCTAAAAATAATAAGTTTCAAAATTTGTCTAATAATCTAATATATTATTTAAAAGTTTAATATTTTAAGTTGATTTTTTCGTAATTTTTAATAAATTTAAATATTTTATCTAAAAGATTTAAATATTATAAAAAATAAATATAAAAATTTGTCAAAAATTACAAAATAAATATTATAAAAAATCTGCTACACTTTAAACTCCCCTGCTCTTTTTACTCTTTTGTGGAGGCTGAGTTTTCTTGGCGTCCTTTATTTGTTTGATGGGTCAACTCCCAGTGGACAAGGGCTTATCTTATCCGTCCATGCTTTTGATTCTTCTTCTCTTTCCAACCCATTCAAGACCTTTTGTCCAGGTCAAATAATGGGATAAGATTTTAGAGGAAATAAAAGTTTATTTTTGGGTAAAATTCCAGTTTCAGTCCCTCTACTATGCTTAAATTTATTTATTTTTTGTGGTAGTTATTGAACTATAGGTATGGGCAAATAATATATATTTAGGTAAGCATTTTCATGAAACCTTAAACAAGTAAACAAAACAAAACCCAAAGTTTTGTGTTTGCTCATAACTAGGGAATTTAGCAGGAAAAAAGAAAAGAATTTTTTTAAAGTTTAACTGAACAAGATTATGTCTAATCACTATTTTGTATTGGGGGATTCTGCAGGTGAATGTCACCTCACCATCCGTTACTTGAAAAGACTTTATGCTGAATAGGAAAAACATATGGTTAAGAAAGGTACTTTTATCTAATATCTTAGCCACAGAAGAATGAATAAGAATCTAATGTCTATTTATATCTTTATATTAAAAAAATAAATTTAGGTTTTAATATTAATATTTAAGGATGAAGTTTAAAAAAATAGAGGTAAAATATATTTTTTAATGCTTATAATTTACAGTTAGGATTTAAATTTTAGTTTTATAATATTAAGACATAAAAAATGAATAGATAATTTTTGTTCAGAAGAATAAGGAGATTATTGTAATCCACGTGTTGGAGAATCAAAATGAGTGCTTCTCTTTGAAACTTTCATCTTACTCTTATCAAGTATATAAAGCTTTCACTGTTCTTGAAATGAATAATTTGTGCAAAATAGTATTATAATTCAATGAATTTGACATACATGATCCAAAACATAACATATTTATAGATTTTTTGATGGATAAAATCAAAGACAGAATGTGAGACATTGAAAAAAGGATCGCGTAGTTCATGTTCTCTATAGATATTGGATTCCATTGTTGAAAGAAAGAGATGGGGTAGTTGGAATTCTTTTTATCATTGCTAAGTAGATGATTATTATTATTTAAGAACAAATTTGGACATAATCTTCACTTCTTTAATCTTCCTTTTCTTCCCCTGATGCCAAGTATTATCTCTCTTTTGTAGTCCTCTACTGTTACAAAAGGTGAAATATATATACTTTTTCTACTTACTACTAATAATGATTAGATTAAAAGATGAGTTAGTGTTTTAACTTTTCTTTTTGGGTGGGGGCACGCGAGTGAGATATGTCAGGCCTTGTGGCTACCACATGGCTTAATTGTAATTTGATTTGACATGTCTTGTTTGTTGGACAAGGTAGGTTGATTTCAATCACCTGCTTCTGTGTTTTCCGCCACTTATATTTGCTCCACCATTATTACTACTTTGAAACTTGATTTTCATAAGGATTTTTATCTATAAACTAAAACATCCCAGGTTAATTCTAAAGGGGGCAATCGGGTTATTCGGATCGAGTTCAAGCTGATTTATTTAGGGTTCAGATGAGAATTGATTTGAGTTATTTTCAGTTTAGGTTTGATTCAAGTCGGTTTGAGTCTGTTTTGGATTTAGTTCAGATCTATGTTATTTCGGATCGAGTCGGGTTAATATTGGATAGGTTAACTTTTCGGGTCAGGTCAATATCGGATCGATTAACTTTTTGGGTCAGGTCAATATCGGATCGGTCGATTTTCAATTTGAGTCATTATATGAAGATGATCTTTTAAAAAAGAAAAAATGATATTAAACTATTACTAAATGTAGTTGTTAATTAGTAATATAATACAAAATAAGAATAAAACATACATATTGAGGAAACTAAATTCGGGTTGCTTTCGGTTCAGGTTGATTGTAACCCCCTAATACCCAGCTTAGAAGAAATGGGCTGAAACTAAGAAGTTGCGTTTGAAAGCTTGCCCCGCAATAAATTAATAATTAGATTAAATATTTTAGAGTATAAAATTATATTAAAAGTAATAACCTCAATTTTCTAAAACGTAGTCGTATGAGCACTGTCCAAATAATTTAATAAAATGTCTGAATTATCCTCGAAAATGCATGCTAAAACGGTAAACCTAAAATAGTAATGCCAATGTCCAAAATTACATAAAAGTCCAAAATAATAAAATAAAGTATGAATATCTAAAATAATCCATAAGAAGTTTGAGAAATCGAGGCCCTCCAAGTACCGTTACGCCTAAGTCTAAGTATTTGAAACAAGAACTAAAAGGGAGTATGCTATAAGGCTTAGTGTGTCTCTAAAGTGCAGATAGTAACAAATAACAAGATAATCCGATCTTGCTCAAACTCATACAGACATTCCGATATACGAATGTATATAATATGATGCACGAGATACAATGTCATGAACCCAACTACATTACAGTCCGAAGAGTAAGGTTCCCTAGAACCACTCTTTACATGTCACCATGTCCAAAATGGAGTTTAGCCCGAAAGGGTGAAACCACTGATCTTCCTCGTACAATTTCCCAACCCATATAGTATGACAAGTTATTCTGATTTTCGAATCTGAATGCATTTTTGTTTAATAAATGAAGATGCATGTACAATAAGTCTGATATTAATTAGTCTGATTCCGATATATAATACATGGCATGTCATCATACAAATCATGTCATAAATCACAAGTCATACAAATCATGTCATAAATCACAAGTCATACCAAGACACACACATACACACATAAAGCACCGAAATATGTAGAACAAAAAGAGAACACACCTTAGACAGCTAATAACTCAACGTCGATAGTGATGTTTCCCACGCTCAGCTCTAGAAGTAGGTTGGACAGAATCAACACATATGATGGTAACACTACATAATGTTCCACTACTACTATGACATACACTAATATATTAACACTAAACTAACTCTACTTACGTGCGAATCTCGCAGGTTGTGCAACAACAGACCAAATGGTAGAGGAGGAAGAAGAATCTCGGTACCTAAATCAATGTCACCTGAATAACAATATTATCCGAATCAAATTCTGATGTACACAAATTCAAATACTAAGTACAAATAAATGTAAATAGTAAAATGGTCTGTTGGGTTCGAATTTGGATAAAATGGACAATGAATTTGGAATCATGACGTCAAAAACGTAAAGTTGATTTTGACCAAAAAGTCAGTGTTGATGTCATTAAAAGTCAACAACAATGTCATCAGGCCAGACATAACCAACACATACGAGGGTAACACTACATAAGGTTCCCCTACTAATATGCCATAGCACTACCTTTAGAAGCAGGCCAGACAGAATCAACACTTACAGGGGTAACACTACATAAGGTTCCACTAATACTATGCCATAGCACTAATATATTAATACAAAACTATCTATATTCATGTGCAGATCTTGCAAGTTGTGCAACAGTAGACTGCACTGGTGGAGGAGGAAGAAGTATCTCGGTATCCGAATCAATGTCACCTGAATAACAATGTTATTCGAATTAGATTCTAATATACACATATTCAAATACTAAGTACAAATAAATGTAAATGGTAAAACGGTCTTTCAAGATCGAATTTGGAAAAAATGGACAATGAATTTAGAATCAGGACGTCAAAAATGAAAAGTTGACTTTGACCAAAAAAGTTAGTGCCTAAAAATCAACACCGACATCATTAGGTCAAAAGTCAACGCTAACGTCATCGGTGAAGTCAATGCTAATATCATCTAATCAAATTCAATGCAGACGTTATACGATTCAATCTAGACAACGAGTCTGACATTTTGATTCACTGGTTCGGTTCGGTTCAGACTTACTAGACTGGTTCGATCTGATTAACTCATACAAATTAGGGCTCTTTCTCACGGGCTCACCACATTGGGCATCAATCTAATAGCCCAACATCCCTGTTGCACACATGCAATTGACCTTAGGGTTACCAAACCCTTCGGACAGTGCGACTAGATCGGCAACACAGTGGCGGCTCACCGGAGGTCACATTCTAACGACCACAAATGGTTAAATCCAATCAAAACATAAGGGAAGAAGGATTAAATCACAACCCAAACGAAAAGGAAACTGAATCAAAGATCACAGAAGCTTATCCAACTCTCAAAGACAAAGCAACAACATAAGAGATTTCTGAAGCAAAACTAAAAAGTTTTGTTATGATTCTGAGCAAAACAAAAGGGAAGGCAAGGTGACTACTTGTCTTTGATCGGACAATAAAGGGGAGTTGAATGATGCTTCTGATTTGATGAATGGACAATGTTAAGCCCCTTACCGGAGCTTGGCTGGAGCAAAAATGGTGTGGGTGGTTATCTGAAACGAGAGACTGAGGGAGAGAAGGAGAAAGTTGAGTGTGGCTGCAGTTCAAAAGAATGGGATTTGAATAGCCATTAAGGCTAAAAGTAACGAGTATAAACCCAAATGAAATGGGTAAATTATGCAATAAGGGTCCCTAAGGTAGCCTGCTTTTCAGATTGGCCTCAAAACTAAAATTTTCAATTTAGTCTTTAAAATAAATTAGGGTTTAAGATTAAAGTTCCTAAATTATTAGGGTTATAAATTAGGGATTTGCACAATTAAGGTTTTAAATTTGGGGGGGGGGAAATTGAGGTGTTACAACTCCCCCTTAAATAAAATTTTAGCCTCAAAATTTACCTAGATCAAAGAGATACGGATATTGAGCTTTGACAACGGTTTTGGGCTCCCATATAGCCTTATCATGACCACAATTACGCCACAAGACCTTGACCATCTTAATGGTATTCCTTCTAAGAACCTTCTTGTCTTGAGAAAAAATCTCAATCAGCTCTTCCTCAAAATGCTCTTCTAAATTTTTCTAAGTGTTTTAAAGGTCAAACTGTAGAAATACGCCCAAGCGTATCGATACGCCTCTGAGCGTATTAGTACAATGTTTAGAACATTGGCCACTATAAGCATATGTTTCGATACAGTTCTATCCGTATCGATACGGCCTTTATATGGGCTAAGTATTTTGCTCAAACGTTTCGATACGGTTCCATCCGTTTCGATACAGCCTTTCATACTAGGTTTAAGATTTATGCACAGCGTACCGATACGCTACTAAGTGTTTCGATACGCTTCAAAGATTTTTTTAATATTAGCATTTAATGATTTAGCCGTTGGAGTCAGTTATTGGGACAAACCATTTTTAAAGTGCCGTTGGACACGTATCGAAACACCTTCAAGGCGTACCGGTACAGGTTCAGACAATAGCCCAAGTCAGCAAAATTGCATCGATATAGCCTTGCCTGTATCGATACGCCCCTTTATTTTACACTGAGATCGTACTGACACACTTCCTCGCGTATCGATACGCCATTGCATAAATTGTACACAATGGCTCTTTCTATTTTGAGACAAGTGTCGATACGACTGTTCGTGTACCGATACAGATAGTTGAAGAAGTGCATTTATAGTGGGAAAAAAGAGGAGCCGACGACTATATTGATGACTTCAACCACCTAAACGGCTAGAAATAAATGAGAATGTATAAAAGCAAATCTCTAAAGCCTCAACAAATATTGAACTTATTTGCAACATCCAAGCACATATCCAAACCTTCTTGAGCTAAAGAGTCAAATACTTGTAACCTCAATTGAGTGTATTTTCATTAGTTTATCTTTTATCAATTTGGGGAGTGTGATATATTGTAATTGGGCAAAAATCCACCTATTTGAGAGGTTATTTATTGTTTGCCTATTTTTCTTTGTAAAGAGTGAAGTGGATCAATCTTTGGGTAGAAAGATTGATCGTTTGTAACGGTTTCCTCCTAAGCCGAGAAAAGGGGAAGAATTCTAGTTAGTGAATTGTTGAAATCCTTAGTAGGGTGCTAGGGTAGTGAATTTAGAGCTTGTTTGAAGCTTGAACCACTCTAAAATCCTTGTGTCTTCAATTTCCAATTTTCTTTTTGCACCTTTCAATTTCTAAACAACCAATTCACCCTCTCTTGGTGATTTGCCATCATTTGATCAACTCAACAGATACCACTAAATGTAACCCCTTAACTCGGCTTAGAAGAAATAGAACAAATCTAGAAAGTCGCGTTTGAAAGCTTGCCCCTCAAGAAATCAATAATTAGATTAAATATTTTAGAGTATAAAATTATATTAAAAGTAATAACCTCAATTTTCTAAAACGTAATCATATGAGCATTGTTCAAATAATTTAATAAAATGTCTGAATTATCCTTGAAAATGCATGCTAAAACATTAAACTCGAAATAGTAATGTCCAATGTCCGAAATTACATAAAAGTCCAAAATAATAAAATAAAGTCAGAATATCTAACATAGTCCATACTGATAAAGTGAAAGAAGTCTGATAAATCGAGGTCCTCTAAGTATCGTTACGCCTAAGTCTGAGTATCTGAAACAAGCACTGAGGGGGAGTAAGCTATAAGGCTTAGTGTGTCTCTAAAGTACATATAGTAACAAATAACAAGATAATCCGATCATGCTCAAACTCATACATACATTCCAATATACAAATGTATATAATATGATGCACTAGATACAATGTCATGCACCTAACTACATCACCGTTCGAAGAGTAAGGTTCTCCAGAACAACTCTCTACATCGTCACCATGTCCAAAGTAGAGTTCAGCTCGAAAGGCGAAACCACTGGTCTTTCCAGTACAATTTCCCAACCATATAGTATGACATGTTATTTCGATTTTCGAATCTGAATGCATTATTGTTTAATAAACGAAGATGCATGTACAATAAGTCCGATATTAACTAGTCTGATTCCGATATATGATGTATGACATGTCATCATACAAATCATGCCATAAATCAAAAGTCATACAAGTCATGTTATAAATCACAAGTCATACCGAGATACATACATACACATAAAGCACCGAAGTATGTATCACAAGAAGAGAACACACCTTAGGTAGCTAATAACTTAACGTTGATAATGACGTCTCCCACGCTCAGCTCTAGAAGTAGGACGGACAGAATCAACACCTACGAGGGTAACACTACATAAGGTTCCACTACTACTATGCCATACACTAATATATTAACACTAAGCTAACTATACTCACGTGCGGATCTCATAGGTTGTGCAATAGCAGGCCACAGTGGTGGAGGAAGAGGAAGACTCTGGGTATCCGAATCAATGTCACCTGAATAACAATATTATCTGAATCAAATTCTGATATATACATTCAAATACTAAGTACAAATAAAAATAAATAGTAAAACTGTCTTTTGGGTTTGAATTTTGAAAAACGTACAACAAATTTAGAATCAGGACGTCGAAAAACGTAAAATTTACTTTGATTGAAAAAGTCAACGCCGACATTATCAAAACTCAACGCTAACGACATCAGGTCAAAGTCAACGCTAACGTTATCGTTGACGTCAATGCTGACGCCATCTGATCAAAGTTAACACTGAAATAATCCGATTCAATTCAAATAGTAGGTTTGACGGTTTGATTCACTAGTTCGGCTCTGGTCAAACTTACTGGACCGGTTCGATCTGATTAACTCACACAGATTGGGGTTCTCACTCACGGGCTCACGACACTAGGCATCAATCTAATGGCCCAACATCCTTATTGCACACATGCAATCGACCTTAGGGTTACCAAACCCTTCAGATGACGTGGCTAGATTAGCAACGCGGCAGCTGCTCATCGAATGTCACATTCCAACAACCACAAATGGTCAAATCTGACCAAAACAAAAGGGAGGGAGGATTAAATCACAATCCAAACGAAAAGGAAATCGAAATAAAGACCACAAAGGCTTACCCAACTCACAAAGACAAATTTACAACGGTGTAAGAGATTTCTGAAGCAAAATTGAAAGGTTTTGTTATGATTTCGAGCAACCGATGAGAAGGGAAGGAAAGGTGACGACTGGGCTTTGATTGGACAACAAAGGAGAGTCGAATGATGGTTTCGATTTGACGAAGGAACAACGTTAAGCCCCTTACCAGAGCTTGGACGGAGCAAAATGGGTGTGGGTGGTTATTTGAAACGTGAGATTGAGGGAGAGAATGAGAGAGTTGAGTGTGGTTGCAGTTCAAAAGAATGGGAGTTGAATAACCATTAAGGCTGAACGAGTATATACCCAAATAAAATGAGCAAATTACGCAATAAGGGTCCCTAAGGTAAGCCACTTTTCAGATTGGCCTCAAAAGTTCTGAATTTTCCAATTTAGGGTTTTAAGATCAAAATTCTCAAATTATTAGGATTCTAAATTAGGGATTTACACAATTAAGGTTTTAAAATGAGGGGAAATTGAGGTGTTACATTGATTTTCGGTGCGGGTTGCTTTCAGTTCGGATTTCTTTCGATTCGGGTTGATTTTCGGTTATGGTTGTTTTCGATTTCAGTTGCTTTCGATTTGGGTTGCTTTTCGGTTTAACTAAATTTGGATTGATTTTAGTTAATTCAGTTTTAGTTTGAATTCGAGTCAAGTTTAGACCATCATGTTCGGATCTATATTGAGTCTCGGATCAAGTTTTTCAAGTCTAGTTGATTACTAGAAGGGAGGAGAAGGGAAATTCTAAGGGAAAGAAGGGGAATACTTCTAGTGGGTCTAGAATTCATGACCCAAATGAATATGAGTGAACAAAGATAAACAGCTTGATCAACCGGTCAAATGTACTTACTTTAACATCATATAATTTACTAACGCTACATAAATTTAAATAAATTTCGGTTCATTAAATACATATCCCCATTGCAACAGCTTTTGCCTTGCCTGTAGTTGACGACAATATCAGTAATGGATTGTAAAATTGTAGACGTCAATGGGCTTCGCGAAACTGCAAGGTTAGGGTCATGGGGGGAAATGAAATGGGCCGAGAAGTTTTTTACCCTAAAAGAAAATAAGGGGAATTTCGCCTACGCAAAGAATATTGAACCCAATTCATTGGGTGAATGGAATGGAATTAGATCAGCCCCGGTTCTTTTAACCCAAATCAATTTTTGGACTTCTTATTTTTGGTCGTTTTCAAGTTCACAACATGCTTCCCCTCCCCCATCATCGGCAAGTATTCAAATCACATGTATTAAGGCCTTAAAAGTCGGAATGGTAGCCCGAAATCCAAGTTTTACTGTGTTTTATGATAAAATTATATTAAATATTTTTTCTGAACATTTAGTGGGTCAGTACTACTCATATCCCCTTTACCCGTAAATCAGAATATATTGATCGCTTATGCATTTTTAATCATATATCCACTTGTATATTGTACCGGCGAATATCAATTAAACTATACTCAATCGATAAAATTATAAATATTTGAATTTTATGTAGTGATATAATATAATTTTATTTTTGATCGGAAGGAGTTCAGGAAGGTTAATGCAAGCCATCAATCCATATTGACATCTATGAATTCATTGGACTTTCACATGTGAAAGCTTTCGAACTTTAAAAAAGAATTATAACAAGTAGTAAACTGTGAATGACTAGTGGAAAAAGTGCTAATGGACATAGAGCCTTGAACCAGATCATTTAACTTCTTTTTCGATTTAAAGATTCAAGGACATTGTTTTGCTAAAAATGATCTTCAAGATCCTTCCAAATATCAGATGTGTGGAATGATATAGAAGACTAGCATCTATATCTTGGAAACAGAATTTAAGATCCAAGAATTTACCAAATTGTTTGCTCATGTCCATGCACTGAAATTTGGAGGAAAAGATGCTAGAGAAGGGATGAAAATCAACAAATCTTATCTTGTTCTTGGCAGATCATGGATCTTTTCTAGTTGTTATAATTGTCGTTGACAAGGGGCTGAGTAACAAGCATCATACCAGGATTATCAGATTGATGAATGTAATATAAATTACTACCATTGTCAAATTCATTATTCGATGCAGAGGTTGAAAGTAGTCGGAAGAACAACCATGATTCTTGAATGATATAGAGAATCCAGAAGCAAGAAGCAGAAGCGGAAAACTACTGATACTATATAACAACTAATCAAATGGTTAATGACTTTTATTGATGAACGTAAACAGTTTTACAGAAGAATAAAAGTAGCAAAGAAGGAACCTATTGAAGCTATATACAGAGAAAATATAACTATCGTAGCCAACTGGATAAGTAACTAATTGATCCTAGTAAACTAACTCTAATAAGAATTATGGCTAATAAATTTCAAACCGGGAAGAGTAAACACCTTAAACAGTTTGTGCCAACCCCTTGACTGCAATATAATTTTTATTTATTATGAATATATCTTGTTTATAAGATATTACTGAAATTGTTATAAAATAAGTTGGGTTGAATTTGCATAACAGGTTATCCACTTAAACTTGGACTTGGGGTTGGTTCATGATTCGAGAAGAGAGATTAAATTATGAACAAATTAATGGGTTATGGTTGACTAAATAAATGCATGAATGCAGCCAATGACATATAGATTAAACCAATCAACTACTGTAAAATAACAAGCACTGCATCTGACTGACAAATGTTTATTTCCCCAACCCCCATGTGCTAACCCAGATCTATTATTGTTGGTTCCAATGTGGTCTCTCAATTATTTATGTTGGTGTCACATTACTTGCAAAAACATAGCTCCACTCTTACCTATTTGTTTTTATTTATTTATTTTCGGCCTACTCTATTCAAAATTAATAAATATAATACCACTACATTTGCATCTCAAATCTCAATATTTGGAGCCCTATTCGAACTCCAAGTTTGGGTTATTTTATAACAAAGATAAATACTATAGTTCCACAGCTCTTTCAACTGTTCCCACCCATTTCCTACCTCTTCTTCTCCTTCAATCTCCGAGCCACCAACGGTGTCTTCTTTGCTGCAACTGTGGCTGCTACTTTCTTCGCCGCCCTTCTGCCTTAAGACAGTGAGTTCTTGCTTCTTTTTTTGGGCTATTCTATCATGCTTCCTTGCTCTCTTAATTCGCTTGACTTAGTTTTTTTGGGGGTTATTTCTCATGTATCAATCTTATAATTACTTTCTATATATATGGTTTTATTGTAATATGTTGATTTTTCATTTAGTTGATTTTTTTATAAAATATATAATATAAAATAATTCAAATGACAATTTAGTCTTTAAAAGTTAAATTGTGTATTTGTAAGAAATTTTAAGAAACAAAATAATATAACTTTTGAAAACCGTTATTTTTAAGTGATAATTTGAATGAAATGATTTAAAAAAAGAAAAGTAACAAATTTACAATTTATTTGTTCAAAAGCTGTAATTAAAAAAATAAAATCTAAAATGCGAAACAGAATTGAATATATGAGTTAGTTTTCGAGAAGCATGATACGCATTGGAACTTGGAATTATCCTTGAAGGTTATGACATGAAGGATTTGTTTGGTACTTAGCGGAGCCGGTTACATTAATTGATAATTAATTGTATTAATTGATTTGTTTAGAGGATTATAGTAACTGGTTGTATAAGTTTATTTGGTAAAATTAAGGTATAAAATTAAAAAATACCCCTAACGTTTGATTTAATAGTCACTTTTGACTCTTGTTCTTTTTTGGAGCAATTCGACCCTTAACGTTTTACTTTGGGTCAAGTGACCCTTCTACGGATAAAAATTGTTAGAAAAATGATAATAAACAATTTGTAATGACTTGACATAATAAAAAGCCAGAAGAAAAAATATTTTATAGTTTATATAATTTTATAAAATTATTTTTTGACTGATGTAATGTTTTTTCAAGTCAACACATTTGTCTATTTGATATTGTCATGTCAGCATGCATCACCATATATGTTTGTCACGTCATTTCAAGTCATTTACCGTCAGTTGACTGATAGTTTTCATCCGCATAAAGACCATTTTGACCCAAAATAAAACGTTTAGGGTTGAATTGCTCCAAAAAAGAATAAGGGCCAAAGTGACTATTCAGTCAAACGTTGGGGGTATTTTTTGACTTTATGCCTAAAATTAATAGATAGCTGTTTGATTTTTTATACAACTAAAATGACATATAAGTACATGATTGTATTCAATACTTGTTTGAATAATTTATTAATTATCAATATTTTATATGTATTAATATTAACTATATTATGCAAACTAACTTTTAATATTAACTATATTATGAAAACTATATTATGAAAACTAACTTTTAATATAGTATTATTAAATATATTTGAAGGGCCTATATATTAATTTATCAATATATATATTAATATTAACTATATTATGAAAAGTAACTTTTAATATAGTATTACTAAATATATTTGAAGGGTCTGTATATTAATTTATTTTTATATAGGTCATGTTTAGTAAATAGCTTTTGAGCTAAAATTAGAGGTTTAAAACACTTTTGGAGAATTAACTAGTCAAATTCACTAATTTGGATGTTTAGTAAATAGAAGATTATAATAGCGGATTGAGGTGAAACATCTCAATTTGAAAAAGCTCATTTTAGGAGCTTTTTGAATTAGAAGTTTAGATAAAAGACTTGTAAAGATTATTCTGTCCTCGGTAATCATATTTTTTTTCTAAAAAACATTTTAATTTGATAGATAAAAATTAATATATACATATCCAAATTTAATAATTACTAAAATTATATTAAAAAGATAATTTTACAAAGAAAAAAAAATTAATATGTACATCCTCATATATGCTAATGATATTAAAAAAAATTTATTTTTATAATTTAATTAATATTAACATATACAAAATATTAATAACTAGTAAATTATTCAAACAAGTATAAAATATAATCATTTTCTTATATGCCATTTTGCTTGTTCAAATAATCAAATAGCTATCAGCTATTAGTTAATTTTACCAAACACTTTTATACAATCAGCTAATGTAATCTGTTAGTCAAATCAGCTAATGCAATCAGCTATTTGCTATCCGCTAATTGCCAAACATGACCATAATTATTTTACATATAATTTAATTAATTATTAAATTTAAATAATATTTGAAGCATATGTATTAAATCATATATTTGAAGGAAAAATAATTATTTGAATTATATATGAGAGTATTTTTTAAAAAATATTAACTTACAAATGTCACCATGTAAATTAAAATATAAAATATAAAATTTAAATTATTTAGAAATTTTTGGTAATTACTAAAAGTCTTTACAATTTTTATGTCAAAACATCTAATTTGAAAAGTCTCTTATTAGTAGCCTTTTAAAATTAGAGATTTCACCCAAATCTACTATTCACCAAATATATAAATTAACATATTTAATTGGTCAAAATTTTAATTTGAGCTCAAATCTCTAATTTTAACTCAAAATGTTTACCAAACAAGACCAAAATTAATTTTTATGTTTAATCCCAAAAAATGTACTTTGTCATTTTCTTGAGAGTTATATATACAGTAGATATATATTTTTGGGAAAAATACTCAAATAGTACCCCAGCTATTACTGAAATATCGTTTTAGTACCCCATCTAATTTGAAAAGGCTCTTATTAGTAGCTTTTTAAAATTAGAGATTTCACCCAAATCTACTATTCACCTATTAACAGATTTAATTGGTCAAAATTTTAATTTGAGCTCAAATCTCTAATTTTAACTCAAAATGCTTACCAAACAAGACCAAAACTAATTTTTATGTTTAATCCCAAAAAATGTACTTTGTCATTTTCTTGAGAGTTATATATACAGTAGATATATATTTTTGGGAAAAATACTCAAATAGTACCCCAGCTATTACTGAAATATTGTTTTAGTACCCCATCTATTTTTTTTGGCAAAATGGTACCTAACATTATGTTTTGTTTTCAAAATAATACACTGCCGTTAAAAATTAACAGCATGCTGACTAGGAGAGAGAAAAATCACACGTGGCAACTTGCCATGTTATTTTTTCTCTCTCAGTCAGCATGCCACATGTGTTTTTTTTATGATTTTAGTCGACGTGGTAGGCTGACTAGGAGAGAGAAAATGACGTGGCAGGCTGCCACGTGTGATTTTCTATTTCCTAGTCAGTACACAATTAGTTTTTTAACAGCGGGTACCAAAATAAAAACGAAACGTAACGTTAAGTACCATTTTGCCAAAAAATAGTTAGAGTAATAAAACGATATTTTGGCAATAACTGGGGTACTATTTAAGTAGTTTTCCCTATATTTTATTTGGGTGAAATACATATAGATATATTTAAAAAATGGTAAAATCAGAATTATCTTGGTAAAACTTATATGATAAATTCGATTAGTTAAGTGATGAAAACATAATTTTTTATAATTTAGTGATTAAAGTATAAACTTATTAATAGTTAAGTGATTGGATTATTTTATTTTATTAAAAAGAAAGAAATAATAATATAAAAATAAGAAATAAATATTATTATTTTTTGGATCAAAAAGAGAGAAAAATATTATTGTAGAAGACAAACGACAAACAAGAAAACATGGGAGAAAGTCTATCTAAGAAATAGTACTATTTGTCAACTCCGGTCCTTTTATTCTCTTTTGCTTTTCTGAAGAATCAAACACTTGAAAAGAATCCAAAATTATCTTCCGATTCGGTGGAAGGAAGAATATAATTTTCTTTTCTCTGTTGCTTCAGCTTCTCTTTCAATATTGGCAACTTTCATCCTTGACGAAGTAGAAACGCTAGGGATCCCTTTATTAAACTGTTGTATTTTTTTTCTGAAAGGAAGAACATTAGAAAATGGAGAATTACTTGAACGAAAACTTTGGAGATGTGAAGCCGAAGAACTCGTCGGAAGAAGCTTTGGAAAGATGGAGGAAACTTTGTTGGATCGTCAAGAATCGTAAGCGAAGGTTTCGTTTCACGGCTAATCTCTCCAAACGTTTTGAAGCTGAAGCTATTCGTCGCTCCAATCAGGTTTTCAGACTTTTGTTTTGGATTTTCCTTGTTTTTTTTATTTATAGTTTTTTTCTGTTTTCTTCTTAAGGAAGTTCAGTAGAATTAAATGAAATTGAACTATTTCTCAACCGAAAGAACTCGATTTAATTATTTTTTGACGAGTTAAAAAACGAGATTATCCTTTTGGATCTTTTCAGATTTCTTTATTTTTCACGTCTAATAAAGAAGATACAAGCATCTGATTTGATCTTATAATTTTTAGTCTTTTTCTGTAAGATTAAATTAGTAACTTTTAACTTGCTTAAGATTAAGAAGTTAGAAGTTGAATCTAAATAGGTTTAGATCATCTGATCTGTAACTGCCTAATCAACTTTTTTTCCCCAATGTTTCAAATTTCTTGTTGAGAGCTCGCTATACTTGTGCATTTGGAGTTTGGCTTTGTAAATCAATGGCGTTGTGGTTTTCAGCTAGAATACGATGTTTATATCTGTGTGTTTTGAAGTTTTTTGACGAAAATTAGATTGTCTAATTAGTGTTTTATGGTCTAAAATCGTTACTATATTTTTTACTGAAAGAATACTTTGTTAGCTTTCCTTTGATTGTATTCAAGCCTTGCGCTGTTTAAAGCAGAAATTTACCTTAAATGAACTGGTTTTATTAGATACAGGAGTTACTTGAACTTGAAATTTCCATGAACTATAATGATGAAATACAAGATCTGTTTGTGCATAAAGAAAGTGGATTATCTTATCATACACCTATTTTATTTGATTTAGAAAGATGGGCAAGTCCTTTTATTTAACTCTACATTCCTTGCACTTATTAGATATCTAGACTCGCTTAGAAATACTTAGTATTTAGATATATTTAGTATAATATACAAATTATAATATAATCATTATAAGTTATATTTCTAACTGACAATATAACAGGTACAAATATTAGATTGAGGTACCCATTTTATGACAACTTTCAACAACTTTCCCTCTATTTTTGTGCCTTTAGTAGGCCTAGTATTTCCGGCAATTGCAATTGCTTCATTATCTTTGTATGTTCAAAAAACTAAGATTTTTTAGATTGGATGGGGCCAAGACCAAATCTTATCTATTTTTTTTTTCAAGACTTAGATGCCACGGATACCTATTTAGTAGAATATTGTATAACATCCGGCTTCCCCGAAACGAACATTAATGAAACCTCTTATGCATACGTAAACATGATATAGGGTTAAATGAATTATAGCAAGTACCGAACGGATGTATGAAATTAAAGTCTATATATCTAGTAGATCTGTATAGGGGATCATATAAAAGGGGATGATTTTAGATCTAAGCAATTTGATGAATTCCTTCTAAAAGTTCATATCAAAATAGTACTAGTTGATGAGAGTTTTGATTGTTTTTTTTTTTGCTTTTTGTGTTATAGGAAAAATTTAGGGTTGCAGTTTTGGTTTCACAAGCTGCTCTTCAATTTATCCATGGTAAGAACCTGTCATTCTGATGCATGTCAAGGTTTAACGACTTTCCTGATGTTTCCATTATGCGTTGATTCCTTTAATCTCCAACAGGTTTAAACTTGTCTAGTGAATATGAAGCACCTGAAGAAGTTAAAGCAGCTGGTTTTCAGATTTGTGCTGATGAGTTGGGATCTATTGTCGAAGGCCATGATGTGAAGAAGTTGAAAATTCATGGAGGGGTTGAGGATATAGCAGCCAAGCTCTCTACTTCAATTATTAATGGTATTCCCACGTCCGAGCATTTGATAAATGAAAGGAAACGCATTTATGGATTTAATAAGTTTACCGAAACCCCTCAACGAGGATACTGGGTGTTCGTGTGGGAAGCCCTTCAAGATACAACCCTTATGATACTAGCTGTTTGTGCCCTTGTCTCTCTTGCAGTTGGAATTACAGTGGAAGGATGGCCGAAGGGTGCCTATGATGGTCTTGGTATTGTTTTGAGCATTCTTCTTGTTGTGTTTGTCACTGCCACAAGTGATTACAGACAATCTCTACAGTTCAGAGATTTAGACAAGGAGAAGAAGAAAATAATGGTTCAGGTTACTAGAGATGGGCTGAGGCAGAAAATATCAATATTTGATCTACTTCCTGGTGATATTGTTCATCTTGCCATTGGAGATCAGGTCCCAGCTGATGGACTCTTTATTTCAGGGTTTTCAGTTCTGATAAATGAATCCAGTTTAACCGGAGAGTGTGAACCCGTTAATGTGAATGCAATAAACCCTTTTCTCCTCTCTGGAACCAAGGTGCAGGATGGATCGTGTAAGATGCTTGTGACTACTGTTGGGATGAGAACTCAATGGGGTAAACTCATGGCCACTCTTAGTGAAGGTGGAGATGATGAAACCCCATTGCAGGTCAAACTGAATGGAGTTGCCACAATTATTGGCAAAATAGGTCTGTATTTTGCTGTTGTGACATTTGCTGTTCTGGTACAAGGATTATTTAGCCGCAAGCTAAAAGATGGCACGCATTGGACTTGGTCTGGAGATGATGCAATGGAAATGTTGGAATTTTTTGCTATTGCTGTTACGATTGTTGTTGTTGCTGTTCCTGAGGGACTGCCTTTGGCTGTTACATTAAGCCTTGCTTTTGCCATGAAGAAGATGATGAATGACAAGGCACTCGTCCGCCATCTGGCTGCTTGTGAGACAATGGGATCCTCTACAAGTATTTGCAGCGATAAAACAGGTACATTGACTACTAACCACATGACTGTTGTGAAAACATGCATTTGCGAGGAAATCAATGAAGTGAACTGCTCCAACAAGAGTAATCATTTTAGATCTGCAGTTCCTGAATCTTCTGTGAAAATTTTACTTGAGTCAATATTTAATAACACTGGAGGAGAAATTGTTAATAACAAAGACAAACAAATAGAGATACTTGGAACACCAACAGAAACTGCCCTTTTAGAATTTGGGTTATTGCTTGGTGGGGATTTCCAAGCAGAACGAAGAGCATCGAAAATTGTGAAAGTTGAGCCATTCAACTCTGCAAAAAAGAGAATGGCTGTAGTTATAGAGTTTCCTGAAGGAGGTTTCCGAGCTCACTGCAAGGGTGCTTCTGAAATAATCTTAGCTGCATGTGACAAAGTAATAAGCTCAAATGGGGACGTTGTTCCCCTGAATGAACCAACCGCCAATCATCTAAAGAATACAATCGAGCGATTTGCTAGTGAAGCTCTTCGAACGTTATGCCTTGCTTACATGGATATGGGAACTGATTTTTCTGTTGACAGCCCCCTTCCCCTTCAAGGATACACTTGTATAGGCATTGTTGGCATCAAAGATCCGGTACGCCCTGGTGTTAAGGAGTCTGTTGCAATATGTAAGTCAGCTGGTATTACTGTTCGAATGGTCACTGGGGACAACATTAACACTGCTAAGGCTATTGCAAGGGAAATTGGAATTTTAACTGACAATGGTATTGCAATTGAAGGTCCAGATTTCCGGGAGAAATCTGAAGAGGAATTGCATGAACTTATTCCAAAAATACAGGTCTATTCCTTTGTTTTTCTTTCTACATTAACTCTATAAACAATATTGATTATTCTGTTTTTCATAGTCTCTAGGTTTTTTGTTGACTTCAGTTTACATTCCATCCTTAAAAGTGATTGCTTTTAGAAGTGCTGTGCTACTATGCAGCTTCTCAGGAAGCCATGTTGTTAGGTTGCTATGCATACTTTGTAGACACTACCCATAATGACTTTCTTGTAAAAATAAAAATATGAACCATCGACCTTGTATTTCAAATTGGCTACGTTTAGACACTATAGATTAAAATACTACTATTTGGGGAAAACTATTGGATCATCCATATTTCTTTAATACAAAGTTTCTATTTAAGTTGAACTCTAAGGTGAATATGATACTAGTAAAGAACCAGCACTGTAGCATCATGTGGCCATCAGATTATTCTGTTACCTTATCTTGCAGTGGACCAATGTAAGGATTCGTCATTCGGATCCTTATATTTTAAAAGGAAATGTCACCAACTATATGAAATTCATGCAGGTAATGGCTCGATCTTCACCTATGGATAAACATACTCTTGTCAAACACCTACGGACCACATTTGGAGAAGTAGTTGCTGTCACCGGAGATGGTACAAATGATGCTCCTGCACTTCATGAAGCTGATATTGGGCTTGCGATGGGCATTGCTGGGACCGAGGTATATCTTACATGTTGTTCCTTCACTTTCCTTTCAGAAAAGATCAAAAGATATTAACTTCCGATATAAATCTCACTAGTGGCGGAGTTACAGAAATTTTTATTTTATTGATTAATTTCATTGAAGATGTTATGAATTTAGACTAAATGTTATGTTGTTGAATTCTTTGTGCTACCTTGCCGCTCGTTTCTTTTTAGCCATGCTTAATTTGACTCAGAAATTTCACATGCTCAGTCTTTAGCTGCTTTGAAGGGTTTGTTTTGCAAGATTGCCCAAATGCTGCTACTTTATCAAAAAGGAGTAGGGTTCTAAGTTTGTCCATTATTGCAGTTGGGCGATCTAAACATTGTAGATTGTCCAATTTACAAGTGTCTTTTGACACCATTCTGAGTTCTTCTTAGTTCCTTAAAACATGTGGTTTTCTTAAAACGATTCACAATTTACAGGTGGCCAAAGAAAGTGCAGATGTCATAATCCTAGACGATAACTTTTCCACAATTGTAACAGTGGCTAAATGGGGACGTTCAGTTTATATAAATATCCAAAAATTCGTTCAGTTTCAGCTGACTGTCAATGTGGTTGCGCTAATTGTAAACTTTTCTTCGGCCTGTTTGACTGGTAAGAAACCCATAGCTTTCACTTTGACTTGGGCTTATCCGGTCTTTTAAATGAATTTAACAAAATTGTCATCCCTACTAATATAGGATTTGAGATGATTTCTTGTTTCTCAGGAAATGCTCCACTCACAGCTGTTCAACTTCTATGGGTCAACATGATCATGGATACTTTAGGGGCACTTGCATTAGCTACCGAGCCTCCTAATGATGATTTGATGAAGAGATCTCCAGTTGGAAGGAAGGGAAACTTCATTAGTAATGTAATGTGGCGGAATATTTTAGGGCAGTCTGTATATCAATTTGTGATTATATGGTTTCTTCAGACAAGAGGAGAGGCCTTTCTTCAACTTGATGGCTCGGACTCTGATTTGATATTGAACACACTTATTTTCAACTCGTTTGTCTTTTGCCAGGTAATGTTAAAATATTTTTATATTTGATTCTACTGGTAGTTTTACACTTGCATATAACTGTAGATACTTTGATCTCAATTGGACTGTCCTATATAGAAGAATGTAATTCCAGTTCTTTATGCTTTCTTTTTCTGGTAGCCTATGAAATATATCATCAAACATTTCCATCTGAAATTTAGAAGACATCCAGTTGATGATTATGCATATAACTTACATGAAGCGGCTTTGATTTGATTTATATACGTTCGAACTTCAAATGTTTATATAGTCATTTTGATTTCTCTTCTTAATTAACATCGACTGGTTTCATTTTCTTCAGGTTTTCAACGAAATTAGCTCTAGAGAGATGGAAAAGGTTAACGTTTTCAAAGGCATGCTAAACAACCAAGTCTTCGTGGCTGTGCTAAGTTGCACTGTCATATTCCAAATCGTAATTGTTGAGTTCCTCGGTACCTTTGCAAGCACTTGTCCGCTCACTTTGCAACAGTGGTTTGCGAGTATCTGTCTCGGATTCCTTGGGATGCCAATTGCTGCTGCATTGAAACTGATTCCTGTGGGATCAATCTGAGATCAGAGCAATATCGAATAGGTGATTTTCGCCGTTTGTCTGAGTTTAAATCTTCACGTTGGTTGTTACCCATATTTTTTGTGCTTTCTTTTACTTAATCACTTCATTATACAGCACTAGATTAGCATCATTGGATATGATATACTTGTTACACAGTGAAGTTGAAAAGGGCCAACAAATATTTTGGGGAGGTCACAACTGCTGCAAGACATGTGGACCTTTCCTAACTTGCCAAAATATATTCTTTCACCGAAGCTTTACCTGGAATTGAAGAGATTTGTACAGACATTTGTAGCTTGGATTTGTGAATCAGAAACTTTTGAAAGTGGATTTTTACATTTAAATTTTGTGTTTATCAAATTTTGGAGGCATACTTCATGCAAAAAATTGTTAACGTCGGATTATCAATATGGCAATTTGCTCATGCAATATTATTAATTAACTTCAGTCCTCACTAAAAACAATGTTATTATTGACCTATTTCTTAAGCTTATAAGAAAAAGGTGTCAGAAGCGGCTTATCCTTGTTCTTTTACATATATTTTTCATGTTGTCGACAGTACTAATTCTGAAGTAGTAGGTTGACATTTCTTTCTCTTTTATTCTCTCCCTTCTTCCTTTTTTTTTTTTTCGAGTTTTATTATAGGAAAATTTTATAACGGGCGTCTACCCTGCTAACTATCACTAACACAATTAAGGGTGTTTAAAAATATTTGACCCGGTTGACCCGATCTGACGACTTGAACTTAAAAATGTCGGGTGTTACACAATACATCGTTAAATATTAATAAATTTTTAATAAAAATTAAAAATTTTAAAGATCAGACTTATAATTAAAATTATTTCAAAAAATAAAAAACAAAAACTAAATTTAATAAATTTTTTATATTTCTAATTAATATATTAAAATTAAATATTTCAAAATCTCCTTAATGGCCGTAATGTTCGTCTCATCATCGGCAAGCACTTTCCCGGTAAACAAACAGCAACAAACATAAGTTTTCTGGGAAATTGTTTCTTCGTTCTGTTAATCTAATTGGGTATTATTATTTTTTAATGGTGATTAGCTCATATGGTTAGCGGTGAGGTTCTGAAGAAGTATTTGGAAGAAAAGATTTACCCCAAATTAGGGGAAAAGCCGTTCTCCGTGGTTTATATACACACATATGTTTAAAGGAGTGAGAATTTTCCCGGAATCTTAATTCTCAAATCAATCTATGATGCTTCAAAACCCTTAAGTTTAATCTCTTTATTTTTCTTTTGTCGCCGCCCCGCTGAGACTGGAAATAAAATGATTCAGTTTAGAGTTTTTGATATTAAGAAGATTTTGAAATATTTGATTTTAACTATATCAATTAAAAATACTATAAAAATATAAAAGATTTATTAATTTTTTTAATTTTTTAAAATAATTTTAATTATAAGTTTAGTCCTTAAAATTTTTAATCTTTATTAAAAAATTAATTAGTGGTTATCAACGCTGTGCGACATCCGTAATAAACTCATCCTTTATTATATCTACTTTGCACTGTATATTTGAATTATGTTACTTTATTTCGTTAAATTAGATTTTTATTTATTTTTGTACGAAAACGGTGAATATTTTTGTCTGCTCCTGTAACATGGCTTTTCATTTTTTAGTGTCTACACCAATTAGTAAATGATCATCTTCAGTTAATTATGTGTAGGATAGCTCCTTTTTGTTCCAGGGTCATGAAAGTGTGGAGATCTTCTTGTTGAGACCAACATCGACGCCATTGTAAGCAATGGGAGCATACATCCATAGATCATCAGAGCTTAAAAGCTGCAAAAAAGGGCAGTTTCATATCAGTAATTATGACTTAAATCATGTGGAGTATTTGTTTTAATCAAGGTTTTACTAGTCTTAATCCAATTTTCCTCAGTTACCTTGATCTGTAGCTGCAAAAACTTCACATAATGAACAGCCTCTTCAAGCATTGTGCTGATATCAACCTGTATTATTATCAACATAAATGCCTGAATTAGTAATTCAAACCCCATATATATGTATAAAGATTATAGAAGAATAATATTGATTAATAATTACCTTTGTTCCATTGGGGACAAGGTTTTGCAAAATCCTCAATCTCTCATTAATCCTCTCTCTTCTTTTCTGCAATAATGGGAACAAATGTGTACTTAGATATATGGGGTTCTGCAGATAATGAAGCAGGATAGCTAAGCTAGAGGGTGGCATAGGAAATTCTTACCCTTGCATAAAGACTCTGGGGATCAGTTGCTGTTCCTCTACTTGCTCTTATCTTTCCTTTGGAACCGGAGGTTGCCACACCATTTGTGTCCTGAGACACATTGTCATCCTCTGAATTACATGTTGTGCTTGAAACTTCTTTGGAAACGCGTTGTCGTTTCTTTGTGTTCTCAGTTGAAATGCCACTCAAATCTTCAATGTTCGGGAATGCTGGGGGAAACGAGGTTGTCATTTTAGTGATATCATTGGTTGCGGCAATATGATTAGAATCAGTAAGGTTATAGGGCTGATTCTGAAGAGAATCGTAGCAAAAACTAGAGTCGAGAGCATTGACAGAAGGCATAAAAATCTCATTGACTTGAGGATTTGGAAAAAAACTAGTGGGGTTTATAAAGCTCAAGGCCTCATCATTCTCCGGAGGAAACGAAAACTGATGAAGAAATTGGTGTGAGGAATCAAGCTGGTCTTCAATGGAGAACAATTTGTTAAATGAGTCCCACTCTCCATCAGGAAAAGCTACAAGCGACTCCATTGATAAAATGATGCTTTGAGGTGAGCAAAAACCAGGGACATATTTATACCCCCAAACCCTGAAAAGAATGTTAGCAGGGGATTGACTTACATTAGTTTATTGAGTTCTTAATTCCCAATTATTATTCCAAGAGTCCACTGTGGGCCGAAACAAGGCAAAGTACAACTCATAAGGTCGCCAAGTTCATGAATTGGTAGATTTAAATAATGCCAAGGGTTCGATGACTCATAAACACCTTGGACCTGTATCTGTTAGAAAGTGCAATCAAAATGGTAGAGGAGACCAATAACCGGTTAGTTTAGTAAGACGAAGCATTAAATCTCTTAAGTAAAATAAAAGATTTAAATATTGACGTTATAATGGAATAAATAAAGTTTGAAGGAATGGGCAGAACTACATGCAAAATTTAGGTTTAGAGTCAACAACCAATTGATTTGTTGGACATAGAAAGGGACATAAAAAAATACAAAGAATTTTTGTTCGTAATTGACCCCAATCGATTTAGAATAGAAATTTTCTACCTTTTTGACGCCCTTATTTATACCCACACATTAAAAATTAGGGTTAGAGTTAAGGTTTGAAATTTTGGGGTAGAGTGTATTTTTTAGGGGTATGGTGTAAGGTTTAGGATTTAAAATTTAGGTTACAACTTAGAATTTAAGTTTTTAGTATCTTTTAGCGTTGGAGCATGAAAAGGGTACCAAAAAGGGACATATGGTTTTTGTCTCTCGATTTGTTAAAATATGAGGTTTTCAAGGAGTTAATATAAAATTTTGCATTTGAAATATTAGAATTGACCTCACTTAATACTTATTGTAGTTGTATGAGAAATCCTAATTTCGACTCTGACCTTACTATATACAAATTTTAACTCCGCCACTATTAAAAATATTGCCCACAATAAATTTTTGTAATATTCGATCTAAATTAATTAATTAATTAATTAGATATAGATGGTTATATAAAAGATCAGCAAAGGTGTCTAACAACAATCATTAAGAAGGGAGTAATTAGTCATTAAAGAGGTGGTTCAGTGAGGGGTGAGGGAGAAGCACGCGTAAGGGTTAGTTATCCCATTTTAAAATGTCAGAACAGAACGTGGAGGTCTTCCACTGAATATAATAAGCACGAGGAATGTAATAATATTAAAAAAACTTAAGGTTTGAACAAGCCTCTAAATTTTTATGAAAAAAATAATTAATTTTTTTAATTTTTTTGTATTTAATTAAATCCTTAAACTTAAGAAAAAAATTAATTTAGTTCTTTGACTAACGTTGACCGTTAATTTTAACGGTTGTTTTAATTTTTAAAAATATATATATAAAAAACAGAAAAAAATTCTAAAAAATAAAAAATTCTGAAAAATTCTAAAAATTATTTTAAAACATAAAAGAAATATTTTTTAAATTTCGAAATTTATTTTAAAATAATAAATAATAATTTTTCAAAAGATTAAAATATTTTAAAAATTAAAAGTATTAAATATTATTATCATAAAATTATAAAAAAATAATTTGAAAAAAATATTTTTTTGTATATTTTTAAATATAGTTTAAAAATCAAAATAAATTTTATTGTTTATATTTTTTCAAATTATATTTATACTTGTATAATAATATTATCTTTTTATTTTTTAAATTTTTAATCTTTTGAAAAATTATTATTTTTAAATAAATTTCCAAATTAAATTTGTTATATATTTTTAAAATTTTCCAGATTTTTATAAAAATTTAGATTTTTTTCCTGTTTTTTAGATATTTTTTAAAAATTAAAAATTCTTAGAAATGACAAGTGGCATTATCCTGTTACGACACGTGTTAAAAGAAATTTTCAAAAAAAAAAAAAAACTCAAAATTAACGGTCAACTTTGATCAAAGAGTCAAATTAATTTTTTTGAGTTTGAAGACTTAATTGATATTTTTACAAAAGTTTAGGGGCTTATTGAAACCTATTAAAAAAGAACCGCAACAAAGGGACGACCAGATCGTGGGGAATGATAATGATGTCATTTGAAATGAACTTAAAAATCCGACACGGTAACCGCCAACCGACGTCAACCTAAAAGTTGTTCAAATGCAATTAATCCTTTTAACTTGATATGAACTATCAAATTAATTCCATTATATTAGTTTCTTCCGATCAAATATGATTTTATTATTAGAAAAATCATACAAGTATTAATGTGTGTCTCGTTAAAAACCTTCTACAACCTAAATTAGGAAAAAGAGTACAACACGATGATATATACACATCACTGTCCAACCAAGACAAGAACTATCCAAGCCATAACATAGTAAAAAAACCATAGTTCCCGATAGGAAACACCCCAGCTCCTACGACCGAAACACCAAGCATCCCACCATGCCTCAGCACTTGCTAGACCCGCAAAACAATAACAACTGAGTCCAAACTCCACAAAAGACAGTCTTGCAATCTAGCTCGCTGCGCACAACTTAAACCATGCAAGACCACGACGAACTCTCGACTCCACCCTTGGCTAAAGCATCGACCAAACTATTTGCCTCACGCTCCTACGCTCCAAGTGTAGCACCCACGACATCACCACCGTAGAATCAGACTCAATAATAATAGAAGGAGCTGAAATCCAGGACGAGTTAACTAACATATCAAGCGCATAGGCAATTGCTCGAACCTCCGCCTCATTAGACTCCATCAACCCTAGAGGTCTCGCGAACAATGGCAACACTCTTCCTTCCGAATCCCTCAACACTCCGCCACAACCCACAGGTCCCTGCTTCCCCCTTACGGATCCATCCACATTGAACTTAAGCACCATCGGCAATGACGACACCTAACTAACCCCTTTACAAACTACGCAGCCTACACCCTCGGGCAAACATAGTCTCAGACATTCCCATCACCGCGCCTCTGAAATAATAAATTCATCATTCGCCACCTTAACACAATAAAGTGCACACAACTTAATCAAAAAAATATCGCCAACCAACAACCTTTTCTTATTGAATATCAATTCATTGCGCGCCAATCACAATGACCATAAAAGTGACGCGTAACTTCCAATCCACCAATGACGCAAAAAATTGGTAAAGCCTCCCGCATACTTTTGTGACAAAAGATCATGAATTATTCAAGGCTTCACAAATACCATACCCCACCACTGAAAAAACAAGCTCCAAATCTCTTCTATAACGCAACAAGAATTGAGGATATGATCAATCTCATTTTCACCCTCATTACACCACACACAACGTATAGAAACACCCTCCAACGACACACCTCTATCATACAACATTCACAGCGTTGGAAGACTACTGAGGAGAACAAACCACAAACAACATTAAATTTTAGGCAACACTGTAGGATATTGGATGTAAATTAAATGTTGTAATCTTATCTTATCTCATCTAATAGTTTGAATTTAAAAGTCTAAATCTAGATAAACTCTATCTTAGTAAAGGATAAGAGTTATATCTCTTAGGTAGACTACTCTAGGTTAACTACTTGTAAAGCTTATAAAATGAGTACTCTTGTACAACATTTTTGAAATAATATTGAACAGAGAAACACTCTAAAATGTTCTCTGATTCTAACATGGTATCAGTTTAGGTCGATCATTTCTTCCAAATTTTAATTTTTTCCCTCTCTTCTCTCGACCTTTCTTCCCTATTTAGAAAATATGGCTACAGCAGAACCTGTTGCTTCTGCAATTAGCTCTCCAGTAAGCTCTCATCCATATGATTTTACCCTTTCAGATGCGTCTCTTTCTCCCATTCCGTCTCAATCAGTGATACCAGCAGAGTGGAAATCCCAACGGGTCAAAGCCCTGAGAGAAGCACATGTTACTGCGCATGACAGTTCTTCCAGCAATTTCAGTAAGCAACAGATTGTGGAGCTCCAACAGATGTTTGGTTAAATATTCTCCAAATCAGATTCTACTGCATTTCCTGCTATAGAAGGTAGAATTTCTTATTTGACCATAGTCAATCCCTAGAGTTGGACAGTGGATTCTGGTGCTTCTGACCATATGACAGTCAATCGTGACCTTTTTCATGAGTACAAGCCACATTCATTTGCATCATCTATCAAAGTTGCTGATGGACCTCTCTCTCTATTGTATCAGGAAGTGGTTTTATTAAATTAAATGATCATCTAGTACTGTCTGATGTTCTTTATGTACCAAAACTGGCCTGCAATCTTCTGTCTGTTAGCAAAATTGTTAAAGATGAGAATTGTGATGTTAACTTTGGGCTGTCTGGTTGTATTTTTTAGGCACAAGACTCGAGGATGATGATTGGCAATGCTAGACGACACAATGGACTCTACATTCTTGATGGCCTATCATCTCGAAACAAAACTATTCCCAGTTGTCCTACGTCTACAGTTTTTTCCTCTTCCCTATTTTCCAATGATGTCATGCTATGGCATTTTCGATTAGGACACCCGAATTTCTACTATCTTGCGAAATTGTTTCCTAAGTTGTTCCTGAATAAACATCCCTCGTCATTCACCTGTGATGCATGTCAACTTGCCAAACATACAAGACAATCATATATTCCCACTAAATTTAAACCTACCTATTCTTTCTCTATCATACACATCGACATTTGGGGTCATTCTAAAGTTAAAAATGCATCTGGGGCTCACTGGTTTGTGTCCTTTATTGATGATCACTCTCAGGTTACTTGGACCTATCTCATGAAAGAAAAATCGGAGGTTGAAACGATATTTAAAACGTTTTATCACATGATCGAAAACCAATTTGAACGCAAAATAAAGATAGTTCAGAGTGATAATGGGAGTGAGTATCTTACTAAATCCCTTGGTTCCTCTTTTCGAGAGAAATGTATCTTTCACCTTATTTCTTGTGTCAACACTCCTCAGCAAAATGGGGTTGCTGAAAGAAAAAACAGACATCTACTTGAGGTAACTCGGTCTCTTATGTTTTCTGCTAATGCTCCTCAATATCTTTGGGGGGAAGCACTTCTTACTACTACTTTCCTAATTAATAGGATGCCTAGAAAAACTATGGGCTTCAAAACTCCTTTTGACACCCTTTTACATCTTTTTCCACATTTCAAACCATGGTCATCTGCTATTCCTTTTCGAGTATTTGGCTGCACAGCTTTTGTTCATGTGCATAGCAACAATAGGAGTAAGCTTGATCCTAGGTCCTTGCGGTGTGTGTTTATAGGATACTCATCAAGTCAGAAGGGCTACAAATGTTACTCACCTATTACTAAGAAAACCTATGTTTCATTTGAACTCCGCAGAACTCCGCAGTCAAGCGTGCTTGGGAGAGAGTAGACTATCAGGAGACTTTTGCCTCGTGGCAAAACTGAATACAATAAGGGTGCTGCTCTCATTAGCAGTTAATAAAGATTGGAAGTTGCACCAACTGGACATCAATAATGCTTTTTTGAATGGAAATCTTGAAGAAGAAGTATATATGCAAATTCCACTAGGCTTAGAGGATGACTCAACAAAACAAAAAGTGTGAAAACTAAATAGATCCTTGTATGGGATGGAGCAATCACCAAGGGCCTGCTTTGATAGATTCGCGAAGGCCATGGTGAAGAACGGGTTCAAGCAAACACAGGCAGATCACACCTTGTTTAAGAAGGTAGCTTCAGATGGTAAAAAAACTCTCCTTATTGTTTACGTTGATGATATGATCATTACAGGGGAATCCTACCAAAGGCTGGTTGGGAAACTGATTTATTTATCACTCACCAGACCTGATATAGCTTATCCAGTAAGCATAACCAGCCAGCACATGAGCGATCCTAGAGAAGAACATATGGAGGCAGCCAATGGAGTCTTGCGATACTTAAAGTTTACACTAGGATTTGGACTTATTTTCAGGAAAAATCAAGACAGATCTATGAAGATTTATACAGATTCTAGCTGGGTAGGAGAGTTAACAGATAGAAAATCTGTGAGTGGCTATTGTTCGTTTGTGTGGGGAAACTTAGTCACATGAAGGAGTAAAAAGCAAACTGTGGTGTCTCGAAGTAGTGCATAATCAAAATATAGGGCTATGGCCCTTGGAATTTGCGAAGGCATGTGGCTGAAAAAACTTCTCACCGAGCTGGAGTTGGATGAAAAATAGGAGTTTGAGGTATTGAGTGATAGCCAATCAGCAATGAATATTGCTAAGAATCCAGTACAACATGATCGGACTAAACATATCGAAATTGACATACATTTTATTTATGAGAAGGTAAACAGTGGTGTCGTAAAGCTGCACTATGTTCCTACAAAGAGTCAACTGGCGGATATCTTTACAAATACACTTCCGAGAGTGACCTTTGACGAGTTCTCATCCAAACTGGGAGTATACCACATATACACACTAGTTTGAGGGGGAGTGTAGGATATTGGATGTAAATTAAATGTTGTAATCTTATCTCATCTAATTGTTTGAATTTAAAAGTCTAAATCTAGATAAACTCTATCTCATTAAAGGATAAGAGTTATATCTCTTAGGTAGACTACTCTAGGTTAACTACTTGTAAAGCCTATAAAAAGGAGTACTCTTGTACAACATTTTTGAAATAAGATTGAATAGAGAAACACTCTAAAATGTTCTCTGATTCTAACAGGCACCGTAATGTTCCAAACTACAAACGTATCCAAAATTTCTTCATCCAAACCAAGAGACCACATTATCTTGAATATATCCATTGGCCAAGAATGTACCCTTCACACTAGGACACCAAACCAACCTATCCACAACAAACAAATCTAAAGGACATTGGCGCACCAACTCACATAGTTCCTCCAACTGCCTCCATTTGAAGCTACACAAATCACGACCAAAAAGAGAATGTCACTGCCCATGCTCCCAACTTCCATCATGCGTATAATCAGCCAAAAATGCCAACTTGGAGATAGCTATACAAAACAATCGAGGAAAAAGAACACTAAGAGGTTCACCGAAACACCATAAATCATTACATAAAAGAATAAATGCACCATTTCCTACTATCCAAACGAACCTATCCATACCCATCAATCTCGCTACATGATTAGCCTCTTGAACTTCTACTATTTGTCTCCATACACACGTCATTGAACGTTTACCATTAGAATTAAAATGCTAATCAAGAACCTGTTCTCCAGATTTCTTAACTATCAACTTTCTCCAAAATGAATTCTTCTATAATGAATAATGCCACACCCATTTTGTCAATAACGCCAAATTTCGCAACTCCAAATCCCCCACACCCAATTCCCCATACTTCTTTGGACGATAAACCCTTACCCAATTGGCACAACACATATTACGCGACAACTCCGTCTCCCTATAAAAATGCATGACATATACGATCGATCTTCTTAATCACACCCTTTGGTACAACAAAAATGCCCATACAATATAAAGGAAAAGACGACAAAACTAAATTAATCAATGTCAAACGAGCTGTGAAAGATAATGACCCTCTCTTCCAACCTGCTAAATGAGCTCGAAACTTCTAAATTACAGGTTCCTATATCTCCAAACGTCTCGGTTTAGAGCCAATTGGCAGCCCCAAATAAATGAAAGGCAGCACCCCACACGCATCCTAATACCTCCGCCATAACAGATAAAATATCCTCACTAATTCCAATCCTAAATAAACAAGATTTCACAAAATTGATCTGCAATCTTGAACAATATTTGAAACACATAAACACTCATTTTAGATTTAATGCATCGTCAACATTACCTCGCAAGAAAAGGAACTTGTCATCCGCAAACTGCAAATATGATAAGGAAAAATTACGATTTATTTGCACTCCCTTGATGCTACCCCTCGCTTCAACAATAACTAAGAATTGATGCAAAACCTCGACAACAATCACAAGCAACAATGATGAGAGAGGGTCCCTTTGTCGCAATCCACGCTCTATCCCAAACTCTTTTGTCGAAAACCCATTAACTAGCACTGCTAGTCTTGCTGTTCCAACACAAGTACGAATCCATGATCACCACCTCTCGCCACAATCCATCTGATACAGGACCCGATCTAAAAATTGCCAGTTTATGCAGTTGTATCCCTTAGCAAAATTGAGCTTAAGAAGAACACCACCGCCACCCCTTTTGACTTTTCGAAGAGAATGCACGACTTCATTAACAAGAAGAATACTATCTCTAATTAGCCTACCTTTGATAAAGGTGGACTAAGTATCACTAATGATCGAGTCGACAACCTATTGAAATCTCGTAACTAACATCTTAGCCAAAATTTTATAAACGAAATTCTAGAGACAAATGGGCCGATAATCATTAATAGCTACATGATTCTCATTCTTTGGGATAAGAACAACAAATGAGTAATTTACCCCTCTTGGTAACATTCTGGTTCTATGAAAATCATGAAACAAAGCTTTTCTTGAAAATGTGTCTTCGATTGTATGAGCTTTGATAATCGGTGATTTTCGGATTAATTTTTCATTTAATTTCTAAGGAATCACTGACATGTGTGGCACCATGATCATCAAGCTCTATACCCGAGCTTCGTCCCTTAAGTGATAGTGAAACGCCACATACCCATGTGAGTAGCCCTCAACGGGTCGGTAATTCACTTATGAAATTAATGCTTTTGACACGTATGAAGCCCTCCACGTCATTAGGTCGTGCTTTTCCTCGAACCAAATCCAATTCGCAAGCTTGTAATGGGCTAGAACTGGGGTTCTTGTTGCCTTAGTAGGTAATAAGATAGGTTCGGGTACCCTTAATTAGAATCGAACCCATGCGTGAGAATCTAGGAAGCCCACCCCGTTAGAGTCATGCGGATAACCATAGCAAACTAGAATTCATGCGGTTAGGATTTCTTTGCGTGTTTGCCTTTTGCATGTTCTGTTTGCATTTATCTTTTCTCATTTCCGAATTTATTATTTATTCTTTGACTAACACTTCTTTTTGTTTTGCATATCTTGTCATATCATGAAGAGCACATTGAGTCAGGAAATAGTCTGAAATTAAAGGCTAGGTCAATAGGGGATTTGGTCCGTAGCAATGACGAGAAGAATTCCGATGTACAAGTATGGTCAGAAGGAGAACAACTATATGACATGGACAATATTTTAGCTGGGTTTAGGTCAGCAATGTCAACTGAGATTTTCATGAACACGAAATTTAATGATGTGTTCGAGTTGAGGTTAGTATGGAATGGTTGGGATTTTGAGACAAGAAATGCTTTCAAAGACGAGTACGACCACATTGCATACTTATTAGATGTTCTGATCGATCAATCACTACTTCAAGCCTTGGTAGGGTTTTAGAATTCAGCCTACAATTGTTTCATGACCGGCAATTTTGATTTGATCCCGACAATAGAAGAGTATCAAGCCCTTATAAATTGCAAGAGGATTGATGATAATCGTGTCTACTCTAAACCGAACAAAACAAATCTTTTCAGGGAAAACTTGGTAGGTTCTCGGACACTTTGCCATCTTGGGTTAACCATCAAGTTGCAACTTGGAACAAGAAACAATATCTTAAGTGAGAAGGAATTTCGATCTTAGCTTTAGTACACCCTATGGGTATAGTTCAGCGGGACCTATTTGGACTTTTGATCTATGGTTTGGTGTTATTTCCTAAAGCATTAATGTTTATCGACCCATCAGTGTTGGAATTGTTTGATTGTTTGGGTGGTGAACCAATCCAGTAGCCGTAATTCTGTTAAAAACTTTTCGGTCCTTGAGGTTTTTTAAACAGTACGCTGGGGGTTGTTTTCGAGGATGTTCCTAGCTTTTGACCGTTTTGTTTTACAATCATCTTTGTCCGATGTCAATTTCTCAAGGCCTATCTATGACGACAAGTTCTTACTAGTAGAGGAGTTTCTACGAAATGGGGATTGACTGAAAAGAAGATCTAAGGAGGTTTGGCTAGACGTTCTCTAAAATCTAAGGAGGAAGACAAAGTTTGGAGAGCTTCATGGCTATCGGCAATGAATATCCTTTATAGATGCGGGGAACACTCTTGGGTACCACTATTTGGTCTCTGGGGGCATACAACTTACGCACCCTTTTTGGTACAGTATGGCTCGAAGCAGTTTGTGCCGGCAACAAAAGGATTGAACGAGTTCAACATAGACTACGAGAAAGAGAAAGACTACAAGGGGGTGGTGTATAATGCTCCCTAAACTTGGAGCAATGCAAGATGGGTTAGGATTATCAATGCTCCCTACATGGTTACCCTCGAGTATGAAGCATAGAGATTCAATAGTGTCAATGACAATATTCCTCAATTGAATCTCGATGGTAGGAGGTCTGTGGAGGAGAGATTGGCTACGCTTCCCACTGAGGCTGATTTGAAGAGAAAACAACTCGAAGAGGAACAAAAGAGGTATATCCAGCAAAGAGAAAGCCAATCAAGAAAGGTTCGACTTTGAGTTGGATAAAACACAGTTCGAGGGGGTGATTAAGGATCTGCAAAGAAAGAAAGAAGAGTTGGAACTCAAACTTAAGTTAGAGAATGAGGAAATTCAAAAACTGCAAAGGTTAAACAAGAACAAGAGAGTCGCGAAGGATGGACCGAGCAAAGGGTTGGAGCTCCGACTCAATGAGGAGAAGGCGAGAGCCAAGAACTAGAAGATGAGGTATTTCAAGCACATGGACCAAGTGCTTGCTTTAACACAAGAGATGAAGATCCTACGAACTTCTCACTCAAGGCAACTTGAGAAGGAACGACGCCAAAATGAAGCTTTGAAAGATCAAGTAAAGTGTTTGGAAAAGTCTTTCTTCAAGCACAAGGGTTCAACCAGCAAGTTAAAAGCTAGTAGCTCAGAGAATCAGGCTTTGAAAGATCGAATTGAAGAATTGGAAACCGAGGTTCAACGACTCAAGGTTCATATAGAAAGATTTAGGGGTGCAATTTAAGTGCACTAGATGCCGACATTGGAGCAACTACAGTTCGTCGCTTACACTATTTGGTGGCAAGAGCAAGAATTGGCACAATGGATGGCTCAAATGCAAGAGGTCACCCAAAATATACAGTTCCTAGCGAAAGATGCTGCCGAGTTCACGATTGCGTGGATGATGAATTTAAGGAGAGATAAATGATTGTTTGGATCTTGAGGGAGATAGTCGACCTAGATACTAGCTTAGGATCATATGCGTAGTTGTTTTTTTAATTATTGTAGAGAGACAATGTTTCCTTTAATGAAAGTTTTTAACGATGATATTTCCTAAACTCAGTGTTGCTCTTAGCATTCACCCATCACACATTTATTTGCATACTATGTTTAATTGCTAAAATTAATTATAAAGTTTTTTATTTCAAAAAGATAGCATTTTGGTTCTTTAAATTACAATCATTCTACACCCATATCACACTAGCTCACGAACAAGGCTAATGGAGGAAAGCTTTGCAAAATTGGAAGCCGATTTGAGAGATCAGTTGGAACGAACACAACAAGAATTGAGGGTCATCATCATCAAGTCCCAACAAGATATTATGAGAGAGATATCTCAGATGTTGGAATCCTGTCTAGGAAAAAAGTCGAGAGACAAGGGTACCGTCGAGAATCCTGCCCAAAGCTCGGGAGACTACCCTTATGCCCTAATCTTTAAGGACCATATTTTTATGGACTTTCATCGAACCCTCCACAAAGGGGATCTTCCTCTCATGTTGGTGCATCTACCCAAGCCCAGTCAGGCGTTACTTTCGGGAATGTCGAGAATGTTGGGGATAGCATCTCGGATTTTGATGAGTTGGAGAAACTAAAAAAATGAAGGCAGAATTCACAAAGTAATTGAAAGATACCTGGAATGATCCCGAAGAAAAGTTCCGAGTAAAGAAAGATGTGGAAGGTTCCTATGGGTTGAATGCTAAGGAGCTCAGTTTGGTCCCAGATATGAAAATCCCGCACAAATTCAAGACCCTAGAATTTGAGAAGTTTGACGGGACGACTTGCCCCACTACATACCTGACCATGTTTTGTCAGAAGATTGCCGAGTTTACCAACAACAAAAAGCTTTTGATTCACTACTTTCAAGATAGTTTGGTAGGATCTATACTTCGAGGTGGTATAACCAGCTAACAAGAGCTCAAGTTAAGTCGTGGAAGGATTTGGCCAATGCTTTCACCGACCAGTACATGCACATAACTTAATGGTCCCTAATCAACTTCTATTGCAAGGAATGGAGCAAAAATGCAATGAGAGCCTCCGAGAGTATTCTTAGAGGTGGCGAGATACGGCGGCACAAGTTCAGCCACATCTTCATGAGCATGAGATTTCTTCAATGTTCTTAGACAAGCTAAAAGGGACACTCTATGATCGCTTGATCAGTAATCCCATTAGCAACTTCGCAGGGATGGTTATAACCGGCGAGCGCATTGAGGCTGCCATTAAAAGTGGGAGAATTAATGGAGGGAAGCCTTCTCGCAAATAGTACAAGAAGAAGGATCATGAGGTTAACAACACAAACACTTTTGAGAACACCAAGAATTTCACTATCTCCCAGCCTCAAGCCACAACGGGGAATGCCCAAAACTTCAATAAGAGGGAAGATAGGGGACATAAGAAGGAAGGGGAGAATAGGTCATTCACTTCCTTGCCAATCTCTTACAAGGATCTTTACTCACAATTGCATAAGGAAAATTTAGTTCGGCCTTATCATGTCACATTTTCAACCCACCTTATCCGGCGTGATATGACCCCAAGGCACACTGGAGTACCATATCGATGTCTCGGGGCATTTGATTGAAAACTGCATAGCGTTCAAGATGTTGGTTCAAAGTATGATCCGGACCGGAGTATTGTAGTTAGGGGAACCAAGCACGGCCAATAATCCCTACATAATGGAAGTTAGGGCGTGAATGCTATTGAAGACAAGTATGCCAGAAAAGCTAGGGCGAATATGTTCGAAGTCGAGTTTTCGATGAGGTGGGTTTTCCAACAATTGTGTATGGCATGCCTCATCGACCGAGAATGGTGATCATGAAGAAGGGTTGTGGCCCGTATTGTAAGTATTATCAGTCAAGGGATCATGAGATTCAAGAATGCAATGAGTTACGCCAAGTGATACAGGTTATTATGGATAACAGAGAGATTAAGTTCTTTGAAAAGGAGATAAGAAAGAGGGAATCATAATAGTCAAGATACCAATTCCAATGTAAAAAAACCATTTGTCTTTAGTCTCAAGCCAAGTGAAACAAGTGCGCCAAAGGTAACCCCTAAGATTATAATTGCTACCCCGAGTTCCTTTCCTTTCAAGGATACACAGATGGTTCCATGGAATACACATCAAGCATTACAATATCGGGCTCCTCCAATTCATAAGGAGGAAAGGATGTGGAAATGGGGACAAAGCCCGTTCAGGAAGTGCCTATAGAACCCAATACCATAGAAGTAAATGATATGGGACATCTCACGAGGAATGGTCGATTCTATGCCTCGGAGAGTCTAAGGGCGTCGAAAGAACAAAAGGAAAAAGGGGAAGGAATCTGGGACTAAACCCGAGAAGATGTTTAGAGATGAGCCACCTCCAAAGATCAAGGAACCAGTCCCGAAAACTCAAGCTTTAGAATTTTTGAGATTTTTGAAACACAACGAGTATAATGTTATGGAACAACTTCGGAAATAGCCAGCTTGGATTTCAGTACTCGATCTTTTGCTAAACTCAGAAAAGTATCGCAACGTACTGTTAAAGGTTTTGAATCAGACTTTTGTCACAAGAGACATCTCAGTCGGGAAGTTGGACCGAATCATTAGCCATATCACTGCCGATAATTTCATCACCTTTAGTGATGATGAAATACCGGGAGAAGGTAGGGGGTCCACCAAGGCCCTACACATTACCACTAATTGTATGGGTTATGTGGTACCGAGAATGCTAATTGATAATGGCTCAGCTTTGAATGTCATGTAGCTAGCTACTCTGCAACGATTGCTGATCGACAGTTCCCACATGAAGCCCTATCATAATACAATGCGAGCATTTGATAGGACCTAATGAGATGTGGTCAGGAAGATAGAAGTATCCCTGCTCATTGGCCTACCGAATATATGGTTAATTTTGTGGTTAGGGATATCCGGCCATCCTATAATTGTCTATTAGGACGACCATGGATACACTCGGCCGGTGCCTTCCCATCTTCGCTACACCAGAAATTGAAGTTTGTTAATGGATGGTATAGTAACAGTGAATGTAGAGCAAGACATCACCGCTTCAGTGACTTCGGATACACCATATATCTATACCGATGAAGAGGCAATAGAATATGCTTTAAGGGCTTTGGAGTTTGTCAACGCTACCTTTATCACCAAGGGGAGCCAATTTTCTTACCCTAAACTGTCAAACTATACCAAGATGGTGGTATTTGAGACCTTAGGAAGAGGAGCAAGAAAGGGGAGAGGCTTGGGAAGAAGTCTACAAGGACGCCTTCGGCCCATCAGTATGATCCATAAGGTTTACCATTTTGGACTCAATTATAGGTCCAATTTCCTGCAAAAGTGACAAGAATGGAGGAAGAGACAAGAGCAAAGGAAGGCCCGGCTTAGAAGGGAAGACATTCCTTGTGCCCTTATAACCTATGCAGATTTTGATGTCATTTTCATATCCGGTGGGATATGAAATATCGAGTTGGAAGTCCAAGAAGCAAGCTGAGAAGGCGAGAGGTGCCTCTAGGAAGAATTGATCTCAAAGCTTTGGAAGAGATGGATGTGAATGTGATCTATGATGATGGTAAGATTGACCGGCTTTTGGCCAAGATTCGCTCATGCTTCTCGGGTGAAAAGCTTGACAATTGGGCCTATGTGGACAAGTCTGTGGTTTCTAGGACCGAATCAAAGTAATGCCCAGAACAACCTCATTACTTTTGCCCGAAAGTAATGTGCATCTTTTGTAAAAGGCAATTATGTCACTTTTTATCTGCTTTCAACGAAATAAACATTTTCTAATTTTATTTCTCAAATGGAAAATATAACATTCATTTCATTCATTCATTATTTATTTATATTATAAAATGTCCCTTTCATTCCAAATGCACACTTTTAAAAATCGTGCAAGCCTCTTAATATAAACTGTATGAATAATGCAGAACCTAATCCCAGAGTAGATTTCGAGTGACCCATGTGCTCAGCATAAATTAATGAAAATGATGATGAGGTCCCGGATGATTTGTTATGGATAGTGGCAAGTAAAGAAAAGCAAATCCTTCCGTATCAAGAGAAGGAAGAGATTTTGAATTTGGAGACTAATGAAGAGAAGAAAGAAATGATGATCGACAGTACCCTATCATCAAAAGTTAAGCAAGAGTTGGTGGAACTACTTCTAGAATTTAAAGATGTGTTCGCATGGTCATACCAAGACACGCCGAATTTAAACACGGATATTGTGATGTACAAGCTCCCTATAAGGCCAGAATACAAGCTCGTCCAGTAAAAAATCCAAAGAATGAGAACGAACATGTTGTTAAAAGTTAGAGAAGAAGTAAAGAAACAATTTGAAGCCAGATTCTTGAAAGTTTTTGAGTACCTAGAATGGGTAGCCAACATAGTGCTAGTGCCAAAAAATGATAGGAAGATGCGCATGTGCGTGGATTATAGGGACCTTATTAAGGCAAGCCCCAAAGACAATTTCTCTTTTCCCCACATTGATAAACTAGTTGACAAAACTACGGGGCATGCTTGGTTCTCATTCATGGATGGCTTTTCGGGGTACAATTAGATTAAAATATCCCTAAGACATGAAAAAACCACTTTTGTGTTTACGTGGGGCACATTTTGCTACAAGGTGATACCTTTAGGTTTAAAAATACCGGGAAAACTTATCAAAGAGCCATGGTGACCTTGTTCCATTACATAATGCATAAAGAAATCGAGATATATATGGACGACATGATAGCCAAGTCATGGACCGAGGAGGAACACATCCAAAATTTGTGAAAACTCTTTCGGAGGTTAAGAAAGTACCAGTTGAAGCTCAATCCTACCAAATGCACCTTTACAGTTACATCCGAGAAGCTTTTGTGTTTTGTGGTAAGCTAGAAAGGAATCGAGAACAACCTCGATAAGGTGAAAGCAATCCAAGACCTCCCACCGCCTCAAACTCAAAAGTAAGATTGAGGATTTTTGTGAAGGCTAAATTACATCTCCCGGTTTATCCCCTAGTTGACCGATAAATGTGATCCCATCTTCAGATTACTCCGAAAGAATAACCCGGGTATTTGGGATGAAGATTGTTAAGAAACATTAGAAAAGATCAAGAAGTATTTGACCAACCCTCCAATCCTAGTGGCACCGGTGCAAGATAGGCTATTAATCTTGTACTAGACTATTTTCGAAAATTTGATGGGATGTGTATTGAGACAACACGAAAACACTAGCAAGAAGGACAAGGCGATTTATTACTTAAGCAAGAAGTTCATCGAGTGCGAAACATGGTACCCATTGATCTTATGGCTGTGTTGTGCCTTGGTATGGGCTACTAAGCGACTTAGGCAATAAATGTTGTATCACACCACTTGCTTAATTTCTCGAATAGATCAACTAAAATTCTTGATGGAAGCGTTAGCGGTAACCGGGAAAATGGCCCATTGGCAAATGTTATTATCAAAATTCGATATTGTTTATGTGAGCCAGAAAATAGTGAAAGGAAGTGTGGTGGCAGATCTTTTGGCAGGTTGCACTTCAGATGATTACGAGCCGTTGGATTTCAGTTTCCTAGATGAATACTTAATATGTGATTTGACCGAAAAGAGGCCCACAACCGAGAATGAGGGATGGAGGCTTTATTTTGATAGAGCATTGAATGCCTTAGGCCATGTAATAAGGGCAATATTGATTTCACCCGAAAACATCTACTACCCCTTCCCCTTCATGAGTAGGTTGGAATTCTTCTACCCCAACAATATAGCCTAATATGAGGCTTGTGCCATGGGGCTCTGGGCAGCCATAGAAAAGAAGATCAAAGTGCTTCAGGTCTTTGAAGACTCTTCCTTGGTAATCTACCAGCTTTGGAAAGAATAAGAGATTAGAGATTCAAAGTTAATCAAGTAATACGATTTGATCCAAGATGTTAAAAACTGAATCTTATATGGCAGAGAATAGTAACTTCATAAAAAGAACTGATGCTTTTATTAATAGGACCGAGATGAGATTGCAAAACCATGAGGCGACAATCAAATCATTGGAAAATCAAAGTGCAACAAATGCCGCAGCAATCGACACCATTCAGTCATGTTAAAAACTAAATCTTATATGGCTGAGAATAGTAATTTCATGAAAAGGACTGATGCCTTTATCAACAGGATTGAGATGAGATTGCAAAACCAAGAGGCGGCCCTAAAGTCATTGGAGACACAAGTCGGGAAATTTGCTCAGAACTTGAACACAAGACCAATGGGCGGTTTACCTAGCGATACTAAGGTCGCCAAAGGAATAGGCCATGAGCAGTGTAAAGTAATCACCCCTTGGAGTGGACTAAAGCTTAATGATGCACCTGCCCAGCCAATAAACTGACCAGGAGAGCAACCCCTTATCCAGACAGATAAATCCAGCAACAAAACCTCCAATAAAAATGACGAGTCAGAAATTTCCAAGACAACTCCACATGCTCGAGCCTCAGCAATACCCGATGCCATCACCTCGGTAACCAAGCATGCCTCGGCAAGTCCTGATGCATCGTCAATTCTTCAAATCAAATTCCAATGCAAAGAATGGATTGAAGACATCTGACTTCCACCATCATTCCCACAGAGGTTGAAACGAAAAAAAGCAAGAATACCAATTCAAGAAGTTCCTTGACATTTTGAAGCAAGTCCACATCAACTTGCCATTGGTTTATGCAATAGAGCAAATGCCGAACTATGCTAAGTTTCTTAAAGACATCGTCTCCAAGCGAACAAGGCTAGGAGAATTTGAAACTGTTGTTGTAACGGAAGGATACATGGCCATGTTGCACAACCGCATGCCACCCAAGCTTAAAGATCCCTACAGTTTCACCATACCATGTTCAATCGGAAACCACTATATCGGGAAGGCATTGTGTGATCTTGGAGCAAGCATAAATTTGATGCCAAAATTAGTTTTCCAAAAATTGGGAATCGGGAAGGCAAGACCAACAACAGTCATGCTACAGCTTGCTGACAGATCCTACGTGCACCCAGAGGGAAAAATCAAAGATATACTTGTAAGAATTGATAAATTTATTTTTCCTGCTAACTTTATTGTTTTAGATTGTGAAGCAGATGAGTTCACCCTGATTATTCTTGGGAGACCCTTCTTAGCTACGGGAAGAACCTTGATCGATGTCGAGAAAGGAGAACTCACCATGAGGGTAAGCGACCAGCAAGTGAAGCTTAATGTTTTCCACACTCTTAAGCATGTGTAACAACGGAGTCGCCATCGGTCTCTTTTATTATATTAAGCGGACCGAAAACCTAAAAAAACAAACCAGAGATTACGAAATCTCAAGGGTTCGAGGGCACGGTTACGTGTGGGGAAGGATTAGCAACCCCACAATGCCCGTAAAAACGGTGCTTACTTGATCACTAATATCTTTCTTGTAACCCGAATGAGTGCATGCAAAGGTTAATACAAAAATCCACAAAGTTCTAGAATGGCTCGAACTCGCTCACGGCTGAGAAAATTCGAATCAATTTAGACGCAAATGGATTAAGGTATTAATCCTTAAAATTTGATAATACACTTTCGCATAGGAGTCTCGAACGTGCTCACAACGGCTAGGGGAAGATCAAATTAACCCTAATTAAACGCACATCTCATTTTCATGGTGCAAGAAAACCTTTTTTGTATGATATTTCCTTTTTATTTTGTTTTTCTAATTCTAAGGTCAATTACTACGTGATTAAAATGGCTAAAATATTTAGTGACCTAAAGAAAATACCAAATTAAATTACAAACATATTATGTAAAAGAGGAACTTATACTTAAGGGAACATATACTAAACATTATTAAAAATTAATGAATTAATATAACCCTACATATTTATATATATTATTTAACCTAGTATTTATCTTAAGAGGTGAATAAATTTTAACTAGATTATTAAGGGCCTATTAAATTATATTCTTTACATTTTATAAATTTGTGACCAAAGGAACAAATTAAGCACAAAATGACTAAATTGAAACAAAATTAAAACTGAAGAACAAAATTAAAACAAAAAAGGCCTAAAGTGTAAAGAATGCAAACAGAGGGTTCAGAGTCGAATGTTGCCAAAAGAAGGGCGTGGGTCATGATCCGGGTCAGTTCGAGTCCGGGTTGCTCCAACGGGTTGAGTATATAACTTAAAAATCAGAAACAAAACTCATTTGTTTCATTTTCTCTCAAATGGATCAAACACCAGTCTTCAAAATCCTCTGAAAACCTTCAATGATGTTCTTCATTGGATGAAGAACACCGCCGTGTTCTCCAAGTTCCGGTGGTGGTTCGCGCCGCTCCTCCATATCGGCCGCCGTGGCCTTCGGCCGACGACGAATTTTTGACGGCCGCTTCCTTTAGTTTTGACTCATGAATTCAACGACAACGGTGGCTCGGCTCTCCGACAATAGCTTCAGCCTCCTTTGATTAGTAAACCCACGCCCCTCTTTCATTCTTTCAAATTGAATCCCATAAATATATGTAGAAAAAAGAAAATTTTAGGCATAATACCTTTGATCTGGACTGAAATTGCTTCTGTTATTTGATTTCTCAGTTGTGTCTTACAATCAGTGATTCAATGGCTTTTTATAGCCGATTACAGGGTGTTTATACATGGAATGAAAAACAAAATCAATCTCCAATGATTCAGCTTTGATTTTTTGCCCCAAATCAAAGTTGATTCTTTCCCGAAATGCTTTGATTTTTGACTAGTCTCTACATCAGCCATGCTTGCTTTGATTTCTTGTCTTTTCTTTGTATGATTTGAATCTGCTTCCTCTTCTCTCTATTTCAAATCGAGTCCTAATATTGATTTGTTTGCTTCCATGGTACGATCGAGACGAGGAAATGACAAACGGTGAAGATGGCGGCGGAGCGCAGCTGCCGACATTGAGGGATTTCATTCCCAGCTTGAACGGAGAAGATGAACGGTCACCAGAAGCTAAAAGGTTGAGCGCGTGAGTGCCACGCACAAGTGGTAATCCTGGCGACGCCTCCCGAAGTGATCTAGACCATTGATCACTTCCCGGATCTGATGGTGTAGGAAGGTGCGGCGCTGAAGGCTTAAAGGCTAGGGTTTTACCAGGGCCATTGGATCAATTTTGATCCAACGGTGAAATGAAGATGGTGGCTGAAAGGCTTAAGCTTCCTAGGTTTTCCTTATGTTAGCTGAATGGGCTTGTTTTATGTAACAAATGAATTGGGTTTGTAAGGATGAGTTTTTTTAATGAATGGATCAAATGGGTCACATATGTTATTGGGTTTTCTAACTTTTGGTTTTATTTTTGGACTCTAATATATTCAATAATCAAATGAATTAACATATACTATATTTCTTTGGACATTAACACTTAAATGGGTGAGGGCCGGATAAAATAGGTGATTACAACTGCCCCTCTTTGCACATTCTGGTGAAACGGGAATAGGGCAAAGAATAAAAGGCACTGATTTTATTCGGCCAAATGGCTGAACGCAGCTTGTCCTTTTGGAGTGGCAAAAACAAACTGAACATCAATGAGTCATTCTTTCAAAATGGTAAATGACTCCTTAACCGACTTATTCCTCCGGGGCGGTAGTGAATAAGTTGAACGGCTTTATTGGATGAGAGAATTTGTTTCTCCGAAGTGGCAGAAACAAAATAGATGGTGTGTCATCCTGAAGCGGCAATGATTTCAAAGAACTCGTTCCTCCGGAGCAGCAGAAACAAATCAAATAACTGATTTATCATTCAGAAGCTATAATGATTTCAAAGAACTCGTTCTTTTGGAGCGGCAAAAACAAATCGAATAACTGATTTATCATTTTGAAGTGGCAATGATTTCAAAGAACTCGTTCCTCTAGAGCGGCAAAAACGAAGCGAACAACTAGTGCGCCTTCAAAGGACCCTTTTCTCTAGAGCGACAGAAACAAATCGAGCAAATGGTCCATCATTCTAAAGCGGCAATGATTCCAAAGATCTCGTTCCTCTGAAGCGGAAGAAACAAAGCTGACGTGTCATTCTAGAGCGGCAATGACTTTAAAGGACATGTTTCTTCAGAGCGACAGAAACAAATCACATAACTGGTGTATCTTCCAAGGACATGTTTCTCTGGAGCGGTAGAAACAAAACGAATAGTTGGTGCGTCATTCCATTGTAGTTGATACATCTCCATAGAAATATATGTGGGGATGCTTTGGCTCCTTGCTTCCTAGAGAGCATTTGATCTATGTGTTGCGCGTAATAAGTGCTACGCAATTGTGCAAGTATACACGTCGCAAGTTATAGTATAAAAGATATCGTCTCCACAGGGATTGGTGCCACTTCAAGGATCTAATCTCTTGCACTGTAAAAAGTAAAAACACAAGTAAAGGATTATCGGAGTTTAACTAATGACTAATCTAGAAAGCAATAAAGTAAAAGAAAAGATGAGTTCAAATGAGAGAGAGATAGGCCAGGTTATCGTGAGTTGAGGTGTGATAGCCGATTGGATCGTTTTGGTAAAAGAGTGCACGGGCAACTCAGTTGCCGTGGCAACTTGCACAACGGGGTTGCCTTGGCAACTAATTGATGGCTTGCCTGGGCGACTAGTTGGGCAACTACTTGGGCGACTACTTGGGCGACTGGGCAGCAACTTCAAGGTTCGGCGGAGCGTTCTTCAATGGTTTCTTCTTATCCCTAAGTCGAAACTCTAGCTACTTGTGCATGCCTTGATAATACATCCCTGCGTGAATCAAGGGTGAACAACAACCAATCTTGCGCTCCTCTTAGCCGTTGAAATCCTTAACTTATTCCTAAGCCGGATTAATCTTCACCATCATTGGATTGAATAAAGATCATATTCATTCGTTTCTTGAATCTAACTCTCCCGATATTAGATAAATGGATGAAATCACGAGATCCTCTCCCAATTCACTGCAAAAACAATAATAAGAATCAAGAATGAATAAACCTTGAAATAGAAAAGTGCAAACTCTTATTACCTAAACAAAAACCAATAGTTTCTCACAACCACAAAACACAATAACCATAGCCAAGTAAATTTAGTTCATGGCTAGGTTCCAAAGAAACACAAGATAAACAATCCCTAGCATGAACCCAATCGAACAAGGAAGAAAAGATGAAGGAGGAGGCTTGTCGAAATCCTCCTTGCCCTTGATGCTTGTCGAAAATTCTCTCCTCTTGCCCTACTTGGACTTGTCGAAATTTCCCTCTTGCCCTCTCTATTGGTCTTGTCGAAATTCCCTTGATATTTATAGGGCTAGGCCAAAGTCCTTCTTTGAGGAGGAGTTTGAGTTGGAATTAAATTATCTTTAAAGAATATAATTCTTTATTATAATTTTATTCCTATTAGAACTTCTCCTATCTTCTTGGAATTTAATTCATCTTTAATCTCTGCATGGCAATCAAATTCCTTTGGGCTTGGGCCTTGCTCCATGTCATCTTGGGCTTGTAAAATCATGAATTTCGACATCCCTATTGCATTTAGTTTTTTTGTCGACAAATGCCATGGCAACTGGCTCGGCGTCTCTTTCATGCATTGCCCTGGCAACTAGCTCGGCATATTCTTCATGCATTGCCCTGGCAACTAGCTCGGCATTGCTTTGGCAAGTGATTCCTGCACATCACACAACAAAAACACACCAAAGCAGCATCTATTTCCACAAAAATCACCAAGTTATGTAATCAAGCTCAACGATTGAAGGAAACATGGATTAATGCATGAATGGCTAACTATGCAACTAATATGAGCCTAAGTCTAACAATAATATGAGTAAAAAGGGTAAGAAAAATAGTACTTTTGAACACTTATCACTATGCATATTTGTTCACTTAATCTAGTAATCTTGTACTCCAAATGAGTTGAATAATCCTGAATGTCCTGGAATGGTATTTACAAGGCTCATTTCCACTTGGAATGATACTCTTTGCAGCAAAGCTTATTTCCACCTTGAAAGTCTTGGAATGATACTCTTTGCAGCAAAGCTTATTTCCACCTTGAAAGTCTCAGAATGATACTCTTTGCAGCAAGGCTTATTTCCACCTTGAAATGATACTTTTTGTAAAATGGCTTATTTCCACCTTGAAAGTCTTGCAATGACGTCCCTTGTTCACAAAGTCTCGTTCCAATCTGCATGAAGTTCTATGTTTACGTAAATGATATGATTAGAGTCAAAATAATGAAATACATTAAAATTCATGTTCTTTTTTAAGTCACGTTCAGAGAAATGTTCAAAAATATCTTATATTGTATAAATGCAAATCCATAGGCTCCCATTTCAATGTGTTAGAAAAGGGTTCAAAAGAAAAGTTCTAGAGATTGAAAGGTGATCAACAAGAGGAGGGACAAAGTGTCTAAATATCAAAGACCGAAGTGCTATAAGTCAATCCCTCGACAACGTTTTTTGGATGCTCTTTCTGCCAAGAGTTCTTCAAAGGTCTTGCTGAACGTTGTAACTCCAAACAAACATTCCTGTCCCCACACATTCAAATTGCCATTTACGGGTCTTCAACTTGAATTCATCCTATTTCCAAGACGCCCTTTTTGGGTTTTTGTCTTGGACTATCCTCTTTTTCCTCTTTTTTTTTTTTTTTTTCAAGCGTAATAGCATTTGACTGAATCTGAATTCACGGGGTTTTCTAGTTCATTCTCGTCCATCTCAGCCAGAATTAAGGATCCTCCAAAAAATGCCTTGGATACAACATAGGGCCCTTCCTAGTTAGGTGTCATCTTTCCTCAAGAATCGTTTTGAATTGGCAGCATCTTTCTTAGAACAAGGTCACCCTCATGGAATTCTATCAGGTGAATTTTCTTGTTGTAAGCTCACATCATCATCTTTTCGTACATTTGGCTATGGAAAATTGCCTTCAGCCTTTTTTCTTCAATTAGGTTCAGCCGATCATATCGCGCCTGAACCCATTCCGCCTCATCCAATTTTACCTCCATAAAATATGGAGTGAAGGAATCTCGACTTCAATTGGTAGCACAGCTTCCATGCCATAGACCAAGGAAAAAGGTGTTGCCCCTGTAGATGTTCGTATGGTCGTTCGGTAGACATATAGTGCAAATGACAACTTTTCATGCCAGTCTTTGTAAGTGTATATCATTTTGAAGACTATTTTCTTAATATTTTTGTTCGCAGACTCTACTGCCCATTCATCTTTGGACGATAAGTCACCGAATTATGATGCTTAATTTGGAATTGTTCACAAATTGCAGCTATTATTTTGTTGTTTAAATTTGAAGCGTTGTCAGTGATAATGCTTTTAGGCAGTCCATAATGGCATATAATCTCCCTCTTGAGGAACTTACAAACGGTGGATCTAGTGACATTTGCATAGGATACCGCCTCAACCCATTTGGTGAAGTAATCGATGGCCACCAAAATAAATCTATGCCCATTAGAGGCTTTGGCGTAAATCCGTCCAATCACATCTATGCCCCATCTTGAGAATGGCCATGGTGAGGTCATCACATGAAGAGATTATGGTGGAGCACGTATCTTATCAGAATAGACTTGACATTTATGGTACTTCCGGGCATAATTGATGCAATCTCCTTTCATGGTAGACCAGTAATAGCACAATCGCGTGATTCGCCTAGCCCTGGTGAACCCACTAGAATGAGTCACGCAAACCCCTTCGTGACCTTCCTCCAAGATCAATTGAGCTTCCTTGGCACCTATACATCTTAACAAAACTTGGTCTCGACTCTTTTTATACAGGGTTTCTCCATCCAAAACATATCCTACAACCATCTTCTGAAGGGTTCTTTTGTCATTCTCAGTTGCTTTAGCTGGATACTCCTGAAACTTGATGTACTGTAATATGTCATGGTACCATGAGAGACCATCTTCCTCTTTTTCTACATTTTAATAATGCGCAGGCAATTCTGAAACCTGGATTTGTAGTGGCATCATTTTTGCATCTTCATTTGCTTTAAAGGTTACTGATAATGTGGCCAACGCATCTGCCATTTGGTTTTCTTCCCTCGGGAGGTAGTTGAAGATAATTTCCTCAAATTCTTTGATCAATTCGAGGACTAGTTTCTGATATTCAATTAACTTTGAATCCTTTGTCTCCCATTCTTCGTAAATTTGATAGACAACCAAAGCTGAGTCTCTATAGACTTTTAGGACCCTGACATTCTTCTCTATGGCCGCTCGCAATCCTATGACGTAGGCTTCATACTCTGCGATATTATTGGTACAAAAAAACTTCAGGCGGCTAGTGCATGGGTAATGATCACCCTCTGGGGAAACCAGGACTACCCCAATACCATGGCGCAAGGCGTTAGAAGCTCCATAAAAATTAAGAATCTATGGGTTATTTTCAACTGTAACACACATCAAGTGTTCATCAAGGAAGTCAAACTTTAAAGCTTCATAATCATCTGAAGTGCAGTTTGCTAAAAACTCTGCTATGGCACATCCTTTTACTGCCTTTTGGCTAACATATTCGATGTCGAATTCTGTTAGCAGCATTTGCTAGCGAGCTACCCTTCCTGATAGAGCCGGTGCTTTCATCATAAATTTTAACGGACTGAGCTTAGATATCAACCACGTGGTGTGGTATAAAAGGTACTGCCTGAGCCTTTTTGATGCCCAAACCAAAGCGCAACACATCTTTTCAATCTGGGGATACCTTGATTCACAATCTATGAATTTCTTGCTCAAGTAATAGATTGCCCTTTCTTTTCAACCCGTCTCGTCGTTCTGCCCCAACACACATCCCAATGAATTATCATGTATAGTCAAATATAGGATTAAGGGCCTTCTTGCTACTGGTGGCACTAATACTGGTGGATTTGTTAGCTACTTATTAATTTTCTCAAAGGCTATTTGGCACTTTTCGCTCCACTCTTCGGGACTTTCCTTCTTGAGTAGTCTGAACACTAGGCTGCATTTTTCTGTCTGTTGAGAGATAAATCTGGCAATATAATTGAGTCTACCTAGGAAACCCAGACCTCTTTTTGTGTTTGCGGAGGTGGAAGCTGTTGTATTGCTTTCACTTTGTCAGGGTCTACCTCTATCCCCTTTTTGCTCACTATGAAGCCTAAGAGTTTCCCTGAAGTTACTCCAAATGTACACTTGGCGGGATTGAGCTTCAATTGAAATTTTCTCAACCTCTTGAAAAGCTTTTCTAGGTTTAGGATGTGTTCCTCCTCTGTTTGGGACTTGGCAATCATGTCATCCACATATACCTCAATTTTCTGATGAATCATATCATGGAACAAGTTTACCATGGTTCTCTGATAAGTGGCCCCGACACTTTAATCTGAATGGCATCACCTTGTAGCAGAAAGTACCCATTGTGTTACAAACGTGGTTTTCTCTATGTACGCAAGGCACATCTTAATTTGGTTGTAGCCCAAAAACCCGTCCATGAATGAAAACAAGAAATGCCTAGCAGTATTTTCCACTAAAGTGTCAATGTGTGGGAGCGGGAAATTATCTTTCAGGATTGCATGATTTAGGTCCCTATAGTCGACACACATGCGAACTTTTCCATCCTTCTTCGGGACTGGCACAATGTTAGCCACCCATTCCGAATATCGAGCTTCTTGCAGAAAATCGACGTCATATTTCTTTTTCACCTCATCCTTAATTTTCAAAAGAATATCTGTCTTCATTCTTCATAATTTTTGCTGCACGGGTCGACACGCTGGCTTTATCGGCAGGCGATGAACCACGATATCTGTATCCAAACCTGGCATGTCTTGGTCTGACCAGGCAAACACATCATTGTAACTGTGCAAAAGCTTAACCAAACTCTATCAGGTTTGTGCAGTGATCGCAGTGCCAATTTTCACTTCACACCCTTCTTCCTCAATCCCAAGATTCCATTTTCCAACTGCTCTTTGAGGGGAACAATCTTTTTATCTTCACTTTTCATCAGTCGGAGTAAATCTTCTGGGATATCAGCCTCCACCTCTACATTAGGATCTTCGAATCCTTCTAGGCATATGTGCTGCTCGAAATTAACTTGCGATTCGGACTCAATATCACTTATGTCATTGATATCCGGAGACCTGTAAAGAATGTGAATACATTGGCATTTGGGCAAGAAAAGAAAAAGAAAAAAGAATGAAATGTTTTTTTGTTCTTTGATGCACAAGGTTTGAAAACAAAAATGCACTTTATTGAAATGGGAACCTTAATGACTTAGCATATACCCTTTACATAAGTGATCCTCTACTGTTTTTTGGGCTAAAATATGGGGCTTAGTTTTGAAAATTACTTTGAAAAAGACTTAAAAACTACATGAAGTTCTTCCACAGTCCAATTATTGAGCTCGTCACATGGGCGAATCATTGCCAAATATCTACCCTCGTCTTCATGCTCTTCCAGTACCACATTAATGCTCATCTTGCCAAACATATCTGCGATCTCATCCACATCCTTCTCATCCTGGGTTAAGCCAGGATTCACAAACCCCCTGATGTAAAGGTAGAATTAAGGGGTCGAAATGTCATTGGATCCCACACGATATTCTCCCCTTTAAATCTGCTCTTTCTTCTCTCTTGATTCTTTATTATGGTGGCTCTTCTTTGGGTCGTGTTGGGCTTAAATCCCAGTCCAAATCTGTCTTTCTTCTCAGCAACGGTCACTGGGTACAACCTACCCTGGTGATATTTCCCAAATCGTTTGCCAGCTTCAGCACCTTTTCCTAAAGTTTCTCTCACTTGCATCTTCGCGCACTTGGACAAACTTGGCCTTTGAATCTTGCTCCCCTCAGCAAAAAAAGTTGCGCCCACCAATTCCAGTGACCTGAAGGAACATTACAATGCCCATGCATCCACCTCGATATAAGGATTTTTATCCGTCACCGAGGTAATGCTATCCTCTTCTGCGCCAATAGTTATCAACTGCCCATCGACCATGAACTTTAACTTTTGGTGCAACGTAGACGGGACTGCTCCAGCGGTATGAATCCAAGGACGACCTAGAAGGAAACTATAGGTTGGTTGAATGTCCATTACCACAAAGTTGACTTCAAACGTAGACGATCCAATCTATAGGGGGACCTCTATCTTTCCTCGCACCTCTCTTTGTGTGCCATCGAATGCTCGAACTGTGTTTCGATAAACTTTTATATGTGACTCATCTATCGACATATTCTTCAGTGTGGCTATTGGTAGAACATTTAAGCCCGAACCGTTGTCTATAAGGACCCCCAGAAGCATGTGTCCTTTGCAATGAGTGGTAATGTGAAGAGCTTTGCACGAGCCCCTTCCTCCCTCTAGGATCTCCTCATCACTAAAAGAGATGAAATTATCAACAGCGATGTTTCCCACCAGCCTATCCAACTTGTTAGTGGTTATTTCCTTTGGTACAAAGGTTTGGTTGAGAACCTTGAGTAATGTTTCTCGGTGCCCTTCCGAACTTAGCAACAGTGATAGCATTAATATACACGCCGGGAGCTTATACAATTGTTCCACTACACTGTATTCACTATGCTTGAGAATCTTGAGAAATTCCTGAGCCTCAAATTCTTTCACAGGTTTCAGTACTTCGTCTGGGGGGTCCTCATAAAAATCCTTTACAGGTTCCTTGTTCAAAGCATTCTTTTTTTGAGTAGCATCTCGATCTTCTCCAATAGGGGGCGCATAAAACCTCCCGCTTCTCGTGAAATGGCCAACTTCGTTAATCATTCCTTCCTTGGCCCCAGTCTTAGTGTGCCCCAAGTCTTCCGATGCCATTGTAGTACATGCATAGTTCCAAGGCACTCTTTTGTTGTCATTATAAGGAAAAGGTGTCGACGCTCTTATTACAAGTTGGTGAGTTATCTTATTTGTCACTTTGTCAGCTCTTACCTTGGTTTTGATGACCAAGGGTTTAATACCCACGATATTCTTCATAGAAGACTCGTCTGATGCGCATATTTCAGGCATATCACTCATACCTTTCCTTGTAAAGAATTCTACTTCATCGTTATTCATCTTGTTCTGAACCAGCTGTCTGAATTCTGAACACCATTGAATTTCATGACCCTCCTCCCCATGATACTCACAATAGGGCCCATTTCCTAAGGATTGTACCTCAACATTCCAGCCTTCTTCATTTTTAAATACACCCACCATAGTGGGGTTATAACATCGTCCACTTGTACCTTCACTTTCTTGCCTTGTTCTTCCCATACGGCGCTCACCCCTGTACTTTGATGGTTGGGAAGAGGTTTTTCGTTATCCTTCACAGATTCAAACGACAACATACCTGTTTTCTGTAGATTCTCTACTACATTCTTGAAGGCTATACAATTCTCAATTGTATGTCCTGTGATTCCAGCATGGTATTCGCATTTGGGTCATACCACCGAGAGTATAGTGGTAACATCGGGGTAAGATGTTGTGGCACCACCAATCTAGATTCAACCAATTGCAGAAATAATTCTGTGTAAGTTACTGGTATAGGGGTGAAACTGGGTTTGTTCCTTGTTTCGAGCTTGGGCAGACTCTGAACTATCGAGCTTATATTGTCTGCACTAGCTTGTTAATCACTACCTCTTTAGCGAAATTCTGATTATATGATGAAGTCATGTTCACCTCATTTTCTCATTTTCTATAAGGCTTCTTTGACTCTCCTCCATCAAGCTTTCTGCTTTTTATGGCTGCTAGGATTAACTCGCCATCGTCAGTATATCAATGAAGCTTTTGGTCGCGTGATTTATCATTCGGTCATAAAAATGCCCCATTCAGCATTTTTACAAACATGGGCATGATTTCGTTCTCCAACAGCGGTGGCTGGACCTGCACTGCTACATCCCACCACCTTTGAGCGAACTGGCAGAAACTTTTGTTTGTTCTCTGTTCCATCCTCTACAAGACCATTCTATTTGGGACCAAGTCTGTCACAATCTTATATTGCTTGACAAAGGCTTGTGATAGATCCAACTACGTCTTTATACTAGCTCGATTTAACTGTGTATACCAGTGAGCTGCTGACCCAAACAATCTATCCTGGAAGCAGTGTATGAGCAGTTTCTCATTATCCAAATAATACGACATCTTCTTGCAGTACATTGTCAAGCATGCTGAAGGACATGTGGTTCCGTCGTATTTCTCAAAGTTTGGCATTTTAAATTTTGGGGGAATGACCAAGTCTATCACCAGGCTGGGATCTCTAGCATCTAGGCCCCGATGACTACTAACTCCCTGCAGAGCCTTCACCATTCCTTCAAGCTTTTCACAACGTTCTTCTAATTTCTTATCCAAGCAGCTCCGGCTTGCCAACTCGTCGAGGTCGGGCACCTCAAAATCCTGCTCATCACCTTGCCCTACCCCAGACTCCACCAGGGCATTAGTCGAGGTCCTAGGGATATGAACCTAAACCTTCCCCTTGAGGGCCTCATGCGCGGGTGTTGCTGCCCTTGCATCTTTGAGGGCCTTAAGAACTTCAGGGCTCTTTCTGAGCATAGATGCTATTTGCAGTATAGTAATCTCTTGAGCGCTGGTAATCTCATTCTTCAAATCGCCTTTGATCTTCTCTAGCTTGTCTTGTGTACCCTTCAAACCAGCTTCCATGGCGGACATTCTATTTTCCATATCCATTCTGTGGGCTTGAGAGCGAGCTTTGTATGGGTGCATAATTTTTTCAATTGTGTTTGAACTTCCCATAGTTAATTATTTATTTTAATGCATGGTGTTAGGTGAAATGGATGCTCAAATACAAATGCCAATGATGCAAAAGACTAGTGGTATTCCGAAATATAGTGCACTTCATAGATATAAAAGTTTCGAGTACACATTATTCAAAATCAAAAGAAAGATAAGCTCTTATTCTGTTACTTTGAACCGTTTTGGTGCTGGTGGCTCAACTCCTCCTCTTGATGTTGTTTCCTTTTGAACCCTACCAAAGAAAAGACTAATTTGTCGATACTGCTTCCATCGCCTCATCTAGGAAATCTAGCAGGTGCTGTCCATCCTTTCCTACTGGGGGGAATCTTGATCTCAGATCCCTAGCGTGATTCCTCATTTCCTGAGCTTTGGAAACTGCCTTCTGAATCTGACGCTTCAGATGATCAATATAGAAATGTCGATCTAAGCATGCAACATTCAAAGCTTACTTAGTATCAGCCCATTGGATCTTTTCATAATCCCAATCATCAATGAGAGTATGGATATGGTCTTTATGCGTCTGCAGCTATTTCTTCAAGTCTTCGATACCCAAATGGAGCAGCTCAACTTCCACTCCCTTGGCCTCCTCTTCCTTTAGCCTTTCTTGGAGCTCTTGATTCTGACCGCGGTATTTTTTGAGGCTTCACCGAGCATCTGAATATTGCTCCTCCAAACGTTGCTTCTCTTCAGTGAGTCATTCTACTTTTTCCTTCTACTTTCGGGCTCCACGCTGCCATTCTTTCAACTCTTTCTTCATCCTTTCTAACTGTGCCTTTTCATATTTCGTAGTCTTAGAAATACCTGCTCGTGCCTTCAAATGATTGTTCTCTTGCGTTAACTCTTACACATCTCTTAGGTAGATATCTTGGTTTGCCAACAAAATCTTCACTTTTTTCTGATAACCCTCCCGTTCAACCTGCTCTGCGAGGAGTTCACTTTCAAGTTTAGTCACCTTGTCCCATAGCTTCCCTTTCTCTTTCTGAAAGTCCTGCTTGTGGATTTCCAACTCAGTGAGCAGGACGTCAGGCTGTGGGTTTTTTGATGCACACTCCAAGACTGGTACGCCTATGTTATCAACTCGCTGCCTCCTTCAACTGGCATACTCAGGTACAAAATCGGCAAATAGTGCTACCTCCATTCGGAATGTCTACTTCCACTCTCTAGCCAACTCTGTAACTTGTCTTGTGGAATTAACTTTTGTGTAGGAGAATTCTTCCTCTCGTAATCTATGGGTAACGGGAATGAACTATTGTGAACTGTACTGGCGCTGTACGAGCAAATGGGCATAATTGGTAGCTCCCTGTAGGCCTACGAGAGGCACCCACTCTAATTTCCCGTACTTGTACAAGATGGGCACTGGGTACATCCACGGGGTTCTCCATGTTACATTGGCATCAGTAAGGTTTCTAAAGAACGTTATCCACTGTTCTTGCTTCCCATTTCGCGGCCACTACATTCTAGTGATCTCTGTGATCGGGACCAGATCTCTGGATGTGGGATGTCTGCTTATCTTTTCGTTATCCCAAAAGTGATTTTGCAGCCACAGGTAGAGAAGTTGTGAGCACCCGATGAAGCTTCCCCTTTCTTGGGTTTGAAAAAATTCAAGGACCTGAAGGCTTCTGCTAAGACAACCGGGATTGGATTCACATTTTTCTAAGCTAGCAAGTCTACCAAGGTTATCTCAATGTTCCCCAAAACTTTAGGATATATTACTAACACATAAATATCCAAGGCGAGCAAGTCGATGACTCTCCCGTGCTTTACATCCTTCATGATTTGGGCGTAGATGAACTCTCATGTGAAGTAAGGGCTTCTATTCTTCTCGGCTATGTGGGTATCTATTTCTTCAACATCTAGACCAGCAAGCTTGGCAAATTTCTTCTGATACCTCGAGTTTTTCTCCTTCCAGTATATTTACCAGGCTTCTCTAGGTCCAGGCGCAACAAGACCATGTACTCTTCGATGGTGGGAGTCATGTCCTTTTGATTGAAAACGAAACAACGATAAGCTGGATCCCAAAAGTTGACGATTGCCAGCAATATTGATTCGTCTATTTCCACCCTGAGCAAGAGGGCTATATCCCCATATCTTTGGAGAACATGGCTCGATCCTGAGCTTCCAGGCTTTCACATACAGTGACTAATCCGGATACATGATTATGAGGCAAACCCATGTACACTTGTTTTGGAAGATCAATGGTGGTCCCCTTCTGCACGCTATTTCCATATTGGCGTTGTAGCTCTGTGGACTCACTTCGAACTTCTGTGTTCGAGCGAAGGACTCCAGAACTGGATAATGCGACCCGAATACTCATGATCTCTGACTGAACAGTATCTCGGAATACCAACTGGATGCAATGTGATGTATACTCTAAAAGAATCAAAAAGGAGTTAGTATGCACAAATAGTGAGATAAAAACAACAAGGGTAAGATACAGAAAGTAAAGTAGTAAATATACGAAAAGTAAAACCTATGGCTTTATAAGGCTTATTGGGGTGGGATTGCTAAAACATACATTTATGCGGGTTTGGATCTAAAAGGGTTCTCGAACCGCCCTTATCCCCTACTCTAAGGTGGATAAGACGTTCAATTTTGGCCCATCACAGGCTTACAAATCGAACACTGTTCAAGGGGATGCATTTCCGTTATGCCCGTGCAGAGGGTTACTCACGAAAGCATATGTACTCTGGACCGCAGAAGACTTTCACTAGCCCATGCGGAGGGTCGCGAAGGCATAGCTATTTTCTTCCACTTAAGTTTGATAAAGCCCGGGTAGAAGGCTTATGTTATGATGCAAACAATTTTAATAGCACCAAGAAAAATGCACCCAAAAAAATGCAACGGAATACTAAGGAAAATAAATCGTGATCAAGTAAAAGTTGTGCCCTCTTAAACAGTCCCCAGCAGAGTCGCCAAGCCGTAACAACGGAGTCACCACCGTCCCTTTTATTATATTAGGCGGACCGAAAACCTAAAAAAACAAACCAAAGATTACAAAATATCAAGGGTTCGGGGGCACGGTTACGTGTGGGAAGGATTAGCACCCCTATAACGCACGTAAAAATGACGCTTACTTGATCAATAATATCTTCCTTGTAATCTGAATGCGTGCATGCAAAGATTATTACAAAAATCCACAAAGTTCTAGAATTTGCTCAAACTCGCTCACGGCTGAAAAAATTCGAATCAATTTAGACGCAAAGGGATTAAGGTTTTAATCCTTAAAATTTAATAATACACTTTCTCATAGGAGTCTCGACCGTTCCCACAATGGCTAGGGGAAGACCGAATCAACCCTAATTGAATGTACATCTCATTTTCATGGTGCAAGAAAACCTTTTTTGTATGATATTTCCTTTTTATTTAGTTTTTTTAATTCTAAGGTCAATTACTGCGTGATTAAAGTGACTAATCTTATAAGGCTCTACTAATTGAATTCTAATTAAAGATATATTTAGTGACCTAAACAAATTACCAAATTAAATTATAAACATATTATGTAAAAGAGGAACCTATACTTAAGGGAACGTATACTAAACAGTATTAAAAATTAATGAATTAATATAACCCTACATATTTATATATATTATTTAACCTAGTATTTATCTTAAGAGGTGAATAAATTTTAACTAGATTATTAAGGGCCTATTAAATTCTATTCTTTACATTTTTTAAAATTTGTGACCAAAGGAACAAATTAAGCACAAAAATGACTAAATTGAAACAAAATTAAAACTGAAGCACAAACTTAAAACAAAAAAGAACTAAAGTATAGAGAATGCAAACAGAGGGTTCGGAGTTGAATGCTGCCAAAAGAAGGGCGCGGGTCGTGTTCCGGGTCGGTTCAGTTCCGGATTGCTCCAACGGGTCTAGTATATAACTTAAAAATCAGAAGAAAAAAACTCATTTGTTTCATTTTCTCTCAAATGGATCAAACACCAGTCTTCAAAATGCTCTGAAAACCTTTAATGATGTTCTTCATTGGATGAAGAACACCTCCTTGTTCTCCAGGTTCTGGTGGTGGTTGGCGGCGCTCCTCCACGTCTGCCGCTGTGGCCTTCGGCTGGCGATGAATTTCTGACGACCGTTTCCTTCAGTTTTGGCTCCTGAATTCAACGGCGACGACGGCTCGGCTCTCCGACAATAGCTTTGGCCTCCTTTGATTGGTAAACCCGCGCCCCTCTTTCATTCTTTCGAATTGAAACCCAGAAATATATGAAGAAAAAAAGAAAAAATTAGGCGTAATACCTTTGATCTGGACTGAAATTGCTTCTGTTATTTGATTTCTCAATTGTGTCTTACGATCGGTGATTCAATGGCTTTTTATAGTCGATTACAGGGTGTTTATACATGGAATGAAAAACAAAATCAATCTCCAGTGATTTGGCTTTGATTTTTTTGCCCCAAATCAAAGTTGATTCTTGCCTAAAATACTCTGATTTTTGCTTGGTTTCTACGTCGGCCATGCTTGCTTCGATTTCTTGCCTTTTCTTTGCATGTTTCGAATATGTTTCCTCTTTTTTCTGTTTCAATTCAATTTCTAATCCTGATTTGTTTGCTTGTATGGTACGATCGAGATGAGGAAATGTTAAACGGGGAAGATGGCGGTGGAGCGCAGCTACCGGCGTTGAGGGATTTCGTTCCCAGCTTGAACGGAGAAGATGAATGCTCACTAGAAGCCGAAAGTTTGAGCGCGTGTGTGCCACACACGAGTGGTAATCTTGGTGACGCCTCTCGAAGTGATCTAGACCGTTTATCACTTCCTGGATCAGATGGCGGAGGAAGGTACGGCGCTGAAGGCTTAAGGGCTAGGGTTTTACCAAGGCTGTTGGATCAATTTTGATCCAACGGTGAGATGAAGGTGGCGGCTCAAAGGATTATGCATCCTAGGTTTTCCTTATGTTAGACGAATGGGCTTGTAAAAGATGGGCTTGTTTTATGTAACAAATGAATTGGGTTTGTAAGGATGAGTTTTTTTAATGAATGGATCAAATGGATCACATATGTTATTGGGTTTTCAACTTCTGGTTTTATTTTTGGACTCTAATATATACAATAATCAAATGAATTAACATATACTTTATTTCTTTGGACGTCAACACTTAAATGGGCGAGGGCCGGATAAAATAGGTGATTACAGCATGCTGACGATCAAGAAGAGTGCCAAGTTATCCGAGCAACAACTGAATTCAACTTTGACATGGGGGAAGATTGCCTTGACAAGTGCCTCAGCAATTGTCTTGCCGAACCTGAGGAATTTGAAGATCCAGAGATGAAGAGCAGGATGAAGCCAATTGGATAGCAATTCCTTCAACTATTTTGAACCATTGAACTACTCAGGTAAGGAGGGTAAAATCGAAAAACCCTCTATTGAGAAACCTCATATTCTTGAATTGAAACCATTGCCAGGGCGATTAAAATATGCCTACTTGGGGAACAATAACACTTTACCTGTAATAATTTCTTCTAAGTTACAGCCTGAACAGGAAAAGAGGTTGATCGACATGTTGGCATTGCACAAGAAGGCAATAGGATGGACAATTACCGACTTGAAGAGAATTAGCCCGGCAGTGTGTATGCACAAAATCCTATTGAAGGATGATCACAAACCGACAATTGAGGCACAAAGGAAGCGTAACCCTGCTCTGAAGGAAGTCATGAGGAAGGAAATCATCAAATGGTTTGATGTCGAAATCATATATCCTATCTCTGATAGTACATGGGTAAGCCCGGTACAATGTGTACCGAAAAAGGGAGGTATAATCGTGCTAAGCAACGAAAGCAATAAACTAATCCCAACTAGGACTGTGACCGGTTGGAGGGTTTGTATGGACTACCGCAAGTTAAATAAAGTCACTAGGAAAGATTGCTTTCCTTTGCCATTTATTGACCAAATGCTTGACCGACTTGCAGGTAAATCTTTATATTGTTTTCTTGATGGTTACTCAGGTTATAACCAAATTGCCATAGCATCGGATAATTAGGCAAAGACCACCTTCACATGCTCGTATGGTACCTACGCTTTTCGAAGGATGGCGTTTGGATTATGTAATGCTCCAGCAACTTTCTAGAGATGTATGATGGCAATTTTCTCTAACATGGTGGAAGATTTCCTGGAAATCTTCATGGATGATTTTTCGGCATTCAGCGATAATTTCGACAATTACCTCAGGAATTTGGAGAAAGTGCTAACAAAATGTGATGAATCCATAGACAAACGGGCAAGCCAAAATTTCCAATCGTGAATTGAAGGTTATCCTTGAAAAAGTGGTCAATCCTTCTCGAAAGGATTGGTCGACAAGAATTTATTAAGCATTATGGGCCTATTGAATAGCATTCAAGATGCCTTTAGGCATGCCACCTTACAGACTTGTCTAAGGCAAGACTTGCCACCTTCCGGTAGAGATCGAACACAAGGCTTATTGGGCGATCAAAATTGTCAACATGGATTAGGAGAGTGCTGGACAAAAGCGATTTCTGAACCTTAACGAAATTGAACAATTTCGTGCCTTAGCTTACGACAACGCGAGAATCTACAAGGAGAAAATGAAGCATTGGCATGATAGGAAGCTATTGCTGCGACAATTTTTGCCCGGGCAATTAGTTCTTCTCTTCAATTCTCGATTAAAAATCTTTCCTGGAAAACTAAAATCGAGATGGTCCGGGCCATTTAAAGTCGTCAAACCTTTCTCCTATGGTGCCGTGATAATCAAGTCCACCATTGACGGACATGAGTTCAAAGTTAACGGACAAAGATTAAAGCACTATGCCAGCAACCATGTTGAGCGCGATAAGGAAGTAGTTACTTTAGGAGATGCATGACCATGCTCTTCTTTAGTACTTATTATTTATTTTCTGTTTTATTTTTGAATTTTTTTACTCGGTTTTAGGATAAAAGTATGTTTTTAGTTTAATTTTTATTCTTTTTATCTTTATCTTTCCATATTTTTTTCTTTGTTTTTGATTCCACAACCACAATCACCATGGCCAAGAACATCAAGACAATTCCTTACCAGCTAAGGAACAAGAAGTGCCAAAGAAAGCCCCAACAGCGAAGCTTGCCCGGGCAACCAAAGTTGCCTCTGCAAGTCCTGATGCCCAGGCAGTTGAACCCTACTTTGGCAACTGAGCCGCATAAGAGGCAACACCAGCTGATAAGTGTTCAAAAATACTATTTTTCTTACCCTTTTTACTCATATTATTGTTAGACTTAGGCTCATATTAGTTGCATAATTAGCCATTCATGCATTAATCCATGTTTCCTTCCAACGATGAGCTTGATTATATAACTTGGTAGTTTTTGTGGGAAAAGATGCTGCTTTAGTGTGTTTTGTGTGTATGTGCAGGATCACTTGCCAAAGCAAGGCTAGAGCTAGTTGCCAGGGCAATGCATGAAGGAGACGCCGAGCTAGTTGCCAGGGCAATACATGAAGGAGACGCCAAGCCGGTTGCCATGGCAATTGTCGACAAGAGCAAAGGTGATATGGTAGTCGAAATTGATGACTAAACAAGCCCAAGATGACGTGGAGCAAAGCCCAAACCCAAAGGAATTTGATTGCCATGCAGAGATTAAAGAAGAATTAAATTCCAAGAAGATATGAGAAGTTCTAGTAGGAATACAATTATAATAAAGAATTATATTCTTTAAAGATAATTTAATTCCAACTTAACTTCCTCCTCAAAGAAGGACTTTGGCCTAGCCCTATAAATAGGAAGGAGATTTCGACAATCAAGAGAGAGCAATATAGGGGAATTTCGACAAGTCCAAGGAGGGCAAGAGGAGAGAATTTTCGACAAGCATCTAGGGCAAGGAGGATTTCGACAAGCCTCATTCTTCATCCTTTTCTTTCTTGTTCGATTGGGTTCATGCTAGGGATTATTTATCTTGTGTTTCTTTGGAACCTAGCCATGAACTAAATCTACTTGGCTATGGTTATTGTGTTTTGTGGTTGTGAGAAACTATTGGTTTTTGTTTAGGTAATAAGAGTTTGCACTTTTCTATTTCAAGGTTTATTCATTCTTGGTTCTTATTCTTGTTTGCGAGTGAATTGGGAGAGCATCTCGTGATTTCATCTATTTATCTAATATCGGGAGAGTTAGATTCAAGAAACGAATGAATATGATCTTTATTCAATCTATTGATGGTGAAGATTAATCCGGATTAGGAATAAGTTAAGGATTTCAACGGCTAAGAGGAGCGCAAGATTGGTTGTTGTTCACCCTTGATTCACGCAGGGATGTATTATCAAGGCATGCACAAGTAGCTAGAGTTTCGAATTAGGGATAAGAAGAAACCATTGAAGAACGCTCTGCCGAACCTTGAAGGTTGCTGCCCAAACGCCCAAGTAGTTGCCCAACTAGTTTCCCAGGCAACCATCGATTAGTTGCCAAGGCAACCCCGTTGTGCAAGTTGCCACGGCAACTGAGTTGCCCGTGCACTCTTTTACCAAGACAATCCAATCGGCTATCACACCTCAACTCACAATAACCTGGCCTATCTCTCTCTCATTTGATCTCATATTTTCTTTTACTTTATTGCTTTCTAGTTTAGTTATTAGTTAAACTCCTATAATCTTCTATTTGTGTTTTTACTTTTTTACAGTGCAAGAGACTAGATTCTTGAAGTGGCACCAATCCCTGTGGAGACGATATCTTTTATACTATAACTTGCGATGTGTATACTTGCACATTTGCGTAGCACTTATTACGCGCAACACCAGCCATACGCATTCAACCATCACGAATCGACAAACAAACCAAGCAATTGGCATGAAGGAAACGCCTCATTCAAGGTGACAACCTTTCTAACTAACTCATTTGCATTTTATTTTAATTTTTGCATGCATTAAGGACAATGCTTCTATCGAGTTTGGGGGGTATTGGTTTCTAATTAGTTTCATGTTTAGTTGCATTCATGTTTAGTAATAACATATAGGTTGCATATGTTACTTGCCATGCCTTTGATTGGATTTAATTGCTTGAACTTGTTGAATATCCGATGATAAATTTTTGCACTGTACTTAATTGAAAGAACCTTTAAATTTTAAGATTGCATGAAAAGAACTTAGAACTTTACTATGATGCTAAATATTATGAACACGGTTTTGGCTTGTTGATTGAAATAAACTTAGTGAACTCAAGTTGCTTAAAATTTGGGTAAATTAAAATTAAAAACTAAAAGTAACTTCTTGCTAGGGGTGCCCGAAACCAGCTCTAGTAGTTGCACATTAAAGATATCGCTAAAGGTGCCCGAAATTGGCTCAAGTCGACAAAAATTAAAATAAGAAATTGCTTGTTTTACTAGAGGTGCCCAAAATTGGCTCTAGTAAAAAAAAGGAAAAACAAATACCCAGGTGATTAAATTGATAAAAGCCTATTGTTCACATAGAATCTTGAAAATCAACTTGTACACAACTACGCACAGACATTGTCACGAGCATTATAGTTTGGTTCTGGGAAATTATTGTGCTATCCAAAAAATTCAAAAGGTGATCATACTTTGTGCCACGGTTCTGAGGTTTGAAGGAAAATTTAAAGCATGTCTTTAATGATTAAAGTCTTGGCAGGTAATCGTTAGTTTTGCATTGCTTGAGGACAAGCAATAGTTCGAGTTTGGGGGTGTGTTAAGTGTTCAAAAGTACTATTTTTATAACCCTTTTTACTCATATTATTGTTAGACTTAGGCTCATTTCAGTTGCATTATTAGGCATTCATGCATGTTTTCATGATTTCCTTCGTCGTCATGCTTGATTTCATAATTTCGTTGATTTTGTGGAAAAAGGTACTACAGGTGTGTGTTTTTGTGTATGCAGGTTAATTGCTCGGGCAAGTATTACCAAGGCAATCAAAGCTATTTTCCAAATGCCAAACTGAAGGGTCTGCCAAGGCAAATGAAGCTGTCGTCTAAATGCCATGTTGAGCAGATTGCTGAAGCATGTCGGGACAAATCCACCTTATTTGGGATAAGCTCGAAAAGTAGGAGATAAATCCCAAAGATTTGGATTTCCATGCAGCATTTAATGAAGATTTAAATTCAGATTTATGAGGAGTTTTTGGAGATCAAAGGGAGATTAAATTCCAAGAGGTTTATGAGAAGTTTTTGGAGGAATAAAAATATAATAATAAAAAAGAATTATTTCTTTTATTCTATTTAATTCCAACTTAACTTTCTCCTCAAGAAAGACTTTGACCTAGCTATCTCCATAAATAAGAAGACTAGTTGCCTACTTCAAAAAATGAGAGTTGGATTGGAGGTGTGCGATTGGGAGAGAAACCCTAGGGGCTGTTTCAATTTCTTCTTTCTTTTGCTTCCATTAGATTCATGTTTAGGGATTTTATTCTTGAGTTTATTTTGTGCCCAACCATGAACTAAACTTATTTGGCTTGGGTTATTGTGTTTTTGTGGTTGTGAAAACGGTTGGATTTGTTTAGGCATTGAGTTTGCAATTTTACTTCAAAGTTTGTTCGTTCTTGGTTCTTAATTTCTTCGAGTGAATTGGGAGAGGATATCGTGAATTTATCCATTTATCTAATATTGGGAGAGTTAAATTCAAGAAATGAATAAGCATGGTTTTCATACAATCAATCGATGGTGAAGACTAATTTGACTTAGGGATAAGTTGCGAATTTCAACGGCTAAAAGGAGCGCAAGATAGGTTGTTGTCCACCCCTGGTTTACGCAGGGATATATTATCAAGGCATGCACAATTAACAATGTTTCGAGTTAGGGATAATGAGAAACCATTAAAGAACGCTTCACCGAACTTTGAAGGTTGTCGCCCAATTGCCTAGGCAATCGCTCCATTCCCAATTGCCCAGGCAATCGCAGACTTGCCAAGGCAATCCGACTGGATTCAATTGTTGAGCAATTGAGCTACTCTAGCACTCAATTACCATGACGGTCCATTCAATTATCAAACCACGACTCACGATAACCCGACCTACTCTCTCTGATAATTCATTTTTGATACATCTGATTATGGGAAATAGCTTTCAACCTTTTCTCGTCGATGAGGTTCAACTGATCAAACCTAGCTTACATCCATTCGGCTTCATCTAACTTTAATTTATTCAAAATTCGAAGTGACAGGATTTCCACTTCGATGGGTAGCACTGCTTCGGTACCGTATACTAAGGAATACAACGTTGCCCCGGTGGAAGTTCTCACGGATGTCCGATAGGCAAACAAAGCAAAAGGGAGCCTCTTATGCCAATCCTTAAATGCCTCTGTAGTTTTTGCTATGATCTTCTTAATATTCTTATTTGCCACTTCTACCGCTCCGTTTATCTTGGGGCGATAAACGGTAGAATTATGGTATACAATATTGAATTGTTCACGCACCTCGGTCTTCATCTTGTTGTTCAAATTGGAAGCATTATCGATGATGATTCTTTCGGGGAGACCATAGCGACATATAATTTCCTTCTTTAGAAACTTGCAGACTATCGATCTTCTAGTATTAGCGTATGAGATGACTTCTACCCACTTGGTGAAGTAATCAATAGCCACTAGGATAAACAGGTCCCCATTGGAAGCCTTTGGATTTATCTGACCAATAAAGTCCATTCCCCAAGTAGCAAAGGGCCACGGTGAATTCATGGTGTAAAGAGGCACCAGCGGGGAGTCTATCTTATCGACATATATTTGACATTTGTGACATTTCTTTGCGTAACTGATACAATCTCCCTCCATAGTTGACCAGAAATAGCCATATCTTATGATTTTTCTCACCATCGAGAACCCGCTGGCGTGGGTCCTACAAAAGCCTTCGGTACCTCCGCTAAAATGGTTTCGACTTCCCAAGCACTGACACACCTCAATAGTATTTGATCCTTGCTTCTTTTGTACAAAGTTTCCTCGTCAACGACATACCCCGAAGCTAACCTTCTGATAGTCCTTTTGTCATTATCATCAGCCCCCTTTGGATAAATCTAGAACTTGATGTATTGGAGGATGTCAAAATACCATGGTTTCCATCCTCCTCTTCTTCCAAACTATAGCAATGGGCTGGTATCTCAAAGGTTTGCATTTTAATTGGCCACATCTCGGCTGCCCAACTTACTTCGAACACGGCGGCCAGAGTCGCCACGGCGTCGGCCATCTGATTATTCTCTCTTGGAAGGTAGGTGAAACTAATTTCTTCAAAATCCTTGGCCAAATCTTGGATCAAGTCGTAGTATTTGATCAACTTTGGATCTATAGTCTCCTATTCCTTTCGAAGCTAATAAATCACCAAAGAATAGTCTTCAAAAACCCGAAGCAACTTGATCTTTCTCTCTATAGCCGCTCGGAGTCCCATGACATAAGCCTCATACTCGGCTATATTATTGGTGCAAAATAATTCCAACCTACTTGTAGAAGGCTATTAGACATTGTTTGGGGAGACCAAAACTGCCCCTATCCCGTAGCCTAGGGCATTCGATGCCCAGTCAAAATAAAGCCTCCATCCTTCATTCTCGATAGTAAACGTTCCTCGGACAGATCATAGATCAGATCCTCATCTAGAAAATTGAAATCCAATGGTTTATAATCATCTGAGGCACGACTTGCTAAAAGATCTGCCACCACACTTCCTTTTACCACCTTCTGACTTACATAAACAATGTCGAATTCTGACAAAAGCATCTGCCAATGGGCCACTTTCCCGTTTAATGCTGGAGCTTCCATTAGAAACTTCAACGGATCTAATCAAGAGATTAGGTAAGTGATGTGATACAACATTATTACCGGAGCTGTTTAGTGGCCCATACCAAGGCGCAACATAACCTTTGGATCAATGGGTATTGTGCCTCACACTCGGTGAATTTCTTGCTCAAATAATAGACCGCCCTTTCCTTTTTGCTTGTGTCATCGTGCTGCCCCAACACACAACCCATAGAGTTTTCAAAAATTGCTAAGTACAAAATCAACGGCCTATTTGGTACTGGTGCTACTAAGATTGAAGGATTAGTTAGATACTTCTTGATTCTTTCTAGTGCTTACTGACAATCTTCATCACAAACCCCTGGATTATTCTTCTGGAGTAGTCTAAATACGGGGTCACACTTGTCGGTCAACTAGGAGATGAACCGAGAGATGTAGTTCAACCTTCCCAAAAATCCTCGGACCTCATTTTGAGTTTAAGGTGGCGAGAGATCTTAGATTGCTTTCACCTTGTCAGGATTAATCTCAATGCCTTTCTGACTTACCACAAAACCTAAAAGCTTCCCTGACATTACCACAAAGGTACATTTGACGGGATTAAGCTTTAGCTGATATTTTCTTAGCCTCTAGAAGAGTTTTTGCAAATTTTAGATATGCTCCTCTTCGATTCGGGATTTAGCTATCATGTCATCCACGTAGACCTCAATCTCCTTATGCATCATATCATGGAATAAGGTCACCATGGCTCTTTGATATGTGGCCCCAACGGTTTTTAACCCAAAAGGAATCACCTTATAGCAAAACATTTCCCACATGGTCACAAAAGTGGTCTTCTCCATATCCTCGGGGTGCATTTTGATCTGATTGTACCCTGAGAAACCATCCACAAAGGAAAACCAAGCATACCCCGCAGTATTGTCAACTAGAGTGTCAATATGAGGCAAAGGGAAATTGTCTTTGGGCCTCGCTTATTAAGGTCCCTATTATCTACACACATATGCACCCTCTCATCCTTTTTCGGTACTAGCACTATGTTGGCCACCCATTCTGTGTACTTAGAAACTTCCAAAAAACTAGCCTCAAACTGTTTTTACCTCTTCTCTAATTTTCAACAGCATGTCCGTCCTCATTCTTCGAAGCTTCTGCTGGACAGGCTTGCATTCTGGCCTAATGGGGAACTTATGTGTCACAATATCAGTGTTTAAGCCTGGCATATCCTGGTATAACCATGCGAACACATCCTTAAATTCTACAAGAAACTCTACCAACTCATGTTTGACTTTCGGTGATAGGGCACCTCCAATCTTTACTTCTTTCCTCTCTTCGATAGTCCTCAAATTTAAAATCTCTACTCTCTCTTGGTGTATGAGGATTTGCCTTTCCTCACTAGCCATCATCCTTAGCAGCTCATAGGGAATCTCCTCATCATTTTCTTCCACCTCTGCCAAGTACGTGGGTCGTTCGAAATCTACTTTAGGATTAGGTTCCACATTATTCATACAGTTTATATTAAGAGGCCTGCACGATTTTGAAAGTGCGTATTGGGAAAAGAAGGGTATAGTTTATGACATGAACAAATAAATATATAAAAATAAATAAATAAGTAAAATAATAAATGAAATGGAATAAAATGAATGTTGTGTTTGCCATTTAAGAAGGAAAATGTAGACATGGTCTATTTCATTTGAAATGGATAGATATGACATAGCTGCCCTTTTTACAAAGGATGTCCGTTACTTTCAAGTAAAAGTAACAGGATTGTTTTGAGCATTACTTTGACTCATTTCTAGAAAATGCTGGTACGTCCCCAGAGGTCCAATTGTTGAGCTCTTCTCTTGGAAGGCAAGGGCGAATCTTGGCCAGAAATTGATTAGCCTCACTCTCGTCGCCAATCATGTTCACATTCATCTCTTCGAGAGCCTTACTGATCAACACTTCTTGGAGGCACCTCTCGCATTCTCAGTTCGCCTCTTGGACATCCACCTCCGGGTTTCGAATTTCGCCAGATATAAAGGCACCCTGAAGTCTCCATAGATGATAGGGGCCTATGGAATGTCCTCCCCTCTAAGCCTAGTCTTTCTTTGCTCTTTCTTCCACTTCCATTCTTACTTTTTCTGTAAGAAATTTGGTTTGTAACCGAGTTTGAAGCGATCAGCTTTGTGTATCACCTTGATGGGATGAAGGCATCCTTGCAGATTCTTTCCCAAGCCTTTCTTTTTCTTTACTCCTTTACCTAGGGTTTCGTACACCACCATCTTAGTATAATTGGATAAATTAGAGCATGGAATCTTGTTTCCTTCGGCAATAAAGGTAGCATTGACAAGTTCCAAGGCCCTAAAGGCACACTCCATTGCTTCCTCATCAGTGTGGATGTACAGCGTATCCAAAGTCAAGGAAGTGACAACGTCTTTTTTGGCATTCACTATTACTAGTTTCCCCTCGGTGACAAACTTCAACTTTGATGGAGTGAAGACAGAACAACGACGGCTTAGTGTATCCATGGCCTCCCTAACAAGCAGTTGTACGATGGCCAGATAACCATAACCACAAAATTGACCACATATTCTGTGGGAACAATGAGCAGTGGTACTTCTATTTTCCTGACCGACATCTCTCTATGTCCTATCAAAAGCTCGTACCGTATTATAACATGGCTGTATATGTGAACTCTCGATTAGTAGTCGTTGTACTATAGCTAATGACATAACATTTAGCGCAAAGCTATTATCAATGGGCACGCCTGGCAATACATGACCTTTGCAGTGAGTGATGATGTTTAGGGCCTTGGTGGATCATGTACCTTCCCCCGGGATTACATCATCACCAAAGGTAATGTGATTAACGTCAGTGATATGGCTGACAATTTGATCCAACCTCCTAACTGAGATATCCTTTGCAACATAGGTCTCATTCAAAACTTTCAACAGGGTCTCACGATGCTTCTCTAAGTTCAGTAAGAGATCAAGCACAGAGATTCAAGCTGGCTGTCTCTGAAGCTAGTCAACGATGCTGTACTCGTTGCGCTTCAAAAACCTCAAAAACTCTGGAGCTTGAGCTTTTGTGACCGGCTCTTTGATTCTCGATGATGGGTCATCTTTGAAAACTTTCTCTGGTTCAACTCTGACTTCCTTGCCTTTCTCTTTCGGTTCCTCCGGTGCCTTTAAGTTCTTCGGAGCATAGCATCGGCCACTCCTCGTGAGATTCCCTACATCATTTACCTCTTTGACTTCTGGTTCCAAAGGTTCTACTTGAATGGGCTTCTCCCCTATTTCCAAGTCTTCTCCTCCATGTAAACCAGAAGAACCCGACATTGTGATGCTTGTAGTGTAGTTCCATGGAACCATCTTCGTTTCCTTGAAAGAAAATGACCTCAGAAAAGCAATTATCATCTTGGGGGTCACCTTTGGTGCGCTTGCTTTACTTGGATTGAGACCGAGGACGAGTGGTCTCATGGCTTTCCAATGCACAAACTTTTACTTTCTTCCGTCCTTTCTCTTCTTTGAAAAACTCAACCTCTTTCTCATCCATCATAGCTTGTATAAGCTGACAAAACTCCTCGCAACCTTGAATCTCATGATATTCTGATTGGTGGTATTAACAATACAAGCCACAACCTTTTTCCACAATCACCATTCCCCGATCAATAAGGCGTGCCATACACAACTATGGGAAAACCCACCTTAACGGCGACCGAACCTCGGACACGTTCTCCCTAGTTTTTCTGGCATTCTCGTCTTCAATAGCATTCATGCCTTGGCCTCTGTGATTTGGTAGGGAATTGTTGGTCGTTTCTTGGTTCTCCCAATTGTAACACTCTGATCCGGATTAAGTTCTAAATGAACTTCTTGAACGCCACACAATTTTTAATCGAATACCCCAGAACATCGGTATGGTATTCGCAATGAACCTTGGGGTCATACCATGCTGGGTACGGTGGGTTGTAAGGAGTAACATGATAAGGATGAACCAAATTGGCCTTGTACAATTATGAGTAGAGCTCCTTGTAAGAGATTGGTAAAGGAGTGAACGATCTCTCCTCTCTTTACTTTTTGGGTCCTTTGTCTTCTCTCTTGTTGAAGTTTCTGGAATTCCCTGCTGGGGCTGGGAGATAGTGAAGTTCTTGGTTGCCTCAAAAGAGTTTGCATTGTTCACCTCATGGTCCTTTTCCTTGTATTGCTTGTGTGAATGATCCCCTCCATTAATTCTTCTTCTTTTAATGGATGCTTCGATGCACTCGCCCGTCATGACCATCTCCACAAAATTGCTAATAGGGTTGCTGATCAATCGATCATAAAGCGTCCCTTTTAGCGTATCTACAAACAATAAGGAGATCTTGTGCTCATAAAGTGGCGGTTGAACCTGTGTTGCCATATCACGTCATCTTTGAGCGTATTCACGAAGAGTCTTGTTGCACTTTTTTTCCATGCCTTGTAATAGCAGTCAGTTGGGAACCATGTCGGTTACATGTTTATACTGATCTATGAAAGCTTTTTCTAGATCCCTCCACAAATTAATTTGAGCCCTGGTCAGTTGATTATACCACCTCGAAGCATATCCTACTAAGTTGTCCTGAAAACAGTGAATTAGGAGCTTCTCATTGTTGGCAAACCCGGCCATCTTCCGGCAAAACATCACTATGTGAGCAGACGGGTAGATGGTTCCATCAAACTTTTCAAAATTGGGGGTCTTGAACTTATATGGGATCTCCACATCGGGGACCAAACTGAGTTCCCTAGCACTTAATCCATAGGAGCCATCCTCGTCTTCCTTCACTCAAAACTTTTCCTCCAGGTGTTTCTGAGTATATTCTAATTGCTTAATGAATTTTGCCGTCATTTGGTTCATCTTCTCCAACTCATTAAATTCTAGGATGCTATCCCCGAAAACTTCAAGATTCCCGAAGGTTACTCCCGGTTGAGTCTGAGTTAAACCGATATGAAAGAATGATGCCCCTTGTGGGGTATTAAGAGAAGGGTCAACGAGCAGGGGTCTGAAAGATCTAGGCATGAGGGTGATCCCCTGAGTTGTGGGCATGATTCTCAAAGGTACTCTTGCCTCTCGGATATGGTCCTAGCCGAGCTTGCAACAGCTGAGATATTTCCTTCATCATGTCCTGCTGAGACTTGATGATGGTGTCCCTTAATTCCTGTTGGGCTCGTTCTAATTGGCCACGTATGTCTGCCTCTAACTTGGCAAAGATCTCTTCCATTTGCTTTGATCGTGAGCGGGTGTCATAAGGGTGTGGAATGATGACAATTTTTAAGAAGCAAAATACAATCTTTCTAAAATATAAAGCCTTTTAATTAATAAATGGGAATTAATCAAAAATGCAAAAAATTGTATTAATTTGATGATTATTAGCTTTTAACAAAGAATGCAAATGAAAGAATCATGCATGAATGCAAGGAGAGACACTGAGTTTGGCAAATATCATCGTTAAACGACTTTCATTAACAGAAACGTTGTCTTGTTACAATAACTTAAAGAGAACCAACTACACATATGGCTTCAGGGTAGTATCAAGGTCAATGATCTCCCGCAGAATCCAAACGATCCTTTCTCCCTCCTTAGAATCATCGTCCACACAGTCATAGAGTTCAGTAGCGTCTTCCGCCAGAATCTGTACTTTTCGGGCAACCTCTTGCATCTGAGTCATCCAATGTGCCAGCTCTTGCTCCTGCCTCTAAATTGTGTAGGCAGAAAAATACAGTTGCTCTAAACTCGGCGTCAGACGTACTTGAATCTCTCCCCTAAGGCTTGCCAAGTGATCCTTGAGCTGTTGAACCTCGGTTTCTAACTCATCGTCGCGAGTCATCAAGACTTGATTCTCCAAGTTGCTGGCCTTCAGCTTGCTAGTTGAACCCTTATGCTTGAAAAAAGATTTCTCCAAGCACTTACCTTATCCTTCAAAGCTTTATTTTGGTGTTGCTCGATTTCAATATGTCTCGAGTTGGAGATTCTTAGATTCTTCACTTCTTCAGTTAAAGCGAGCACTTGATCTTTGTGCTCGTAAAACATTCTTTTGTAGTTCTCCAATCTTGCTTTCTCCTCTTTCAATCGGAGCTCTAACCCTTCACTTGGTCTGCCTTTTGTGACTCTTTTGCTCTTATTCAAACTTTTAAGCTTCTGAATCTCTTCCTTCTCCATCTTGAGTTCACGTTCCAACTCATTTATTCTTTTTTGCAGATCTTTAGCCACTCCCTCAAATCGTGTATTCTCTATTTCAAAGTCGAACTTTTCTTGATGAGCTCTCTCCCCAAGCTTGCAGTACCTATTTCGCTCTTATTCAAGTTGCTTTCTCATCAAGTCAGCCTCAGTAGGAAGCGTGGCCAATCTCTCTTCAACAGATCTCTTTCCATCGGGACTCAAGTGGGGAATTTTGTCATTAACATGATTAAATCGCCATGCTTTGTACTCAGGAGTGACTATGTACGGCGCATTTACGATCCTAACCCATCTTGCGTTATTCCAGGTTGAATAAGTGTTGTATACCATCTTCTTATAGCCCTTCTACTTCGTATAATCTACGTTGAACTTGTTTAGTCCTTTGGTGGCTGGCACAAACTGTTTCGACTCGTACTGTCTCAAAACTAGAAGAGGTGCATATGCGTTATGCCCCCAAAGGCATAGTAATGGCACCTAAGCATGCTCTCCATATCTATAGAGAATGTTCTTTTCCAGAACCACTGTGCTCTCAATATCTATAGAGAATGTTCTTTTCCAGCAACCACGGTGCTCTCCAAACTACATCCTCATCCCTTAGATTTCGGAGGACATCCTGCCATACTTCCTCGGATCTTTGGGTTGGCCAATCATTCTTTCACAAGAATTCTTTTAAGGGTGATAACTAGCCTTCATAAAGGGGGCTTGAAAAACTGGGATTGGTCCAAAGGTGGCTGTAGAACCAAATATTCAAAAGTTGTGGGTATCCTCGAAAGTGACCTCCTCTATGCTCCCGAAAGAACCTCAAGGATCGAAAAGTCTCAACCAGAATTATAGGTACCGAATTAGTCATGCTATCCAAACTATCAAATAGATCCAAAACAGATAGATCAATGAGTCCTAATACTCGTGGAAAGAGTACCAATCCATAGATTAGCAAAGTGAAAAGATTCTGATGAACTCGGCCAACGGGATGCACAGAGGCTAAAGCTAAGATCCCTTCCCACTTAAGATACTCTTTGTTGTTCCAAGTAGTGACTTGATGCTCGACCCAAGATGATAGCATATCTGAGAACTTCTTCAACTTTCCTCAGAAGGCTTTGTTCTTACTTGGCTTAGAATATACCTTATTCACGTTAATCTTTTTGCAATTTATGAGGTCCTGGTACTCTTCGATTGTCAGAGTTAGGTCAGAGTTACTAATCGTAAAGCAGCTATAGGCAGAGTTCCAAAAACCCACCAAAGCTTGTAGTAGTCCTTCGTCAACTGGAACTTCTAGTAAGTACGCAATGTCACCATACTTCTCTCTGGAAGTACTCTTCGTTTCAAAATCCCAACTGTTCCAAACCAGCTTCAATTTAGACACATCGTTGAACTCTATATTCATGAATGTCGTGGCTGACATGGCTGATCTGAACCCAGTGGAAATACTGTCTCCCTCATGTAATTGCTCCCCTTATGACCATATCTAAACATCAGAATTCTTTTCATCACTTCTACGGACTAAGTCTCCCATTGATCTAGTCTTTAACTTCAAACTATTTCCAACTCAATGTGCTCTTCATGATATGATAAGATATGGAAAAGAAAAGGACAAAAAGGAAAAGAAATAGAAAACAAAAAGAAGTGTGTTAGTCATAAGATAAACAATAAGTTCAAAATCGAGAAGAGATAAATACAAACAAATTAAGCAAAAGGAAAAAAAATAAAGAAAACCATAACTACATGAATTCTAGTTCGCTATGGTTATCTGCATGGCTCTAATGGGGTGGGTTTCCTAGATTTTCACACATGGGTTTGGTTCTAACTGAGGGTACCCGAACCTATCTTATTACCTACTAAGGCAACAAGAACCCCAATTATGGCCCATTATAAGCTTGCAAATTGGTTTTGGTTCGAGGGAAAGTAGAACCTAGTGACTTGGAGGGCTGTTCACGTGTCAAAAGGTGTGGATTCTAGAAGTGAATTACCGACCCGTGGAGGGCTACTCACTTGGGTATGTGGTGTTTCACTCCCACTTAAGGGACGGAGCTCGGGTATAGAGCTTGATGATATGGTGCAACACATGTCGGTGATTCCTTAGAAATTAAATGAAGAATTAATTCAAAGACCACCAATTATCAAAAGCCCGTACAACCGTAGTCACATTTTCAAGAAAAATCGACCTCACTAAAATTAATTAAAATTGAAACAATTTTCCATCATTAAAAGTAACAAATATTTTCTTGGCCTTACTCTCCTTTTGTTTTGTAAAAATAAAAATTTTCCTCAGCGGAGTCGCCAAGTTGTAGCGACCTCTTTTATATCTTTTAAAACCATAAGGGATTCGCAAGTTCAGTGCTACGGGTTGTTCCAAAACCATTATTTGAAAATTGGTTTTAAAGGGGATCACTTTTGAAAATCTTCATTCTTTTGAAAATGATAAAAAAAGTTGGAGTCACCACCGACCACTTTGGGTAAGGTAGGTCGGACACCATAGAAAACCAAAGATTCAATATGAAAGGGTCTGGGAGTTGGTTAAGCGTGGGGAAGGATTAGCACCCCCATCACGCCCGGGAATCAGTACCTGGATATTTATTGCTTTCAAATTGATGGAATTTGTTGGAATTTGAATTGAATTTAAATTGGCGTACTTAATTGAAAATTCGTCCTTAATTACACAGGCTTTTATCAAATTGGTGGGTCAAAATTAATTGGACATTTAATTAATAAGGTTGATGATACATCAGACTATAGATTAAACTGACACTGAATAAGCCCGACTCAAAAACTTGTTGCGCGTATTGAGTGCTACGCAAACGGTGAAAGTATACACGTCACAAGTAATAAAGTGATACAAGTATCGAGTATCGTCTCCACAGGGATTGGTTTGGGCCACTTTGCTTTAGTTATCGCACTGTAAAAGTAAAAACATAATTGATAGTAGAAGTTGATTTTAACGAGTAAAGTAAAAGAGCAAGAAAATAAAATAAAGATGTAAACAAATGAGAGAAAGTAGGTCGGGTTATCGTGAGTTGAGGTGTGATAGCCGAATGGATTGTCTTGGTAAAAGAGTGCAAGGGAAACTCAGTTGACGTGGCAACATGCGCAGCTGGGTTGCCTTGGCAACTAATCGATGGTTGCCTGGGCAACTAATCGATGGTTGCCTGGGCAACTGTTTGGGCTGCTGGGCAATAACTTCAAGGTTTGGCAGAGCGTTCTTCAATGGTTTCTTCTTATCCCTAATTCGAAACTTTAGCTACTTGTGCATGCCTTGACAATACATCCCTGCGTGAATCAAGGGTGAACAACAACCAATCTTGCGCTCCTCTTAGCCGTTGAAATCCTTAACTTATTCCTAAGCCGGATTAATCTTCGCCATCGATAGATTGAATAAAGACCATACTCATTCGTTTCTTGAATCTAACTCTCCCGATATTAGATAAATAGATAGAATTACGAGATCCTCTCCCAATTCACTCGCAAACAAGAATAAAAACCAAGAATGAGTAAACCTTGAATTAAAAGTGCAAACTCCTATTACCTAAACAAAATCAAATTACTTCTCACAACCACAAAACACAATAACCCAAGCCAATTCACATCAATTCATGGCCAAGTTTCGAAAGATATACAAAGAATAATCCCCAAACCATGAATCTAATGGAAGCAAATAATAAGAAGAAGAAATCGTTCAGCCCTCTTTAGAAACTCTCTCAACCGAACTCTCCCTCTCCAAACTTGTTGAAATAGGCAGCTAGGGGTTCTTTATATAGGAGATGGTTAGGTCAAAGTCTTTCTTGAGGAGGAAGTTCAGTTGAAATTAAATACTTTAAAAATATAATTCTTTATTATATTTAAATTCCTTCTAGATATTCTCCTATCTTCTTTGGGATTTAATCTCTCTTTGAATCTCCAATTCTTCTAGGATTTATCTTCTTTCACGTTATATTAGGCTTTATCTAGTCATCAATTCGAGTGCCACATCATCTTATCCCTTATCGACAATTGCCCTGGCAACTAGCTCAGCATAACCTTCATGCACTGCCCTGGCAACTGCGTTGGCATCTCCTTCATGCACTGCCCTAGCAACTGCGTCGGCATCTCCTTCTTGTATTGCCCTGGAAACTGGTTCCAGCCTTGCTTTGGCAACTGATTCTGCACACACAAAATCACACTAAAGCAGCATCTTTTTCCATAAAATTAAGCAAAATATGAAATCAAGCTTGTCCACCAAGGAAAAAATGCAAACATGCATGAATGGCTACTAATGCAACAACTATGAGCCTAAGTCTAACAATAATATTAGTAAAAAAGGTAATAAAAATAGTACTTTTGAACACTTAACACACCCCCAAACTTGAACTATTGCTTGTCCTCAAGCAATGCAAAACTAAAAATTATCTGACAAGACTTTAATCATCAAAGACAAGCTTCAAACTTGAATTCAAACCTCGGAACCGTGGCACAAAGTATGACCACCTTTTAATTTTTCGGATAGCACAAAAATTACCCATAATCAAACTATAATGCTCGTGACAATGTGTGTGCTTAGTTGTGTACAAGTTGATTTTCAAGATTCTATGTGAACAATAGGCTTTTATCAATTTAATTACCGAGGCATTTATTTTTATTTTCACTAGAGCCAATTTCGGGCACCTCTAGTGATTCTCTAATGTGCATAACTACTAGACCCAGTTTCGGGCACCTCTAGCAAGAATTTAACTTTTAATTTTCAATTTTAAATTTACCCAAATTTTAAGCAACCTAAGTTCACTAAGTTTGTTTCAATCAACAAGCCACAACCGTGTAAAAAAATCAGCGTCATAGTAAAATTCTAAGTTCTTTTCATGCAATCCTAAAATTGTCTTGGTTATCGTGAGAGAGAGTAGGCTGGGTTATCGTGAGTTGAGGTGTGATAGCCGAATGGATTGTCTTGGTAAAAGAGTGCAAAGGCAACTCAGTTGACGTGGCAACTTGCGCAGCTGGGTTTCCTTGGCAACTAATCTACAATTTCCTGGGTAACTGGCTGGGCAATTGTCTGGGCGACTGGGCAATAACTTCAAGGCTCGGCAGAGCGTTCTTCAATGGTTTCTTCTTATCCCTAAGTCGAAACTCTAGCTAGTTGTGCATGCCTTGACAATACATCCATGCGTGAATCAATGGTGAACAACAACCAATCTTGTGCTCCTCTTAGCCGTTGAAATCCTTAACTTATTCCTAAGCCGGATTAATCTTCACCATCGATAGATTGAATAAAGACCATACTCATTCGTTTCTTGAATCTAACTCTCCCGATATTAGATAAATAGATAGAATTACGAGATCCTCTCCCAATTCACTCGCAAACAAGAATAAAAACCAAGAATGAGTAAACCTTGAATTGAAAGTGCAAACTCCAATTACCTAAACAAAATCCAATTGTTTCTCACAATCACAAAACACAATAACCCAAGCCAATTCACATCAATTCATAGCCGGGTTTCGAAAGGTATACAAAGAATAATCCCCAAACCATGACTCCAATGGAAGCAAATAAGAAGAAGAAGAAATCGATCAGCCCTCTTTGGAAACTCTCTCAATCGAACTCTCCCTCTCCAAACTTGTTGAAATAGGCGGCTAGGGGTTCTTTATATAGGAGATGGTTAGGTCAAAGTCTTTCTTGAGTTGGAAGTTAAGTTGAAATTAAATACTTTAAAAGAATATAATTCTTTATTATATTTAAATTCCTTCTAGATCTTCTCCTATCTTCTTTGGGATTTAATCTCGCTTTGAATTTCCAATTCTTCTAGGATTTATCTTCTTCCATGTCATATTAGGCTTTATCTAGTCATCAATTTGAGTGCCACATCATCTTATCCCTTATCGACAATTGCCCTAGCAACTAGCTCGGCATCTCCTTCATGCTCTACCCTGGCAACTGGTTCCAGCCTTGCTTTGGCAACTGATTCTGCACACGCAAAAACACACCAAAGCAGTATCTTTTTCCACAAAATTAAGCAAAATATGAAATCAAGCTTGTCCACCAAGGAAACAATGCAAACATGCATGAATGGCTAATAATGCAACTATTATGAGCCTAAGTCTAACAATAATATGAGTAAAAAGGATAATAAAAATAGTACTTTTGAACACTTAACACCCGACTGCCGTGTTAATTTATGGTTCGAATCCCGCATGTCACCTCTATGCATGATGCAATTATTTTAAATATGATGTAATGATTTGGTTAAGTTTTAGTTTTACCTTGAATCGGTAAGGATTAGTTCAAATATTTGGTCAACATTCTTTAAGCTCGGACTGTTACGACACAAATATCAGAATTAATGACTACCTCCCTTTTATGACTGAAATTAATTAACATGTAAATCAAATAGGCCGAATGATGACAAATAAAATGAATGTCAAACAAGGTCTTGAAAATTAAACACACAAAGGCCCACTAAAAGCCCTAACTTAAAACGCATAAATTATGGAAATTTAATTAGTGATCTAGTTGCTAATTAGGTGATTCTAGTATTAACCCTAAAAAACAAGAAAACCCTAACAAATTATGAATTATCTTGGAACCTGATAATTAATTCAATCGATTTTAAACTAGTGTTTCAATAAGCCAATAACATTATTTAAAACAAATTGAGTTAATTAACTATGGTTTAAAATTAAATGTTAATCTAAACTTACAATTGATTTTATCCCAAAAGTGATTAAGAAATGTTCAATTAATTTAATGAATTTGACATTTATCCCAATAAGCCACAGATAAATTTAAATTCACTAAGTTAATTCGAACCTAAATCTAACTAAGGCTCTCAAGAATCTAATCCTAGAATTAACTTAATTAATTTAAGGAGTGTGCCCCTATTAGACGAGCACACGACCTAAATTAATTAAATTAATTCCTAAACTAATCTAAAACTAACTTAACAACCCAAAGCCCAAAAGACTAAGCCTAAGGCCCACTAAACTAAGGCTAACCCTAAGCCCAAGCATATAATTAAACCTACACTTAAAAGCCATACATTCACAAAGAAACAAACTTTACTTACATGTGACATACTACATATACAATATATGACATATATTTAAGAAATATATCATGCACATATATATTAAAAGTATTATACGTTAAAACTATATTATATATTGTAAAAGCTCCATATTGTATATCTATTATGGAAACTATATATTATGTGTATATTTAAAAAACTATATAGTATATATTACAAAAGCTATACCTTATATAAAAAAACATACATTATACATTTAACTATACATTACATTCTATTATAAAAAACTATACTATATGCCATATTATACATATTTTGTAAAAAAGTACTACATGAAAAAACAGACACCATATAACTTACATATTAAACCACATCAAACACATGTATCCATGGGAAAATAAAGGCATTATCACAGAAACAGGACTGAAATGTAAAAGAAACAGATTATATAGCAGAAATTAAAACAAGTATATGAAAAGGGGGCATGGCAAGAATTATAAAAATCCAGGGACCATTTGTGAGAATTTGAAAAGCGGAAGCCCTTCTCGGGCGCGATTAATCAGGGCGGAGGGACCGATCATGAGATTTGCCCATGCGGAAGGACCCGGGCTTTAATAGGTTAGGGTGGAGGGACTTAAAGAGCGATTAAACCAATTTTTAAAATGGGGTGTTATAAAAATTTCTTATTTTGGTAGGATGTCATCTTTTGGCCATTTGAAACCAAGAAACCTCCCCGTTATCTCCCTTATCCTCAGAGCGGGGATGAACACCGTCGTGTGTTCATCCCCAGACCCAAAAACAAATGAACTTGGCCACCGCAAAATTCAGAAATCGGCGAAGCTTCACCGCTCAACCGCCGCTCGCCGACAAACCCAAAATTAAATGAAAACAGCTTCCATTTAAAAAAAAAACAAATCTGTCCTTTTCTTTTTGAAAACAACGACAAAAACCCCACTTTTAAACCGAAAACAAATCTAGAAGCCCTCTTTTTTTTGAAGTCCATAACCGAAAACCCAACCCTCTTCCGGCCTCTCTTTTTGTTCGATTCACCATGCGCAACCACTAGGAAGGCTAGGTGGCTTATTATCGAAGGAGAAAAGACACGGCATGAGGGAGATGAACCAAACAGGTAAGAAAAAAGAAACCCTTAAATTTATGTTAATGTATGCTTTTGATTAAAATAGAGGAAATGGGTATACCTCAAACTGTTCGAGGCCCTTTTTTTTTGCTCTATTTGCTCTATTCCTTTTCCAATTGCCGAATGGTTTACAATAGTTTAGGGCTTTGTGTTATATAGCCTCTAATATTACACTCAATTGAAAAAAGAATGAAATCAGAAAATCCCCTATTAGCTAATACACGACCTTTTTGTCTGGATTCAACTGCTATTTTGAAACTCCTGCAACCCTTTATTTTCATTGCTCCTCTGATTCTCTATTTTTTATGCGTCTCTTTGCATGCGATATGGCTCTCGTACGAGGAGAGGGACCAACCTTGGCTTGGCGGCGAGACGGTGCAGATGTGGCTCTCGGCCCGTGACTCCCCTTGCCAGCGTAGAGGTGCTCGAAAGGTGAAAAGTTACCGACGTGGAACTAGAAAGCCAGCGGTGGATTGTACGTGCGTGTGGAAGCTTTGGAGAGCCGCGTGTGGATTGCACGCACGTGCCCGGCTAGATGAAGGGCCACTTCAGCTTTAATCCGAGCCATCCGATCGTCCTGATCCAAGGGCTGGGAGTCGGTTGCACATAGAACAATGAAGGGGATTAGGGTTCTGATTAGTTTAGGGCCCTAATGGGCTTAATATGCAAATGTGTAAAATAATTGGGCTTATTATAATTGTAAATGGACTGTTGACATATATATATAAGTGGGGCTTTATTTAATTGGGCTCTTATTTAATATTTCCTCTTTAGCTCAATCTAATAACAATAATGACAAAGATGAATATTAGTAATGACCATACTATATAATAACACTAAAGTAGTAATAGAATAAATGTATTACTAATGATATAAAATATTCGTTTCTAACATATAGTAACAAAGTCGAACTTCAAAGTTAATACTTAATTGTAATACTAATAATATTTAGGGGTTTTTTTCAAATGGATAATAGTGTGATAACAAATGACATAACAAATAAAATAGTAATATTTTGGCTTTTGGATTTTAAACAATAATCATATATATACTATAGTAATAACATAGATAAGGTAGATAAATAAAGCCCCTTGTATATATTCTCATAGATAGTAGTACCATATAAGAAAGACCATTATTGTAAAAAACCAAAAAGGTTTACCCCAGACAAAGTTAGTGATTACAGTGGGGACGGGGATGAAGATAAAAATTAGATTCATCGTGGATGGTGGGGAAGGCGTGAATATGTCTTTATACTCGCCTCATCCCCACCCGCCTCGCATCATCCCCACCTGCCCCGCATCGTCACCACCTGCCCCAACAGATGTTATAAAATGTTATTAAAAATACAATACCGGTTAGATCATAGTCAAATTTAAGATAATTTATATTAATTTTTCTTGGGATATTAATGAAAAATTCAATATATATATGTATATAGTTGAGTTTGAAATTGATCATATCAAATTTATAAATATTTTTAATATATCAATTTGAATCATAGTCAAATTTAAAATAATTTACATTAACTTATTTTAAAATATTTATGAAATATATATATATAACATTTATTATGTTTATTGGTTTATTCTTTATTGTTGTATGTCGTTATGCCTTCTTTTTAAGGTTTTTTTCTTCTCTTCAGTCCTCACCATATATATGCTATTCTTCTATTTTTAATTTTATTTTCCTAATATTGTATGTTAGTTAGATTCTATTGGTATTTGTTCTTATTTTTTAAGGTTGTTTTTAATTCTTATATTTTTTAGTTCTTTTTGTAATGTTTATTTGTTAAGCAATTGAAATATTATTTTACATGTTATTTATGCTATTTTCGATCCATTACAATAGACTTTGGTACATTTTTAGTCCAAACTTTTTTGTACAATTTTAATTTCGTATATTATTATTTTTTAAAAAATTGTGACAATTAAAATAATTTCACTATGTGGTGGGAGTCCGAATGACGGGTATTTTATATTTTTTTTCATAACAAATTTGATTTATATTTTTAACTAATACTTATAAAAATATTATATAAAAGGGTTACGGGGCGGGTAAAGAAGGGATTAGGTGGGTCTCAGGACCCACGTGAGTAATGGGGCGGGGATGGTTTTAGTCTTGCGAGTTGTGGGGCAGAGATAATTTTAGATTTTGTATTCGCAACGGGTCGTGGGGCAGGGATATAGATAAAAACTCTTGACAGGGATGGATGTGGGAAGAGTATCATTCGCACTCTCCCCGCCCAATTGACATCTCTAGTTTCCTCTTAAAATTCATTTTTTTCGATACTTATTACTAGTGCCTCATTTTTTCAATAGTTGTTATTAAAGGTCTACTCTTAAAATTATATTTTTTTAATATGTACTATTAGGAGTCTAATTTTTTCTCAAAACTTGTTATTAGGAGCCTATTTTTTCCAATATTTATAATTAGATACGTACTCTCTTTTTTTTTCAAAACTTATTATTAGATGTCTGTTTTTTTCTGATACATATTATTTGAGCCAACTCTTAAAATTAATTTTTTCAATAAGCTCACCCATTGATTGAACCCTATTTACTAGTTCATTCAGCATCAAACTCTGCTCTGCAAAGCTTTTAGATCTCAAAGCATCGTTGGGAGCACCAGCCTTGAGAAAGAATGATTATAATTATTATCATTATATTGGTTCTCAAATCATAAGCTTCGAATCAATATTTTTCTCCATCGCGTTATTTCAATCTCTAAATTCGTTAGTTTAGACTAAAGGACAAGAAGTATGGTAGATTTACTTGTTCGTTCTACATTTCGTTCCCCCCTTCATTTTGTAATATAATTTGATTTTTTTAAAAACAATTAAATTATTATTTATTGTTGTCACTTATTTTATTCGGCCCCTTTATTCGTTTTTTTTTGTATATATGTATTATTATTATTAAACCTAATCAGCAAAAAATATATAAAAAGTGTTCATTAAAAATTAAAAAAAGTTCATGTGCATGAATAAAGGCCCAATTTGCCCATTTTTATCTCATTTATATTACTTTTATTAATTTATTTTAGTTTTTCTTGCAAACCACACAAGATCCTAATCACATCAGATATGAGAAGATTACAAGAGATCATGTCCAACAAGTATAGAAAGTCAAGTGATGCGCAAGGAATTCTCACTGTGGACTCACGGCAAATTTTCGATATGATCCACGCTTTTGGGTCAGGGTGTCTTCTTGCATATTGACCGTCTTTCCGTTACCTTTCCAACGCATATTGAAACGCCTCAATCAGACATTGGAAGCTCAAGATATGCTCATTTTACTGAAGACAACACATGCAGAAAATTGGATACAAGTTCAATACGAGAATTTGATTTTATTACGAATTTTCAATTATTTTATTGAATATTTGTAATTAAATTCAAGCTTAGACATTTTTCCATTTGTTTTAATTCATTTATGATCAATTTGAATGTAAGGAAAGAGTTTGATGCCCAAGTAATAGCATTATTCCTTTCCAAGAATGTGAGCATAAGAAGGGAATATGCTTTTAGGGTTTTGGAATTTTTAAGTTTTTAGGGTTTCTTGAAGCCTATAAATAGGCTTCATTAGACACATTCACACAACACATGGAGAAATACAAAAGCAATTGTAATACAGAAATTGAAGAGCAATACAAGTAATTTATTTAAGCAATTTTACCCAAATATTGTCTCCATATATTTTTATTCTCTTTGTTTTCTTGGGCATTTGGTCTCGAATAAGGTGGTAGCAGCAGCAGAGACGTCGTTCAGCTTGTATCCCTCGTCGATGAGTTCACGTTTCGATCCACTGTTTACAATTTTTTTTCTCTCTATGCTTTTAATTCAGTTCTTTTATTTTTGATGCACTTTTATTCATTATTTGATTCATTTATATTTTTCATGTTCTTTAATTCATCTTCATGCTTTTTAACTAGGTAAAAGATTAGAATAAATAAATCATTTAATAATTAATTCCTTTAAAAGAAAAAACTATCAAATAATTGGTATATACTCTATAGGTTAATTTCCTTAATTAATAGTTTAGATCTTTTCTCTTGCAAGATTTAATTATCAATAATAAGGTTTAATTAAATATCTAGATTTAGATTCCTAAAATAATGTACCTCTTAATAATAGATATCTTAAATATTTTCCACCTCACCTTAATTGTAGATAATTAAATAAAACCCTTAAGTTAATTTTTCTTAAAAAGGTAAATAATCTATTAATTATAAATAATGATAAATAAAAAACTAACTTGGTAATTTTCTAAAAAAGGGTAAATAATTCATTAATTTTAAATATTGATATATATAAATTAACTTGATAATTCTTTTAATAAAAAGGGTAAATAATTTCATATCTTTAATTGTAAATAGAACTCTTTAGGTAATTCTTAGAAAAGTAAATAAAGTCTTTAGGATTAGTTTCTTTAAACACATGCTTCTAATAATAATAATTAACTTTGAAAATTAAACCACCCATAAAAAGAGCATAAAACATCATTTAAAAAGAGATTTTCTTGCATCATGAAAAGCGAGATATTTTCTCAATTAGGGTTAATTCGGTCTTCCCCTAGCAGTTGTGGGAACGGTCGAAACTCCTATGCGAGATGGTATTCTCGGATTTTAAAGATTAATGACTTAATCCTCTTGCATCTAATTTTATTCGAGTTTTCTCAGCCGTGAGCTAATTCTGGCCAATTTTAGAACTTCGTGGATTTTTTCATTAATCTTTGCATGCACGCATCCAGATTATAAGGAAAATATTAGTGATCAAGTAAGCACCGGTCTCCAGGCGTGATGGGCGTGTTAATCCTTCCCCACGTAATCGTGCCCCCAAACCCTCGATCTAGTTGGTTTTTAGGTTTCCGGGTCGCCTAATATAATAAAAAGGACCGGTGGCGACTCCATTGCTACAGCTTGGTGACTCCACTGGGGACTGTTTAAGAGGGCACAACTTTTACTTGATCACGAATTATTTTCTTTACTAATCCGTTGCACTTTTGTGTGTGCATTTTCTTGATGCTATAAACTGTTTGCATCATAACATAAGCCTTCTACCCGGGCTTTATCAAGCTTAAGTGGAAGAAAATAGCTACACCTTCGTGAGTAACCCTCCGTATGGGCTAGTGAAAGTCTTTCGAGGTCTAGAGTACTTATGCTTTCGTGAGTAACCCTCAGCACGGGCATAACAGAAATACATCCCCTCGAGTCGTGTTCGATTCGCAAGCCTGTGATGGGCCAAAATCAAACATCTTATCCACCTTGGAGTAGGGGATAGGGACGGTTCGAGAACCTTTTCTAGATCCAAACCCGCATGAATGTATGTTTTAGAAAGCCCACCCCATTAGAGCCATGTGAAGCCATAGGTTTTATTTTATGTTATTTATTGTTTTACTTTTTGTATCTTACCCTTGTGTTTTATTTCATTATTTATATACACTAACATTTTTTTGAATTCTTAGAGCATACATCGCATTGCATCCAGTTGGTATTCCGAAACACTAGTCAGTCAAAGATCATGTGTATTCAGGTCACATTATCTAGCTCCGGAGTCCTTCGCCTGAATACCGATGTCTAAAGTGAGTCCATAGAGTTTCAGCGCCGATACAAAGATAGCATGTAGAAAGAGACCATTGTAGATCTGCCAAAACAAGTACACATGGGATTGCCTCATAATCATTTTCGGGATTGATCAATGTTTGATAAAGCCTAAAAGTCCAAGATCGGGCTACACTTACCAAGAAGTACAAAGATATAGCCTTGTTGCTCAGAGTTGAGATTGATGAGCCCATAATTCTAGCCGTTGTTGAATTTTGGGATCCAACCTATCATTGCTTCGTCTTCAACCAGAAAGACATGACTCCCACCATAGAAGAGTACATGGTCATGCTGCGCCTGGAATTAAAAAAGACCCGACAAAATATATTAGAAAGAGAAAAACTCCAGCTATCGAGGGAAATTTGCCAAGCTTGCCGGTCTAGATGTGGAAGAGGTGGATGCCCATCTTGTCATAAAGAACAAAAGCCCTTGTTTCATGTGGGAGTTCATTTATGCCCAGATCATGAAGGATGTAAAGCATGTAAGGGTCTTTGATTTGCTCGCCTTGGCCATCTACGGGTTGGTGATTTTTTCCAAAGTCCTGGGGCACGTTGAGATAACCCTAGTTGATTTGATGGCCCAGAAGAATATGAATGTGGTTCTAGCAATTCTTATAGAGACTATTTGATCCTTGAACTTTTGTCAAACTCGAAGAAGAGGTCACTTCACTGGGTGCTCTAAGCTCCTTTACTTGTGGTTGCGGAGCCATTTCTGGGTCATGAGAAGATAAGCAAGCATTTGGCATCTAGCGATTTGGTCCTAATCAAAAAAGTTACCAGAAAATAGAGGCCAAAACAGGAAGCAAGAATAGTAGATGACCTTTTTTTGAAACCTTTCCGACAATGACGTCACCTGAAGAGCCCCCTTAACGTACAAGTGCTGATTCTATACAAGTACAAAAAGATGGAATGGGTTCCTCTCATAGGCCTATGGGGAGCTACAAGTTATGCCCATTTCCTCGTACAACGCCGGTATGGGTCTCGACGGTTCATTCCTGTTACTCAAGGGCTAGGAGAAGAGGAGTTCTCCCACACGGAAGACAATTCTACAAAGCGAGCCATGGAGTTGGATACTGAGTGGAAACGAACATACCGAATGAAAGTGGCCCTATTTGATGGTGTTGTGCTCAAGTATACTAGTTGGAGGAGGCAAAGAGTCGAAAACATAGACATCTCAGCCATGGTAAGCCTAGTATCCTTTGGACCAAGCTTGAAATTTACAAACAAGACTTTGAGAGGGAAAACTTGAGGGGCAAAGTCACTGAACTTGAAGGCAAGCTCATTGCAAAATAATACCAAAGAGAAGGCTGCCAGAAAAAGGTAAAAACTCTGCTAACAAAGCAAGAGCTCCACTTGGAAGATATGCAAGAACTTGCCCATGAAAATAATTGCTTGAAAACTCGAGAGGCACGTGCTAGTAGCTCCAAGGCCTCGATAGAAGGAAAGGTACAGCTCGAGGAAATGATGAAAAAACTGAAAGTTTAGAAACGTGAGGCCCGAAAGCAAAAAGAGAATGCATATCAACTTGCTGGAGAAAAGCAGCGTTTAGAAGGGAAATATTCAGAGTTACGTTATAGCCTCAGAAAATACCGTGATCAGAACTAGGAACTTCAAGAGAAACTAAAAGAAAATAAGACAAAAGGGGTCCAAGGACGAACTGCTATGTTATGGTGTAGAACCCTTATAGATGATTGGGACTATGAGAAGATCTAGTGGGCCAACACCAAGCGAGCTATAAATGTCGCATGCTTTGGTAGACAACTCTTTATTAATCATTTAAGGCGTCAAATTTAGAAAGTAGTTTTTAAGGCTCGTGAGATGAAGAATCAAGCTAGATAGGACGAACAACAACTATTAGATTTCCTAGGTGAGGCAGTTGACCAGTACTAGCAGGATAGTTCTTCGGTCGTGTTCAGAGAAATGTTGCGCCAGTTAGAGAGCTTGAGCAGTTGGTACTAAAGCGCATCAAGAGAAGCGAGCAGAATGACGTCTTTGTTATGTATACACAAAACTTCATGATCAATGAAACATGGTTTTGGTTTCAAAATATCAACAATCTTGCATCAACACCTTATGCACATCATCATCTCCATTTGCATCGCATCCGGAGTAATTATGGAAAGATTCATGGACTAAGCTCAAGTGGAAAAAATATGGTACTCGCGCACGAACCAGAATCATGGCATTGAAGATTTGAGAGATGAAAATGCACAAGCTTAGTAAGACACTATGCCCATATAGTAGATATGGCAATTAAAGTCGTTGACACCAAACTCAGAGTAGCTTATCAAAGGGGATATTTAAATTCATATTCTGGTGGAGTCCGGAATTTGAAGTTTCCAATCCAGACGAATGGTCTGAGCCTAGCACCTGGCCCAGTAATTCATCCAAAACTCAAGGCCCTAAAACTCGAGAAGTACGACAAGAATAATCAATGGCGGTGCAAGCCCTAATGACGGTGGGCGCCCAAATGAATATGAAAAGAAGAAATTGAAACGTTGATATCATTTGAAGATGTTCAACATAGAGATGAGCCTTGCTACAAAGATCCCCATGCAAACAATTTAAAATGCTCTACAAATAGGAATTTGAGAATTCACGCTGAAGGTAATTAAGGCGTCATGCAACTAGACATGAGTGTCTACTTGTTTGCCAATCTTTCTTCCATGAAAATCAGAACAATTGGAAGAGGTGTCACGAGATGTAGGTTTTTTCATTCGAGCCATTCAAGGAGGCCTTTCACTTTAACGAGGCTATCGATAAGGCTAAAGAGAAGATAGGAAGATAATTGAGAATGTGGAATTGATAAGACCATCTGCCCCTTAGCAAACTTTATCATGTGTTACCAAAGATGAGAAGTTGCTCATCTACTGTTTGTTGGATTTTATGACTCGATGACACACTTAACCGAGTCAATCTAAGGACATATGAGGATTCGTCAAGGGCTTCTTCTGAACAAGTTAAGAAGATGACCAACATGGTCCCAAATCAGATTGAGGTGCAAGGCATGGACTTCCGCCAGTATACAATGGCAATACAAGACAGTTCTAGTATAGCCATCCTTTGTCAGATTTCTCCGATGACTTTGAGGGAGCCCTACAGACATGGTTACGAATACCGACAGCCATCAAGAGTTGAAGACTTAATTGGCAAACCCAACACGTCAATAATGGGACCTTGGTGAGAGAACTAGCCCCTCAGTGGAATTCAAAAGAAAATAGAGGAATTAGAGGAGTTTCCTGCTGTTTCTAAGATAATTGCGAAGTCATACTCGGAACCAATCCTTTTGCTTTTACCCACGAGCATTAGGGATCTTTTGCAAGGACGGCTATGTTATTTTACTTGTTTAAAAGATGCATTTTTTTCTCAAGTGGCAAACTTTTTTTTCTTTCTTCTTTTTATTTATAAGTTATTCATTATATCTATATTCTACATTTTTTTGCAGGGCCCCTATTATTGATTGCATGAATGATTATTGAATCTAATCCCGCGATAGAGGGGAAGCAAAAATGTGCTCAAGATTAATGGGAAAGATCCCAAATACAAAATTTTGAGAGAATTTTCCTCTCAAACATTGTTGTTTAAGGTCTCTGGATTAAGTGATAACTCTAAAACATCTACCAACTGAGGATAATTTTTCTTCAATAATATCCATGTACGAAAGGAGATTTGGCATTCCTTTATTTTCCTTCGAAAAAAAGTATCCTTTGTTGCCCATTTTGAGCTTGATATTTTTTTTCTTTTGATTGAACCCTAACCAAGGATCACTCCCTACACTGAGGGGCAAAAGCGATGAAATGTGACTGGTTCTAACCATTCTATGAAGATAACAAGAATGAGTGCAAGAAACAACATGAGAAAAACAACGTGCACACCAGGATTGGTATAAAAAAAGAAGAAAAAGAAAAAATGTGTGAAAGAAAAACATTGAAATATACCCATTGGAGGAAGCACCAAGTTGAAAAGTACAAGTTTTTGAGAAAGCATTGTATGAACCATGTGTCAATTTAAGATTCACGAAGCAAAAAAGGATATGAACTCTAAGGTGAAAACCCAAAAATGGTCAGTCTAGAGAAATCTTGAAAGCAAAAGAAAAGAGGAAGTTAATGAAGCAATACAAAGCATGGACTTCATTAAGAAGAATTAATCTTTGGTTTAATTACCCTCAAACACTTATTTGGGCCTATACATCCTTTCTTTTGTAACCACGAACCTTAGCCACATTACAAGCCTTGAAAGACCATTTTGATCATATAAGGACATCTGAGAAGAGGAGTTCGTTTTCAGAACACATTCCGCTTAATTGAGTTCACCTTTTTCCAAAGACTTCAAAACTTCTAATTTTTGTTTGAGATTAGAAAAGAGGGGAATTGAATTTGGGGGAGTGGAGAGTCAAAAAGAGCCACCTAAATGGGTAGAAATTAAGAGCGTTATCCAGTCAATGGGCTCATGAATCATTCATGCTATGAATTCAGGGGCATCTGACTTTTTTCTCTTGATTTTACCTTTTCCATGTTTGCAATGACTTTTTAAATTTCCTTTAAGTTCTCATGAATTTTCATTTCAAGCTTTTATCTTGTTTATTCACAAGCATCTTACAAGTAGATTAACATGGATTCATGAAAAAATAAAAGATTTCTTGGTATAACTTCTAATTGTAGGGATCCAAAACTAAATGTTCACACTCGATGGCATTAAAGATAGTTGAGCCCAAGGTCGAATGGGGCATTACCTCACATAAGGGGGACTAGTGTTAGAAGAAAAGCTCATACTTGAAAGATCTCAGAAATGCAAGAGCGGGGCAGTGATTATCTCCACGAGCAAGCCATGATAAGATGCCTAAGTCCAGCCAGATTGAAGAGGTCGGAAGGAGTTCCTCCCAGAGCCTTTAGTAGTGGGGAATCATTACCCATAGAACGACAAGATGAGTTCACATGCGAGCAGAAAATATGTGAAGTAGAAAACAACTTGAGCAATGAAGAGCTCGGAAGGTTCAAAGTTCTAGGGCAATAGCTTGTTGGGACATGAAGATTGAGTTGACTCCTCAGAAGGCATAACTCAAGTAGAATGGCCTAAACAAGATTTAAGAAACGGATCCTAAAAGGGAATTACATGCATTCATAAGAAGCATGCAAAATCGTTGCAATCATAGCATTTGTTGAGTTTTGACAGGAATACATGGACCATTTTATAGAAGAAGCCATTTTTCAGGGGCAAGGCACCCCGCGCTATTTTTTAGAAGAGGCCATAGGCGCAAGACACTCTATGTGACTTCAGGGAGAAGACACCCATATCACATAGAAGGAGCAAACCATATTTTCACCATCCTTAGAAGGAGTATATTATTTTTTGATTCGACACCTATCCATTCAGGCTCAAGAAGGATGGAACTTTGTTTTGAAATTCAACAAATTCGTTCAGGCTTAGGGAGAATGGAACCCTATTTTTAGCAACTTCTTATCCGTTCAGACACTCAGAGAATGGAACCTTTTAAAAGAAGAAAAATAGCCTATATGTTTAGGCTCAAAGAGAATGGGAGCCTTTATCTTTCAGTATACGACCTATCCGTTCAGGCCCAAGGAGAATAAAACCTTTATTTTAGCATAATGGCCTATCCATTCAGGCCCAAGGAGAATGGAACATTCATTTGAAGAATTGTTATCTGGCTTGTCCACCGCCACTTTGGAAGGACATGGCAATTTTATTTGATTTGTTTCTGCCGCTCTAGAGAAACATGTTTTTTTACCAATTGAAGTCATTTGGTTTGTTCACTACCACTTTATAGGAATAGGTCATTTGAAGAATTGTTATCCAGTTTGTGCACTAGCGCTCCAGAGGGACATGCCAATTTTATCCCATTTATTTCTACTGCTTTGGAGAAACATGTCTTTTTACTGATTGAAGTCATTTGACTTCTTCACTGCCGCTTCGGAGGAATAGGTCATTTGAAGAATTGCTATCTAGTTTGTCCATTACCCCTCTAGAGGGACATGCCAATTTTATCAGATTTGTTTCTGTCGCTCCGGAGAAACAAGTCTTTTTATCAATTGAATTCATTTGATTTGTTCGTTGCTGCTTTGGAGGAATTGGTCATTTGAAGAATTGCTATTTGATCTGTCCACTGCCGCTCCGGAGGGACATATCAGTTTCATCCGATTTGTTTCTACCGCTCTAGAAGAACAAGTTATATCACCATTAGAAGAAATGTCATTTGGTTCGTTCGATGCCGCTTCAGAGGAACGAGTCTTTTGAAGAAATGTTATTTAATTTTTTCATTGCTGCTTTGGAGGAATAAATCATTTGAAGAATTATTTGGTCCGTCCACTGCAACTCCGGAGGGATATGCAGTGTTACCCAGTTTCCTTTCGTTTTCCAGGAAAACAAGTTATGCTGTTATTAGAAGAAATGTCATCTAACCCGTTTGATGCCGCTTCATAAGAATGGTCCATTTGAAGAGACGTTATTTGGTTTGTTAGCTGCCGCTTCAGATGAGCAAATCGTCCAATCAATTCAGCCGGATAAAATTAGTACCTTTTGTTCTTTGCCCTATTCCTGTTTCACCAGAATGAGCAAAGAGGGCCAGTTGTAGTCACCTATTTTATCCGGCCCCTTTATTCATTTTTTTGTATATATGTATTATTATTATTAAACCCAATAAGAAAAAAATAAAAAATGTTCATTAAAAAATAAAAAAGACTCCATGTGCATGAATAAAGGCTCAATTTGCCCATTTTATCTCATTTATATTACTTTTATTAATGTATTTTAGTTTTTCTTGTAGACCACACAAGATCCTAGTCACATCAGATATGGGAAGATTACAAGAGATCATGTCCAACAAGTATGGAAAGTCAAGTGATGCGCAAGGAATTCTCACTGTGGATTCACGGCAAATTTCTGATATGATCCAAGCGTTTTTGAGTTAGGATGTCTTCTTACATATTGACCGTCTTTCAATTAACTTTCCAACGCATCTTGAAACTCCTCAATCGGACATCGGGAGCTCAAGATATGCTCATTTTACTGAAGACAGCGCATGCAGAAAATTGGATACGGGTTCAATACGGGAATTTGATTTTATTACAAATTTTCAATTATTTTATTAAATATTTGTAATTAAATTTTAGACATTTTTCTATTTGTTTTAATTCCTTTAGGATCAATTTGAATGTAAGGAAAGATATTGATGCCCAAGTAATGACATTATTCCCTTTCCAAGAATGTTGAGCATAAGAAGGGAATATGCTTTTAGGGTTTTGGGATTTTTAAGTTTTTAGGGTTTCTTGCCTATAAATAGGCTTCATTAGACACATTCACATTCACACAACACATGGAGAAATACAAAAGTAATTGTAATACAGAAATTGAAAAGCAACACAAGTAATTTCTTTGAGGAATTTTACCCAAATATTGTTTCCATATATTTTTATTCTCTTTGTTTTCTTGGGCATTTGGTCTCGAATAAGGAATAAAAGAGGTACAAATCCTCACTTATCAGAGCTTGTGGAGAATTCCGCATCACTAAAAAGAATAGCCGGTACCGGAGGAAAGGCAGCCGCCGGCCAGCAATGATCGGCAACCAGCGGCGGCAGCAACTGATGGCCGACGGTAGCAGCAGTAGAGACGCCGTTCAGCCTGTACCCCTCGCCGATGAGTTCACGATTCGATCCACTGTTTGCAATTTCTTTTCCCTATATGCTTTTAATTGAGTTCTTTTATTTTTGATGCACTTTTATTCATTATTTGATTCATTTATATTTATCATGTTCTTTAATTCATCTTCATGCATTTTAACTCGGTAAAATATTAGGGTAAATAAATCATTTAATAATTAATTCCTTTAAAAGAAAAAACTATCAAATAATTTGTATATACTCTATAGGTTAGTTTCCTTAGTTAATAGTTTAGATCTTTTCTCTTGCAAGATTTAATTATCAATAATAAGGTTTTATTAAATGTCTAGATTTAGACTTCTAAAATAATGTACCTCTTAATAATAGATATCTTAAATATTTTCCACCTCACCTTAATTGTAGATAATTAAATAAAACCCTTAAGTTAATTTTTTTTAAAAAGGTAAATAATCTATTAATTGTAAATAATGATAAATAAAAAACTAACTTGGTAATTTTCTAAAAAAGGTAAATAATTCATTAATTGTAAATATTGATATATATAAATTAACTTGGTAATTCTTTTAATAAAAAAGGGTAAATAATTTCATATCTTTAATTGTAAATAGAACTCTTTAGGTAATTCTTAGAAAAGTAAATAAATTAGTTTCTTTAAACACATGCTTCTAATAATAATAATTAACTTTGAAAATTAAACTACCCATAAAAAAACATAAAACATCATTTAAAGAAAGAGATTTTTTGCATCATGAAAAGCGAGATATTTTCTCAATTAGGGTTAATTCGGTATTCCCCTAACAGTTGTGGGAACGGTCGAAACTCCTATGCGAGATGGTATTCTCGGATTTTAGGGATTAATGCCTTAGTCCTCTTGCGTCTAAATTGATTCGGATTTTCTCAGCCGTGTTCTAAAATTCGGGCCAATTTTAGAACTTCATGGATTTTTACATTAATCCTTGCATGCACGCATCCGAATTATAAGGAAAATATTAGTGATCAAGTAAGCGTCGGTCTCCGGGCGTGATGAGAGTGTTAATCCTTCCCCACACGTAATCATGCCCCCGAACCCTCAATCTAGTTGGTTTTTAAGTTTTCGGTTCGCCTAATATAATAAAAGAGACCGGTGACAACCCCGTTGCTACATTTATTTTCAAGATTAAAGTCTAAATTGTTAAAAAAAACAATGGCTTTAAAGAATTGGATATTTTAGTGGGGCAACGGGATGTGGACCAGTTAAGCAGACCTTTTGCTTGACTCTTAGAATGAGAAGAATCGTGTGGCTCCAAGCCACGCATAAGGTGGATTAAGGAAGGTGATTCAAATGCAGTATTTTCCTATTAGTATGTGAAGGACGGAGGTATTAAGGGGGGTGGGGCTCGCCCCTCTATTCCAAATATTTTTTTTATTTAACATTTATTATAAAATAGTTTATTTATAAATTTGTCTCCTCCACTTTTAAATATTTATAGTTTGTCCCTTTCAACTTCAAATCTTTGTTTCGTCCCTGAGTATGTGGAGAAATTGTGTACCAATATTGCAGGGGAGATTTCCCCTATAAATATGATATCTTTGTTTTTATTTTTAAATTATTGCATTTGCTATAGTAAAAGTAAAGTGAGTGAAAATACAATTCGACTTCACTGTGCATTTTTTTAAAAATTAAAATATGTTAAAGACGGTATGCCTACAATTCGACTTCAGTGTAAATACTGTTTAGAGACGGTATGTTCTCTCCGACTTTACTTTTATCATAAAAAGTGTTGTATTTCTAAAAATAAAAAAACAAAAACCACATTTGTGGAAAAAAAAACTAAATACAATATTTGTGTAAAGTTTCCGGGAAGATTCGTTCAAAGAAAGAATTGTCTCTATGGCCTCTAAAATGGATCCTATTGGTCCCAAGATCCATGATGCTTAACAAGATGTTCGATCATTTTAATAAACGTAAAATACATCGCATATGTTATTTAATTATAAATTTGGTAATAAATATATATATATATATTTCTAAAAATAATAATTTAATTACTTAATTAAAATTTTATGATAAATATATTACTCTGCCGTTAATATTAAAACGAACAACTTGTATAATAATAATTTTAGTCTCAAAATTTATGTATTTTTAATTTTTTTCAATTCGAAATAATTTAATAAATTTAATTTTTATTTTAAAATTTTTATTAGTGAAGTGATTGTGTTTATTAGCATACGACGTTAAGGTCATAATGAGTCTTTTATATTAGTCTGTCAGTTGTCCAATAGTGAGGTGACTGTGTCTATCGAGCTATCACATTTGTCGATTATCGAACTGAGTGACAGTAACATTAAGTGTGACAAGTGATCGGATGGTCATTTAAAAAGGTACGGTATTGAAATGTTTAAATAAAAAGAGTTAAATTTATTAAATTATTTTTAAATTAAAACTAAATTTATATAATGTTTAAATTTTGAGAACTAAAAATATTATTATATCAAGTTATATTTTAATTTTAGCGATGAAGTGGCCTATTTATAAAGCCAAAAAATGGATAACGGGAATTAACTTGATTTTTTTTTATAAAAAAAAATCTCTAAAGCAGAGGCAGCAAAGATTGAAGAACCTTTCGGTGTGTATTAAAAGTAATAGGACTTAAGTCCTAGAAATCGTGAAGGAGATTAGCTGATGAAGCTTCTCTCCCAAATCTGGCTCCACAAGCATCATATGAATATTTCCCAAAAATACCTCATTAGGTGGTTCGAACAACAGCTTCAAAAACTAGTCAGGTTCAACGATTGTTTTGCCCATCTTGTCTACAACTTCAATCCTTTCCTGGAAGACGAGAGATGCGAATATTTTAAAGGCATAATATCAAAAAATATTTTTAATGTTTGATTATATAGTGATTTTAAGCATAACTTATAACGTTTTATTTTAAGGTAAAATAGTTCATTCGTAAATAATAACTTGAAATGATGTGACAAACCTACATGCATAACAGTGCCCGCTGATATAGTTGTGCCATATGGACAATTTGTTGACTTAAAAGAATGACACATCAGTCTAAAAATAATTTTATAGTATAAAATATATAATTAATTTTTTAGATGTGTCGTTTCGTCAAGCCTTTTCAAACTATTTATTGTTAGTTGATTAATAATTTTTATTCACAAAAAAGTCATTTGACTCAAAATAAAATATTGAGAATTAGAGTACTTCAAAAGAAAGAAATAAAGACTCTAATCAAACATTAGAGATATTTTTTTTGATATCATGTCGGTTTTAAAACTGAGTGCAAAGGTCATGGATTAATCTAACAAAGCTCAACTGATCACTTGTCTTCATGTCTAACATGTCCATAATAACAGCGTAGTCGTTTTCCAGCTAGACTTGATCCAAACAAGCCCACAACTTCTGCGTGCATGCTTGTGCACGAACCAGAGAACCGGTTGAAACCCAAAGCCATTCGCCTTCATTGTTCTGTAGGGTCTCTATGCCGAAGCATGCCCATTTCAAGACACGATCAACGTTTGACTTCACCCAACCTTGAGGTCAGAGGCGGACTGTTGTTATAGCCAGTGAGGGGCCTTGGCCTCCTAAAATCTGGCAAATTAGTTGTTAGCCCTTAAACAAATTTAAAAATTTTAATTTGACCCCTTCAAAAGATTTAAAAATTGTTATTATATTTCAATTTTTTTGAATATTTTAACTAAATCACCACCTAAATTTTTTAAAATTTATCATCAATGCTAAAAAAATTTGAAAATTTTAATTAACCCTGAATTTTAAAGGAAATTTTAAATTAAAATTTTCAAAAAGTTTAAAATTTTAATTTAAAAATCTAAAATTTTTAGGCCTCTCAACTTGTGTTACCAAAATCCGCCATATGCTATTGTCACGCCCGTAGAACCTCGTAATCTCGAACGTGCGGCCTTAGACGCTCTCAAACGTTGCAACGCCTAAGTTAGCCTGACGATCAAAGCTTAACAAGCTAAGATCCTTGCGGAAAACAAAGAACAACTGAAAGGAAATGGCTAAGAAAAGCTAGGCAAGGAGAATTGAGTGAATGCTCTGTGTATTCCTCAAAACTGAAGTGTGTCAAATGAGGTGGGGGTAAGCCTCTATTTATACTTGAAGCCCCCTACATCCAACGGTTAAGATAAGAGTACATCAATGGTCCATATTAAAGCAGCACAATCATATCCCTTGATCCTAGCTAATTGGGTAAAACTTGCCTAAGATAAAGGGCTACAACATATATGGTAAGTTTAGAAGGATAAAGCTTGTTGACTTGATAAACTTGCCATATCTGATGGCTCTTCAACCCTAAGTGATAGGTCATCTCGGTTTGGTGCTGGCAAGCCCAAAATAGTGCGCAGGGCCTCCTCTGCACCTTGGTGTACGTTGGGCTCGAACCCTAGGGTCTCGGCCATGACATTCTCCCCCACTGGTTCTGGCGACGCCCTCGTCGCTCGGCTGAGATGGTACCGACTCACTAGATCCTTGAACTGCCATAGGGCCTCGGCTGGTTCCCAACTCCATTCACTGTCAGGAAGTCCCTTCCATTGAACAAAATACTCGTGCCTTGGCCGATGACCTGGTTGTCGAATGACCCTCTCCGTTTGGATGTCTTGAACTTTATTCTCATAGGAGACCTTTATCCTGATTGGTGCTCGGTGTGACTTGCCTCGATCTGGATCCAACTCATCTTGATGGTATGGCTTGAGTAGACTGACATGGAACACTGGATGAGCTTGGATGTTCGATGGCAACTCCAATTGATAGGCCATGGTGCCTATCCGCTTCACAACTTTGAACAGTCCCTTGTATCTTCGCAGAAGCCCTTTGTGAACGGTTGGGTTGCGCAAGATCTCGGTGAGCTTTGCAAGAACTAAGTCATCAACTTGGAAATTCATGATGTTCTTGCCATTCCTTGGCAAACTTGTGTACTGCTGGATTAGGCCCCTTATACTTGGTAGCAACTGCGTTAGGAGTGAGCGGTTGTTGCCCGGTCACGATCTCGAGTGGACTCTTGTTGGTTGCCTTGCTCCGTTGTAGGAAAATTGGGCCACATCTAACAACTTTGGCCAATCGAGCTGTGTGACACTCACATAGTGTCTCAAATAGATCTCCAATAATGCATTCACTCGTTCGGTTTGCCCGTCCGTCTGTGGATGAACACTTGTAGAGAAGTTCAGGCTTGATCCCATAAGCTTGAACAACTCAATCCAGAATCTGCCCGTGAACCGCGTGTCTCGGTCACTAATGATCGTCTTTGGCACTCCTCAATACTTGACCACGTGTTTGAGGAAAAGACGAGCCGCTTCCTCGGCTGGGCACACCTTCGATGCTGGAATAAACGTCCCACATTTGGAAAACCTGTCAACCACAACCATTATACTAGATAGGTCGTCAGTGTTGGGCAAACCGACAATAAAATCCATGGAAACACTTTCCCATGGTCGCTCGAGAATGGGCAATTGCTGCAACAGTCCCGCGGGTCTTTTCATCTCGATCTTATCCTGTTGGCACACAAGACAAGTCCTCACATAGGCTTCAACATCTTCGCCCACGAGTAGCCAATAGTAGTGCTCTGCAATGAGTGCTAAGGTCTGCTTATGCCCGGATGTCCCGCCCACTTGGAATCATGACATTCCTTCATAACTTCCTTGCACAACTCCCCGAACTGAGGCACATAGAGGCGATGTCCTCGAGCATAGAGCAAGTCCCCCTCGATCCAGAATCTTCTAGTTGTCCCTTCCTTGGCATAATCAATCAACATTATGGCCGTTGGGTCATGTGACAGTCCCTCTTTGATGTGCTCTAACAAATGTCCCTTTGGCAAGCTCACAACCTCGATGTTGTACCTCCGGCTTAAGGCATCAGCAACAGAATTAACCTTCCCCGGCTTGTACTCCATGGCAAAATCAAATTCTGTAAGAAACTCCTGCCAACGAGCCTACTTGGGAGACAACTTTTTCTGGGTTAGAAAATAACTATTGGCAACATTATCAGTATATACCACAAACCTCGACCCAAGTATGTGGTGTCGCCAAGTGCGCAAACAGTGCACCACTGCGGTCATCTCCTTTTCATGGACCGTGTACCTCCTTTCGGTCTCATTGAGCTTCTGACTTTCATAAGCAACCGGATGTCCCTCTTGCATAAGGACCCCACCAATAGCAACGTCAGATGCATAGGTGTAAACTTCAAAAGGCTTGGTATGATTCGGCAACACCAACACTGGCTCACTCGCCATGGCTTGCTTCAAGTCCTCAAAAGCTTTCTAACAGTCGGCACTCCAATCCTACGCCTTGTCCTTCTTCAGCAACCCAGTCAAAGGTGTGGCGATTTTAGAGTAGCTTTTGACGAACCTCCGATAGTAATTGGCTAGCCTCAGGAAGGATCTCAACCCTGTCACCTTCGTTGGCAGCTCCTAATCAACAATGGCTTGAATCTTGGCCCCGTTCATCCGGATCTTGCCACCACCAACAATGTGGCCTAGGAATGAGACCTCATCTTGATCAAATGAGCACTTCTCCTCTTTGACGTAGAGCTTATTCTGCCGCAGAACCTCAAACACCTTCCTCAAGTGTTCAACATGCTCCCCAAGTGTCTTGCTATAGACCACAATATCGTCAAGGTAAACAACAACGAACTGATCAAGAAAGGGTTGTAGTACCTTGTTCATGAGAGTGCAGAAGGTAGCGGGAGTATTCGTGAGGCCAAAAGGCATCACCAGGAATTCATACGAACTGTAGCGAGTCACGCATGCTGTCTTCGGTTCATCACCTTTTGTGATTCTAACTTGCCAATATCCGGACCGCAAATCCAACTTGGTGAACCACCTTGCACTACCAAGTTGATCGAACAATTCTGCTATCAGTGAGATCGGGTACTTGTTCTTCACTGAGAGCTTATTCAAAGCCCGATAGTCGATGCACATTCGAAGCGTTCCATCATGCTTCTTCTGAAAGAGCACTTGCGCACCATAGGGTGCCTTTGACGGTCGGATATACCCGACATTAAGGAGTTCCTTCAATTGTCTGTGCATCTCCTTTTACTCGGGTGGAGCCATTTGGTAAGGAGCTCGGGCTGGCGGCTCCGCATTCGGCACAAGATCAATCTTGTGATCTACCTCCCGCTTCGGTGGGAGATGCTTGGGCAACTCGGCAGGCATCACATCCTTGAAATCTGTCAAAACTTGCTTTACCTCAGTTGGGATCTCTTCAGACTGACTTGGCCCATCATGGACCAACGTAGCCAAGTAGGTGGGTTCCTCCTTGCGCACCCCCTTGCTGAACTGGATGGCTGACAGCATCTTGGCCCCAACTCTTGCCTCTCGATTCACCGGAACCATGCATGGATGTGTCGGGTCAAGTATGCACAAACAATCAGCAAATGGAACAGAAAAACATTAATCTGGTCAAGGAAGCTAAGCCCAATCACAAAATCGAAGTCATCAAGAGGGATTACCTTGATCGCTTCTTTACCGGTCCAATCGTCAATTTCTAACTTGACTCTTTTTGCTACTCCCGCAATCGGAGTCTCCTTAGAATTCACAGTTTTGATGAACCCACTTGCCTTCTCCACGTGAAGGCCAAGTCTCTTGGCAACTTGTTCTGACACAAACAATTCTGAGGCACCGGTGTCCACAAGTGCGCTCAACCTTTGGCCCGCCATAATAATGTCCACGAACATCAGACCCTTTTTCTTGGAACCCTTCTTAATCTCCATGGAACTGATGATGGAATTAAGCTTGAGGGCTTCCTTCTCTTCACCACTCTTCTCTTGAATGGCAGCAGCTTTTGCGAGCTGGGGGCAATTCCTCTTATAGTGATTACCTCCACAACTGTAACACGTGACGTCCCAAGGCTTGCTGACTTTATTGCCTTTACTGGTTGGCTTTTCGGACCCGTTCTTAGCATGTCTGTCCTTGTCTTTCTTCCCGTTGCCTTTGTACTTCAGCTTTTCTTTGGAATTGTCTGACTTCTTATGTTGAAACTCTGCAAGGGAGTCGGCAGTGGCCATTGCCTTGGAAAGATCTTGGACCCCCATTCGGTGCAGCTCCATCTTTGCCCAACGTTGCAGCCCATTCTTGAAGGCAAAGAGGGCGTCAGTCTCGCCCATGTCCTGGATTTGGAGCCTAAGTTTCGTGAACCTCTTGACATACTCTCGGATAGAGCCGTCATGTTGTAGCTGGTGTAGCTTCTCTCGAGCCTCGTCTTGAGCATTCTTTGGGTAGAAGTGCTCATTGAACTTGAACTGGAACTCCTTCCACGTCTTGACATGAAGAGTCTCATCCTCCACTTTGGGAGCATCAGTGTCGCCACCATAAGAGAGCGGTATCAGTCAAATAAACAGAAGTTGTGTTTACCTTTGTGGCCTCATCATCGATGCCTATGAGTCGAAAATACTGCTTCAACCCCCAAATAAAGTTGTCCACTTCCTGGGCTGCCCTTGCCCCTTTGAACTCCTTCGACTTTGGAACATCGATCCTGGGCTTAGCTACAGGTGCTTCGCCCACCATACCGGTCAATACGGTATTCTTGTAGAGAGATAGCTCGGCAGTGAGCTTCTTCATCTCTCCCACATGTTCCGCTTTCATGGTCTCCATGGCACCTTGAAGGGAACCTACTTGTTGATCCAATTTCTCATACATCGCGTTGAGAACTTCTTGAACCTCCTCGGTGATTTCATCCTTGAGTGAATCCACCTTCTCGAGGCGTGGCTCCGCCTCCTCCCGGGTCTCCTGGACATTACCCATGGCTTCCTCCAGACGAACGACCCTCTTCTCCAAAGAGGAGATGATGTCCCTGGAACTTTCACACTTCTTCCTAGCAGCTGCAGCGCGAGTCTCTCGGTCAGTTGCTGGAACCTCGTAGGAGCTTTGTGGTGCCATTTCTCTCGGTCAAACTCTCTCTGATACCACTTGTCGCGCCCGTAGAACCTCGTAGTCTCGAACGTGCGGCCTTAGACGCTCTCAAACGTTGCAACACCTAAGTCAGCCTGATGATCAAAGCTTGACAAGCTAAGATCCTTGCGGAAAACAAAGAACAACTGAAAGGAAATGGCTATGAAAAGCTAGGCAAGGAGAATTGAGTGAATGCTCTGTGTATTCCTCAAAACTGAAGTGTATCAAATGAGGTGGGGGTAAGCCTCTATTTATACTTGAAGCCCCCTACATCCAGCGGTTAGGATAAGAGTACATCAATGGTCCAGATTAAAGCAGCACAATCATATCCCTTGATCCTAGCTAATTGGGTAAAACTTGCCTAAAATAAAGGGCAACAACAGATATGGTAAGTTTAGAAGGATAAGGCTTGTTGACTTGATATACTTGCCATATCTGATGGCTCTTCAACCCCAAGTGATGGGCCATCTCGATTTGGTGCTGACAAGCCTAAAATAGTGCGCAGGGCCTCCTCTGCACCTTGGTGTGCGTTGGGCTCAGACCCTAGGGTCTGGGCCGTGACACTATTAACAATATGTAGCATCTGAGGACCAGTTAAAGTGCCGACACAGCTGATGTCATTAACAATTTGTTGTTATTTATTAATAATTTGTAATTACGAAGAAGCCAAAAACCCGAGAAACAGTTTTTTAGTGTAACAGGGCAGCTTATATAAATTCTGAAAATTGTTTGTGTCGAAACGTCAGTGACCGGAAAATCTATCCAGAGAATATCAGAGATGGTGGAGCTAGGGTTTTGTTCATATCAACTAGAGTAAACACGAGGAAGAAGATGAATAAACAATCTGTCATTCATTCAAGATTAACGAGTTTAAGTTTTAGCACATTTACATCGTTTTATACACTTCATCCATATAACATATACATTAGTACCGAGAGCCCAACAACTAAATCGAAATCGGTTATTGGGCTTAACGATAAACAATTACAAAATTCTCTTCTAATATTCACCTTGATCCTTTCTCTTCTGCTATTTGCAAGACAGCAGTAACGTAGTCGGGTTTTTGAGCATGGTTGAGAGAGGCCAATTTTTTTATTATTAGTATTATAATTTAATTTTTTTATTATTTATTACTAAAGGTTTATTTTTAAATTTTAATTTTTTTAATATTTATTATTAGTGTCCTAATTTTTTAACATTTGTTATTAGGGTTCAATTTGCCCTAATATTTGTCATTAAGGTTCTACTCTTAAAATTTAATTTTTTCTAATAATTTGTTATTAGGTGTCTAATTTTTTTCACCACTTCTTATTAGGCGTCCAATTTTTTTAACATTTGTTATTATGTGCTCAATTTTTATTAATACTTGTTATTAGGGAGGGGTCTACTCTTAAATTTTAATTTTTTTCAAATATTTGTTATTAGGGTTCAATTTTTCTCCAATATTTACATTAGATGTCTAATTTCTTTCAATAATTATTATTAGGGCCTTAATTTTTCAATACTTATTATTAGGGGCTCGACTTTTTCTCTAATATTTGTTATTAGGGGTCTACGTATTTTTATGGTTTATAATTTAAAGTTATGTCTTAGGATTTGATTTTGAAGTATTAGGGTACCAAAACAATCGGTGATTTTTGTTTATTGATATAGTACTAGTGTTATCACACCAAACTTTTGGTATTGTATGTGTCGTAATCCCCAATGTCGACTAGTAAACTTTACCCCAAATAATTTCGAAAGTTGCATATAACAGGTCTAGAAATTCAAGAATGAGGGTCCAAAATAAATTATTTTTTCAAATAAAAATACATATTTTCATTTTCCCCATCTACACACTAAATAAAAGAATTTAACACTAAAGAAAACCTTTCCCCATAATGGGGGCGCAATTGCACCCTTCCAAGGCTATGTGGCTCCGCCATTGATCAGCAAAGCTTGGGTACTCAGCTTCCACTATTGACTGTAAGATAGATTGATGATTCATTGAACTCCATAATAAGAAATGATTCACCTAGTACACACAGTAGCCTGAAATGGAGTGACGATCATCAAGATCCCTGTCTCAGTCGGCATTTGAATATGCCACAATAGCAGGAAGCGTAGTATTCTCTTTACAAGACCAGTGACCTTCGGGGGATGTCGCATATACTTTGCCACCTTATTACATCTCAAAAGGAAAAAAAAGAAAAATCTTCAAACATACAAGTGGTGTGAATGCGGCGCAAATCCTAGTGATTTTCTTGTATTCGCAACTTGGACCAAATAGGCCCATGTTTCTACCATCTAAATGGGCCGAGTGTTAAAAAATGGACCAGTTCTGGATGTAGTCCAAGCCTCTAAGTTGTGAGGGACCACTTGAACAACCAAGTGAGCAGAGAAATGACACTTAACACCGTCGCAATCTTGTTACGCAAATGCTGCAATCTCAAACAGTTTCAGTTCAAAACACATAGCGCTAGGACAAGATTATTAGGTACGTAAAAAGCCGACTCAATTTGTAAAATTGACTGAAATTAATTTAATTTAAAATTGTTTGTGATCTGAGGTAGTGGTGAACCAAAATCAATTTAAGTCGGAATTGGTGTTGACCTGAACCCGAGTTGGACTTGGAATTTTTGGATCTGAACCAGACTTGCACCTGACCTGAGAACGACCTGAACCCGAATTCAACATGATAATGTGATAACCGAACTCGACCTGCACCCGACCTGATATGAACTTGAACCCGAGATTAACTTGGTAAATAACTAATATTACCCGACCTGTTATCAACCTGACCTGTTATGAACCTGATCTGTAATTGACTCAACCTGTAAATGACCTGACTTGTTATTGAACTGGTATGATATTTGTCTGACTTGGTATTTATCTGACTTGTAATAACTAATAAGTTACAATTGATGAATTTGTGAGATTATGAACTTATTATATTATAGTGTGACAAAATACATATTCACAATTTAATGTACACGATTAACTATGATCATTAAACTAATATGTTTACTTTCTATATTTATAAATTATAGTATATAAAAATATTTTAAAGTTTTATTAAATATCTAAATCTTATCAATATAATTCCTTAAGTTTTATGATTTATGGTTTAATATTAACAATTTATGGTTTAGTTTAGTGTTATTGGTTTATGAGATTAATTCCTATTCTTTAAGATTTATGGTTTAGTTTAGTGTTTAGTTTAGGGTTATTGGTTTATGTGATTAATTTGGATTCCTTAAAGTTTAGGATTTAGTATCAATGGTTTATGATTTAGCTTATGGTTATTGGTTTATGAGATTAATTTCGATTCCTTAAGGTTTATGGTTATGGTTTTAGTATTAATGGCTTATGGTTTAGTATAGGGTTATTGATTTACGAGATTAATTCCGATTCAACTTGCTAAATTATGCATTTGAATTTGATTAAATATTTAAATCAAAGCTTCATGTGTACAATTGAACTAAATTAAAGTTTCAGCTTTCATGTGTACAATTACATATTTACATCGAAATAAAAAATTTGTGTATAATTATATTAAATCAAAATTTATATGTTATAATAATAATGTTCGAATTGAATTAACTTATTAAACTTAGGATCTAATTGAGCTAAATTAAAACTTAGAAGCATAAATCACGAACATAATTAAAAGAATTCTAAAACTAAATGTGGAATTTCAATTAAATTAATTTAAATTAAGACTCAATTGAATTAAATTAAAACCTAAAAGTAAAAATTTGGGACTTAAATGAAAAACATCTAAAGTTGGAAGGGCTAAAAAAATAATTTATCCTAACCTAAAAACCTACACGGGTGGGAAACTTTCTCTCCTACCATTTCACTTTAATTAAAATCATGAAAAAAATAATTGGTGGGAAGGAGGACAAAAATTTGGAATGAATTAAGTCTCCTAATTTTTAGGTTTTTTCCTTCTAAAATTCAAATGAAATTTTTTAAATTTAATTCAATAATTAATTGCCTATTTGACATTTACCTCCTAATTTTTTTAGTGATTAATTACTTTTTAGGTCCTCATTTGTTTAATTTTTTTCATTTTAGTCTTAACATTCACTTTTAAATTTTAGTTTAATTCAATTTAGTCATAATTATATATTTTTTAAATTGTAAAATATTTTGGCATCCTAAGGGATATTTTGGTTCATATTAATTCCTACAATTTTATTTTTATCTGAAATTTACCCACAATTACCATACCGAAGTTTATTTGTACACGGTAAGACCCAACTTGAACTTTAACCGAAATTGATATTCCCCGACCTGAATTTTATCCGTCAACGACGTGACCCGACCTGAACGTGGCCCGACCTGAAGTCCATCCGAACCTGAATTAACCCGTTAATTAACTGATTCGGACCCGAACCGTTTTGGCCTGAACTGAAACTTACTCGGCCTGAAATTAACCCGACTCGAACCCGAACTCAATCTAATTTGAAATCAACCTGATAATGACCTGAATTTGAGTCGACCCGAACCCGACCTAATTCGAATCGAACTATTAAATTGACCTGACATAACCCGTATCTAATTTGATCTGACCTGAAACCCAAACGATTGCCTAATTTTACATCACTAAAGATTATGATTTATGTCATCTTCAACTGAACTAAAAAAGCATCTAATGCTTCAAAATCCTTAATTTGCATACCCCAGAATTCTAAGTCCGTGGCCTTTAAAACAGAACATTGAAAGCTTTAAAAAGAACCCACGTGTCTTTCATTTTCTTAACCAACTTTGGTTATAGAATATGCGATAAGTTCAATGACTGTTCCCCACAGTGACGGCTTTGGATAAAATTTAAAACGAGAAACCCATGTTTGATGCCTCTGTTTCTGCACCCAGGTTTCGTAGGTGAACTGAAACTGAACTAAAAAGTTTGTAAAAAAAACAAAACAAAACACCATTTAATTAGGTAAGCAATGACTTAAGGCGGTTTCGCCTGCATATATTTTATTCATGCTTATCTTCTTTTCTTATTTTTATGCAAGGGTAATTGTAAGCGCTTAAACATGTTTTTACCTTCTTTTATTGTCGTTTTCACTCTTCGCAACTTCGATTCGTTTTTCTTTTTAGTTTTGGACAGCTGTTTTATGATTGGTCGAATTATAGTTTTGGTCCCTGTTATATAAAATTTTTAAGCTATCACTTCACTCTAGTTTAATATAGTTTTGTTCTACCTATTTTATAATATTTGTTAGCACCTACAAACACATACCACCACGTGCTTAGACCAGGAGGAGTAGACTATGAAAAATGTAACATGAGGGACATCCATCGATAAATGTAACAATGCATGCAAATCACAATGTACAAGACCATGTGCAATAACCCTTCGCAATCTGTGGCGAGCAGGTAAGACCGCGAGCAATATTTCTTATCATCCGTCAACCACGTAGCTATAACACGTGCCCGCTATGGATGACGAAGCGAACCTAGGGCATCAAGTCATAGCCAGTCCAATTAACATGCCACGACAACCCGATCGCGATTCATGTCCGAGTAGTATAAAACGAGACATGCAACAAGAACAAGGCATGATCTTCTATTCCAGACACCGTTGCCCACAAAAACTAGGAGCAGTATACAAACTCCAACCCGCAACGGCTGCCTCGACCTGCATGGGCCACCATCTCCTCTCCCTATCCATTTTCACAACAATTGGTGCGGTGAGCGTGGATCGAACATGTTTTCAGTCCGACTCCCAAGAAGTGGCAGATGGAGGAAGTGAAGGATGAAATTCCTCTTCTCTTAAGCCAGAGACAACCAACTAACCGACATACAAAGTAGGCTAGAAGTCATGGAGGAATATACTCGTACCACGTTAAAGCAACTTCGACAGTGGCAAGAGTATATCAAAAAATAGATGCGACATTCAGTAACAGAGCACGACAAGAAGATTATGGAGGAATCACACGTGACTACAGCTAAAACAACAAAGTGGGAATGCATGCATGCAACAAAAATCAACCGAGACACCTCAACGGTAAGTCCTTTAAGAGTTTTAGTTGAGGATATGTAGAACCCAACACCCCCAAACTCTAGTAAAGAGGAAGAGGCCTACCATCTTGTAAGAATTGAAGAGAATCATGAAAATAGGGGGAAATCGCAACATTGGAAATCCTGGAGAAAGATTTCACACGTATCACCCTTTAACAGAATGGTTGTCACACATCCTGCATCAAGTAAAGCATCTGAGAATCTTGGAGTCCCCGCCGCAAATGAGGACAAATGAAGTTAGAGAAAGATCACATAAAGGGTGCGAATATTATAGGGCACAAGGGCATGATACAGACGAGTGTATCCACTTGAATGATAGAATAAAGCCCGCCATTAAAAGAGGACAACTAGAAAGATTTATTAAAGACAGAAAATAAAGATGTTCAACGAACACAAGGGTTGAGAATATATGAAGTTCGGATGAGAGATGTAAAAGCCAAAGGGTGCCACGTAGTGCGGGGGAGACATAGGCAGAAAAATAACAAAGTAACCGAAATAACCCCTAAAACAAGTTTTTCATCCATTCAATAGAGCAAATAAATAAATAATAACAATACTTATACACCCCTACTACAATCTCCCAAAACAAGTCTACCATCTATTACAGTCGTAGCACCGCTGCGCTCATTTAGGATAGATGACGCATTCGAGTCAAAAGTGGAAGAAGCCAAAATGTTTCTATACTTCACAACAAAGTTTTCTCAAGAGGGCCCACAAGGATTTCTCACATCAAAATCCGCTGCTACCTCGCAAAGGGCATTAAAATTCATACCCCTAACATCAAAATGGCCCTACGCTAACTGAAAGCTAAGAATGATAGCATCTCGAGACTTCTTCATCCCCTTAACAATAAAAGTGGAGGTTGTATCCACAGCTACCTTAACCTTCTCCGCCACATCAACATCATGGGTAGCCTCTAACACCATAGTCTCATTCTTGTGCGATTCTTTAAGCTCTGTTAATCTCCTTGTGAAATTTGCAAAGCTTTCATCTACGACATTCTTTGCCTCCTCCAGCTTTTCTTTAAGACTTCGAATCTCAGTCTTGAAGCTCTTTTCTGTGGCCTCAAGTAGCTTATTCTTAATTCTAAGTGTTGATAAGTTTTATTCTTTTTCTCAACAATTACATCTGCATGTTTTTTGTGCAAATCCCCTTCACGCGCCCAAAAATTTGCCTCGTATTTTTTCTACAACCCTTTTAACTGAGCAGCATAACTTTTCACCTACGAACACAGCTTCGCATTTTCCTTAAGAAGGACCTTTATATTCATCTCCATATTAAGTTGAAAGCAACCTAATTCCTGAAGGAGACCCCAGTCCCTTAACAATCCTCATAATACTAGTACAAGGTGGGTAAGTGCCAAGACTATTTGAATACAGCTCAAACAACTTCCTGGAAGTAGATTCAAGATAAAACGAACTCTCTGATTTCGATACCCCCTCCAAGGATAAAATGCGCTCCACGAAGCGAACGATTTGCTCTATTCACACGGAGGAACATCTCCAGACAAATGTGTCAAAAGAGTTACCACGACATCTGCAAAAGGCGCAGGCTTAGCAAGTGTAACCATATGGGTATATCTTTGGAGGAACAATGAACAACAATAGAATCAATAGTTGTTGCTCCTGCAAACAAACCCAATAAAAAATCTTTTTCACAAACTAAATAGAAAAGTTACGAAAATAAAAACAACAAAAACACATTACTTAAAACACTTGAAAGCACACAAACAGTAAGCAAGCTAAAACCCAAGCTGGCAGGAACATCGCTCCCAATAGCGTCAGTCGTAACCACATAAGAAGAACTATGAAGTTTGAGCGAAACAGGTAGAGCATCACAATGCAACTTAGGCAAAATTTTAGTAATCCCAGCAACAAACACTGGCCTTTTTCCTAGCATCTTTTTTCGGCACTCAAAGGACTCCTCTTTGAGCCATAAACACTTATTTGCCTTGCCACAATTTCCTGTGCCACCTCTAAGACATCCAATGGCACTCCTATAGAGGCATTTCAACTACCAAAGGAAATCTCTAGAAAAGTAACAACGGGAACTATGTCCACCGAAGACAACACTGCAATAGCTAAATCTAACGAACATGGCGAACTTACTTCTCCACTATTAAAAGCATCTGAGGGCGTCATTCTTATTAGTCCTTGCGAACCCAATGGATCGTTGTAAGCCACAAAGAGTGAAGTATCCAACACCACAATCTAGTCTACCTTTTCGTCACTAACGACTCGCAAAGAGGAAACTACAACCCTTGTAAAAAAGAAAGAGAAAAGATCAAGGTGCCACAACTCGTATATAAGCAGAAAAAGTTCATTCTTCTTCAAGGCATTAGCAAACTACTACCAGTATCCATTCGCATCTTTGACTTGCGCTCCAAATACAGACAACTTCCTTCATCTTCCGAGCTAGAAACAATAGGTGAACTCGAAACCACCAGTTTCTTTCCACCCTTGTTGCGATTAGAGCTGGATGGACTTACATCAACGCAACCCTTCAGAGCAATGAGAGTGGCTTCCCCACTAACCCCTCTTGGTGGCATCTTCTTCATGATATCTCCAAGGCGAGTACGAGCACCAATATATTTTGTAAAAAAGTTTTTCTGTTCATCATTGTCACATTGAAGAACTCTTACAACTCGTTCATCGCCCATTCACCAAAGGGCCAAGCCTCAATATGAATAGGCACATTCACCAGAAATCCCTTTGAAAACACAATAAGATCTTCTTTGTCCCAACCATTGGGACTTTTCCTTCCAAGCAGTGCACCCAAACATTTCTAAGGGTGCATGCTTCCTCAAAACAACAAGGTGGATCACTTTCTAGCCTTATAATAAGCTTTAGTTTAGTAGGCAACATTTTCTCAATGTTAAACGGCACAACCCTATCCTTCACCGATCGATTCCATACAACGAGAAATAGAAAAATTCCAATAATACATTCCACTTTGATATACTTCATCCTATCCATACGAACATTATTAGTATGATTACTCATTAATAGCCCTTTCCCTCTACAGTGATAAATTGTAACATCCTAACCTTGGCCTAAAAGAAAACTAAGGCTAACATGTTAACAAGGAGCATAATCTGACTTAGAAATGGTTATGAAGCATTCGAACAAGGTAGATGTTCATGATTTCTTAAAACTTAAGAAAACATTCTATTCAAGCATTCACATAGACCATAGTTAAACTTGATTTCAATTTTTACTTATTTAGATGTTTTTGAATTAACCTATGTGATACATGATATAGACAAGCATATGGAGGTTCAATTAAGACTTTCTTGCATTACAAGTTATTTACAATCAATGTTATCAAACAAACATATCATAACAATCAAGAGTTCACCATACCAAGTTTCGAAACAACTAATTAAGTGAAAAGCTTTGTCATTTTGAAATGGACCTAAATACTATGAGTTAGGTTCTTTAATAGATTATAAGCTCATTTCTCTTTATAATCAACATGTAACGAACATTCTAGGCATATATTTATATCACCTAAAGATAACATAAATTACCTACCAAAGTCACCCATCCTTCTTCAAGTTCAAGGACATGGGATGGATCCGATCTATATCTTCTGAGCATAGAAACATGGAAGACATTGTGGATCTTATCGAATTCACTAAGAAGTGTCAATCGATAAGCCACTATACCAATCCTTTCAATGATTTTGAATGGTCCAATAAACCGAGGCCTGAGCTTTCCTTTTCTTCCAAACTGAAAGACTTTCTTTTAAAGAGATACTTTGAGAAAGGCTTTGTCTCCAACATTGTATTGGATGTCTCTCCTTTTCAAGTCTGCATATGCTTTCTGCCTATCAAAGGCTACTTTTAATCGATCATGAATGATCTTCACTTGTTCTTCGATTTCTCTAAGCAATTGAGGTCCTAAAACCTTACTTTCTCCTAATTCAGACCAGCACAAGGGAGTTCTATATTTCCTTCCGTATAGAGCTTCGAAGGGAGCCATCTGAATAGATGTCTGGTAGCTATTGTTGTAAGCAAACTCTACTGGGGTTAGAGATTTCTCCCAATTCTTTCTGAAGTCTATAACACAAGCACATAGCATGTCTTCAAGCACTTGGATGATTCTTTCAGATTGTCCATCTGATTGAGGATGAAAGGCTGTACTAAGGTGCACTTTAGCTCTTAGAGCCTTCTACAAAGAATTCTAAAATTGAGAAGCAAATCTAGGGTCACGATAAGAGATTATAGCTGTAGGTACACCATGTAATCGAATCACTTCACGGATGTATAGCTCGGCTAAAGTTTCCAAGCTCATGTTCATTCGAACATGTATGAAGTGAGTAGACTTTGTGAATCTATCAACAATCACCCATACAACATCATTCTTTCTTGGAGCGGAAGGAAGACCAGGAACGAAATCTATTGTAATTTGATCCTATTTTCACTGAGGGAATTCGATTGGTTGGAGCAATCCAGTAGGGACTTGATGCTCGGCTTTAACTCTTTGACAAGTTAGGCACTTTGAAACAAAATCTGTGATAGCCGATTTCATGCCTGGCCACCAGTATAGTGGCTTGAGATCCTTGTACATTTTAATCGATCTAGGATTAATCCAAAAAGAGCTTTGGTGAGCTTCTTGTAACATTTCTTGTTTTAGTTCCTCATTGTTAGGAACACATACTATATCCTTGAAATAGAGGAGTCTATTCGACTTGAGAGAGAAGTCAAAATTAGACTCAGAGTCTAGCTTGGATATGACCTTTTGAAGATCTGGATTAGTTTGCTGGAGTTCTTTGATTCTCGAGATCAAGCTAGATTGAACTTGAAGTTCAGACAAGAATTTATGTCCTTTGGATAAACAAAAATGAGCATTGATTGCCAAGGAAGCTACAAACGAATGGACAAGATCATTAAAAATGGTTTTCGAACAGTTGCTTCCAAGACAAGAAATGTCAATTTGAATAGATTACTTGTAATCCAAGAAAGATTAAATTCGAATAAATTATTATAGGATTTAGATGTAAGGGTTTACCCGAGTATGGTATGCGACTAAGGGCATCAACAACCACGTTTGCTTTCCTCAGATGGTAGTCGATAACCAAATCATAGTCTTTAAGCAATTCTAGCCATCTTCTTTGCCTCAGATTCAAGTCTTTCTAAGTTAGAGGTATTTGAGACGCTTGTGGTCTGTGAAGAAGTTGTATTTCTCCCCGTACAAGTAATCTCTCCTGACTTTGAGAGGAAACACGATAGCTGCCAATTCTAGATCGTGTGTAGGGTAGTTTGACTCGTGTGGTTTTAGTTGCCTTGAAGCGTAAGCTACCACTTTTCCATCTTGCATTAGGATACATCCTAGTCCTAAATGAGATACATCACTATAGACAGTGAATTCTTTGCCCGATTCTGGTTGGATGAGAACCGGTGCATGAGTCAGAGCTTGTTTAAGTTGATCAAAGCTTCGTTGTTGGTTCTCCGACCAAACAAATGGAGTGTCTTTACAAGTTAGCTTAGTCAAGCTTGCGGCAATGGATGAAAATCCCTTGACAAAACATCGATGATACCCGGCTAAACCGAGAAAGCTTCTGACCTCACCAACATTCTTCAGAGGTCTCCAATCCATGATGGATCAAATTTTGCTCGGGTTTACTTTAATTCCTTCTGCCGAAATGACATGGCCAATGAACGAGACTTCCGATAACCAAAATTCACACTTAGAGAACTTTGCAAACAATTGACGTTCTCGGAGAGTTTGCAATACAATTCGAAGGTGTTCAGAATGTTCTTCCTTATTCCGAGAATACACTAGAATGTCATCGATGAAGACGACCACAAACTTGTCAAGATAGGGCTTGAATACACAGTTAATGAGGTCCACGAAAGCATCCAGAGCATTCTTTAACCCGAATGGCATTACTAGGAATTCAAAATGGCCATATCGAGTACGAAAGGCTGTCTTGGGTACGTCTTATTCTTTTACCCTCATTTGATAGTATCCCGATCGAAGATCGATCTTTGAGAACACCGAAGCATCCTTGAGTTGATCGAAGAGATCTTCTATCCTTGGGAGAGGATATCGATTCCATAATACTCAAATTTTGTTGGTTTTTTTCACTATACACATGGCAAAATAATACTAAGTAATGAAATAGTCTAATAAAATAATCCCCCAAAGACTATATTAAATAAAACAGTCCATGAATAGTCTATATTACATTAAATTTGCCTCTATAAATCTGAAAGGCCCAATTATAAGTATTACAACCCGACTGGATTGGTCCACAGCCCCAGCACATGGATTAAGGGCATGTCTGACATTAGCTACGTCACCTACTATAAAAGGGAGAGAGAAAGTCAGCATTCATTAATGATTATGTAATAATTGTGCAATAATTAAAAGGAGAGAGAAAAGGAAAGTCGAAGAGATTACATGAAAGGAATATGAGCTCGAAGAAGACGATCGAAGTAGATGCTTTATCGCCAGAGCTGTTGATATACATCTAGAGGTATATTTTCACCTATGCTCTTTATTTTCTTGCACTTAAACAAATAGAAATAGCTAAATCCTTGCCTCAATCTTTCAAAACGGTAATAGCAGTGTCCTAAGCTTAAATAAATCCTAAATCTAAAGTCAGTAACCTAAAACAATACAACATCTAAAAAATAGAAATGAAAACAGAAAATAGAAAAAGGATTATGTTCACTTATCTTGATGTGCCGCCGTGAGCACTGTTGGAGTAGAGATCGAAGACATAGGAGAGTTAGGTTTTATGGCGGAGTTGAAAATGATAGGGGATCAGTTTTGGTTTTGGGTAGGTAGTTTAGGTCGGGGAAAAAGGGTGATTCTGACGAATAGGGGCTTAGATTAGGGTTTAGGATTGGAAAAAAGGCATTTCTAGAGTTTTTAGGGTTTTGGTGGTGGCCGAAAATAGCTCTGACGGTGGAGCATGGTGGTCGAAAAAAGGTTAGGGATGATCGGAGTTAGACCAAATGAGGGCCAGAGGGGTGAGGTTTACTGGTAGGGATGACTAGAGAAGACGACCAATATTCGGCGTCGCCTCCTGTGGCCAAGAAACAGGCTGAGGTTAGGGTTGGCTGGTGGTTGAAGATTGAGGTTATGAAGGTTGGAAGAACTGGGCTGAGTTTTTAGGAAAATAAGGGGTTTGATCTTGGAGAAACAAGAAATGGAAGATGTTTTTGTGTTTTTATGGATTAAACGTAGCAAAAGATGAAGAACAGGTTTGAAGGTGTGGGTTTTGATCGAAAACAGGGTTGTTTTCTGGGTTTAGGTAGAGAGAATCTAAGGGATAGAGAGAAGAGAAAGAGGGGTTATAACACAAATGGCCGGCCCAACTCAGTTTATCTCCTTTTATACTAAGTTGGAACAACGTTTGTAACACCCCTTCCTGTATCCGTACACCAAACACGAGTCGAAAATGTCACAACAGTTTAAAAATCATTATACTACAAAAATCAGGTCAAATTTAAAATTTTCAAATATTAACATACCATAAGTAATTAACTTAACATACAATAATTATACATATCGTACCATGTAATTTTATTTACATAACCAAAATTAATACAAGGCGGGCCGGTTTACTGGTTTCACAAAATAACATATTATTTTCGTACATGCCCCTAATTTCTAACAAAACAAGATGTCGTAAGTACAGAAAATAATTTGTTGACGCGCTAATCTCCTCCAAAAGAGATAGAGTGATGCAATGCCTTGCTACTTCTCCCAGCTACCTACGCGTATTATAGGAAATACACGCTGAGAATATTCTCAGTGAGGCATAAGGTAAGTAACTCATAAAATAATTGTAAATGCATGATATTTTCAGAAATCAAGTCAACAATTAAATTCACATACTTTAAGAGTGCAGAAATAATTATGCAAAAGAACATATCATAATAAATCTCTAACCTGAAAAATCACATAGCCCAAGGTAAATATCAAGTGACTAATATACGAGTCATGTACTTTAAAAGTACTAGTCTTCTCATATCTGGCTCGTAGGACATTATAAAATGTCAATAACTCATAGGACACATAAGTGTCAATAGCTCGTAGGACACATCAAAGTGTCGATAACTCGTAGGACACGATAAAGTGTCAATATCTCGTAGGACTCTAATGGTATACCACTATATTGTCAGACTCAATATTATACTACCAATGGCAATATAAAATAATTTTCCTGCAAATATGGCAAGCAACCTAAATTTCACATATATATATATATCACATAAAAGGAATTTCATATTGGAGCAGTTCATACTCCAGTATGTCATATAATATCTCATTGGTATACTACAATAAAAATAATATCATATAATTTATCATGTAAATATCATGCAAAAATCATATCATGCTAAGTTAAAAATCATGTCACATATTAATTTAAAACATTTATGCACTCAACTCTGCCTCGTATAACTTTTAATACTCGATTCAATCCCGAACCTTTTCCTTTCCCTTTTTAGTTTGATCACGATTGGTATCAGTATCTACACAACAAATAACATATACCATTTCAAAGTATATGTTAGAGCATATACAATTCATATTTAATAATGGAAAGTAAATAAATAACTATCCATTATTAACTAAAATTGATCCGATAAATCTTCCATATTCGAACCAATATTTTTCATATTTTTCCTTAAAATTCCAACTTTTCCCAAAATTCACAATTTAGTCCCTAAGGACTCTTTTAAGCTTCCAAACATCATTTCCAAGCCAAGTCTTGGCATTTTTCATCATTTGCACTTTAGAACCTAAACTTAAAAAATTCACAACTTGATCCTTTAATTTCCAAAAATTATAATTAAGTCCAAAAGTCACCAAAAACTTCAAAATAAGTTTCCATATCACTTAACTTGATTTTTCAACCTACTACACTTCAAAAATAAGTTTTTGCAGCCAAGTCCCTAAACTTTCCAAAAATTTACAAATTGGTTCCTAATGCAAAAATAATTAGGGATTTCATTCCGAACACTTTATTTCATCATTCTATATAATTCTTCCTTCTACAACACCCTAAAATTCAACACTTGACATAAACCCTAAAAATTCCATAATTTAAGAACATGGGTTTTTCTTCAATCTAACAACTCAAACAAACTTGAATAACATCAAACTCATCATTTCCTACTTCAAACAAAATTTTGCCATAACTTCCCCTTATTTTCCATCATTCTCGAAATGGTCACTAAACCATTTCCATGAAAACTCTCACCACTTGAACACTAGAAAAAACAACATAAGAAAATTTCCATCATAATAATCCATATAAACTCAAGTTTCAAGCATGCTCTTCATCCATCTAAATCTTCAAACTCAACATAGGAGCATAGAAACTAAGCAAAAATTATGTCAAATGATAGAGAATTTCAAGAGGAATAATTTTCTATTTCATGTCTTCAACCTAAAACCAACTCAAGAAGCTTAAAAATTGAATCAAAGTCCCTCACCTTGTTCAAAGAGCTGTTCGGCAGCCTTGTATAGAGCTTGAAGAAGACTAATTTTTTCTAACATTCTATCACTTAATTATGCCATTTGACATAATATAATACCATTAAATTCAATTAAAAATCACATAATGCCACATGTATTTTATTTTAAATATGATAAAGCCAATTGTTTCATAAAAATGAATATTAAATTCATTTTATTCACCTTTCCAACTTTGTCCCCCAACTATCCCAAAATTATTAGTTAGACCTTATAGTTCAAATCCAACCAACTAGTTGGAAACTAACCAAATCTTAATTGAAATTCAACCAAACTAAGATAGAATATTTCAAAATAATATTCTATCACTTTTCCATAGCCTCTTGAATCAAACTCTAAAATTTATATTAGATCTGATATACCGATAATTTCTACTGCCATTAAGTCTTTTATGAACTATCGGATTCTAAAAATTCCCAAAATTTAACATAATGTTCCCTTAGTCTAAATAAGACTTCCTTCAAATTTTCATAATTTTATGAGCTCGAATGATCATCTGAATTCAATTTAAACTTTAAAAGTAATTTCCCAATAATAGAAATATCGGATCGAACCATCAATTTCATATTTGATCCACAACCTTATATGATCTATTTATTTTTGCCATAAAATTTTTTATTGGGAAAATTACCATGTTAGTCCATGTATTTTTCAAGACTTTTCACTTTTATCACCAAACTTTGAAACTTTACATTTTAGCCACTAAACTAAAACTACCAAACTTAATTCTATGCAATACCAACACTAAGCAAAAATTTGGGGTATTACAATTCTTCCCCCTTAAGAAAATTCATCCTCGAATTTTCAAAGCGTACCTTGTTTAAACAAGTGCGGGTATTGCTTTCCCATTGCATCATTGGTTTCCCATGTTGCTTCCTTTACCTTGTGATTGCGCCAAAGAACTTTAACCAAAGGTATCTGCTTGTTTCTCAACTCTTTAACACCATAAGCCAATATCTTGACTGGTTCTTCCTCGTAAGTCAAGTCTGACTATAGCTCAATCTTTTCTGGAGCAATCACATGAGATGGATCCGATCGGTTTCTTCGAAGCATCGAAACATGGAAAACATCATGAATTCTTCTCATCTCTGGTGGAAGGGCCAACTGATATGCAACAGGACCAACTATCTTCAATATCTCATACGGTCCAACGTATCTGGGACTCAACTTTCCTTCGCGACCAAATCTCATCATCTTCTTCCAAGGTGAAACTTTCAGGAACACTTTTTCTTGAACACTGAATTGAATGTCCTTCCTTTTCAGATCTGCATAGGTTTTCTATCGGTCAGCAGCCTTCTTGAGATTGTCTTGTACAATTTTGACATTTTCTTCCATATCTTGCAACATGTCCGACTTGATAATCTTGTAATCATGTAGCTCAAACCAATTTAATGGTGATTTGAACTTTCTACCATATAAAGCCTCAAAAGGTGCCATTTGTATACTTGCCTGATAACTATTGTTGTAAGCGAACTCTGCTAGTGGCAAGTATTTTTCCCAAGATCCTTCAAACTCAATAACACTAGCCCTCAACATATCTTCAAGTACCTGAATCACTTTTTTTGACTGACCATCGGTTTGAGGATGAAAAATAGTACTAAAGTTTAGTCGGGTTCCCAAAGCTCTGTGTAACGCTTTCCAAAATCTTGACATGAACTTTAGATCTCGATCAGATACAATAGATATAGACACTTCGTGCAGTCGAACTACTTCTTTAATATACAGCTCAGCATACTTGCTCATCTGATAATCTGTCCTGACTGGTATAAAATAAGCTGTCTTGGTCAATCTATCCACAATTACCCAAATAGTATCTTTCTTACTGGGAGTCAAAGGCAATCCTGTTACAAAATCCATCGTAACTCTATCCCACTTCCATTGTGGAATCATGATAGGATGCAACTTCCCAGACGACACTTGGTGTTCAGCTTTCACCTTCTGACAAGTCAAACACTTTGCAACAAACTCTTATATCATCCTCTTCATGCCCGGCCACCAATACCGACTTTTCAAATCTTGATACATTTTGTTTGAACCATGATGCATGGTCAACGGACTATAATGTGCCTCGGTAAGCAATTCCTGCCTCAACTCATCATCTTCAGGAATATACACTATACCTTTATAATAAAGGCATCCATCGGGTTTAACTTCATATTCTTTAACCTCACCCGATTCCACTTGTTTCATCTTTGCTGCACAATCTTTATCTTGATGCTGACTTTCTTTGATTCGACCTAACAATGATGATCTTAATTGTAACTCTACTGACAAAGAACCATCAGAATGTCCTTCTAATTGTGCATTCATAGCCCACAGTGCAGCAAATGTCTTCCGGCTCAAAGCATTTGCCACAACATTAGCTCTGCCAGGATGATAATCAATGATCAAATCATAGTTCTTTATTAGCTCAACCACCTTCGTTGCCACAAATTTGTCTCTTTCTGAGTCATCAAATACTTTAAACTCTTGTGATCAGTGTAGACATGGCAACGTTCACCATACAAATATTGTCGCCATACTTTCAAAGCAAACACAACTGCAGCAAGCTCCAAATCATGTGTCGGGTAGTTTCTTTCATGTGTTTTCAACTGTCAAGAAGCATAAGCAATCACCTTTCCTTCTTGCATCAGTACACAACCCAAACCATTGTAGGATGCATCACTGTACAAGGTAAATTCCTTACCCGACTCTGGCTGTACTAGTACTAGAGCTTCTATTAAAACTTTCTTCAATTGATCAAAACTTTCTTGACATCTTTCAGTCCAAACAAATGGCACATCTTTCCTCAACAATTTAGTAAGCGGAGCAGCTATCATAGAGAAATTCTTAACAAACCTGCGATAATATCCAGCTAGTCCCAAGAAACTATGACTCTCAGTAATGTTCTCAGGAATTTTCCACTCGACAATAGACTATACTTTCTTAGGATCAACTCTAATCCCTTCAGCCGAAGCAATGTGTCCCAAGAAAGCTACCTCAGATAGCCAAAACTCACACTTTGAGAGTTTAGCATACAACTTCTTTTCTCTCAAAATCTGCAATACTATTCGTAGGTGCATATCATGATCTTCTTTGGTCTTCGAATATACCAAGATATCATCAATGAAGAATACCACAAACTGAACAAGGTATGGCTGAAACACTCAGTTCATCAGATCCATAAATGCAGCTGGAGCATTAGTAAGACCGAATGGCATCACTACAAACTCATAATGACCATACCTTGTCCGAAAGGCTGTCTTTAGGACGTCTTCCTCTTTAACTTTCAGCTAATAATAGCCTGATCGAAGATCAATCTTGGAAAATACTGCTGCCCCTTTCAACTGATCAAACAAATCTTCTATCCTCGGCAGTGGATACTTATTCTTTATAGTTACCTTGTTCAATTGCCGATAATCAATGCACAGTCGCAACGAACCATCTTTCTTTTTAACAAACAACACTGGAGCTCCCCACGGTGAAGTATTGGGATGAATAAACCCTTTATCCAATAATTCTTGCAACTATGACTTCAATTCTCTTAACTCTGCAGGTGCCATCCTATACGGAGTCATTGACACTGGTTCAGTTCCTGGAATTACCTTGATTCCAAACTGAACTTCTCTTTCAGGAGGCAACCCTGGTAACTCCTTTGGAAACACATATGGAAAATCTCAAACTATTGGAATAGCCTTGAGATCATTACTAACCTTTTGAGTATCCACTACATGTGCCAGAAAAGCCTGACAACCATGTTCCAATAGCTTCCTGGCCTTAAGAACCAATATCACATTCTTTAAACATTGTGATCCTTCGCCTAACACTATAACTTCTGAACCTTCAGCAGTCTTTAAAATCAACTACTGTTGACGACATCTCACGATAGCATCGTGAGCATGAAGCCAATCCATACCCAAAATAATCTCTAATTCATCAAAGGGTAAATCCAACAAATCAGCTGCAAACTCATGTCCCTAAACTAGGAGTGGACACTCCTTACTCACTTTGGTTACCCGGGCCCTTTGACCAAGTGGATTGACCACTACCACATCACTCTGAATCGGTTCTAAAAGAATTTCTCTCTTTCGTACCAACTTAGAAATAACATAGGAGTGTGTGGATCCAATATCTATTAGAACAAATATAGGTTCACCATAAAGCAGAAAAGTACCTGTACTGATGTCGGGATCATCACGATCATCTTTATCATCTTGTGTCCAAAGATGATAGACTTTAGCTGAGCCTGGTCATGTCTGCTTGCACCCACCTCAACATATTTTCTGGAATCCACTATGGACGATCCAACAGATCCTCGTCCTCGTCCCCTCTGTATACCAACTGATCCATGGGTCTGCACAGATCTGTCATTCCAGGTCGGGCAATCTCGTATAAAATGTCCAGTCTTGCCGCAGCGGAAACAAGCCCCTGTAGCCATCCGAAACTCTCTACGATGTGGTCGGCCACAAATCTTACATTGAGGAGGACTTTGTTTACTACCAGAATTTTTTGATACTGCTCTAACATTTTTAGACTTCGCTGTTTGGTAAGATTGTCCTCGAGCTGATGAAAATCCTGACTTTCCTTGCTGATTATATCATTTTCTCCGCTTAGATGATTGCGAAGTAAAAGATATACCAACACTTCTTTTCTGTCCCAATGACTCATTTTCACCTTTATCTCGGACATTTTCCATTGTTTTTGCTTTGTTGACATCATCTTGAAAGTCTCGGGGGGTATAAGCCACCAAAACTTTCTGATATTCTAAATCGAGCCCACCAATGAAACTATCTGTAATGGCCTTCTCAGTCAGAAGTAGCTCTGAAGCAAATCTGCTCAGCCTGTTAAATTCACACTCCTACTCATAAACTGAGCGATCCCCCTGTCTCAAGTCAATAAACTGCCGTCGCATCTCACGGACAAAGATATCTCCAATATACTTCCTCTTAAATTCTCAGAGGAAGAACTGCCAATTAATTTCCTCATGAACTCGGGTTGTGACATTATTCCACCAGATCAAGGCTTGTCCTCTCAACAGGGAAATTACACCATCTAACTTCCCTTGGTCATCACAACCAATCCGGGCCAAAATGGTATGTACATCATTTAGCCACATATCAGCTAACATCGGATTACCATCAGTATCTCCTTGGAAATCCGAAGCTTGTAACTTCTTCAATTATTTGGGCACTGATATCTGAGGAGGTCGATTTATGATTGCATCTAGTTCCTGTAGAAAGGTGGTTCGATCCTGAACCGACATCTCCTGTTGTACCGGTTGATGTACCTCCTCTCCTATCTCTGGGGCGTTTTCGGGCCCTACCAGATCTGTGGCATGTCAGGAACCCTCACCTTTCGACATCTACTATCATAACACATACTTAAACTAATAAGCAATTGCATCAATCAAACAAGTATCATTTTCCATTAAATCTGACATCCTAGTGGCATGTACACTTTTAAACACTTTCTTTAAGTTCAAAATAATCCAGAACCGGCTAAACCTGTGGCTCTGATGCCAAATAAATATAACACCCCCTTCCCGTATCCGTACACCGAACACGAGTCAGAAATGTCACAGTAGTTTAAAAATCATTATACTACAAAAATCAGGTCAAATTTAAATTTTTTAAATATTAACATACCATAAGTAATTAACTTAACATATAATAATTATACATATCGTACCATGTAATTTTATTTACATAACCAAAATTAATACAAGGCAGGCCAGTTTACTGGTTTCACAAAATAACAGATTATTTTCATACATGCCCCTAATTTCTAACAAAACAAGATGTCGTAAGTACAAAAAATAACTTGTTGACGTGCTAATCTCCTCCAAAAGAGATAGAGTGATGCAACGCCTTGCTACTACTCCCAGGTACCTACGCGTACTACAAAAAGTACACGCTGAGAATATTCTCAGTGAGGTATAAGGTAAGTAACTCATATAAAATAATTGTAAATGCATGATATTTTTAGAAATAAAGTCAACAATTAAATTCACATAATTTAAGAGTGCAAGAATAATTATGCAAAAGCACATATCATAATAAATCTCTAACCTGAAAAATCACATAGCCCAAGGTAAATATCGAGTGACTAATATACGAGTCATGTACTTTAAAAGTACTAGTCTTCTCATATCTGGCTCGTAGGACATTATAAAATTTCAATAACTCGTAGGACACATAAGTTTCAATAGCTCGTAGGACACATTAAAGTGTCGATAACTCGTAGGACACAATAAAGTGTCAATATCTCGTAGGACTCTAATGGTATACCACTATATTGTCAGACTCAATATTATACTACCAAGGGCAATATAAAATAATTTTCTTGTAAATATGGCAAGCAATCTAAATTTCACACATATATAAATATCACATAAAAGAAATTTCATATTGGAGCAGTTCATACTCCAATATGTCATATAATATCTCATCGGTATACTGCCATAAAAATAATATCATATAATTTATCATGTAAATATCATGCAAAAATCATATCATGCTAAGTTAAAAATCATGTCACATATTAATTTAAAACATTTATGCACTCACCTTTGCCTCGTATAAATTTTAATACTCGATTCAATCCCGAACCTTTTCTTTTCCCTTTTTAGTTCGATCACGATTGGTATCAGTATCTACACAACAAATAACATATACCATTTCAAAGTATATGTTAGAACATATACAATTCATATATAATAATGGAAATTAAATAAATAACTATATATTATTAACTAAAATTGAACCGATAAATCTTCCATATTCGAACCAATATTTTTCATATTTTTCCTTAAAATTCAACTTTTCCCAAAATTCACAATTTAGTTCCTAAGGACTTTTTAAGCTTCCAAAAATCATTTCCAAGCCAAATCCTGGCATTTCTCATCATTTGCACTTTAGGACCTAAACTTAAAAAAAAATCACAACTTGATCCTTTAATTTCCAAAAATTACAATTAAGTCCTAAAGTCGCCAAAACTTCAAAAATAAGCTTCCATATCACTTAACTTGATTTTTCAACCTACTACACTTCAAAAATAAGTTTTTCCAGCCAAGTTCCTAAACTTTCCAAAAATTTACAAATTGGCCCCTAATGCCAAAATAATTAGGGATTTCATTCAAAACACTTTATTTCATCACTCTGTACAATTCTTCCTTCTACAACACCCTAAAATTCAACACTTGACATAAACCCTAAAAATTCCATAATTTAAGAACATGAGTTTTTCTTCAATCTAACAACTCAAACAAGCTTGAATAACATCAAACTCATCATTTCCTACTTCAAACAAAATTTTGCAATAACTTCCCCTTATTTTCCATCATTCCCGAAATGGTCACTAAACCATTTCCATGAAAACTCTCACCACTTGAATACTAGAAACAACAACACAAGCATATTTCCATCATAATAATCCATATAAACTCAAGTTTCAAGCATGCTCTTCATCCATCTAAATCTTCAAACTCAACATAGAAGCGTAGAAACTAAGCAAAAATTATGCCAAATGATAGAGAATTTCAAGAGGAATAATTTTCTATTTCATGTCTTCAACCTAAAACCAACTCAAGAAGCTTAAAAATTGAATCAAAGTCCCTCACCTTGTTCAAAGAGCTGTTCGACAGCCTTGTATAGAGCTTGAAGAAGACTATTTTTTTCTAACATTCTATCACTTAATTATGCCATTTGGCATAATATAATACCATTAAATTCAATTAAAAATAACATAATGCCGAATTTATTTTATTTTAAATATGATAAAGCCACTTGTCTCATAAAAATGAATATTAAATTCATTTTATTCATCTTTCCAACTTTGTCCCCCAACTATCCCAAAATTTCTAGTTAGATCTTCTAGTTCAAATCCAACCAAGTAGTTTGAAACTAACCAAATCTTAATTGAAATTCAACCAAACTATGATAGAATATTCCAAAATAATATTCTATCACTTTTCCAAAGCCTCTTGAATCAAACTCTAAAATTTATATTCGATCCGATATACCGATAATTTCTACTGCGATTAAGTCTTTTACGAACTATCGGATTCCAAAAATTTAACAGAATGTTCCCTTAGTCTAAATAATAATTCCTTCAAATTTTCATAATTTTCTGAGCTCGAATGATCACCCGAATTCAATTTAAACTTTAACCGTAATTTCCCAATAATAGAAATATCAGATTGAACCAACAATTTCATATTCAATCCACACCCTTGTATGATCTATTTATTTTTGCCATAAAAAATTTTATTGGGAAAATTACCATGTTAGTCCCTGTATTTTTCAAGACTTTTCACTTTTATCACCAAACTTTGAAACTTTATGTTTTAGCCACTAAACTAAAGCTACCAAACTTAATTCTATGCAATACCAACACTAAGCAAAAATTTGGGGTATTACAGCGTTGTTTTGGGAACCGGGTTAAATAAAACCCGCATTTTTTTAAACGAGAATGGATATGGGGCCGCATTCTGATTCAAGACCCGGTTATAACGATTCGAGTCGTCTGGGGTTTAAACTGCCCGGTTCAGTTTGGTTTAGACCGATTTTTGAACCGGATTTTCAATGGGTTTAGATTTGGGCTCTTCAATTTGTTCCGCTTTACATTTTGGTCACCTAATTCCTTGTAATTCATCGTCTTAATTTCCAATTTAATTCAATTTAGTCCTGGACAATTTAATTTCTTTATTTTAATAGCTTTCAATTTGATTTATTTAATTGTTTGTACGATGCATGTTTTTAAATAATCATGTAGTATATTTGTTTAGAAAACCTTAAATACACTTATTGTAATTAGAACCCTAAAATTAGGTTCTCAATCTTAAATAACTTGAAATTGAGGAGGAAGAGCATTGTAGAAAACGAATGGATATTTAATAATTACTTCAATGCCCTAAGTTGATTAGTACCACACTGTATTGCGGTGTTATTCAAAAGGGGTATTTTAGTAAAATATTTATTATTTCATTCAAACTTAGAATATGGTTATTATATGCAATTGAATAATTAGTCGAATAAAATTTAAATTAGGGCTAAATAATTAGTATCATTGTAGTAAGGATATTGTTATTTTTGGGACAAACATGAATAGTACTCAATTATTTGGGTGTTATCATACAAGTCCAAAATTAATGATATTTATAAGACTCTAATCAATTAAATGAATTGAAACCTTAATTAGGTTTTTACTTAAAATTGACTACAAAATAATTTGTCATGCATTTAAACCTTTTGTATTGAGATATATTTTTGGATATGAATCGAAGTTTCTTAATGCAACTGGACACTTCAAAAATTCGTATCCGTTTAAAATGTATTTTCTTACAAAAGGATATCCTCATTTGAAAGGAAATTCAATTAACAATTAATGATCAAATTAAATCCATTTTATTACTAAAAAATGCCAAAATGCCACATGGAATTAAAAAAGTACTGATAACGGGCATTTGTGGGGGTGCTAATCCTTCCTCACACGTAATCGACTCTCGAACCCAAATTTTTTCAAAATGAATCTCTGGTTGTTTTCATGGTGTTTGGTGGCGACTCCAAATTATTTTCTAAAAATTAAATAAAGGTTTTAATGTGAAAAAAACCTAATTTCAAGATTAAGTGAATTTAAATGAACAAAAATCTTGATTTTCAAAAGAATCGATCACTGAGCTATTTTCCACACCTTTTCTTTTTCCGGTCACAAAAAATGGTCGCGGCAGATTGGTGACTCCGCTGGGGACGTAAAAGGAGAGTCAGGCCTACTTAATTAATTCCAAGTGGCATTTTGTAATTATGAGTAATAATTTGAATTAATTTTTTCTGAGACTTGTTGGATGAATTTTTAGAAAAATGTGGGTAGTTTTGTGTATGGTACATCTGTCATTCATGCATAAGCTCTTGACCCAGACTTTTCACCCTTAAGTGGGAAAAAGACATTATTCGACATTATGCTCTCCAGCTCTAAGTTTGGATCTTTATCTTCTTCCCGTATACTAACCTTATGTGTCGTGGGGCCCACGCCTTCGTTGTAAGGGACGTATACTACTGAATCGATGTCTTGCTATCACAGTAGACAATAAGGACAGTTCAGGAACCTAAAGTCTAGAACTAAACCCGCATGCTATTTTAGAAAACTTACCCCACTAGAGCCAGACAAGAATCTAGGACAGGTGTTGCCGGTTTAAATACATTTCTTTGGTTATTTTCCTGGCTAAATATTTCCGTGCTGTTGGTTGCTTACTTGCTTTTTGTATTAATTCACAATCACTGACACATTTTTTTATTTTTGTATTTGATAAACCATGTCATTATTGTATTTTTTTGTATCAGTTTAAGAAACAATTAATTAGAAGTATTCGGAATGTCTAGAGGGATCAAGATTAGGGAAGATGACACTGCAGTTTGGACGTGGTCTGAACAAATTCGACATGAGAAGGGAGACAGTTTGCGTATGGGTGATGTGTCACGAATGAAGGGTCAGTGTAAGCTAAACACCAATCAGAATGCTTATATGCAAGAAGTTAAGGAAATATGGGACCAATGGGGAAGTGAAATGAAAGAGGCATTTAAGAAGGAATTTAGAGACATAGCTTGTTGCCAAGTGTTAAAGTGGACCAATAATTGCTCAGAGCCATGTCACAATTCTGGAATCCTACATACAGTGTTTTTACTTTTGGCCAAGCCTATATGACACCCACTCTTGAAGAATATGAGGTATTGGTTAATTGTCCAACTATTCATAGTGACAATATATACACAAGACCTGGAAACAATACGGTTTCAAGAAGAAGTTAGCACTAGTCAATAGAAAGACAAATGAATGGTGGGATACAAAAATTGCCAACAATGATAGTACATATCAGAATGAGGACAAACAGCGAGTGAATTGGAGGGTCCTGAAAGAATTCATAGTTGTAAATGGAGATGAACCAGCCATAGCAAGAAGTTTATATGTTTTGTGCATATATGGGCTAGTTATATTCATGATAACTCTAGAGCACGTAGATCTGTTAACTGTGGGGTTATTTGAGCGATTGAAAAAAGGTGTGAACCCGGTTCCTGCTATTTTAACCGAGACATATAGGTCATTGACTACATGTAAGAAATCGGGAGAAGGAAGGTTTTGGGGATACGCACAACTGTTGGAGATATGTTTTAGAGGTCACCGGTGGAATACACCATATAGAGCTGCAAGGTATTTATCTCTTATTTGCCGATAGAAGAATATATGACGGGTTGTCCTTTAGAGAGAAAGGATGAGAAACAATGGGAGGAGTGTTTCAAGAACTTGAAAGATGCTGATGTTGTGTGGAGGGTACCTTGGTTGCATAAGGGGATGGCATTCTTGTACAGATGTGGAGACAGGGATTGGGTCCCATTACCTGGAATTTGAGGAGGAACAACTTATTGTCCTTTGCTGGTGTCAAGACAATTTGGTTTGAGGCAATTCATACCGGCTGATAAGTGTTCAAAAGTACTATTTTTGTTACCCTTTTACTCATATTATTGTTAGACTTAGGCTCATATTAGTTGCATAATTAGTCATTCATGCATTAATTCATGTTTCTTTCCACCGTTGAGCTTGATTACATAACTTGGTGATTTTTGTGGAAAAAGATGCTGCTTTGGTGTGTTTTTGTGTGTGTACAATGTTGCGCGTAATAAGTGATACGCAATTGTGCAAGTATACACGTTGCAAGTTATAGTATAAAGATATCGTCTCCACAGGGATTGGTGCCACTTCAAGAATCTAGTCTCTTGCATTGTAAAAAGTAAAAATATAAATAAAGGATTATAAGAGTTTAACTAATAACTAATCTAGAAAGCAATAAAGTAAAAGAATAGATGAGATCAAATGAGAGAGAGATAGGCCATGTTATCGTGAGTTGAGGTGTGATAGCCGATTGGATCGTCTTGGTAAAAGAGTGCACGGGCAACTCAGTTGTCGTGGCAACTTGCACAACGGGGTTGCCTTGGCAACTAATCGATGGTTGCCTGGGCAACTAGTTGGGCAACTACTTGGGCGTCTGGGCAGCAACCTTCAAGGTTCGATAGAGTGTTCTTCAATGGTTTCTTCTTATCCCTAAGTCGAAACTCTAGCTACTTGTGCATGCCTTGATAATACATCCCTGCGTGAATCAAGGGTGAACAACAACCAATCTTGCGCTCCTCTTAGCCGTTGAAATCCTTGACTTATTCCTAAGCCAGATTAATCTTCACCATCAATAGATTGAATAAAGATCATATTCATTCGTTTCTTGAATCTAACTCTCCCGATATTAGATAAATAGATGAAATCACGAGATCCTCTCCCAATTCACTCGCAAACAAGAATAAGAACCAAGAATGAATAAACCTTGAATAGAAAAGTGCAAACTCTTATTACCTAAACAAAAACCAATAGTTTCTCACAACCACAAAACACAATAACCATAGCCAAATAGATTTAGTTCATGGCTAGGTTCCAAAGAAACACAAGATAATTAATCCCTAGCATGAACCCAATCAAACAAGAAGGAAAAAGATGAAGAATGAGGCTTGTCGAAATCCTCCTTGCCCTAGATGCTTGTCGAAAATTCTCTCCTCTTGCCCTCCTTGGAGTTGTCGAAATTCCCCTCTCTTTGCTCTCTATGGATTTTCGAAATCTCCCTCTTATTTATAGGGCTAGGCCAAAGTCCTTCTTTGAGGAGGAAGTTAAGTTGGAATTAAATTATCTTTAAAGAATATAATTCTTTATTATAATTATATTCCTACTAGAACTTCTCCTATCTTCTTGGAATTTAATTCTTCTTTAATCTCTTCATGAAATCAAATTCTTTTGGGATTGTGCTTTGCTCCACGTCATCTTGGGCTTGTCTAGTCATCAACTTTGACTACCTTATCACCTTTGCTCTTGTCAACAATTACCCTGGCAACTGGCTCGGCGTCTCCTTCATGCATTGCCCTGGCAACTAGCTCTAGCCTTGCTTTGGCAAGTGATCATGCACATACACACAAAACACACCAAAGCAACATATTTTCCTACAAAAACTACCAAGTTATGTAATCAAGCTCAACGATGGAAGGAAACATGGATTAATGCATGAATGGCTAATTATGAAACTAATATGAGCCTAAGTCTAACAATAATATGAGTAAAAAGGGTAAGAAAAATAGTACTTTTGAACACTTATCATACAGAATCACTTGCCTAAACAAGGCTAGAACTAGTTGCCAGGGCAGTGCTTGAAGGAGATGCCGACGCAATTGCCAGGGCAATGCATGAAGGAGATGCCGAGCTAGTTGACAAGGCAATTTTCGATAAAGGATAAGATGATATGGTAGTCGAAATTGGTGACTAGATAAGCCCAAGATGACGTGGAGCAAAGTTAAATCCAAAAGGAGTTTGATTTCCATGAAGAGGTTAAAGAGAAATTAAATCCCAAGAAGATAGGAGAAGTTCTAGAAGGAATTTAAATATCATAAAGAATTATATTCTTTAAAGATATTTAATTCCAACTTAACTTCCTCCTCAAGAAGGATTTTGACCTAGTCATCTCATATTTAAAGGACCAAGCCGTCAAAGTGAGAGGGGCAAGAGAGGAGAGATTTTGACAAGTGAGAGGGGCAAGAGATGAGAGATTTTGACAAGTGAGAAGAGCAAGAGGGGAGAGTTCAATTGAGAGGTTTTCCAAAGAGGGCTGATCGACTTCTTCTTCTTTGCTTCTATTGGATTCATGGTTTGGGGATTATTCTTTGTATATCTTTTGAACCCAACCATGAACTAACTTGATTGGTTGGGAATATTGTGTTTTGTTGTTGTGAAAAACAATTGGATTTTGTTTAGGTTTTTGACCTGCAATTCAATTTTCAAAGTTTGTTCATTCTTGGTTCTCAATCTTTTTTGCGAGTGAATTGGGAGAGGATCTCGTAACTTCATCTATTTATCTAATATCGGGAGAGTTAGATTCAAGCAACAAATGAGCATGGTCTTTATTCAATCAATTGATGGTGAAGACTAATCCGGCTTAGGAATCAGTTTAGGATTTCAACGGCTAAGAGGAGCGCAAGATTGGTTGTTGTTTGCCCTTGATTCACACAGGGATGTATTATCAAGGCATGCACAAAAGCTAGAGTTTCGACTTAGGTATAAGAAGAAACCATTGAAGAACGCTTCGTCAAAATTTGGAAGTGAATGCTCAATTTCCAAGGCAATCGACCCATCCTTAATTGGCCAGGAAATCACGGGAGCATTGCCCACGCAATCTGATCAGACAACGAGGGGGAATTGCCCTGGCAACCGACCAGGCAACACGACAAAATTGCCATGGCAATCAACCAGGCAATTGCAACCAAATTGCCCTGGCAATCAACTTGGCAATCGTAATAGAATTGCCCTGGCAATCCGGCTGCTACTCAATCACCACGACGAACCATTCGATCATCACTCCACAACTCACGATAACCTGGCCTATACTCTTTTATTTGATTACATCTTTATTTTATTTGCTTGCTCTTTTATTTTATTCGTTAGTTAGAACTCCTACAATTATCAATTGTGTTTTTACTTTTACAGTGCGATAACTAAGGCAAAGTGTCCCAAACCAATCCCTGTGGAGACGATAATCGATACTTATCGTATCACTTTATTACTTACGACGTGTATACTTGCACAATTGCGTAGCACTTATTACGCGCAACAAGTTTTTGGCGCCGTTTCCAGGGATTGGCAATTGGTGTTAGTTGTTTTTGTTATTGCATTTTTTCTCTTAGTTTTACAAACTTTTCTTTTTGTTTGTTTTATCAAAAAAAATTAGGTGCGCTACAAGTTAAGGGACATCAACATGTCGGGAAATAAAAGCCAATCTATTCGAGAGTTGATGTTGGAAGATATGAATCAATCCAATCAAAAGTTTCTCGCACCCTTTGATGATTACCTATACCAACCGAGAAAAGCCCAAAGAGCTTATACCGTGGAAAAATCTTGTACTATGTGTGGAGAACATCATGTGTTTGAAAATTTCCCTCACATTTTCGGTGCATATGACTACATAGAGGACCATAGAGGGAACTAACAGCAAAATTCTTCATGGTATGGTCAAAAAGCTCAAAATTTTTTTACCATAACAATTTTGCCGCAACAACAGATATGCTATGGCAATGTAGTCCTTTTCAAGACCATTCCAATTCCTCGGAGGAAACGTTGCTAGCTTTCTTGGGTAGACTTGACGGATCAATTGAAGAGATTCGAGAGCTATCAAAGTCTATGGATACGAGGATAGCTTAGTGGGATGCAACCTTGGGGGATTCATAAGATCAATTGAGGAGATCCACATATGTCATGGATAACATGAACCAACAATTCATTCCTAGGGATACTAAAGTCCCAAGGCAAGAGGACAAGGAACAATGCAAGGAAAGCTCTCCGATGTGTGAGGAACAACTAAAACCTCAAAGTCAAGAGTATGTTGATGAGAAAGTTTGCCCAACACATGATGAGCCTGAGCAACAAATTGCCTCGGCAATGATTGAGGAGCCTGAACAGAGCAATGTCGTGACAACACTCAATGAAGCTGAGAACAACAATACCACAACAAAATCTGAGGAACATGATGCCTAGAAGGTTACAACGTTGATGTTGAAGCATGAATTTGTAGATTGCTCTCATCTACAGTTTCCACGGAAATTGCACGACCACATGCAAGATCAACGATATGATAATACTTTGCCAATGGAATATAAGCAGGTAATGGTTGAACCTTTCGAATTCTTTAAAAACTCACCTCATCCATTGCAGATATTTCTTGAGGAACCGATGTTGGTAGATTTGAAGCCATCGAAATCTCTACTGATGGAGATGTTTGAGAGGCCAAAAGAAAAAGGTGTTTGGATTCGTAAAGCTTTTCAAAAAATTGGTTCTTCCCTTGACTTACAGCAAATTTTGGCAACTGATTGCCACGACAATTGGCTAGAGCAGCAATTGCCACAACAACAAAGGCTACATCCAACCATGATGGAGCCCGACGAGAATGAGGTAATTAAATGGTCGGATGTTGATATAAATTTTCCTAATAATATATTCATGCCTCTAGGAACAGTAGCAAGGTGGAAGATGTGCATGGACTACAAGGGAACACGAAAGAAAGACACCTCCACCATGGTAACGCAAAAGGGAGTAGCTGGGAGCACATTGGCCCAACTCTTTTTGGGCAATATTGTCACTCGATGGAGGGTGCAGATGGACTATAAGAAGTATCGAAAATGACACTCCTCAAGTTTTCTCAGATATGCAGTAACATTAGAAGATGCATGATGGAACTCTTTTCAAACATGGTCGAAGACTTCCTTGAGATCTTCATGGATGATTTTTCTGTTTTTCGTAATGACTTCAACAGTTGCCTCAACAATTTAGATATGTGTTGGCAAGATGTGAAGAAACCGATTTAGTACTTAATTGGGAGAAGTGCCGTCTTATGGTAGATGAAGGAATAGTGCTCGGCCACAAGATTTCATCCAAGGGAATTGAAGTAGACAAAGACAAGGTGGACGTGATCGAGAGACTACCCCTACCAAGATAAAGTCTTCAATTTTGATGATTCTTTCGCCCAAGCATTCAAAACCCTAAAGAAAAAGCTTACCTCGGCACCCATTATCGTTCCACCAGATTGGACGCTACTTTTTGAGCTCATGTGTGATGCAAGTGATTTCGCGGTAGGAGCAGTCCTAGGCCAACACACAGTTCCGATCCTATTTGATTGGTACAAAGAAAAGGAACAGAAAATCAAGTGGCTGATCACTTATCACGCTTAGAACGCAATAGGGAGGAGGACGCGGATTTAGAGATATGCGATGCATTCCCGAATGAGCAACTATTAGTTGCCTTGACAACCATGGATGCGCATGCCTTGGCAACCTTTGACGTCACAGCAACTCTTGACGTGCACGCCTCAGCAACTCCAAACGCGCAACAACCACTGATACACACGTCTCGGCAACCCTTGATGTGTATGCCTTGGCAACCCTTGACGCGCATGCCGCGACAACTCTAGACGCGCATGCCTTGGCAACCATGGAAGCAGTTCCTACGACAACACATGCCTCGGCAATACCCTAGTACTCGGATTTAGTTAATTTCCTTGTTTGTGGTACTTTACCTTATGGCCTTACTCACCAAGGAAAGAAGCGGTTCCGCCATGATGCTAAGCATTACTTTTGGGACGAGCCTTTTTTGTTTAAACAATGTGCAAATAAGGTTATACGCCGATGTGTCCCTAAAGATGAGCAGCATAATGTACTCCGGCAATGCCATTCTTCACCCTATGGAGGACATTTTGGAGGAACACATACCGCGGCCAAAGTTTTGCAATCCAGTTTGTATTGGCCAACTCTGTACAAAGATGCCCAAGAGTTTTACAAGCAATGTGATCGTTGCCAGGGGACGGGCAATATCTCTAGACGACATGAGATGCCGCTCTAAAACAACATCGAGGTAGAATTGTTCGATGTATGAGGGATTGATTTTATGGGACCTTTCCCATCTTCATTCGACAACCTCGACATTCTACTTGCCGTCGACTACGTGTCTAAATGGGTTGAGGCAGCTGCAGTTCCCACCAACGATTCTTGCAGAAAAATATATTTACACCGTTTGGGATACCGAGAGCAATTATCAGTGATGAAGCCAAGCACTTCAACAACAAACTCATTGCCAAGATGTTACAACGCTTTGGTATATCTCACAAGACTGCCACGACATATCACCCACAAACTAATGGGCAGGCAAAAATTTCCAACCGAGAATTGAAGGGTATACTCGAGAAAGTTGTAAATCCCTCTAGGAAAGATTGGTCAGTAAGACTAGATGACGCACTTTGGGCATATCACACTGCATTCAAAACACCCTTAGGCATGTCCCTCTTCCGACTTGTCTATGGAAAAACATGCCATCTACCGGTGGAAATCGAACACAAGGCATATGGATTCGGAAAGTGCCAGACAAAAGCGTCTGTTGGACCTCAACGAGATAGAAGAATTTCATGCACTCGCCTATAACAATGCACGAATCTACAAGGAGAAAATAAAGCAATGGCATGACAAGAAACTATTGTCGCGGCAATTCATGCCAGGGCAACTAGTTCTCTTATTCAATTCTCGGCTAAAACTTTTCCCGGGAAAATTGAAATCAAGATGGTCGGGACCATTCGAAGTTGTCAAACCATTCTCTTATGGTGCCTTGATAATCAAGTCCATCACTGACGAACATGAATTCAAAGTTAACGATGCCCATGTGGAACGTAATAAAGAAATGGTAACCTTAGGAGATGCATGAGCATGCTCTCCTTTCAATATTTTCTTTTTCTTTTTATTTTATTTTTATTTTTAGGAGATATTTTATTTTTCTTCATTATCTTTAGTTTCTAGGTTTTCTTTGTTTTCTTTTATTTTCTACAACAAGACTCACAACCACCATGCTAGGGAAATTCACTGCCGACTACTTGCCACGACAACCGCAACAGAGGATGCCCCGGTAACAGAAACTAGCGATGCCCAGGCAACAACAATGGCTTCGGCAACTACTGATGCCTAGTAAGTGAACCTGCCTCGGAAAACATGGATCAAATCAAAGCAATGCTATTCACGCGGTGCCAGCCACAAGCATTCAACCACCGACCAGAATATGAATCAAGCAAACGACACAAAGGAAACTTATCACTCGAGGTGACGACCTCTCCGACTAACTCATTTCATTTAGTTTCTTTTAAATTTTGTTTCACTTTTACATGCATTGAGGAAAATGCTTCTCTCGAGTTTGGGGGGTGTTGGTTTCTAGTTAGTTTCATGTTTAGTTGCATTCATCTTTAGCAATCACATATAGGTTGCATATGTTACTTGCCATGCCTTTAATTAGATTTAATTGCTTAAGACTTGTTGAATATCCAATGATGAATTTTTGCCACTGCACTTAATTGAAAGAACCTTTAATTTTAGGATTGCATGAAAAGAACTTAGAATTTTACTATGATGCTGATTTTTTTACACGGTTGTGGCTTGTTGATTGAAAGAAACTTAGTGAACTTAGGTTGCTTAAAATTTGGGTAAATTTAAAATTGAAAATTAAAAGTTAATTTCTTGTTAGAGGTGCCTGAAACTGGCTCTAGTAGTAAATGCACTTTCTTGCTAGAGGTGCCCGAAACTGGCTCTAGTAGTTAATGCACATGAAAGAATCGCTAGAGGTGCCCGAAATTGGCTCTAGTTGACTAAAATAAAATGAGAAATTGCTTACTTTGCTAGAGGTGCCCGAAATTGGCTCTAGTGAAAATAAAAATAAATGCCCGATAATTAAATTGATAAAAGCCTATTGTTCACATAGAATCTTGAAAATCAACTTGTACACAACTACGCACACACGTTGTCCCGAGCATTATAGTTTGGTTTCGGGTAATTTTTGTGCTATCCGAAAAATTAAAAGGTGATCATACTTTGTGCCACGGTTTCGAGGTTTGAATTCAAGTTTGAAGCATGTCTTTGATGATTAAAGTTTTGGTAGGTAATTGCTAGTTTGCATTGCTTGAGGAAAAGCAATAGTTCAAGTTTGGGGGTGTGACAAGTGTTCAAAAGTACTATTTATGAAGGGTAAGAGAAAGAGTTGATTGCACAAAATAAGAATATTAGCCAAGATTTCAAAGAGTTACAAGAGATTCATAATGATTATAAAGCTAAGAAAAAGGGAGGGGCGAGCAAAACAATACGAGATTTATCAGAGAAATTGGAAAGCATGACGAAGGATAGAAGAGGAGCAAGCCAAAAACTTAGGAATAAGATAGAAGAGGAGCAAGCCAAAAACTTTGATCTAACAAGACATGTAACACAACTAGATGAATTAGTGACAAGATATCACAATGAAGATAGGGTTCAGATGGAGCACGAGAAGGAAGGATTACAGAAAAGGATATCGTAGCTGGAAAATGAAGTGCAATCACTGAAAGAAAAACTTGCAAGCTATGAAGGAATGCTGTATCAGGACAGTGGGGTATGGAAGACCAAGTACGAAGCTGCGCAGAGCACTGTTCAGAATTAGAATAATGAGCTGGTGAATTTCAAGGATCAGGTTAGGAGTATAGCTTCATATGTGTAGATACTCTCAAGGCAAGCTACTGCTTTGTTGAAGCAACCAAACGTTGAGTTGGAGTATGTAGAGGCCATTGTGCGTCTGCTACATGAGTTGACCAACTTAGGAATTAGGGCTACTAGCTTCCTGTAGAAGGAGTTGTTTTATTTCCTATATTTGAACATTCTAATGAATGAATGTTTCTAAAGACTATTTCTTAAAACTTGATGCCTTGTTTTCATACATACATTCATGCATTTGCATAATCATGCATTTACACATCAAAGTCATTTTACAAAGTTTCTGTTTAACAAATGACAGTTTTATGACAGTTTATTTCATAGACTGCAATCATTCCATATTCTTACGGAACCCATTTACGTTCAAAGACTATGGCTGTTGAAGATCGAGTCACAAGCTTAGAAAATGATCGAGCAGAAACACAAAACCATTTCGACAGGATGGAGCAATCCACGAAGGATTAATTTGCCCAGACCCAAAGAGAGATAATCAATCAACTGACTACACTATTAGGGTCAAAGGAACCATGAAAGGCTAAAATACTTTAGGGTGCTTCCAACGAAATAAATGACCAAGCAGAAACCACATCTCACGTAAGGGTACCGCCTGAAGGACCTCCGCCTGCGAAGAAGGTCCAAATTAATATGGCAGGAGCAACACCAAACAATCTGGTGAACATTGGGGCAAATTTTGGGGGTAATGATGATGTCCCTGATCTGAATACCTTGAATAAGATAGAAAAAAATTGTACCAAGATTGAAAAGAAATATGAAAAACGCTATAAGGTGTTGGAAGATCGTTTGCTGGAATTGCAGAAGGTAAATGAGACAGGACTTGGTGCAGCTGAGATGAGTTTGGTGGCTGACCTAATACTCCCTCCGAAGTTTAAAATGCCAGATTTTGAAAAGTATGATGGAACTACATGCCCGAGAGCTCATCTCACAATGTACTGCCGAAAGATGGCTGCTCATTTGAAGGATGAAAAGCTGTTGATACATTGCTTTCAAGATAGTTTGACTAGTTCAGCTGCTCAATGGTACACACATTTAAGCTGTGTAAATACCCGTTCATGGAAGGATCTTTCTGGTTCCTTTGTGGAACATTATAAGCATGTTACAGAGATGGTTCCTAGCCGCGTGATGTTGCAGGGCATGGAACAAAGGAATAATGAGACACTTCGGTAGTACACTCAAAGATGGAGAGATGTAGCAGAACAGGTTCAACCTTTGTTGATGGAAATTGAGGTTATCCATATGTTTGTACAGACTCTAAAGGGACCATTGTTTGAGAGATCGATCAATAATGCTACATAAAATTTTGCTGACATAGTAATGATTGGAGAATTGATTGAAGTAGCAATCAAGAGTGGGAGGATTGAGAGTGGAGAAAGCTCTTGAAAGAATTATAAGAGGAAAGACAATGAGGTAAATAGTACAAGTGCGTGTGAGGCTCCTAAGAATGTGACTATTACTTCACCAGGAGTGGCATAAGGAAATGCGCAAGGTTCAAATAAGAAGGATACTCGTGGCCCGAGGAATGATAGAATAAATTTCATACCATTACCTATGTCTTATGCTGAGTTGTATCCTCAGTTGTAGGAAGCGGATTTGGTGAGGCCGTATTACTTAACTCCTCTGCAGCCTTCTTATCCACAATGGTATAAGCTTGATACTCATTATGAATTTCATGCTGGGATACCGGGACATACGATTGAGACTTGCACAACATTCGAAAATGTGGTGCAAAATCTAATCAATAACGGGATCCTGAAGTTCGATGAACCTAGCATTGCAGCAAATCCGTTGTCGAGACATGGAGGGCAGGGTGTAAAAGCTATATAAGAGGATGATGAGGAAAAATAGTTGAAAACTGATTTGTCAGAAGTTAAGTCTCATTCGAAATGGGTATTTGAGCAGTTGTATAATGCCGAAATGATTGAAATTGGCATGAAAGTAGAAAATGAGATACAATACGTATATTGTGAGTATCACCAAGATCATGATCATGAGATTCAACATTGTTCAGAGTTTTGAAGGTTGATACAAAAGACGATGGACAATAAAGAGATCGAGTTCTTTGCAAAGTCAGGCGAGAAGAAAGTAGCGGAAAGTATGTATTTCTGAGCCATCGGGCGTCAAATATGGGATACAAAAACCCTTGGTTGTTGCTGTTAGACCCAAAGCTAGGAGTTCTGTAGATCTACAAGGGTACACACAAGGTTCCCTGGAATTATGCTGCAACCGTAACCATACATTTGGAGGGCAAATTACAGGAGGAGGGAAAATTGGAAAAAACAAAGTTGATGCCGGAAGAAGGTAAAAATGATCAGCCAAATTTTGAAACACTGAATGAGGTGGGACACTTCACTCGAAGTGGGAGATGCTATTCTCCAGAAGTTCCCAAAGAAGTGGAGAAAGCTAAGGGAAAGCTGTGACTGCACTAGAGAGAATTTTTGGGGAAGAGCCAGCACCCAAGATAAATGAGCTAGTGACAGAAGAACATGCCCAAGAATTTTTGAAGTTTTTGAAACATAGTGAGTATAATATTGTTGAGCAGTTAAAGAAGCAGCAAGCAAGAATCTCTGTTCTAGAATTGTTGTTAAGTTCAGAAGGGCATCGTAATGCATTGATGAAGGTGCTTAATTAGACATTTTGTACCAAATGACATATCCATAAGCAAGCTAGACAGGATAGTGAACCATATAATTGCTGATAATTATATTACCTTCACTAATGATGAAATTCCTGAGGGAGGAATGAGATCAGTAAAGGCTTTGAATATCACCACATATTGTAAATGGTACGCACTGCCAGGAGTGCTAATAGACAATGGATCTGCCTTGAATGTTCTGCCAATGGTAACGTTACAAAGGTTACCTGCTGATGAATCACACATGAAGGTGTACAAGAATACAATGAGGGCTTTTGGTGGGACTACTCGAGAGGTGCTCGGGAAAATTAAAGTACCACTGTTGATTGGACCAGTAATCTACAATGTGGATTTTGTGGTGATGAATATAACACCCACGTATAATTGTTTGTTAGGAAGGCCATGGATTCATTCAGCCAGAGCAGTACCATCGTCCTTGCATCAGAGGTTGAAATTTGTGATTGAAGGAAAGCTGGTCAGTGTGGGAGCAGAAGAAGATATCATAGCTTCAATAACCACTGACGCACCTTATATCAAAGCCAATGAGAATGCCCTTGAATGTTCTTTCAGGGCACTGGAGTTTGTAAATGCTACCTTTATTGCTAAAGGCAAGCCTTTTCCACAATCGAAATTATCAAACTGCACCAAAATGATTGTACGGGAAACACTGGGAAGAGGTGCAAAACAGGAAAAGGCTTAGGCAAGCAATTCCAAGGATGTTTGCATCCCAAATCGGTGGTTATGAAAAGGATCGTTTCAGGCTAGGATTCAAGCCCAATGTCAAGGATAGGTTGAAAGACTTGAAGAGAAGAGGAGAACAGAGGAAAGCTTGTCTGCTAGGATCTGAAGCCTCCTCTGAACCCATGCCTTTGGTGGATTTGACATGCATCTTCAGGTCCAGAGGGTTTGAGAACGTTGAGGAACATCTCATGGAGGTCAACCTGGAGACCGCGAGAATGCACGAAGAGGAAATCTTTGGCAATAAGCTGGAAGGGCTTCTTGTCGGAGGAATTTTTGAGGGAGTACAACCTAGGAGGTTCCTGGAGAAAATTCGTCCGTGTCTCCCTAGCGAAAAACTCAGCAATTGGACAGCTGAGGAATTTGATGTTGTATCCAATAAAACAGAGTAAATATCAAGAACCAGCTCTATATCTTTGCCCGCGGGTATAAAGTGTTATCTGTAAAGGGCCACTATGTCATTTCATTTAAATAAAGATGCTTTCAACATTGATTCACAAATGGCAAACATGTTTCTTGCTTTCTTTTTCACATTCCTTTCAAATGTACATACTATAATTTCCTTTGCAGGTTTTCAGTCGATAGCATGAATGATCCTGAACCAAATCCTGGAGTAGATCTTGAGCGACCAGTGTGTCCAATGGAAATCAATGAAGTGGAAGATGAAACAGAATGTGAAATCCCTGAAAAATTATTGAGGTTGGTGGAAAAAGAAGACAAGCAGATCCTACCCCATAAAGAAGAATTGGAAACTCTTAATTTGGGAAATGATGAAATTAGATGTGATGTGAAAATATGAACTGCTTTCTCGCCAAGAGCTAGACAAGGGTTGATTAATCTGTTGCGAGAATTTAAGGATGTCTTCGCTTGGTCGTATGAAGACATGCCTGGGTTGACTACTGACATAGTGGTACACAAATTGCCCATAAAGCAGAGTGTAAACTAGTTCAACAAAAACTTAGAAGGCTGAAGCCCGAAATGGTACTGAAGATAAAGGAAGAAATGCAAAATCAAATCGATGCTGATTTCCTTGAGGTGTCCAGGTATCCAAAATGGGTAGCCAACATAGTTCCCGTGCCAAAGAAAGATGGGGAAGTACAAATGTGTGTGGATTACAGAGATCTAAATAAGGACATTCCGAAGGATAATTTTCCTTTACCCCATATAGACATCTTAGTAGATAATACTTCAGGACATTCTTGGTTTTCTTTCATGGATGGATTCTCAGGGTATAATCAGATAAAGATAAGCCCAGAAGATATGGATAAGACAATGTTTATAAGCTTATGGGGAACATACTGTTACAAAGTGATGCCCTTTGGGTTAAAGAATGCTGGGGCAACTTATCAGCGGGAAATTGTGACCTTTTTTCATGACATGATGCATAAAGAAATCGAAGTATATGTTGATGACATGATTTCCAAATCTCAGACAGAAGAAGAGCATATTCAGAATTTGAGAAAGTTGTTTTTGAGGCTGAGAAAATACCAGTTAAAGCTTAATCCAAATAAATGTACTTTTAGAGTCATATCGGGGAAACTCTTGGGTTTTGTTGTTAGCAGAAGAGGAATCGAAATAGATCCGGATAAAGCAAAAGTGGTTCAGAATTTACCATCACCAAAAAAACAAAAGGAAGTTCGAGGATTCCTTGGGAGGTTGAATTATGTTTCTCGGTTCATTTCTCAGCTAACCAATAAATGTGATTCAATCTTCAGATTGATTAAAAAGAATAATCCAGGAGAATGTGATGAAGAGTGCCAAGAAACATTTGATAAGTTTAAAGGGTACTTAATGAATGCTCCGATATTAGTTGCTCCGGTTCCGGACAGACCACTCATCCTTTACTTAACAATTCATGGGAATTCAATGGGGTGTGTATTGGGGCCGCATGATGACACGAGAAGGAAAGAAAGAGCCATCTATTACTTAAGCAAAAAGTTTACAGAGTGTGAAGTGCGATACCCACCTATTCAAAAGTTGTGATGTGCTCTAGTATGGGTAACTCCCAGGCTTCGGCAATACATGTTGTACCACACTAGCTGGCTAATTTCTCACCTTGGTCCATTGAAGTTTATGATGGAGATACCAGCACTGACTGGAAGACTGGCTCATTGGCATATGCTTTTGTCAGAACTTGACATTGTGTATGTAAGCCAAAAGGCAATAAAAGGGAGTGCTATATCCGATTTCCTGGCAAGTCGTGCTTCAGAGGACTATGAGCCATTAAACTTTGATTTCCCCGACAAAGATGCGATGAATATCTCTGTGGAAGAAAATAGAATCTCTGAGGATATAACGTGGGAGTTTTATTTCGATGGGGCTGTAAATGCCCTAGGACATGGAATTGGGGCAGTATTGATCTCTCCAAAAAACGAACATCATCCTTTCACAAGTAGACTGGAATTCTTTTGTATCAATAACATGGCAGAATATGAAGCTTGTGTTATGGGATTGCAAGCCGCTATTGAAAGGAAAGTAGAAAGTCTGAAAGTATATGGAGATTGTACATTGGCCATTTACCAGCTTCGTGGAGAATGGGAAACAAAAGATGCCAAGCTGATTGAGTATCATAAATTAATCCTCAAAATGATAAAAGAGTTCAAGGAGATTACTTTCACATATGTCCCCAGAGAGGATAATCAGATGGCGGATGCTTTAGCTACATTGGCTTCAGTTTTCTTAGCCAACAGACCTGAGGACATGATGACAATCCAGATGCAGAGTTACAATGCTTATGCTTACTGTTTTAGCATAGAAGAGGAAACAGATAGAAACCCTTGGTATTACGATATCATGCAATACCTCAAGTTGTAAGTTATCCAAGAAGTGTTAGAGCTTGTGGGAGAGTGTAAGTTGACAAGAAGTATTAGAGTTTAATTTAATGTGTAATTAGAATTTATTTATAAGTCAGTAGTTTAGATTTATTCGAAGTCTTATTTAAATTATAGATAAAAGTATAACTTTAGTTATACTGAAACTCTGTATCAGCCTATTTAAAGGCTTATCTCATACACATTTGATTAAGAAGAATAAGAAAAAATACAGAGAAACACATTGTTCTCTGTTGAAAATACTATTTTTGTTCTATCGTTAAAATCTAGCTTTTCATATTTTATTGTTCATTGTTCACCGGCGTTCATCTTCCCCGGCCATCATGGCCCCTTTCTCACATGGTATTATGAGCCAACAACGATCCTGATATCGTCACCACTGCTGTCATCTCTGATCTGAATCAAATTGACGTTCTGATTTTTTTTAGATGCATATCATTTTTTTCCGCTGTTGTCATTAGGCCACGCTCGTTCCTTGGCTTCTCTCTCATTGGAATCTTACATCTATGGTAAAATTTCTACTCGTTCAATTTTGTTATTTTGTTCTCTATTTAATGGTTCTATCTTAGACAATCAAAAAGAAATATGAAAAGGTTATAGTTTAGCCTTAAAAACTATTTGGTTCTATCTTAGCCATCCATTGTAAAAGATAGGGAAAGGTTATAGTTTAGCCTTAAAAACTATCCGGTTCTATCTCAACCATCAATTATAAAAGATAGGAGAAGAGGTTCTAGTTTAGCCTTAAAAACTAGATAATATTTTTTAAAGGATTCTACATCAAAGATTCAAGCTGGAATTCTAGTTTATGCAACTACCAGCTTGAGGGGAGTGTAGATTCCTGTGATCATTGTTGAATGGAATCAGCTACTTAGTCCGTGAATGACAGAAAAAGCTGGAAGACATCTCAGAAGATGCAAAAACCTGAAAAATATCATCACTGAAGAGGGTGCAAAAACCAATAACAATAGTAAAGTTGGTAAACATCTCAAGAAGGATGCATAAACCAACAACATCGTTTGCAAATTTTCAACAATGGCCGTTCAAAAAATAGCATGAGTATGTCCTAGCTGTTCAACTCAATGGGTCCCAAAAAAGGGGAAATTTTTTCCCTAAAAAAACAGCAAAGAAATATGAGTAGGACATCACATCCAAGATCCAAGCTGGTGCTCTATTACACTTGCTCACCGGCTTGAGGGGGAGTGTAAGTTATCCAAGAAGTGTTAGAGCTTGTGGGAGAGTGCAAGTTGACAAGAAGTATTAGAGTTTAATTTAACGTGTAATTAGAATTTATTTATAAGTCAGTAGTTTAGATTTATTAGAAGTCTTATTTAAATTATAGATAAAAGTATAACTTTAGTTATACTGAAACTCTGTATCAGCCTATTTAAAGGCTTATCTCATACACATTTGATTAAGAAGAATAAGAAAAAATACAGAGAAACACATTGTTCTCTGTTGAAAATACTATTTTTGTTCTATCGTTAAACTCTAGCTTTTCATATTTTATTGTTCATTGTTCACCGGCGTTCATCTTCCCCGGCCATCATGGCCCCTTTCTCACACAAGTTTCAAAGGTATCCTCTAGAAGCAAATGATAATGATAAAAGAACTATTAGAAGAATGGCTTCAGTATATGTGCTGGATGGGGAAACCCTGTATAGAAGGGGCAGAGATCAGGTTTTGCTGAGGTGTGTTAATGCTAATGAGGCAAGAAGCATCATGAAAGAGGTACATGATGGAATATGTGGGACACATGCAAATGGTTATGCAATGGCCAGGAAAATTATGAGGTATGGATATTACTGGGCAACCATGGAAGGAGATTGTATAGAATATGCAAAGAAATGTCATAAATGTTAGATATACATTGACAAGAACAATTATCCTCCGGTGCCACTTCATACGATGAATTCACCATGGCCTTTTACCATCTGGGGCACGGATGTTATTGGGAAATTTCACCCCAAGGCTTCTAATGGTCATCGATTCATTCTAGTGGTCATTGGTTACTTCACTAAATGGGTGGAAGCAGCTTCATATGCTAATGTCACAAGAACAACAATATGCAAGTTCTTAAAGAAAGAGATCATTTGTCGATATGGATTGGCAGAAAGAATCATCACTAATAATGTTACCAATTTTAATAACAAGATAATAGGAGAAGTACGTGAACAATTCAATATCATACATCACAATTCTATAACTTATCGCCCAAAGATAAATGGGGCAATTGAGGCAGCAAATAAAAACATCAAGAAGATCATATCGAAGACAACAGAGACATACAAAGACTGACATGAGAAGCTTCCCTTTTCATTGTATGCATATCGAACGGCAATACGAACTTCAACTGGGGCAACTCTTTATTCTCTAGTTTATGGGACAGAAGCAGTACTTCTCATAGTCAAATGTACCAAAAAAGAATGATACGAGCCTATGATAAAAAGGTTCGACCCAAGGAATTCCGAGAGGGAGATCATGTGTTGAAAAAGATCTTACAGATACTCCGTGATGATCGTGAAAAATGGATGCCTAACTGGGAAGGACCTTATGTTGTTAAAAAGGCCTTCTCTGGAGGAGTACTAATTTTGATCGAGATGGATGGTAAAGAATTGCAAAAACCAGTAAACTTTGATTCAGTGAAAAAGTATTATACCTGAAGGATAAAAAAGAATAATAAAAAAAAGAAGCAAAAAAGAAGAAAAAAAGAAAAGAAAAACGGAGTGAAAACCTGAAAATGACGCTTCACAAAATAAATATATTTGTGGTGAAAACCCAAAAGGGTGCTATAGACATTCAAAAAAATAGAAAGAAATGAGGGTTCAATATGAAAATTCGCAAAGGACGTCTTGAAACCAAAGGAGGATCTGGGTTGAAAACCGTTAAGGGCGGTCTAGATAGCTTAAGAATAGGCATCAGTCGGTTGGAACCTCTCGGACACTACCCAATATTTCAGAAGGGATTTCACATCTGTAACCATCCAGACAACATTTGAAGTCTATTGGACAAAGGTTGAGCTTAAGACTATTTCTGGTTGATAGGGTAAATGTATCCTTCATGCTATGAATGCTTGAAAACCTAATAAAGTTTCTTGATTTGGTTGTTTTAGTTGCCATGACTTGTTAAACTCCATTCAAATCTGTACTAATAAACTTCAATAAAGATCATGTATTCTCTTCCAAGCCTTTCTTTTATCCCAAAGTATCATTAAATGATTGACATGGTGAATAAAGTAGATAATTTCTTGGTATTACTATGTTTTGAAAGATACAGGTGAACTTTAACACTCTGGGTTATTGAGGAAGAGTGTATAAAAGTAAAAGGTACCATTGAACCTAAGAGATAGGAAGCGCATAAAGAGTATCATTGAAAATCAGTCTTAGGGCACCCATGATAATGTGATTGGTATGAGAGCCAAATGAGCATCATAGATGTCTTGGTAATGGGAATCTTTGCCGTCCCTCAAATTTCAGGACATAGTCAAATAAGCATGGCTTCATGTTCTTCTGTTGAGAATGAAAATTTGATTCATTATTTTGTAAAGGCATTTGGAATTGGCAAGACTATAAATGCTAAGTGGTTGAGAGCTTGTTTTGTTTCTTCTGCAATGTTCTTAAAAAAGAATGGGAGAAAAAAGAAAAATGAAAAAGAAGAAAAAAGGAAAAATAAAAGAGAAAACTAAGGTGAAAACCCGAAAGGGCACCATGAGGAAAAAAGAGAAAAAGAAAAACAAAAAAGGAAAACCAAAGTGAAAATCCGAAAAAGGTGTTTTGAGAAAAGCAATCTAAAGTGAAAATTTGAAAGGGCACTTTAGAGCAAGAGGCCAAAACGCAGGAGGGAGTTGCTGATGGCTAATCCTAAACGTGAGATGAAAGAAAGAAAAAAAAAGCATCAGGATAGTCCCCCAGGGAGTGGCGGCTGATTGATTGATCTTGATAAGATACAATTCATGCATCATATAGAAACTAAGAGCATAATAACCCTCATACATGCATTTTAGTTTATTTTGAAAGGTAGCAAACATAGAACTCATAATGTGAAGAGTTCACTCAGCAAAGATATAACTCCTAATGAGAAGAGTTCGCTCAACAAAGACATAGCTCCTAATGTGAAGAGTTCGCTCAGCAAAGATAGAGCTCCTAATATGAAGAGTTCATCCCCAGCAAAAAAGAATTCGTAATGAGAAGAATTCGATAAGGGAAGATAAAGTTTCAAGTGAGAAGAACTTGATAAATCCTCAGAAAAATTGAAGAGAAAGAGGGTTCGGATAAAGTCCTATGGCTCAGAGCAACAACTGACAGGAGCAGACAAAATTTGTGTCTTTCGATCTTTGCCCTATCCCTTTTTCCACAACAATAAGCAAAGAGGGGCAGCTGTAATACTAAAATTTTGTCTAGTTTTTTTTCACTATACATATGGCCAAATAATACTAAGTAGTGAAATAGTCTAATAAAACAATCCCCCAAAGACTATATTAAATAAAACAGTCCATATTACATTAAATTTGCCTCTACAAATCTAAAAGGCCCAATTATAAGTATTACAACCTGATTTTAAAGGAGTTCCCACCCATTATCAGCTTTCACAATGTAATTCTTGGGCCCGCCAGATTTGACCACGTGGCACCACTGGATTGGTCCACAACCCCAGCACATGGATTAAGGGCATGTCTGACATCAGCTGCTATAAAAGGGAGAGAGAAAGTTAGCATTCATTAATGATTATGCAATAATTGAAAGGAGAGAGAAGAGGAAAGTCAAAGAGATTACCTGAAAGGAAAGAGAGCTTGGAGAAGATGATCAGAGTAGCTGCTTTACCACTAGAGGTTCACCGAAGCTGTTGATATACATCCAGAGGTATATTTTCACCCCTGCTCTTTATTTTCTTGCACTTAAACAAACAAAAACAGCTAAATCCTTGCCTCAATCTTTCAAAACAATAATAGCAGTGTCTTAAGCTTAAATAAATCCTAAATCTAAAGTCAGTAACCTAAAACAATATAAGATCTAAAAAATAGAAATGAAAATAGAAATAGAAAAAGGATTATGGTCACTTATCTTGATCTGCCGTCGTGAGCACTACTGGAGTAGAGATCGAAGACAAAGGAGAGTTAGGTTTTATGGCATAGATGAAAATGATAAGGGATCAGTTTTGGTTTCAGATAGGTAGTTTAAGATGGGGAAGAAGGGAGATTCTAATGAATTTGGGCTCAGATTAGGGTTTAAGACTGGAAAAAAGCATTTTTAGAGTTTTTAGGGTTTTGGCGGTGGCTGAAAATCACTCTGGTGGCAGAGCACGGTGGTCGGAAAAAGGTAAGGGATGATCGAAGTTAGACCACACGGTGGCCGTAGGGGTGAAGTTTACCCGAAGGGATGATCGGAGACGACGACCAATAGTCGGTGTCGCCTTCAGCGGCCTAGAAACAGGCTAAGGTTAGGGTTGGTTGGTGGTTGAAGATTGAGTTTATGAAGGTTGGAAGAACTGGGGTTGAGTTCTTAGGAAAATAGGGGGTTTGATCTTGGAGAAACAAGAAATGGAAGAGGTTTTTGTGTTTTTTATGGATTAAACGTAGCAAAAGATGAAGAATAGATGAAGAACAAGTTTGAAGGTGTGGGTTTTGATCAAAAAGGGGTTGTTTTCTGGGTTTAGGTTGAGAGAATCTAAGGGATAGAGAAAGAGAAGAGAGAGAGGGGTTATAACACAAATGGCCGGTCCAACTCAGTTTATCTCCTTTTATACTAAGTTGGAACGACGTCGTTTTGAGAACCAGGTTAAATAAAACCCATGTGTTTTTTAAACAAACATTGATACGGGGCCGCAGTCCGATTCAAGACCCGGTTATAACGGTTCGAGCCGTTTGTGGTTTAAACCGGCCTGGTCAGTTTGGTTTAGACCGATTTTCGAACTGGTTTTTCAATGGGTTTAGATTTGGGCTCTTCAACTTGTTCTGCTTTACATTTTGGTCACCTAATTCCTTGTAATTCAACCTCTTAATTTCCAATTTAATTCAATTTAGTCCTGGACAATTTAATTTCTTTATTTTAATAGCTTTCAATTTGATTTATTTAATTGTTTGTATGATGCATGTTTTTAAATAATCATGTAGTATATTTGTTTAGAAAACCTTAAATACACTTAGTATAATTAGAACCCTAAAATTAGGTTCTCAATCTTAAATAACTTGAAATTGAGGAGGAAGAGCATTATAGAAAATGAATGAATATTGAATAATTACTTCAATGCCCTAAGTTGATTAGTACCATATTGTATTGCGGTGTTATTCAAAAGGGGTATTTTAGTAAAATATTTATTATTTCATTCAAACTTAGAATATGGTTATTATATGAAATTAAATAATTAGTCCAATAAAATTTAAATTAGGGTTAAATAATTAGTATCATTGTAGTAAGGATATTGTTATTTTTGGGCCAAACATGAATAGTACTCAATTATTTGGGTGTTATCATACACGTCCAAGATTAATGATATTTATAAGACTCTAATCAATTAAATGAATTGAAACCTTAATTAGGTTTTTACTTAAAATTGACTAAAATAAATTGTCATGCATTTAAACCTTTTGTGCTGGGATATATTTTTGGATATGAATCGAAGTTTCTTAATGCAACTGGACACTTCAAAAACTCATATCCGTTTAAAATGTATTTTGTTACAAAAGGATATCCTCATTTGAAAGGAAATTCAATTAACAATTAATGATCAAATTAAATCCATTTTATTACTCAAAAATGCAAAAAAGCAAAAATGCTAATCCTTCCTCACACGTAATCGACTCCCGAACCCAAATCTTTTCAAAATGAATCTCTGGTTGTTTTCATGGTGTCTGGTCTAACAAAGTGACCGGTGGCGACTCCAAATTATTTTTTAAATATTAAATAAAGGTTTTAATGTGAAAAAACCTAATTTCAATATTAAGTGAATTTAAATGAACAAAAATCTCGATTTTCAAAAGAATCGATCGCTGAGCTATTTTCCACACCTTTTCCTTTTCCGATCGCAAAAAATAGTCACGACAAATTCTTGATAGTAAGCTTGTTCAATTGTCTGTAGTCAATACAGTCTCATAGTCCCGTATTTCTTTTTCATGAACAAGACTGGAGCACCCTAGGGAGACGAGCTAGGCCGAATAAAGATTTTGTCTTGTATCTCTTGGAGTTGCTTTTTGAGTTCTTTCAATTCAACATGTGCCATTCGATAGGGTGTGATAGACACCGGAGTTGTTCCAGGTTGAACTTCAATCCCGAACTCTACTTCTCTAGTTGGAGGAAGACTAGTGAGTTCCCCGGGAAAAACATCAATGAATTCAGATACAATTGGCATACTAGGTAAGCCGAATTCATGTTCATCTTGTAGGACCATAGTAGCAAAGATTGAGGTAGGTTTCCTATCAATTAGAAGAATTGATTCTTTTCCTAAGCCCCAAAGATAAAGTCTCCTATTTTGGCAATCTTCCCAGGCTTCATATTTGCTTAACCAATCTAGTCCTAACACTAGATCGAACTAACAATTTGGCAATACATATAGATCAATAGGAAATGGTATGATTCGAATGATTATAGAACATTCCTTGCAAAGGAAGTTAATGGATATGATTCCCATATTGAGTTCGAAACTACAAGACTTTGTTGTACACTTTCAAGCTTAATCTCGAAAGACTATCTCCTTCATTTGAGGAGCCTACGTGACTTTCATCATCCTGAGCGAGCCTTGTTTCAGACATTCTATGTTCAAATAGAACAATTAGAATTTGGTTTAGTTAAGCAAAGACACAAGCTATACAATACAAGTCTCCTAGGTGGCACAAGTATCATATATGATGCACGAGAGCTCGGTTTAGTCCTAGAACCGACTAAAAAACTTTGATAACAATAAATGTAACACCCCCTACCCCGGGCTAGTAGAAACCTGGCTCGGGAGTATTACCAAGCAAGGACATGGACATTACAAGCTAGCAATACAAGCAAGATAGGCAAGCAAGATCAAGGCAAGGCAAGAATTGATAACTCATCCTTATTAGATGAGTTACTTAACTAGCAAGAAACCAAGCATACTTACTTAATAAACAAGCAAACTCACATTTGGTTTTCAAGACATTATAGGTTACTACTTTCATGATTCACTTAACTTCATCTTATACTATAGTCATTCGAATAACCCTAGTATATAACATGCTTCCATTTCTTTTCAATGATCCTTAGATTGTTACATGTACAAATTTCACACACAAGAGACCATATAATTCCAAGACATTTGAATGGAAGACAAGCAAGCATGGTTCGACTCATATTACTTTCAATTCAAGCAAAACATGAAACATTTCATGTAACTTCAATTAGACATGTTCATTAAGGCACCCAATGGTACATACCTTGAGTCCAAGCAAGCTATCATTGCCATTTCTTACCATTGGCAAGCACAAGACTAAGTATACATACATAAACATTCACGCTATTCATTCAATCATTCACATGTTCATTGAACAAGGCATTCGAATGGTTCAATGTAATCTAGATCAATCACTTTATCATTCCATATATAAGACCATATATGTGCAGAAAATACCATTCCATTACTTGAAATTTATGTTCAATACATGTTTCGTATTGTCATCCAAGATCATGGCATAGTAGGCCCATACAAGAGCAATATATACAAGCTTTAAGAATTCCAAAATGCATGACCAAGATGAACTATATACATTCTAGTGCCACCATTCTAGGAGATATACAAAACAAGTGTGAAACAATACTTTAACTTTGCTTGTGTGACTTGCTTCTAGCTCAAGCAATCAGGCTTCAAGATCAAGCAACACTCAAATTCTTTATCCTGTAGTTGGGAAGATTGAAAACGATAGTGATAAGTACAAGAATGTACTTAGTGAGGTAGTAACTAGTTCTAATTATTTTCCATATCCAATTAAGTGTCAATTAAATAAGAATGATCCTAGCTAAGGATTTCAAGCATTAGAATGATCCTAACTAAGGATTCAAGCATTCGGCTAGCATAAGGAACAAGAGACATGGAATCATACTTCATGCTTTCATATCAAGAATTAAGCGAATCATGCTTACATATCAAGTAATCAAGTAAGTCATGCTTACATGACAAGTAACATACAATTCATGGCTTTCATGTCAAGTAACATACTATTCATAGCTTTCATGCCAAGTAACATTCATGATATAACTTTCAAAAGTCACATGTGTTTTAGGGTTGTTATTACATTTGTTATCAATTAAACAGCCCCCTTGGTACTTAGTTTGTATAGGTAATCAAGTCTCCAACCAACTGTCGCCACAAGATGCACCGTAGTGCTGGTCAAACCCTTCTATTGTCGCCAAAGACCACATACGTACCTTCCATCTGTCGCCAAATAGGGGCTTTAGCCCTGGACCGTAGTCCACCCTGACACAATGAGCTCTAGACTCTAAGGCATGCCCTTCTACCTAGTCCAACTAGCTACCAAGGTTGTTCGATTATATCCACTTATACAAGTATTTCAAGTTCAAGATCATGTCAAGTAGCAAGTTCATTTTGCATTAGGCCCCTAGGACAATTGAGCCATAGCTCATATATCATGTAATTCTCATGTGTTCATTTCATCAAGTTGGGTTAACATTTCAAGCAAGTTCTTTAAATCATTCGATCACATGCCATATCACACATTCAAACACCAATGTTACCATTTAAACATGCTTAGCAATCGAATTAAACATGTATTCAAGGATGTGATCAAACTTCATGCATTACTTTAGTCATTCTTCCCTTAATAGGTCAAGTCCATATTAGGTCCATTTAAACATTTCAAGAATATAGACATGCAAGCATTGGTTAGGATCTAGTCCTAACCCTAGAAATAACTACACTCACAATACTCCAAGCTTAGCTAGTCTTGGATTCACACTCCTTTGTTCTTGGCTTTAGGATGTTCCACCCTTTCCTCATCCACCAAGTTCACTCTTGGTTCTAACACATTACACAAAAGTACATACATGTTAAAACAAGTTCACATAATCATTCAATCAAGACAATGTCACTAGTACACAACATGTACAAATCTGACAGCATGTTCATATATATTCTTTACTATACATAACTACACTTATCTATACTTTAATTCATGTAAAACAGGGCAGAAATCAATGTCCCAAAACTGTTTACAAAACAGTTTACAAACTGTCACAAAAAATGTACAATTAGCTAAACTGTTGTTACTAGGCAGCATGTACTATGTTCACTTAAACATGCATAACTTTCATTCCGTATGTCGGAATTTCAATTGGTTTATACCGTTGGAAAGATAACATAATTTTCTTTCTAACCATATAGTCCTTGCATTTTAGTTCTTTTCCAATTAATACAGTTTTTAACTTAAAGACAGGGCAATTTACGACACTGGACAGTTTAAACTGTCCTTAGTGTTTCTTCTCTACAATTCATTCTACAATATAGAATTCAGTTCTGTTTTCTCCTAATAAATTTAGACATGTCAAGGTATTGTCCATAAAATTTTCAGCCTTAAATTCTTTTTATACAATTTATGGTGATTTTTCAAAGTTACTGCACAGAATAGAGTATTCTGGGCAGATTACACTACGTTGAGTTTCTAGTTTCATAACTCATATAAACAATATTCTAGCATGGCAATTCAATTTATTTTCATGTTCTTACATGTCTAGGTCAGTCTAATTCACCTAGAAATGTGCTTAAAACAAGGAATTATCATGTTAAATTCAATTTGATCTATTTGATCAACATCATTCATCCAATTCATCATTTGAGCAGTCCATTACCTAGTTTTAACTAATCCAGTTAGGTGTATTCATTTTCAAGCAACTTATCTATTCTATTCAATCCTCAATTCATCTAGCAATGTGACCAAATCAGGGCTCTATATACATTTAGCCTATTTACACATTTTCACTAGTAAAACAACCCCTAATCAAGACTGTTTCCAATCATACTTCCTATTCTCAAATTTCCAGCAACCATATACATTCTCTTTAGCAATTTAGCTACTATAAATCACAATTTCAAGTTCTATTAGAAGCTAACATGATCCTAACATACTTAAAAATCATCCTAATCAATCTAGGCAACAAGAACATCATCATTTCAAGATACAAGCAATCTATAACATGTAAGAGTCAAGCAATATACCTTCTCCAAGCTAATTTGTTCAAAGTTAAATCAAGAAGCATGCATTGAAGGTGATGTATGAACCTTTCTTTCTCCTAAATGGATGAGTATGGTTCGGCCAAGGTGGAGAAAGGTGGAGTGGAGAAGATGATAGAAAGATGGCCACTTGTCCATGTTGTTATCACTTGGCTTGGCTATTTGCCTCCACTTGGCAAATTATGGTCGAATTGTTTGATAAATCCTTAATTACACATCCTAATTGCATGCAATTCTACATTTACAATTTGTTACTATTTGATCTTTCATGATTCGGCCACTTCTTTATCAATCCATCTAATTTAGTCACTAGGTTTAATTAATTCTTCTAATTTGTAGATTGTTTGTACAATTAAGTTCTAATTAGTTTATGACATGTTACTAGGCCATGATTTGGGGTATTACATAATTCTTCCAATCACTTAATATCTTTTGTACAATATTCTTATATCATAATTGGAGTTTATCATCATATAATAAGTCATTTCTTAGTCGACAAGATTTCTTAGTTCATAAGATTCATCAACTTTCTTTCATATTATCGAATGTCACAGCCTTGTGACTGGATTGTCTAGTCTAGATACACGAGTCCCCAACCAACTATCTCCCGTATAACACTTGGTACTCGCAGTATCGGTCAATCCCTCCTACTAACGTCAAGTGACCACATACACATCCCTCAAACTGTCGTCCATTAGAGACCAATGTCCCAGACTGTAGTCCAACCCCGACTCTAAGCTCTATGGACTCTATGGCATGCCAACTATATCTATGCCTGACTCGAGACCAAGGCTTCATTTATATTATTCTATTCAATGCTTAACATGAGCTCAATTCAATTCAATTTGCACAAAAATGTACCTTTACCCATATACCATTCATTAGGGTCTTAATAATCACATTTAGAGACCAAGTCTCACTCTCACAATCATAGGCTCAAGGCCGAATACATTCAAGCTCATCAGCTTACTTCCTTGCTTTGAGTTTTAATATAACCTTCGGTTATAATCCATATGCAGGCTCATTCATATTTAACTCATTCCCATTTAGCTTTATGCTTGCAAGATTTTACATATAGATTACTTCATCAATTCGACTTATTCAAAGTCTAACATGGTAATACAATCAATTTGAGCATGCTTCAGAATTCATGGTATAAACAAGTATTTCCAAAAAAATACTTACCTCAACTCCAAGCTTGCATTAGCTTAGCGTAAACCAACGAATCATTCTAAACTTTTAAGTATAACAATTAAAAACAATGCTCAGAGGGGTTGTGATTTCCTTCCGAGACTTCAAACTTTACTCACAACTTTTTCTGAGCTATTGACAATCTCGTATTACAATTCCCTTTTGCCTATCGACTTGTTGGTCTACGTTGGTCCTTCTATCCTCAGTTTCTTCACGGTCTTCCTTAATTCGAAGCTTAATCCCATGGTTTTCAAGCTTTCTCACACTTTAACTCTCTCTCCTTAAATGGTTTCAACCTACCAAATGAACAAGATGCTCTCCTCTAGTTGACCTAATAAACAAGCTTGGTTGGACATGTGTATTGTACACAAAGTTAATGTGATTTACCATGCAATTCCTAGATTCTAAAGAATACACTTTTTAGTCCTTTAATTAAAGTCTCCAAACTCTCGGTTCTCACTAAATAGCCCTTTCAAACTTTTATGTAACTTAATTATAGATTAATTTTCCAATTCAATTGAATCACTTTACTCTTCTTAAATCAAACAATGGGGGTATTACATTTCCTCCCGCCTTAAAGAAAAATTCGTCCCTAGATTTACCTATAGGAAAAAGATGTGGGTATTTATCTCTCACAGTTGCTTCCAGTTCCCACGTAGCTTCTTCAATTTTATGGTTTCTCCATAGTACCTTAACTAATGGTACCATCTTGTTGCGTAATCTTTTAACCTCTCTATCCAAAATTTGAACCGGTTCTTCATCATATGATAAATCAAGATTAAGTTCAACCTCATTAGGCTCCAGAATGTGTGATGGATCTGATTGTTACCTTTTTACCATTGATACATGAAATACATTGTGAATTTTATCAAATTCTTTGGGAAGTGCTAATTTATAAGGAATCGGCCCAACTCTTTATATAGTCTCAAAAGGTCCAATGAAACAGAGACTTAATTTTCCTTTCTTCCCAAATTTGAGAATTTTCCTCCAAGGAGATACTTTCAAGAACACTCGATCTCCCACTTCATGTTGAATATCCCTCCTCTTAAAATCAGCATAGGTTTTCTGTATGTCAAAACCTTCCTTCAATCTATTGTGTATAATCCAAACTTGATTTTCGATTTCATGGAGCAATTCAGGTCCTAAGACTTTGTTTTCACCGAGTTCGGACCAACATAAAGGAGTCTTACATTTTCTCCCATATAAGGTTTCGAAAGGTGCCATTTTAATAGTGGTTTGATGACTATTATTGTAGGCAAATTCGGCCAACGATAGGGACTTTTCTCAATTCTTCCCAAAATCAACCACCAAGCTCTAAGCATATCTTCAAGTACTTGAATTACTCTTTCAGATTGTCCATTAGATTGAGGATGGAATGCAATACTAAGATTGGTTTTAGTTCCTAAAGCCTTCTGTAAGGAGCCCCAAAACTTGGAGGTAGACCGAGAATCCCGATCTGAAACAATGGAGATAGGAACACCATAGAGACGAATTATTTCTCTGATATAGAGATCGGCCAACATATCCAGGTTCATATTCATTCGAACAGGTATGAAATGTGATGATTTAGAAAATCTGTCAACTATCACCCAAATAGAATCATTCTTTCTTGGTGATAAAGGAGCCCTAACACAAAATCCGTAATTATTCGCTCCCACTTCCGCTAGGGTACTTCCAAAGTTTGGAGTAATCCCGAGGGTACTTGATGCTCAGCTTTAATTCTTTGACAACTCAAGCATTTGGATACATATTCAGTGATGTTAGATTTCATTTTTGGCCACCAGTAGACTTCTTTTAGATCCTTTTACATTTTAACAAATCCATGATGAATCAAAAAATGACTGTTGTGGGCTTCACGAAGCTTTTCCTTCTTTAAAGTTTTATCATTAGGCACACAGACTCGGTTTCTAAAATATAGGAGACCATTCGGCCTAAGGAAGAAATCAGAATTTGTGGAAGAAGCAAGCTTATTCACAATCTTTTGTAACTCGGGATCAACTTGCTGGAGATTCTTAATTCTCGAATTGAATTCAGTTTTAATCTGAAGTTCAGCTAGCTGTCTTTGATTTCTTTGTAGTCTGAAATGAGCATTGATTGTAGAAGGGGCTACGAAAACAATGAATCATTTTAGACACCAAGCTTGAAAGGTTCTAATAGACAAGGTCTTGATATAACAAATTTTAAGTTTTTAGGATCTTACTAGAAGAACATTGTCGACTGAGTACATTAGCCACAACGTTCGCTTTCCTTGGATAATAATCGATAACCAAGTCATAATCCTTGATTAACTCTATCCATCTCCTTTGCCTTAAGTTTAAGTCTTTCTGGGTCAGAAGGTACTTTAAACTTTTGTGATATGTGAAAAGATGACATCTTTCCCTGTACAAGTAATGTCTCCAAAATTTTAAAGCAAAAGCAACTGCAACCAATTCCAAGTCATGTATTGGATAATTCAATTCATGTGGCTTTAATTGCCGAGAAGCATAAGCAATTACATTATCATCTTGCATTAGAATACACCCTAAACCGAGGTGGGAAGCATCACTAAAGACTGTAAAATCTTTCTAGGGTTCAGGTTGAATTAAAACAGGAGCTCGAGTGAGGACTTGCTTTAATTGATCGAAGCTTTTTTACTGATCTTTTGATCATTCAAATGGTATACCTTTCCTAAGAAGTCGAGTTAAAGGAGCAGCCAGGATTGAAAACCCTTTAACAAATCTTCTATAATATCCAGCCAACCCGAGATAGCTTCTAATTTCTCCAATATTCTTCGGTGGCTTCCAATCCGCAATGGACTGAATTTTCTTTGGGTTAACTTTTATATCTTCTGCGGAAATTACATGGCCAAGGAAGGACACTTCCAAGAGCCAAAATTCACATTTGTTGAATTTAGCATATAATTGCTTGACCCGAAGAGTTTGCAAAACGATTCTCAAATAATTTGAATGTTCTTCCTTACTCTTAGAATAGACAAGAATATCATCTATGAAGACTACAACAAACTTGTCTAAATAAGGTTTGAAAACCTGATTTACGAGGTCTATAAAGGCTGCAGGGGTATTAGTTAAGCTGAAAGACATTACTAAAAATTCATAGTGACCATAACGGGTTCATAAAGCAGTTTTCAGAACATCGACTTCCTTAAATTTCATTTGATAATATCCTGAACGCAGATTAATCTTAGAGAATACAGTAACACTTGTTAATTGATCAAACAAATCTTCTATTCTTGGCAAAGGATATTTGTTCTTGATTGTGAGTTGATTTAACTGCCTGTAATCAATACAGAGTCTTATAGACCCATCATTTTTCTTCACAAATAAAACCGGGGCTCCCCAAGGAGATGAGCTTGGTCTGATGAAGCCTTTGTCTTGTAGTTCTTGTAATTTACTCTTAAGTTCTTTGAGTTCAATCGGGGCCATGCGATAGGGTGTAATAGAAACTGATATTGAACCTGGTTGAACTTCGATTCCGAATTCTACTTCTCTTGTTGGAGGTAATCCCGACAGTTCCTCAGGAAACACATCAGGAAATTCGGATACGGTTAAAATGGATTCAAAAGAAAAATTGGATTCATTCAATTAAGATATGGGTGCAAACATGGTCACTTGTTCGAATGGTTCCTTACTTAGCAAGGTAATAGAATTTTTTCCTAACCCCAAAAGATACAATATTTTCTTGGTACAATCTATCCAAGCCTTATGTTTACCCAACCAATCTAAGCCCAATATAAGATCAAAATCAGAGAAGGACATGACTAAAAGATCAGTAGGGAATGGTATACCTTGTACAAACAAAGGGCAACTTTTACATATTTGATTTACTATCACTCTATCTCTTAAAGGATTTATGGCTATGAGATCACTATTTGTGGGTTCAATTTTTATGTTAAGCTTTTCAATCATAGAAAAACTTATAAAGGAATGGGTTGAACCCGAATCAAAAAGAGCATAAGCAAGATGTGTATCCAAAAAAATTGTACCTGCAATTACATCGGGTGATCTTTCCTCTTCACGCCCTTGAATATGGTAAACTTTAGCAGGTGCCAGAGACTCTTGGTAAGTAGCATTTGATCCTTGGCCTTTATTCTTTCCATAGTTTCCAGAATGGGCTTGTTTCGACCCTTTTTCCTTTTAGTGAAGAATTTTGATTCGAACCTCTAGACATATGGGAGGGCATTTTATTCGGGTTTTGGGGACAATCTTTGATGAAGTGTGTAGTCTCCCCACACAAATAACAAGCATTATATTGCTTTCTGCATATTCTTGAATGAAGTTTCAGACAAATGTTGCATGCTGGAATTTGAATTTCTCTCTCATTATTTCCAGCGCTGTTAACCGATTTGATGGTGCAGAATTTTCACCCATGGATTGAGGTTTGGGAATAAAATTTCCCTTTGAGGAGTTACTGAAATTGGAAGAATTTCCTCCATGGTACTTTTGCTTCTTATTATGCCAATATGCCTTATGATTATCCTGGTGTCTTTTATCACCTTTTGACTGGTTCCTTTTTCTTTTTCTGAGGTCTTCATTTTAACCTCTATGGCTATCACCCGATTGATCAAATCTTGGAAATCTATAATCCCAAGAGCAGTAAACATCAGACTTAACTCGTCGTTGAGCCCATCGATGAACATTCTGCACTTGTCCTCTTCTTTCTTAATAAATTCAAACCCATATTTGCAGAACTCACTAGCGTATTGCTCAACTGGTTTACTTCCTTACTTCAGATACAAGAATCGCTTCTTATGTTTAGAAAGGTATTGGTCACTAATGTATTTTTTTAGGAATTCCTTGAGAAAGAATTCCCAGGTGATATTTTCAGCTGGGGCCACGAGAATTGTAGTCTCCCACCAGCTAAGTGCTTTCTCAGCCAAAAGGGCCACCACACACTCCAACTAATGTTCGTCCGAACATTGTAACTATTTAGTCAAAATCTTCATTGTCGATTCTAGCCAGAATTCAGCTTCTTCAGGTTTTTCTTCATTGGCTCCAATAAAGGTGTAAGCTCGATGTTGAGCTAACTTGTCGATTGGAGCTCTTACCGGTACTATTACCGGAGGATTAAGAGGAGTTTGGGGATTTTGTCTCATAGAGACATTCATTTGGTCAAACATTTCTTTTAAACTGGAGAAATATTCCCATTGAATAGGTTGAATTGCAGGAGCTTCTTGCTGAACTTGTTGAGGTTCAACAACCTTTGGAGGATCTTTATTCATCCTCACGAATCAAGCATTCACATAGACCATAGTTAAACTTGATTTCAATTTTTACTTATCTAGATGTTTTCTAATTAACCTATGTGATATATGATCTAGACAAGCATATAGAGGTTCAATTTAGACTTTCGTGCATTACATGTTATTTACAAATAATGTTATCAAACAAACATATAATAACAATCAAGAGTTCACCATACCAAGTTTCGAAACAACTAATTAAGTGAAAAGCTTTGTCATTTTGAAATGGACCTAAATACTATGATTTAGGTTCTTTAATAGATTATAAGCTCATTTCTCTTTATAATCAACATGTAACGATTATTCTAGGCATATATTTATATCACCTAAAGATAACATAAATTACCTACCAACGTCACCCATCACACATACCATCGAGCAACCACTAGGTTTACTTTCTATTCGAATGACCTTAATTAAGTTATACAAGCCAAAATATCAAACACAAACATAAGTACAACCAAAATGCCGCCATCCTAGGAGATTTTACGATAACAACAAAACCTACTTGCTAAGGCTAGTGTGACTTGATCAAGCTTCAAGCAAAAAGAGTCTTCAGTACTATCCTGTCATGTAGTGAAGAGACAATAAGTAAGCATATGCTTAGTGATCAAGTTTAAAGCCTAACATTAACATATATTACAACTCCAATGGTCTCATTCACTACTAGCACAAATTTAATTTGGGTGCAAGCAAGGAGTATCAAGAATCATGTTTTTCTATTGGTTTCATAGCTTAATCCTTTATCACGCCATTGTACCAGTTAATAGTTTATCATCCTTGCATATTTTGTAATCTCTTTAAGATGCATTCAAACAATCATCTACATGCTACATTGTTCTCCATTAAAACGTGAATAGTTTCTTTTACAATCTCATATTCGATTCCCATAGCAATTTATATCATCTCTCTTATAAGGATAAACATTCATTCGAATTCATCAGTATCTCATTCATGGATTTCAATCATTCTTAAAGGCAAGCCTAATAAGATAATTCTTCCAATCACTTAATATCTTTCGTACAATATTCTTAGATCATAATTGGAGTTTATCATCATATAATAAGTCATTTATTAGTCGACAAGATTTCTTAGTTCATAAGATTCATCAACTTTCTTTCATATTATCAAATTTCATAGCCTTGTGACTCGATTGTCTAGTCTAGATACATGAGTCCCCAACCAACTGTCGCCCGTATAACACTTGGTACTCACAGTACCGGTCAATCCCTCATACTTTCTCCAAGTGACCACATACACATCCCTCCAACTGTCGCCTATTAGGTACCAATGTCCCAGACCGTAGTCCAACACCGACTTCGAGCTCTATGGACTCTATGGCATGCCAACTATTTCTACGACTGACTCGAGACCAATGCTTCATTTATATTACTCTACTCAATGCTTAACATGAGCTCAATTCAATTCAATTCACACAAAAATGTGCCTTTACCTCTATACCATTCTTTAGGGTCTTAATAATCACATTTAGAGAACAAGTCTCACTTTCACAATCATAGGCTCAAGGCCGAATACATTCAAGCTCATCAGCTTACTTCCTTGCATTAAATTTTAATATAACCTTCGGTTATAATCAATATGCATGCTCATCATATTTAACTCATTCCCATTTAGCTTTATGCTTGCAAGATTTTACATATAGATTACTTCATCAATTCGACTTATTCAAAGTCTAACATGGTAATACAATCAATTTAAGCATGCTTCAGAATTCATGGTATAAACAAGTATTTCCAAAGAAATACTTACCTCAACTCCAAGATTTCATTAGCTTAGCATTCTAAACTTTTAAGTATAACAATTAAAAACAATGCTCAGAAAGGTTGTGATTTGCTTCTGAGACTTCAAACTTTACTCACAAGTTTTTCTGAGCTACTGACAATCTCGTATTACAATTCCCTTTTGCCAATCGACTTGTTGGTCCTTCTATCCTCAGTTTCTTCACGATCTTCCTTAATGTGCCAACTACTTAGTTTGATCCCTATTCGAAGTTCAATCCCATGGTTTTCAAGCTTTCTCACTCTTTAACTCTCTCTCCTTAAGTGGTTTCGGCCTAACCAAATGAAGAAGATGCTCTCCTTTAGTTGACCGAATAAACAAGCTTGGTTGGACATGTGTATTGTCCAAAAAGTTAATGTGATTTACCATGCAATTCCTAGATTCTAAAGATTACACTTTTTAGTCCTTTAATTAAAGTCTCCAAACTCTCGGTTCTTACTAAATAGCCCTTTCAAATTTTTATGGAACTTAATTATAGATTAATTTTCCAATTCAATTGAATCACTTTACTCTTCTTAAATCAAACAATAGGGGTATTACATAAATGGTCACGAAACCCTTCGTATTCTTGTCCTGGCCAGAATTCACATTGTAAAAGTAACGAAATACATCAGTAGAAGGTTCACCCCATGAATCTTACAATTCAAGAAATAAGTTACCGAAGTCCACCAACTAGTTCTGCTTAGTTGACCCGACACTACATCAAACCAATTTAGCCACTCCACGAAGAAGGAATGCAGCGGTAAATAGAAACTAGCTTCAAAAGCAAACAGAGGAACCAAAAACCATGACCTTCCCTCATTGGAACATGTACTCAAGTGAAATGTCCTAATTAGCATGTTGAACTGATAATGGAAATGGTTAATAGCTAAAAGACCCTGACATTCCAACATTTTCAACAACTCATTTGGTTCGGTAGTACAATGAACCTCATCGCTCACCACAAAAGATGACTCAACCATCAACATATGAAAGACTATATTTCTCTTTTCAAAGATCTCATTTACTTTTCTCCAAAACTCAAAGGCAAAAAATAAGAAAAAAACAAAGTAAAACCCAAGAATGCCAACTAAAGTTTATTTATAACTAAACACCGTGTCTTTCTCAACACACTTCACTAATGAAGAGTTTCATCATGTGATGTTTCACATACAATGGTTTGTTCCCAAAAAATATATATGCTAGTCAATAAATTCTATTATGCGATGTTTTGTAAAATATTCACGACTCTCATATAAGTAGTTTGCCCTCAAAATTTCTTAAACTATAAAAGCAAATACCTCATGCCTGTTGAGCCCCCCTTTATATTTATCAGGTTCGCCAAAGTCACTTTATAACCTTCCCTAACCTAGGGGCAATTGTTAGCACCTACAAACACATACCATGAGGTCAAAAACCCTACATCAAAAACCAGTCTAGTTGAATTCAGGTTCCGGCGATCAGAAACCCTACATCGAAATTGTCAACATATTGTATTGACTTTGACCACGAGGTCAATTGTATCGATATTGGACTCTAATTGAGTCAAATTATTGTTTAAGGACTTTATCGAAAGTATTAAAACCTATTTAGTGGCTAAATTATAGGAATTGAAAGTTTAGGGGTACAAGTTTGAAGAATTGAGAGTTAAGGGACTAACCTTGCGATTAACCCCTCCTCAATATAATCACCCACACGCGGGATGATCAGGAGCAATTCCTTCATATGAAGGAAAGCCTTGTAGTTGAAAGGGCTAAAAGAAAGGATGAATAACTATTTAGCTTCACCCGATTGTCAAATTAAGCACACACCTCAATTTCATCATCATCTTCTTCTCCTAAAAAAGCACCACCATTGTTGGTGGAGTGAAGTTTAGATTTTTCTTTAGTTTATTATTATCGAAATGTTCCTACCGATCATGTAAGCTTAACCCCCCAAATAATAGTTGAAATCCATAGAAGATTTTATAGTAATCTCAAAATAGGTTTTTGCTATCCATGGATAATTCATAGATATTGTATATATTGAGTTTAGATATTGATTTTGGTATCGTTATATTGATTTTGATATCGTAATATTGATTCTAGCACAATCCTATTGTTTACCTAGCTCAAGAAATTGAAAAAGAGCACCCATCATCTTCACCGAGAGCTAGGAACAAGGGGATTGCTATTTGAGAGTCGTAGGTGCTTCGAATTATCAAGGTGAGTGTAGTCGGAGTCGCGAGATTATGCTAGGTGTCTTTCCCGATTCCATTGTCATCGTATATAGTATTTCTAACATCATTGTTAAGGAATATTACATCGAACCACTTACTGGATATCATTAGTAAGTAGAGGTAAGTCATGGTATTGAGTATCGAACATCGATATTGTAATAGCCATTGCCATTGATCATTGTTATTGATTTCTCCTTTGATATAGTCATTGAATTATTGAAGCATTAAGCATTTGACAGAGAATATAGTCATTGTTATTGTTATCGTCATTTTTATTGTCATTGTACATTAATATCACCACAGTTATTATCATCAAAACATTATATATGAAGCATAGACTATTTCTATTGTCATTGAGATCATTGATCATTGCCATTGTTATTGATATTTCCATTGAACATTGACATCGAAACATTGAATATTGATAAGAAACATTGAACATTGCTAATGTTATTGAACATTGATTATCGATATTGTCATCGGACCTTAGATTCGAGAGGACTTGGATACAATTGGCATGCCATAGAATTCATGAGCTCATTGTACATGTGGACTACGGTCCTAGGGCTACGACCTATATTGATTTGGCGAGGTGGAGGAATGTGTTGTGATATTGGTCCTATTGGCGAGGTAAAGGGACTATACCATTCATAAATTTGGCAAGGCGTAGGAATCCGCGTATCCACTATCTTGAATCGATCCAAGGGTTATTGTTGAAATATGGACTTATTTCTATTGGACATGATCATTGCATTGCTACTATTGAAACATTGCATTGTTGTTGTCAAGACATGATTTGGAATGCATTTCATTGATAAAGTGTTTAGTTGTGACTACCTCACTAGGCAATGTATGCCTAACACATTTCATTTAATACATTTCAGGTTAAGGATTTCATCGTTGGAGATCGGGGAATTGACGTTGTTGACAAGTCACTACCAGCCCAAGTAATGTGTTTTGCCTCTACGAACTCCTACAATGGTGGCAAAGTAGTTGAACTATTCATTTGTACCCCTTTTGATATGAGTGTTTGTGCATGGCATGTAAAGGTGTTTAAGGCTATAATTGGCTTTTTGGTACGGCTTATAAATGACTAAATATGCATATTTGGCACTAAAAGGTGAAAACCTAGTAAATGGATTCAAATAACCCTAAAATTTGACATGAAAGTAGAATATAGTATTGAAATATTATTGGTAAAGTTTCATTGTATTTTGACATTGTTTGCTAGGTCAAATGAACTAAAAATTAGAAGAAAATTGACATTACAGTGTAGGGCGTACCGATACAGGTCAAACTCTATCGATACGCCCTTGCATATTTGGCCTAAGAAAGCATGAGTTAACCATAACGTATCGATATAGGTCTAAAGTGTATCGATATAGGTTTTTGCAATATGGTTTAGGCATTTAATTGCATCGATACGGTCTTAGGGTGTTTCAAAACAGGTCAACTCTAGACAACCCGTATCGATACAGTCTGAGCTATATCGAAACAGGCATTGGTCAATGAAAGTTAGAAGTGATTCTGAGTGTTTCCTTGTCGATAGGGCATGATGGTGTATCGATACAATATTATCGTTATTATAGTTATAAGACCACAATTATCAAGTCAAAGTTGGTGAACCCGTATCGATACAATCCCAGCTTTATCGAAACAGGACTTGACAGATTCAATGGGTTCTAAATCATGTACGTCCGTATCGATACGACCCCAAGGTGTATCGATACGGTGGTACTTAATTTTGTTAAAAGACTTAGACTATTGTTTTGCATTATTTACATATTGGTCGCTGAACGTTGTGTGGTCTAATTAGATAGGTAAATGTTATTAGAATAACACAAAAATTTACAAGCTCGCTATTACTAAATTGAATTTCATTGTGGTATTGTTAATTACAAAAAAGAACCTCTAAATTACCAGATTTATATTTTAGTCCGTAAAACCTGTAAAAATTATAAATTGGTTCTAATTGACAAATTATTGGTTCCCATTGGATAAATTAAGCTTATATTGATATTGGGTAATGATTGAGAGGTATAACAATGATTAAGAGTTATGCATTACTAAAATTTTATCGCACCGATCATCGTTTGAACCATCAATGAAATGTACCGTTATTGAATCCTTCTTCGTAGATTTTGGAAGACATGCTTCGAGTATGCATCATCGATTTTGAAAGCTCTTGGGAGAAATCCCTACCTTTTATCGAGTTTTCCTATAACAAAAGTTATCAAGCTTCCATTAAAATGGCACCGTGCGAAGCTCTGTATGGCATACGATATAGAACTCTTTTATGTTGGTCTGAACTCGGTGAAGGCAAGGTGTTGGGCTCTAACTTACTTTGGGAAACTGAGGAACGGGTTACCATCATCCATGATCGATTAAAAGTTACCTTTGACCGATAGAAGGCCTATACTAATCTCAAGCGAAGGGAAATACAATATCAAGTTGGTGAGAAAGCTTTTCTTAAAGTCTCGCCATGGAAGAAAGACCTGAGGTTTGGCAAGAAATGGAAATTGAGTACCCGATTTATTGGACCTTTCAAGGTTATTGAAAAAGTTGGCCCTGTGTCTTACCGTTTATTGTTTCCCTCAAAATTGAGTAAAATCCATGATGTATTTCATGTATCCATGCTTCAGAAAGATCTTTCTGATCCCTCACACATTATTGAGCCTGAACCTGTGGAAATTCAACCAAACTTGTCCTACGAGGAAGAGCCAATTCAGATTCTTTCAAGGGAAGTCAAGAGACTTCATAACAAGACTATTCCATTGGTTAAAGTGCTCTTGAAGAGCCACGCCGCTAAGGAAGAAACATGTGAACTGGAGGAAACAATGCGAAAGCAATAACTTCATCTTTTTAATCCAGGTAAAATTTAAGGACAAATTTTTCTTAAAGGGGAGAGTTGTAACACCCCAAAAATTTGTCTTGTCAGATTCGGGTTCTAGCGATCAGAAAACCTACATTGAAATTTTCAAAATATTGTATTAACTTTGACTATGAGGTCAATTGTATTGATATTGGACTCAAATTGAGTCAAATTATTATTTAAGGACTTTATTGAAAGTATTGAAAACCTATTTAGTGGCTAAATTATAAGAATTGCAAGTTTGGGGTACAAGTTTGAAGAATTGAGAGTTGAGGGACTAACCTTGCGATTAGCCCCTCCTCAATTATAATCACCCACATGTGGGATGATCAGGAGCAATTCCTTCATATAAAGGAAAGCCTTATAGTTGAAAGGGCTAAAATAATGGATGAATAGCCATTTAGCTTCACCTAATTGTCAAATTAAGCACATACCTCAATTCCATCACCATCTTCTTCTCCTAAGCAAGCACCACCATTTTTGGTGGAGTGAAGTTTAGATTTTTCTTCGGTTTATTGTTATCGAAACGTTCCTACCGATTGGGTAAGCTTAATCCCCCAAACAATTCTTGAAATCCATAGAGGATTTACCAGTAATCTTAAGCTAGGTTTTTGCTATCCATGGATAATTCATAGATATTGTATATATTGAGTTTCGATATTGATTTTGATATTGTTATATTGATTTTGATATCGTAATATTGATTCTAACACAATCCTATTGTTTACCTAGCTCAAGAAATTGAAAAAGAGCACCCATCATCTTCACCGAGAGCTAGGAACAAGGGGATTGCTATCCGAGAGCCGTAAGAGCTTCAGATTATCGAGGTGAGTGTAGTCGGAGTCACGAGATTAGGCAGGTGTCTTTCCCGATTCCATTGTAATTGTATATGCTATTGCTAACATCATTGTTAAGGAATATTGCATCGAACCACTTAGTGGATATCGTTGGTAAGTAGAGGTAAGCCATTGTATTGAATAGCGGACATCGATATTGTAATAGCCATTGCCATCGACTATTGTTATTGATTTCGTAATTGATATAGTTATTGAATTATTAAAGCATTGAGCATTTGATAAAGAGTATAGTCATTGTTATCGTCATTGTACACTAATATCGACACAGTTATTATCATCGAAACATTGTAAATAAAGCATTGACTATTACTATTGTCATTGAAATCATTGATCATTGCCATTTTTATTGATATTGCCATTGAACATTGACATCGGAACATTGCCTATTGATAAGAAACATTGAACATTGCTAATGTTATTGAACATTGATTCTCAATATTGTCATCGAACCTTGGGTTCGAGAGGACTTGGATATAATTGGCATGCCATAGAATTTATGAGCAAAGTGTATAGGTAGACTACGGTCCTATGGCTATGGCCTATATTGATTTGGCGAGGCAGAGGGATGTGTTGTGATATTGGTCATATTGGCGAGGTGGAGGGAATAGACCATTCATTGATTTGGTGAGGCATAGGAATTCGCGTATCCACTATCTTGAATTGATCCAAGGATTATTGTTGAAATATGGACTTATTGTTATTGAACATGATCATTGCATTGCTACTATTGAAATATTGAATTGTTGTTGTTAAGACATAATTTGGAATGCATTTCATCGATAAAGTGTTTAGTTGTGACTACATCACTAGGTAATGTTTGCCTAATGCATTTCATTTCATACATTTCAGGTTAAGGATTTCATCATTGGAAATTGGGGAATTGACGTTGTTGACAAGTCACTACCAGCCCAAGTAATGCATTTTGCCTCTACGAACTCTTAGAATGGTGGCAAAGTAGTTGAACTAGTCATTTGTGGCCCTTTTAATATGAGTGTTTTGTGCATGGCATGTAAAGGTGTTTAAGGCTCTAATTGGCTTTTTGGCATGTCTTATAAATGACTAAATATGTATATTTGGCACTAAAAGGTGAAAACCTTGTAAATGGATTCGAATAACCCTAAAATTTGACATGCAAGTAGAGTAGAGTATTGAAATATTGTTGGTAAAGTTTCATTGTATTTGGACATTGTTTGCTAGGTCAAATGAACTAAAAAACCTGAAGAAAATTGACATTATAGTGCTAGGTGTACCGATACAGGTTAAGATGTATCGATACGGCCTTGCATATTTGGCCTGAGAAAGCATGAGTTAACCATAACGTATCGATATAGGTTTAAAGTGTATCGATACAGGTTTTGGCAATAAGGTATGGGCATTTAGTTGCATCGATACGGTCTTAGGATGTTTTGAAACAGGTCAACTCTAGTCAACCTGTATCGATACAGTCCCAACTATATCGAAATAGGCATTGGTCAATGAAAGTTAGAATTGAATCTGAGTATTTCCGTATTGATATGGCATGATGGTGTATCAATACAGTATGACCGTTATTACAGTTATAAGACCACAATTAGCAAGTCAAAGTTGGTCAACCCGTATAGATACAGTCCCAACTGTATCGAAACGGGACTTGACAGATTTAATGGGTTCTAAATCATGTACGTCCGTATCGGTATGGCCCCAAGGTTTATCGATATGGTGGTAGTTAATTCTGTTAAAAGATTTAGACTATAGTTTTGCATTTTTTATAGATTGGTCACTGAACGTTGTGTGGTATAATTGGGTAGGTAAATGTTATCGGAATAACACAAAAATTTGCAAGCTTACTATTGCTAAATTGAATTTTAGTGTGGTATTGTTAATTACAGAAAAGACCTCTAAATTACCAGATTTATAGTTTAGTCCTGAAAACTTGCAAAAATTATCAATTGTTTCTAACTGACGAATTATTGGTTCCCAGTGGATAAATCAAGCTAATATTGATACTAGGTAATGATTGTGAGGTATAACAATGATTAAGAGTTATGCATTGCTGAAATTTTATTGCACCGATCATCGTTTTTTTCACCGGTAGCATTCTCCAACCATGTTCCCGACCAGGCCGGATAGGGGATGTTACAAACTACGAATAGTGTAAAATGAGGGACATCTAACGATTAGTGTAACAACGCACGTGGATCGCAATGTACAAGACTACCCGCAAATCATGCGATACCCTTCGCAATTTGTGGCGAACTGGTAAGACCGCAAACAATATTGCATCTCTGCCGGCGACCACGTGGCTATAACATGTGCCCGCTGTAAATGACAAAATGAAACTAAGGCGTCAAGTCATAGCTAGTCCAATCCGCTGTAAATGACAAAATGAAACTAAGGCGTCAAGTCATAGCTAGTCCAATAAACATGTCATGACAACCCAATCGTGACACTTTTCCGAGTAGTATAAAACGAGACATGCAAAAAGAACAAGGCAGGATCTTCCATTCCAAGCACCGTTGCCACAAAAACTAAGAGCAGTAAACGAACTCCAACCCGAAATAGCTGCCTCGACCTGAATGGGCCACCATCTCTGGTCTATGTCCATTTTGACAATCAACAATATTATTAGTTATTCCAACCATTAAGTGTTTGGTTGACATATAAACTTTTTAGGCTTAACAGTTAAATAAGTGACTAAATTATACTACTTTTTTTAGATAGGTGCCTAAACCATATTTTGGGCCAAATAGGTGTCTGAAGTTTCATTCTATGACCCATTTAACATTTTCTCTTGACATGCGTTTTTTTTCCTGTAGCGACTAAAAAATCTAAAAATTGAGTCTCATTTTTTTGAAAAATAGTTTAAAGGGGGAATTTTGGAAAAAAACTTGTATTTTGGAATAAAATTGTGGAGTTGCCATCGGTCATTTGGATAAGGTAGATCGGACACCAAAAGGTCACCAGAGATTCATTGCGTTCGGGAGTCGGTTGCGTGTGGAGAAGGTTTCACACCCCCACTACGCCCAGAATTGGTACCTAAGGTTTGCATCGTATTTATCAAGAAAAAATAAATTTCAATCTAATTTAATTATTAGTCCCTAAATACATGAATGCATGGCAATATCGTACGAAGACTTGAGACGACACTCCTAAATGGAATATCGAAATCTTGAGGATTAGATCTAACTGCCACAAGATATAATGCATGAACAAATATAATGCTAACAAATAATAAATAAAGGTAAGGACATAAAGCATAAGTAAATAAATTAAATATGGTGCAAAAATAAAGATACATACATATATAATATAAGACAAGATAATATATATATATATATATATATAATCTATGCTAGACATATATATACAACTATACATATAATATACGGTATGAAAAAACTATTACACATATATAGAAAGAATCTGCCAATATATATATATATACATAAAATATATATAAATGAGGGAAAACAACATTAAATAATATTTTTTTATAAAAAGGGAAACAAAATGAAGAAAAAAAGAACGCATTTCATTTCTTCATTTTCAAAAACATATTACATTCAGGGCTCTCACTCTCGATTTCAACTTTTTCTAAACCAAATACCCAGAATCAAACCACTTTCACCTTCAAGCCATTCATCGGTGGCCAAGCATCGTGCCGCCAACGGTGATGGTTTCGTCCGATTAAGGCCATGACAAACCCCTCAAAATTCAAAACTTTAACCTAAAGTAGATTAAAGACTACCTTTGGAGACTCGATCTAGCAACGGTGGACGGAAACGACTCCTAAGTCGAAGGTAAGTCTCGATTTCTCTCTTTTTTCTTTATATTTTATTTTCCTCTATTGATTTCGAATGAAAACCCTAATACTCTCTTCAAATCTTCCTCTTCTTTTCATTGTTGTTGTAGATCCGAATATATAGAGAAATAGAGGCTTGATCGCTCAGCCCTTCATTCAATGCTCTGAATTTTCTAGGGTTTTTCGACTAGTAGTTGGGTGAGTAGGATTGGTAATAGTGTTTGAGGGTGATGATGGTGGTGGTTGGGTAGGGTGATGTGCTTCTAGGGTTAGATTGGTAGAAATAATTGGGTAGTTTAGGGTTGATTTAGGGATTTTGGGTTGAGGTTAATTTTGGGGTTTGAGGGGTTGACGGCGGCAATAGATGTGGATGTCTGGACCGAAAACGACGGAACGTGATGGTTTGAACCGGTGATGGTGGCTAAGGGTAGAGCTGTTTAAGGTTACCCAAAGTATGTGAAGTGTGTGGGTTGGGTAATAATTTGGGCCTGATGTAAATATGTTAAAGGGTTTAATGGAAATGTTTTTTTAATTTGGTTTGATTAATTTGATTTTTATATTGGGCTTCAGGCCAGGTCAAAATTTAGTGATTAAAATTGCTCATCTTTGCTCATTTTTGTGAAACAATAATAGAGAAAAGACCAAAAAGCACTAATTTTGTCCGGCCAAATTGCAATGCTGGCTTTTGGGTATGACCACTCCATTTTTGAGATGTCTTGACTCCTGAACTGTTGTCCTTCATGTTTGTGGAATTAATGTTTTGACATAGTTGTCTTGTGTTCTTGAAGAGACGACCTACAAAAGTCAAGTAATCAACATTAGTTGCTTATTCAATTCCTCTATTTCATTGTAAGATAAATTGCTCCTCTATTTTAAGGCGTTGAAACTTAGAAAATTAAATGCTTCAAATGTTTGTTGTTTTGTTTTTTTCCAAGGCTTCGTTCCTCTTTTCTTAAAATGACGTAACATCTACAGTTCTCTATTATTGAGAAATCGAGGCTTTCAAAAAAGGTACATCGATCATCTTTTCTTGAAATGATGTAACATCTACGATCCTCTTTTCTTGAATCAAAACTCTTTTCTTCGCTCTTTGTTGTATTTTTGTTGTTTTTTTTCAAAGACATCATTCCTTCTTTCTTGAAACGGTGAAATACCTATGATTCTCCATCTTGAGAAACTGAGACTTTTTAAAAAGGTACATCGATTCTTTTTTCTTAAAATGATGTAATGTCTAAGATCCTCCTTTCTTGAATCAAGACTCCTTCTCCCCTTCTTTGTTGTTGTTATCCTCCATCTTGAGGTTTCAACTCTTATTCTTGACTTTTTTCATCTTTGGTTTCCTCTATGCTTGAGTTTAGTTCATCTTTGATATGTTTCAGCCATGGAAGTTCTTTTCGTATTTATTGAACATGTTTTCATGTGTGAATATATTCATTTATCATGGATGCACCTAACTTTATGAGTAATGTATGCACTTAGTCTAAATGCATGATGATTTCATGAAAGTCATATGTAATTCATTTATTATTAGTTTTGACTTTCGAAGGGATGCCTCAACTGGTCATATTAGTTGCTTGGTCTTGTTTTCCTTTAAGTTTTGTCTAGCAGACTAATCAGATGGTTTTTGTCATCTTGTGTGCAATGATTCCCCAACCTCTCACAGGTTTGACCATCTTCTTCTGAAACGTCACCTCTTTAGGCGAATGTCAACTTTTGAGTGCTTTAGTCAAAATAGTCTTTTCTTGTGCAATCAGAGGGCAAAATTTTCTTTCGGTCCCTATACTTTAAAAGTTCTTTGTGAACTAATGCAGAGAAATCTTTTGTTTCACTACAAATCTTAGTCTGCATGTTCTCATTTTAATGTGAGATGCTTATTAGGGAAAACTTGATTTTTCTTTTTAGATTATAAATATATCAATCTATATTATATGCACTGAATGTCAAGTGTAGGAGCGATGCCAAAATGACTTACCAAGGATTGCCCCAAGCATATCATGTGTCTAGGAGACCTTTAGAGCTGAGTTGATATATGAAGATGTGAAGTAACTTCTGAGTTATTATGGTTTTTAACTAATTTAGAATTACCTTTTGTAGGTTTAACCTTTATTATTTCTATGTGTTGGAGAAGACAACTCATCACATTCCTTTGGCTCGAGATAAATGATAGAGCAGACAAAAAAATCCCGAGTTACTTGACATTGTCATGATTTGAAAATATTATCATCACTCATGAAGATAAGGTTTTGATTTAGATGGTGCATAGCTACCTTATTTGTCCTTTTCCACAACGGAGTGCCTCAAATTTCCACACTCTTATCTAAATATGCCTTTTTACTAGGCTTCGAACATTAGAGTACATTTTTGTTATGCCTTTTTTTATTTTTTTCTCAAGATTTCATCTCATTAGTTGGTTGACTTTGTCAGGATTTGAAAATAACTCATGAAGCCAAGATATTGAGTAGATGGAGCAAAGCTGCCTTATTTGTCCTCAATCTTAGGGATACAGCGGAGTGCCCCTAGGATTTATTTTCTTGTTTTTCATTTTTTGCGGAAGATTTTTGTCGCTCTCCCAGACACATTAATTTGCCCCCTTATGAAGTCCTTAATAATTGGCCAAATTAAGTCAGAATGTAACTCACATGTTCATCATTTTCGCAACTTCCAATTTCTACTAGACACAGGCTGCTCGAAATCAATCTTAGGGTCAAAATTAATGTCCCTTGTGCAATTGATATATGGGGACCCAATAGATAGATATATACACAAAATGAAGAGAATTGAGACACAAAATGTGATGCACCTTTTTGTTAGAGTATGCCCAAAGACCAATCATAAGATGATTGTAAATGACATTTATTTTTACCTTGTTTATTCATAAAGAGGCATCGCCATTATTATTTTCAGTTATAATTTTGCGTGTATAAATAAACTGAATTATAATAAAGTCCTTATAATAATATGATTATTCTTAAATGTCCTTAGTCGAGTATTATTGTGGGCATAGACAATAATAATGCACTAAGACTAATATGTAGTTGATTGATGACAAAGTGTTGTTATTGACATGGAGATGTCAAAATCAATACATAAGTATGTGATAGAGAATGACATACTAGAATGACCCGCTATGAGCATGTTTCTTGGATTATTATGTGAAAGTTACAACATCACTCATAGTGATAACTACATGTATGATCCTCAGACTTGAGATCATCATTATTTCAACATCATGAGTGACATATTTTGATACAGTCAAACGTGTTTCGTAACTGACTACACTATAAAGATTGATATTGGATATGTCACAATCTGTGTAGTAGGATATGATTGATCAAGATAGGATTTGTACCTCGTACATAATAGGGGTAATATCGTAGGCCACTTGATTGAGTGAGACTATAAATGCATGTCCATGTTTGAATAAGTTGATATGAGATATCATAGTTATTCGTTTATAATAGTCTACTCAAGATATCAAGAAATATTAGATGGACTATACAAGTGTGACTGTTCCATGACTTGTATCCAATCTAGATATAAAGAACAAAAAGATGTAATACATGAAAAAGAGTTAATCACAAAAAATTTTATGCCGAATCATGATTTCTTGTAACTTAGGTTACAATGGCATATTGCTAGATGTCACTCATTGTTTATAATATTAAAAATGTTCTAATATTTACTACTAACGTTACATGAACCTATAGGGTCACACCCACTGTTGAAATGAGCATATATCAAACGAATTATATATGTACAAATTTGTTGTACACAAATTTAGTTAAATTAATATATATTTGATATATATATATATATAAATTTAACTATTGGATAAATATTAAAAGAAAATAATTATTGTAATTATGACTCTTTTAATATATAAATAATATAATTTGATTTAAATTAATATATATATTAAAATCCTAATTAGTTGAATTAGAATTATATATATTAATATATATTGAAATCCTAATTAAGTTAAATTGGGATTATATATATATATATATATTGAAATCCAAATTAAAGTTGAATTGAGATTATATATATTAAATTTATATATTGAAATCCTAATTAAGTTGAGTTGGGATTATATATATTGAAATTATAATTAAGTTGAATTGAGATTATATATATTTAATATATATATGTTGTCACTGAATTTTCACCTTCGTTGTATATCGTTATTCTATTAATTCAGTATTAGTATTATTTTACTAGTGTTATACTGTTAATGTAGTAATTAGGTGTCATATAGTATTGATAATATAGTTAGTGTATTATAGTTAGTATAATTGTTATGTATAATAGTTAGCTTAATTACTAAAACCCAAAAAACAAATAAAAGGTCTATTTTATAAACATTCCATTTGTATTAAAATAAAGACCCATTACATTATAAAAAAGGTCTATAGCATTAAGTATTTAAAATAAGGACCATTACAAAAGAGGCATGTTTGGCCTAAAAATGTTAAAACCCGAAACACTAATGCCCTTTCTTTGTTTTTGCGCAGCCAAAGGATCACCGTTGGATCAAAGGCATATCCAACGGTGCATATTACGCCCAGAAACCCTAGCTGAGGAAAAGACAACGTAGCACTCTGATAACCGTTAGATTAGGGAGTGATCAAACGGTCTAGATTGCTCCAAAGTATGGCACTTGGATCGCCACGCGTGTGTGGCAGCCACGTGCTCGCCGTTGCATCTTCTAGCTAGCATTTCGTCTTCCCCGATGGAGGCCACACCATTTCTTCCATAGACCGCTCCTCGTCGGCGCCAATTGTTGTCACTAGAAACATGCAAAATGAAGGAAAAGGGGATTAAAACCCTAAATAGAGCATAGTTGACAAAATAACAGAAGACCAAATCCCTAATTGGAAGCCATGGCGATGATCAAGCACAATCCAAATCAAATCGGAAGCAATTCAGGGTGGAAATCAGGGATTCTTGCTTGGGATTCAAGCAAATTTGTAACTATAAATAGGGGCACTGTAATTCCATGTAACAGACAAATTTTATACACAACACAACAATTGATCGAAGAATTCCTACACAATTCACATACGCATACGATAAGCATTCGAATTCTAGAAGTTGTAAGCAAGCAAGCAAGGATTGTAAGCATTTTATCAGAGAAAATAAAACAATCATTTGATTCTGGAAACTTTTCATCTTCTGTTTATATTTCGAAAAGAAAGGGATTACATTTTTTTAACCTTTGTTTTATAAGCGCCGCCATGGATTTGGTTTCAAAAGAAATCCGGTGATAAAACGTGATTTGGAGCCCGTAAAATTTTGGAAAAAGAGGAAATTTTGCCGCCAATAACAGCAGCCGGCGCTGGTGGACGACGGTCGTCACGGCGGACGTTCATCGTGTTCTTCAATTCATGAAGAACACGAAGAACATGTTCAAAGAATTCTAAAGGAGCTAGTTTAATCCGTTTGGAAATGGGGGAGAAAATTGATTTTTGTTTCTGATATGTAACTTATATACCAACCTGAGATTTGACCCATACATGGTTTCAACCTGCACCATACTTTGTTGGATCTCTCACCGCAGCACCCCAATTTTCAGTTCTTTCAATTTCGTCTTTTTTCCTCTCAATTTAGTACTGAATTTTTCAATTGCTTTCGAATCAGTCTTCATACTTCATTTTTGTTTCAATTTGATCCTAAACTAAAATTTTCTTTTGTTTAAAAAATAAAGTAGTTATCCCTTTCTTTAAAATTTGTTTCTCTTAGTTATTTAATTAAAACAATTTATTTGTTTCTTTGTTTTTTTAAAATATTTGTATACTTGAAAACGTAGGATTAGGGCCTTTGAAAATTAGATTAGAGCCTTGTGTGTTGAAAAACTTTCTTTATGTGTAAGATAAAATACACTTAAATACATTATAACCTTAATAGTTAAAATGAATATAGACATTTCTTTAAGGTTTAATCACTAATTAGGTTTTTAATTGAAAGAATTTAACACACTTAATCTTTTTGTTGATTTCTTTAAAAAGTGAAAACTAATTAATGTGGTGTCTTACTAAACGGAAATGACGGGTTAGCGCCAGGAGTGTTGGCGGTGATTGGAGTTTATTTTTTGGGTGATAAGGCCATTAAAATAGATTTATATTCATCAAGCGGACAAATAAATTGAAGCCTTTTTGAACTTGCAAATTCCAGTTTTTTAAAAAATACTTTATGAAATCAATTAGGTACCAATTTTTGGGCGTTGTGAGGGTGCTAACCCTTCCTCGCACGTAACTGACCCCCGAACCTGTTTTCTCTTGTTTTCATGGACCAAGATTGTTATTTTAATAAATAAAACGTTTATTAAAATAACCTTTTGTCTTAAAAGTGATCCAATCACACTTTTTTTCAAAAAAGATTGGTGGCGACTCGTGTTTTCTTAAGTCTTCCAAAATAACGTCAAAGCTCCCGTAAAAAAGGGTTGCGACAGCTTGGCGACTCCGCTTGGGAAATTTTGTTTTTCTAAATAAAAACAAAAGAGGTTCAGGCCACAAATTGATTTCAAAATGTTTTTTTAAAAGAGAGATGGAATTTTCAAGTTCACAAATTTTTCAATTTATTCGTTCGCTTAATGAATATAATTTTATTTTACGCATTCCAAAAATTGTTCAAAAGCTTTATTCCCGAGCTTGTCCCGTTCGTTTAAGTGAGGGGAAAGCGCTTTGCTCATGTAAGAATATTGGTTCTTTGTATGAGACTAGCAAGTACCCTCGGGACTCATATGCCTTATGTTTTCGTAAGGATACTAATCCTTCGAGAAGACATAGTAAGTGAGCCTTCCTGAGTTGAACTTGGTTCGATCGAAGCCTATAATGGATGAGAACTAGGGGATTTGCTACCCTTAGTAGGGGACATCAAATACAACTCATGTACCCTTTTAGAATCAGACCGTTTGAGAATCTAGAGCCTACCCCAATAGAGCCATGCGAAAAACCTAGGGTTTTGAGTCTGGTCAAAATTGTTGCGGATAATCCGTGGAGACATATCCTGGAGTGTTGGAATGTGCTGCCCAGAATTATTCATGAAATTATTTTTCTCTCTTTGTTTTTTCTTAATTTTGATCTTTTTCCTTCTTGTCTTATTGTTTTGCATATTCATTCTTGCAACATCATTCCATATCCAGAAGGGGCTGATTCTCAAAAAAACATTTGCTCAACTTTGAAAAGCTCTCAACATGGATCGAAAGATCCTAAAGAGTGAAGATGAGAATGCAAGAGTGCGACATTGGTCTAAGGTTAATCAGCAAACATTCGAAGACAGTCTAGCAGCTGATAATGAGACAAAGACCTCGAAGTATGGCCATATCAGTGTTAAACAAAATAATATGCAGGAGCTACGAGAAATTCGGGACCGCTTTGATTATGAGACCAAGCAGTTGTTCCATGATGCTTATGGTGATATAGAGTATCTCCTATATGTAAAGGTGGATGAGCCGTTTCTAAAAGCTTTGGTTCAATTCTGGAATCCTGGATACTGCTGCTTCACTTTTAATGGAGAAGATATGATGCCTACATTTGAGGAGTGCTCGGCTCTTTTCAATCTGTGCAAGGTGAAAAAGAACTGGGTTGGTTAATGCCAAGCCGCCTAAAAACAAAAACCCGCATTCAAGGCTCCAAGCTTTCACTGGTATGAGTGATGGTTGGGTCAAGAGATTGATATGGAAGAGAAGAGGCAGTTTTAATTTTCCTTGATCAAGTATCTGAAGCATAATTCTGGTTCATCTAGATAAAGAAAAAAGAGTGGACCTCCTGGCTATTACAATCTATGTCCTGGCTATCTTTCCGAATGTCTTAGGAAATATCGATGTAGCATTGTTAGATTTCTTTGAGCAGTTGAAAAGAGAGGTCAACCCAGTGCCAGCCATATTAGCTGAAACTTTTATTTCCCTGAATGTGTGCCGAAAAGTGGAAGGTGTGCGGTTTGGTGGGTGTGCTCTTTTACTCCAGGTTTGGGCCCTTAGTTACTTCGGGAAATGCCCAACATTGGCCTTGTCAAATGTATTTTCTCTAAATTTCTCTCCTCTCTGAGAGTTCTTGGCAAAAGAATGGCTAGCTGTTAAGAATAATAAGTGGATTAATATTTTCAAAGACCGTCGTGATGAAGACATTATGTGGAGAGTTCCTTGGATGGGTCATACTAAAGTCCTGTACAAATGTGGGGATTTCAATTTTCTGATGTTACTTGGTTTATGATGTGCCCCTCTGTTAGTATCTTGTCAGTTTGGGTCTTGGCAGTTCACCCCATTCACTACTGGTCTTAACACGTCAGAATTCGAGTTCTAGGGAGAGTTTAGGCAGAACGTACAAACAATCAGCGATTTATGGAACCATTGTTATCACATGGAGTTAGAATCTAATAGTCATTGCTTGTACACCCCTAACTATGATATTTGGAGGCACATAAGAATGAATGACAGAGTCATAGCACCTACATATGGACAGGCCAAGTCGTTGGAAGAACACTTGAAGATAGTTCCTACAGAAGCTGATTTTCTGAGAGAAGAACTGAGAAGGGCCAAGTTGGAAATAGAAGCTCTACGAGAACAAAACCAAAGGGAAAAGTTTGATTCAAGCCTTGACGTGGAAAAATGTAAAGGGGAAACGAAGCGAATAACGAAGCTGTACATGGACTTAGAAAAAGAAGTACGAGATTTAGAGGGTAGATTTCTCAAGCTCTAAACTACTATTTGAAATATCGACTTGAGAAAAACCCTAGAATAGTGGAAAAGAGATAGAGCGTGGAAAGCGCGAGATTGAGAAGTATAGATAGGCACTTACTGAAGAAAAGAAGAAGGGTAAGCACGCAACCGAAAATGAGAATGGCAAATGAGTTCTTGAAAAAGAGAAGAAACATATGGCTTAATGGAAAAGGAAGGTACACGATAACAAGGCTCGTTTATTTAAGCTCCAAACAACATATGATGAGACTACTGATAAGCTAAAACAAAGCCAAGCTTATGTTGTCGAGCTGCAAGCCAAGGTGGAAGACCTAAACCATTCGCTGTATGATCTTCAGAGCCATCACGCTTACATAGAACTCAGGCTAGCTTAAATGAGAATGATTCCCTGAGAGAGCAAGTGGAAGAAATGGACAACATCATTCAAGAGTACAGAACGAAGATCTTGGTCCTTAAAAATATAGCTGATTGAGGAAATGACTATTGGTTTACTCATCTTTGAGACAATGCACGAAGGTTCTATGAATGGGATAAGTTCGATAGGACTGTCATGACCCAAGTACAGGATGTGGATCGCCACGTGATGATGCTGGCCACTAAAGCTGCAGCCTTTCGTTAGTACATCAAACCAGTAGGGGAAGTGCGACCAAGACTTATGTGGCTTATTGAAGAAGTCAAGGAATTAGGAGTTCGAGCTGAAAAATATTTGTAGAAAATTTGAAATTTCTTGTAATAAGGACCTTTCATATTCAATAAAAAGTTGTTTCTTGAGCAAATATTTTATGGAATTAATGGCCCTTCGCTTGCATTCGTGCATTTGCATTTTCTTTTCCGTGTTTTGCTGGTTTTCTTTGCATTTATGTTTGTTTATTCATTTATAGCATGATAAGAATTTAACTTAAATAAAAAACATGACAGAAATTCAAAATAGCAAAACCAACTCACAAATACGAAACTCGGACCCAGGCCAGAGCAATGGATGACAGAGTAGCAACCCTGGAAACCAATCACAAAAGCACCCAAGATAGGCTAGACAAGTTAGAAACTAACTTGAAGCAATAGATCGAGCTAGCTCATTAGAAAATAGTTGGTTCAATTGCAGCAATGCTAGGATTTAAAGACCGGGATACATTAGAAGCTGGTGAAGTAAACAATGCGCTGCCAAGATTCCAGAAGATGGCTTTTATACAAAAGGAGATTCCTTCACCCAAAGTCAAGATCTCACCTCATTTTGCTGAATCTTCAGCCAGAAATAAAATGAAGTTTAAAGAAGAGGTTCACAATCATGAGGTGTCTGACCTTGATGAGATTGTCGATAAGGTTAAAGCTGAGAAGAAATGGGAAGACCGATATGCGAAGTTGGAAGGAATGATCAAGTTTTTAGCGAGCTATACATTCCTACCACATGTCCTTCAGCATATCTAATTATGTACGGTAGAAAGAAGTCGATGTATCTGGATAATGAGAGGCTGCTCATTCATTGCTTCCAAGACAGTTTAGTAGGGTCAGTTGCACGCTGGTACACGCAGTTAAGCCATGTCAACATCAGATCATGGAAGGATTTATCTAGAGCTTTTAGCGAGCAATACAAACATGTCTCAGACATGGTTCTAACACGACTGGTCCTGCAAGGGATGGAACAAAAGCATCATGAGAGTTTCTGCCAATACGCGTAGAGATGGAGGGATGTAGCTACTTAGGTTCAGCCACAATTGCTAGAGAATAAAATTACACTGATGTTCGTAGAGACATTGAAGGGCTCTTTTTATGACTGCGTGATAAATCATGCAACTAAAAGCTTTGCAGATATGTTGATGAATGGAGAGCTGATTCTGGCGACTGTGATAAATGGAAAGTTGGATAGTGGAGAAACGAAGAAATCCTATAAAAAGAGGGAAAATGAAGTCAATGCAACTAATGTTTACAACCCTAGTTATTCAAAGGGTGTGGTCTTTAATAAGCCCAATGTTCAACTACAGCTCCAACCCCTATTGCAGCAAGTTCTCTAAAGAAAGAACAAAAATATCAAGGGAATTTGAAGCCGTATTTCCCTCTTATTCCAATGACGTATGCAGAGTTGTTTGCTGAACTAGTCAAATCCCAAATGGTGCTACCAAGACATGTCCTTTTCTCACCCCAATAGCCGTCATGGTATGATGAGAAAGAACAATAAGAATACCATGCAGGAATTAGGGGGCATACCATTGAGAACTGTACCGTATTTAAAAGAGTGGTTGATGATTTAAGAAACTCAGGCATGCTATCATTTGACACGTCTGAAGAAAAAGGGAATCTTTTGCCAAACCACGGAAGGCAGAAATGAATGTGGTCATTGAGGATGAGGACAAGATGATTAAGGAAATTGTTGCTGAGGTCAAAGCGCCCATGAAATGGGTATGGGTCCAAATGGTGGCAGTTGGGACGTTGGAAGGAGATGCCCAGAGGTTGAAGGTTGAAGATGGGTTGCATTGTGAGTACCACGAGATAGAAGGACATGGGATTGTATGTTTCTTAGAGTTTAAGCAATTGGTCCAAGATAAAATGGATGAAAAAGAACTTGAGTTCTTTGAGAAAGGAAGCAAGGAGTGTATGTTAGATGTTTGTGCGTCAGATGAGTCATCTTCTAAGAGAGATTATGTTGGAATGAAGCCTTTGGATATCAAGACCAAGGCAAAAGCAAGTATCCACAAGGGGTGTAATCCCATGACTTATAATCAAGGCACTAGCCCTATTTCCATACAAGGACATCAAGTAGGTGTCATGGAACTACGCTTTCACGGTGGCGGCCCCGGAAGAATCACCTGTTGAAGAAAAGATAAAAGATAAGACAGTTAATGAAGTGAGCCATTTTACAAGGAGTGGAAGGCTCTATTCCCAGCTGATAGTAGAAGATAGAGATACAACACAAAGAATGGCTGCTGAAGAGCTTGAGTAAGAAGACGATATAGATTTCTTTAAGGAAAAGCCACCAGTATACCATGAGCCGGTGAAAGAGTTAGAGGCTCAAGAATTCCTAAAGATTCTTAAGCACAACTGACAAGATGGACATGTTGGTTGGTAACATTGCTGTTAATAATTTTATTTCATTCAATGATGAGGAAATACCAGATGAAGGGAGGGGATCATGCAAAGCTATACATATTTCCACAAGATGAAAGGGATATATGCTACTAGGCGTCATTATTGATAATGGGTTAGCCCTGAATGTTCTACCATTAGAAACACTGAAGAAGCTGCTTATAGATAGTTCTCATATGAGAGCATATCAAAATACAGTAAGAGCTTTTGACAAAATGCAGAAAGATGTGTTGGGAAAAATTGAAGTACCCTTGCAGATTGGACTATCGACCTTTGACGTAGAATTTGTGGTTATGGATAATAGGCCAAGTTACAGCTGCTTGCTTAGGCGTCCATGGATCCACATAGTAGGTGCGGTCCCGTCTACCTTACATTAGAAGTTGAAATTTGTGATTGATGGCCAATTAATAATTGTATATGCAGAGGAGAAAATCATTGCATTAGTAACTACTGATGCACCCTTTATCGAGATTGATGAGTGTGCACTTGAGTGTCACTTTAGGACATTAGAGCTAGTCAATGTGACCTTTGGTACCGAAGGCAGTAAGGTGCCTAAGCCAGAACTATCCAGTTGCGCAAAGATGTCAGTTAAACAAACTCTTGGAAAAAGAGCTGAGGTTGGGAAAGAATTTGGGAAAATACACCAAGGGAGGCTGTATCCTATGGTAATTCCAGCAAAAAGGGATCGATTTGGCTTGGGATTCAAACCCAACAATTGGCAAAGGAAGACAAAAATAAGAAAGTACCAAGAGAGAAGAAAAGGCAAGACTGAAAGAAGAGGAAATTGAGTGGGAGCCAATGATATTTCTACCTTTGAGCCATAACTTTAGATTTGGAGGAGAAAAGGAAAGAATGATCTGTGTGAAGCATTCGAAAAGTTGAGTATCATCACTGTGACGGACAAGGAATGAGATAGCAAATACTTGTCCATGATTCGCCCCTGCTATGAACTTGACAACTGGAGTACTGACGAAATTTTTGTAGTCTTTAAGACAGTTTTAGAGTAATTCTCAGAACCCACCATTTTGCCTTTAGACCCGAAAGAAATTATGGATCTTATGTAAAGGGTCTATGTCAAACTTTATAATTTGAATTTCAATAAAGACGTGTTTTCTTTCTTCCAACAAATCTTGTGTGGCAAACTCTTTTCATAAACAAAACTCAAAGTAAAAACTAAAAAAAAAACAAATCATTCCATTCATCTTTTTTCTCTGTATATATCCATATCCCTTTTCTTTGCAGGTCTCAGATATCAATGACCTAAATGACTCTCAGCCTGACACTGAAGTTGATTTTGAATTACCTTTATGCTTAGAGGAAGTCGATGATGTTGAAAATGAAGAAGAATATGACTTGCCCAGAGATCTGGTCAGAATGGTAGAAGGAGAGGAAAAATAGATTCTCTCATACAAAGAGGAGCTAGAAATACTGAACCTTGGCACCAAAGAAGAAAAGGGTGAGGTAAAGATTGGCACCACCATTAAAACTAATACTCAACAAAGCCTGATTGAGCTTTTGAAAGAATTCAAAGATATCTTCGCCTGGTCATATCAAGACATGTTGTGTCTCGACATTGATATCGTTGTACATCAGCTTCCTATAAAATCAGGATGCGAGCCTTGAAGCATAAGCTTAGGAAGGTGAAAGTAAAGATGCTCCTAAAAATCAGAGATAAGGTGAAGAAACATTTTGACGCAAGATTTTTAGAGGTAGATAGTATCCAGAATATGTGGCCAACATCGTCCCAGTCCCCAAGAAGGATGGAAAAGTACGTATGTGCGTTGACTATAGGGATCTCAATAGAGCAAGCCCTAAGGACAATTTCTCATTACTAAACATAGACACATTAGTCGATAACACAGTTGGACATTCCCTTTTCTCTTTCATGGATGGGGTTTCTGGGTATAACCATATTAAAATATGCCCATAAGATATGGAAAAGACCATTTTCATAACACTTTGGGGAACTTTTTTGTTATAAAGTAATGCCCTTTGGTCTAAAGAATACAGGGGAACTTACCAAAGATCCATGGTCACTCTTTTCTATGACATGATGTATCGGGAGATAGAAGTATACGTAGATGATATGATCTCCAAATCCCGATATGAGGAGGCGCATTTGGTGAACTTAAAGAAACTCTTTCAAAGGCTGAGGAAGTTCCAATTAAAGATTAACCCAAACAAGTGTACATTTGGGGTTACATCAGGAAAATTATTAGGCTTTGTGGTAAGCATGAGGGGAATTGAGATTCATCCAGACAAAATTAAGGCCATACAAAAGCTCCTACCACCTCAAACACATAATGATGTTTGGGGTTTACTGGGGAGGTTAAACTACATCGCCCATTTTATCTCCTAGTTAACTGATAAGTGTGATCCCATGTTCAGACTACTCAGAAAGAATAACCCAGGCACATGGAATGAAGAATGCCAGGCAACTTTAGAAAAGATCAAGGAACAATTAACTAATCCTCATGTGCTAGTACCGCCAGTTTCCAGTAAACCATTGATTCTATTCTTGACAGTATATGAAAACTCTATGGGTGTGTGCTGGGGCAACATGATGAAACTGGAAAGAAGGAAAAGGCAATATATTACCTGAGTAAGAAATTCACCGATTGTGAAACTAGATATTCCTCAATAGAGAAGCTATGTTGTGCTTTGGTATGGGCAGCTAAGAGGCTCAGGCAGTATATGCTATACCACACTACCTGGTAATTTCAAAATTGGATCCTTTAAAGTTCATGATGGAAGCTCCAGCCTTGTCAGGAAGATTAGCATGTTGGCAGATGCTACTATCAGAGTTTGATATCCAATATGTAAGCCAGAAACAAATAAAGAAGAGTTCCATACTAACTTTTTGCCAAGTAGTGCTTGTGAAGACTATGAGGCACTAAATTTCAATTTCCCCGATGAAGACCTAATGTGTATTTCAGAAGATAGTGAAGTCCTCGCGGAGTCATGGGCCTTGAACTTCGATGGTGCAGTAAATGCTTTAGGACATGGCATTGGGGCAATTTTGGTTTCACTAGAAGGAGATTTCTACCCTTTCACAAGTCATTTAAATTTCTTCTGCACCAATAATATGGCATAATATGAGGCTTGCATATTGGGTCTAAAAGAGGCCATTAAGAGGAAAATTCTTACCTTGAAGGTTTTTGGAGACTCGGTATTTGATATCTGCTAAATATGAGGTGAATGGGAAACAAAAGATGCAAAGTTGATAGAATATCACAAGTTGGTCCTCGAATTAACCAAATTCGATGAGATCACCTTTAGCTGACGCCTTAGCCACTTTAGCTGCCATGTTTAAAGCAAGTGAAGGTTCCAAGATGGTGCCCATCAAGTTGCAAATGCTAGATTCCTCAGCTCACTACTAAGATGTGGAAGAAGAAATAGACAGCTTACCTTGGTACCACGACATTCTACAGTACCTAAAATTTGGGGAATATCCACCCCAGGATATTGAAAATGAGAAGAAAGTGATTAGGAAAATGGCATCACGGTATGTTCTTAATGGGGAGATCTTGTATAAGAGAAGTCGAGATCAAATACTTCTAAGATGTGTAGATGCAAAAGAAGCTTAGTTGATTTTAGAAGAGGTTCACGAGGGAGTTTGTGGAACCCACCCTAGCAGCTTCACCATGGCCAGAAGGATCATGCGTTTCAAATATTATTGGTCAACTATGGAAGGAGATTGCATCAATTACTCTCGTAAATGCCACAAATGCCAAATTTATGCTGACAAGGTTCATACACCTCTACAATCACTTCATGTTATGCCATCTCCTTGGCTTTTTTCCATGTGGGGCATAGATGTTATCAGACAAATTTACTTGACGGCATCAAATGGGCATTGCTTTATTTTGGTAGCTATTGACTACTTCACGAAGTGGGTGGAAGCAGCCTCGTATGCAAACGTCACCAGGTCTACGGTTTGCAAATTCCTAAAAACAAAAATTATTTGTCGGTATGGCTTACCTGAAAGTATCATTACTGATAATGCCCTCCAATCTGAATAACAAGATGATAACTGGAGTCTGTGAGCAGTTTAACGTCAAGCATCATAATTCAGTGGTATATCGCCCGAAGATGAACGGGGCAGTACGATACTTATAAGGACTGGCATGAGAAGTTATCGTTTGCCTTATATTCCTATCAAACTGCAGTGTCTTAATAGAGGCAAAGTTGGTGTATGGAGTGGAAGTTGTACTACCAATTGAAGTTGAAATGCCATCACTACGTGTCTTAATGGAGGCAAACTTGGAAGAAGCAGAAAGGGTTCAGGCGAGATATGACCAGTTGAATCTAATTGAGGAGAAAAGGTTGAAAGCATTGTGTCATGGGCAGATGTATCATAGAAGGATGATAAGGGCACATGAGAAGAAAGTTCGCCTGAGAGAATTTCAAGAAGGTGATTTGGTATTAAAGAAGAAGTTACCAATCCAAAGCGATTCCTGAGGAAAATAGGCACCAAATTGGAAGGGACCTTACGTTGTAACAAAGGTTTTCTCAGGTGCGGCATTAATTTTGGCTGAAATGGATGGAGATGAACTTTAGAGCCCAATAAACTCAGATTTAGTCAAAAAGTATTATGTCTGAAGAAGAAAAAGAAGAAATGAAAAGAAAAAAAGAAAAAAGAAAAGGGAAAAAGGAAAAAAGGAAAAAAAAAGAAAAAAAAGAAGAAAAAAGGGGTTTAAAATGAAAACCCGTAAAAGGCGTTTTGAAACCAAATGAAGACTTGAGTTGAAAACCCATAAAGAGTGGCTTAGGTAGTTAACAACCAGGATAATTCCCTTGGGAACATAACACAGATGAGTTATATACTTTCTCGCATCGTCACCATTGTCGAAGTCTGCTCAGCATGGGTAACATTCAGGACATCTGACGGTGTTTCGACAGGAGGAGTTTTGGTCATTGATATTTGAACACTTGTAATCTCCTTTCTATTTGCCACGATATTAACAAATTTTTTTTCTTCAGCCTTCCTTTCTTTGCTTAGACTTTCTCCCTTTTTCGTATAAGCATCTTGCATTGAAATGAGAATTAATAAATTTGACATCACTTAAAACATACAAAAGATTTTTAGGCATTACTTTGAAATTTGTTTAAAAGGGTGTTGGAACTATGAGGTATTCCATGGTTAAGTTTTGAACTTGGGGCATGAAAAGTGTCAAGTACATGAAGACGTTCAAGATAGAAATAAGTTTTGCTGCAAGGATTCCCGCACAAGAAATTCAACGTTCTCAGTGAAGAAGAAAATTAGTAAGTCCTCGAGAAGTGTTGAGGGTCTTTAAACATTACTTTGAGGCAGCATGCCTACACAAGATAGTTTGCTTCCCCACAACAATGAGAACAATTTTACAGACAATGGAGGAGATAACTAAGGAAATAGGGGTTTTTCATCCGAGTTTCAAGGATACTCAAGAATGCATGTATCTAAATATTGATGTTGGCTTAACCTTTCTTCCATGACAATGAGAACAAATTTACATACATTGGAAGAATAGTAGGATCTTTATTCAAGAAAGCTTGTCACTGAACATTGATGTATCAACTACAATGATAATTTGACAAATGCCAAAAGAGTGTTGAAGAATATGAGGATAAAGTCAATTCATCCAACCAGGAGTACAAGATAACTTGACTGAGCGAACAAATATACAGGGATCAAATGTTCTCTATGAAGCAAAGAGGTACTAAGAATGAGAATGGTGAAGCAGAGATAATAGAGATGACTATCTATGATTATTTTGTCAAATGATCGTAACATACAATTGCAATATTCTGATGATCTTCTATGCATTAATATTGGCAAGCCAAAGCATCCCACGTATATTCCCATTGAGCTTTGTTCTTTGGTGTCCCTACAACGTTATACGAAAGCTCTAACACCTTGCAAAGAGCTTCTCTGGTAAAAAGAAGCCACGGGAAAGGATGAATGTATTGTCTAATATTTTATGTACAATAAATTATGGCACTGAACCCATGATACAGCCTGGTGGTGTTTTGGTGAACCCCAATTTCACCCAAATTGAAGGACGTGTCCTACAGTCCCCGAAGTTAAGAGTGGGAAATGGTGAAGATTTCTTTCCAAAGAATGGTCGGTGGAATTTTAACAGCAACAAATTGGTAAAGCCAACTAGGATTGAAAGATGGGTGGTTGCTAACTTTTTTGCTCATTGTGATCCTAGTAAACATTGTGCAAAGCCTTGTTCGGTGTGGAGAAGTGAAAGGAATTCATATCGGACCTCCATTTGAGGAGATGGGCCAGAATAGACGTTTACCATCCGTTGCCAGAGTTGACGAAATGTTTGAGATAATTTAATCCAAGTTCCTTTAACTTCACAGTTTCTTTTGAGTTTGCTGCCTAGCAAGAAAACTAATTTTGATAAAAGGATTTTAAAAAGAAAAAGTGACATGCATTCATGACTAGGTATTCCTAGGGGCATGTTCATCATGGTCATAGCATTTATTTGAATTTTGACAAGTATAGAACCTACTTATTCATCCAAGCGTATGAAGGATGGAACTGTTTTTGGAATCCGCTTATCTATTCGAGCATAAGGAGAATAGAACATGCTTATCTATTCGAGAATTTGGAGAATAGAACCCGCTTATCTATTCGAGCATAAGGAGAATAGAACTTGCTTATCCATCTGAGCACACGGAGGATGGAACCTTTTTCAAAACATGTTTATCTGTTCGGGCATTAGGAGAATAGAACCCGCTCATCTATTCGAGCGTAAGGAGAATAGAACCTACTTATCAGTTCAAGCATAAGGAGAGCGAAACCCGCCAGTTTGTGCAGGCATTAAGTTTTGATAGGTTTGGTAATTGGTAAAAATCAGTGTCCTTCGTTCTTTGCTCTATTCATGTTTCACCGAAATGAACAAAGAAGGGGCAGATGTTGTCACTAAATTTTCACCTTCCTTTTATATCATTATTATAATAATTTAGTATTAGTATTATTGTACGAGTGTTATATTGTTAATGTAGTAATTAGGTGTCATATAGTTTGATAATAGACTTAGTGTATTGTAGTTAGTATAATTGTTATGTATAATAGTTAGTTTAATTACTAAAACCCAAAAAACAAATAAAAGGTCTATTTTATAAACAGTCTATTTGTATTAAAATAAAGACCCATTACATTATAAAAAGGTCCATAACATTAAGTATTTAAAATAAGGACCATTACAAAAGAGGCTTGTTTGGCCCAAACATGTTAAAACCCAGAACCCTAATGCCATTTCTTTGTTTTTGCGCAGGCAAAAGATCATCGTTGGATCAAAGGAAGATCCAATGGTGCATATTACGCCTAGAAACCCTAGCTGAGGAAAAGCCAGCACCGCACTCTCATAATCGTTAGATCAGGGAGTGATCAAACGGTCCAGATCACTCCAGAGTATGGCGCTTGGATCGCCACTCGCGCGTGGTAGCCACACGCTTGTCGCTTCGCCTTTCAGCTAGCATTTCATCTTCCACGGTGAAGGTCGCACCATTTTCGCCATAGACTGCTCCTCGCTGGCGCTAGTTGTAGTCACCAAAATCATGCAAAAGGAAACAAAAGGGGATTAAAACCCTAAATGGTGCATAGTTGATGAAATAACATAAGACCAAATCCCTAATTGAAAGCCATGGCGATGATCAAGCACAATTCGAATCAAATTGGAAGCAATTCAAGGTACAAAACAGGGATTCGTGCTTGGGATTCAAGCAAATTTGTAACTATAAATAGGGGCACTATAATTCCATGTAACAGACAAAATTTATACACAACACAACAATTGATAGAAGAATTCCTACACAATCCACATACACATACGATAAGCATTTGAATTCCAGAATTTGTAAGCAAGCAAGCGAGGATTGTAAGCATTTCATTAGAGAAAATAAAGCAAGCATTTGAATATGGTAACTTTTCATCTTTTTTTATTTTTGAAAAGAAAGGGATTACATTTTTTAACCTTTGTTTTGTATGCGCCGTAGATTTGGTTTCGAAAGAACAACAGTGATAAAACGCAATTTGGAGCCTGTCGGATTCTGAAAAAAAAAAAATTTCTGGAAATTTTGCCCCCGGCAATGGCGGCCGGCACGGTAGACGTTCATCGTGTTCTTCAATTCATGAAGAACACGAAGAACATATTCAAAGAATTCTAAAAGGAGCTAGTTTAATCCGTTTGGAAATGGGGGAGAGAATGATTTTTGTTTCTGATATGTAACTTATATACCAACCCGATATCCGACCCATATCCGGTTTCAACCCGCGCCTTACTTTGCTAAATCTCTCACCGCAGCACCCCAGTTTTCATTTATTCCAATTTCGTCCTTTTTCCTCTCAATTTAGCACCGAATTTTCAATTTCTTTTGAATCAGTCTTCATACTTCATTTTTCTTTCAATTTGATCCTAAACTAAAATTTTCTTTTGTTTAAAAAATAAAGTAGTTATCCATTTCTTTAAAATTTATTTCTCTTAGTTATTTAATTAAAGCAATTTATTTGTCTCTTTGTTTTTTTAAAATATTTTTAAATATGTGTATACTTGAAAATGTAGGATTAGGGCCTTTGAAAATTAGATTAGAGCCTTGTGTGATGGAAAACTTTCTTCATATGTAAGATAAAATACACTTAAATACATTATAACCTTAATAGTTAAAATGAATATAGACATTTCTTTAAGGTTTAAACACTAATTAGGTTTTTAATTAAAAAGACTTGAACACACTTAATCTTTTTGTTGATTTGTTTAAAAAGTTAAAACTAATTAATGTGGTGTCTTACTAAACGGAAATGATGGGTTAGCGTCAGGAGTGTTGGCGTGATTGAAGTTCATTTTCTGGGTGGTAAGGCCGTTAAAATAGATTTACATTCATTAAACGAACAAATAAATTGAAGCCTTTGTGAACTTGCAAATTCTAGTTTTTTAAATACTTTTTGAAATCAATTAGGTACCAATTTTTAGGCGTTGTGGGGGTGCTAACCCTTCCTCGTACGTAACCGACCCCCGAACCTGTTTTCTCTTATTTTCGTGGACCGAGATTGTTATTTTAATAAATGAAACGTTTTATTAAAATAACCATTCTCTTAAAAGTGATCCAATCACACTTTTTTCAAAAAAGATTGGTGGAGACTCCGTGTTTTCTTAAGTTTTCCAAAATAACGTCAAAGCTCTCGTAAAAAGGGGTTGCGACAATATATATAATATATATATATATATTTTGAAATCCAAATTAAATTTAAATTGAGATTATAAATATCAATATATATATATATATTGAAATCCTAATCTGAGTTGAATTAGGATTTCAAAGGCTGTATAAAGGCATGAGCGATCTAACAATCATTAATGCTTTTGGAAAAAACCCTATAAATAGTTTAGAGAGTTTTATATGCTCATTTCAACTGGGTGAACTACGTAGAGGTCGGAGCATTATCGTTGCGGCTTAGGAATCGACATCGTGGAATCATGATTAGATATCTATCTCCTTCAAATTCAGAATTCCAAATTTTAAATAGGTAATTATTCACCCTTATTCACCCCGATTCGTTCCTCGTACATGGATCTCTGGTGGTAATCGCCAGATAATTTTTCGTTGCGCCATAGGTTGTACCAACGTGACCCAACAGTGGTATTAGAGCCACTTGTACGATATAGATTCGGGTTTTAATTACTTGAGTGATGTAATCGTATGAGATACATGTTATTTTTTGATTTATTTAGCGAATATATAATAATTGTACGAGCATATCTTTTCAATCACGATCAATCTGGTGATCTGCGTAGGAACAATATGGTAAAACCTCAATAACAAACCGCGTCGTTATTATGTTTGTTATTCGTGGTGTTTGGAATGCATGGTTATAGCCCAATACCCCATTTAGTTTTATTTATAAGGTTTTATAAATACGGCTTGCGTGTCGTGCCTTTCTTTACTTCTATTGTAATTTGATAAGTGTGTAAAAGTATTGTTTTTCTTGCCCTTTTTTTACTCCTATTATTGTTGGACTTAGGCTCATTTTAGTTGCATTGATAGGCATTTATGCATAGTTTCCTAGTTTCCTTGATCATTGAGTTTGGTGTTACATTTTGATGGTTTTTATGGAAAATTTGCTGCTGGTTTCTCTATTTTGTGCAGGATGGATTGTCGTGGCAAGTAGAAACAATGTAGAAGGAATTGTCGAGCTGATTCTGAGCAGTTGTCAGGGCAAGTCGAAAATAAATGTATAATTGTCGAGCTGATTATTTTTATTGTATTTTCTTCTTCCCAAATAATGAACTAGTTTAAATTGGTTGGGGTTATTTGGGTTTGTGGTGTGATAAACGATTGGATGGTTTAGGTTTTTGTTTGCAATTTAAATTCAAGGTTTGTTCATTCTCGATTCTTATTTCAGGTGAAATGGGAGAGGATCTCGAGAGTTATCTATTTATCTATACTCAAGAGAGTTAGATTCAAGAAACGAATGAACATGGTTTTCATTCAACAAATCGTTGGTGAAGATTAATCCACCTTAGGAATAAAGATCGGATTTCAATAGCTAAAAGAAGCGTAGATCGGTTGTTGTTCATCCAAGGTTAATACAGGAATATATCACCAAGGCATGCGCAATTAACCAATTCTTCGGTTAGGGATAACAAAAATACATTGAAAAACATTTCGCCGAGCTTTGAAGGAAGGAACCCAGTTGCCACAACAATAGAACCAATCCTAGTTGTCGCGACATAATTTTTGACCTAGTTGCCACGGCAATTCAGCCGGTCTTAGCTGCCATGGCAATTGAGTTGCCTCAGCAATTAACTACATAGACAATCCAATCAGCCATTGATCACTACTCACGATAACCTAGCCGACACTCTTATTCGATTACATTTCCCATTTATTTTACTTGCTTAATTATTTTACTTATTATTTCCAAAAACCTATCATCACTATTCATTACTCTTTTCAGTGCAAGAGGTTAGATATTAGAGTTTCGCCAATCCTTGTGGAGAAGATATATTTTCTATACTATTACTTGCAACGAGTATACTTGCACTAATTACGAACCACTCAAAACACGCAACATAATTCTCTTCTCATCTTATTCCCTCGTATGTAAAACGAGTTTCTGAAATTGTAATCTAAACAAAGAAGCATGGACCAGAGGAACAGAAGTGTGGGCCGACAAAAAGGTGCTTGAGAAGTGTTTTTATCCTTAGAATAATTTGGTTCTCCCATTGGCTTGGGAGGGGCCACCGTAGGATATGGGCTATAACTATTGCATTCATATTTACTTCTTTTCATGTATGTAATAAAATGAATGTATGAGATGCATAGTAGTTAATTGAAGCACTCAAAACACGCAACAAGTTTTTGGCGTCGTTGCTTGGAATTTGCAATAGCGACTTTGTTTTTATTTTCTTGTACCTTTGTTTCTTTTTATTTTATTTGTTTGGTTTCAATAGGATAACACAACTTTGGTTTTGCATTGGTGTATGACTAGAGCGAGACCAACAGCACCAGATTATCCACTTGAACCGAAGATCAAACGCGTTTTTCTTAGACAAAGGAGAGAGTTGAGAGCAGAAATAGCAAATCCACCTAATGATCCAGTTGGCAATTTAAATGCCAACGACAACCAGAATGCCGCAATAGGAGGTGGAGAGGCTCTACCGGATCAACCTGTTATCATACAGAATAGACCCATCCGGGACTACTTGGAGCAAGATCTTAACAGTCTCACTCCAAGAGTTGTCACGACTGAGATTGAAGCCTTCCACTTCGAGTTGAAGCCAGCAGATGATGAGTCCATGTACGAGGCTTGGGAGCAGTACAAGGAGCTTTTGAACAAATTACCCATGCACGGATTTAGAGAATGGACGCAAGTGACGATGTTTTATAATTTAGTGAACACACCGACGATGTTGATGCTAGATGCCTTGGCAAATGGCACAATTCTAGACAAGTCATCAGAGGAAGCTATGGAGATTTTGGACAAACTTTCCAAGAATAATTATAAGTTCCCAACCACTATAAGGGAAATTGTCAGGCGAAATGCCTCAGTAATTGAGTTGGAGACGTTAGATACTATTTTAGTCCAGTTATCCACATTAACCAATTTAGTTAAGAACATGAAAAAACCCAGCAACACAGGAAGTTAAGGTAATAGGTCCACTTTGTGATTTATGTAATGCTGACCATGATTCTTCTAAGTGTACGCAGAACCCAGAGTCCAATTTTTATGTTGGAAACTACAACTATAACAACAATGCATATTCCATCATGTATAATCCGGCCTAGAAAAAGCATCCTAATTTTTCATGGAGTAACCAGAACAACTCTAGTAATCAGCAACGCCAAAATACAGAAGCATCAGGATTCCAGTAGAACATGACATGGCAACAAATGCGACAACATATAACATCATCAAGTTCTTTAGAAAACTCTATCAATGATTTTATGATGAAAACTTAATCTTATATGACTGAAAATAGTAATTTCATGAAAAAGACTAACGCGTTTATTAACAGGGTCGAGATGACAATGCAGAATCAAGGAGCAGCCTTAAAAGCATTGGAGATGCAAGTCGGGCAATTTGCTCAGATTTTGAATACAAGGCCAAAAGGAGGTTTGTCGAGTAACACTAAGGTTGTACGAGGAATACGCCATGAACAATTTAAGGTGATCACCACCCGAAGTGGACCAAAAGGAAAAGATTGACCTATCCAATCTGATGATAGTAATCCTGTTCAGAAGGATGTATCCAGTAAGAATACCACGACAATCATTGATGATGAGCCTTCAGCAGTTGTCATGGCAAGTCCATCCAAGAGTTTCAAACCGGATAAGAAGGGAAAGACGAAGAGATCAAAATTCCACCATCATTCCCATAGAGGTTGAAGAGACAGGAACACGAATACCAGTTCAAGAAATTTCTTGGCATCCTAAAGCGAGTCCGCGTCAACTTGCTACTGGTTGAAGCAATAGAACAAATGTCAAACTATGCTAAGTTCCTTAAAGACATTGTCTCTAAGCGAATTAGGCTCAGAGAGTTCGAGACAGTTGTTGTGACGGAAGGGTGTATGGCAATGTTACACAACCGTTTACCACCCAAACTAAAATATCCCGACAGTTTTACAATACCTTGTGCAATCAGCAATCACTATGTCGGAAAGGCGTTATGCGATCTCAGAGCAAGCATAAACCTTATGCCAAAATTCGTTTTTCAAAGATTGGGCATAGGGAAGGCGAGACCCACTATAGTCATGCTACAGCTTACGGACATAACTTATGTGCATCTAGAGGGAAAAATTGAATACATCTTTGTAAGAATGGATAAGTTTATTTTTCCCGCTGACTTTATTGTTTTGGATTGTGAAGTAGATGAGTTCGCACCTATTTTTCTTGAGAAACTGTTCTTAGCAACGGGAAGAACCTTGATTGATGTCGAGAGAGGAGAGCTCACCATGAGAGTGAAGATCAGCAAGTCAAACTCAATGTTTTCAAAACCTTAAAGCATGTTGATGATCCAAAAGAATGTCGTCATTCAAGCCACCACAGAATTTAATTTCGAAATAGAAGAGTATTGCCACTGTAATTCGCTTGTCGAGCCTGAAGAAACAGACGAGTCGAACATTGAGGCACAACATAAGGTCAATTGGATGGTAAGTCGACCAGGTAAAAGTTTCGAATCCCTTGATTATTCAATTAAGGAACGTAAAACTAAAAAACCTTCCATTGAACAGTCCCCTATTTTAGAGTTAAAACCATTTCCAGGGCAATTGAAATATGTTTATTTGGGAACCAATAAAACTTTTCCCGTAATCATTTCTTCTAAGTTGTAGCCTAAACAAGAAGAGAGGTTGATTGCCATGTTAGCACTACACAAAAAGGCAATAGGGTGGTCAATTGCAGACCTAAAGAGAATCAGCCCGATAGTGTGTATACACAAGATCTTGTTAGAGGATGACCATAAAAACTCCATTGAGGCACAAATGAGGCTTAACCCTGCCATGTAGGAAGTTGTGATGAAAGAGATAATCAAGTTGCTTGATGTCGGTATCATATATACTATTTCTGAAAGTGCATGGGTAAGTCTGGTACAATATGTACCAAAAAAAGAGGTATAACGGTGGTAAGTAATGAAAACAATGAACTCATTCCAACTAGAACTGTCACTGGTTGGAGAGTTTGTATGGATTACCGTAAGTTAAATAAAGCTACTAGGAAAGATCATTTTCCTTTACCATTTATTACCCAAACGCTTGACCATCTTGCAGGTAAATCTTTTTATTGTTTTCTTAATGGATACTCAGGGTATAACCAAATCGCCATAGCACCGAAGGACTAGGAAAATACCAATTTCACGTGCCCTTATGGTACATATGAATTTCAAAGGATGTCGTTCATATTATGCAATGCTTCGACAACCTTCCAGCGGTGTATGATGGCGATTTTCACTAACATGGTGGAAGATTTCCTCAAAGTCTTCATGGACGACTTCTAAGTATTCGAAGACGGTTTTGACAATTGCCTCGACAATTTGGAGAATGTGTTGGCACTCCGTGAAGAATTTGACATGGTGTTAAACTGGGGAGAAGTGCCACTTTATGGTGGATGAAGGTATCGTGCTCGGGCACATGATCTCATCGAAGGGAATCGAGGTAGACAAAGCCAAGGTGGTCGTGATTGAGAGATTGTCGCCACCAAATTCAGTCAAAGGGATCCAAAGCTTTCTCAGACATGCAGGTTTTTATAGAAGGTTTATTCATAATTTTTCTTTAATTTCTAAACCCTTGTGTAACTTTCTTGAACAAGACAATGATTTTAACTTTATGAATCTTGCGCCAAGGCATTTGACACCCTTAAGAAGCAACTTGCCATGACACCCATTGTCATTCCCCCTGATTGGTCTTTACCTTTCGAGCTCATGTGTGATGCAAGTGACTTCGTTGTATATGTTATTTTAGGCTAGTGGAAAGGTAAAATTTTCCATGTGATATATTACGCTAGTAAAACCCTTAATAGTGCTCAATTGAATTACACCACGATGGAAAATGAACTACTAGCTGTAGTTTTTGCATTTGACAAGTTTTGTTCCTACCTGATTGGTACAAAGGTAATTATCCACACTAACCATTCAACTATTAAGTATTTAATTGCTAAAAAATATGTCAAACCTCATTTAACTTGTTGGATATTGCTTTTACAAGAATTTGACATCAAAATTAAGGATAGGAAAGGAACGGAGAACCAGGTTGTTGATCACTTGTTAAGGCTGGACGGGGGCGATATAGACAATGACTCCTTGGAAATCCATGATGCATTCTCGGATGAGCAGTTGTTAGTTGCCACGGCAACACCCTGGTATGCAGATCTAGTAAATTTTCTAATTAGTTGTATTTTACCTTATGACCTTACTCACCAAAGAAAGAAGCGGTTCTGACATGATTCTAAGCATTATTATTGGGATGAGCCTCTGATGTTTCAGCAATGTGCAGATTAGGTCATACGATGATGTGTTCTCAAGGAGGAACAACAAAATGTGCTTCGACAATGCTATTCTTCACCCTACAAAAGACATTTGGAGGAACTCGCACCTTAACCAAAGTTCTACAGTCCAGTTTTTACTGGCCCACTCTTTACAAAGATACCCATGATTTCTACAAGAGGTGTGATCATTGTCAATGAACGAGAAACATATTAAGGCGGCACGAGATGCCATTGTAGAACATCCTTGAGGTTGAGTTGTTCGTCGTGTGGGGCATCAATTTTATGGGGCCCTTCCCATCATCATTAGGCAACCTTTACATCTTAATTGTCATAGACTATGTGTCCAAATGGGTAGAGGCAATTGCAGTTCCCAAAAACGATTCAAAGACTGTGCAACAGTTTTTGTACAATAATATCTTTACACGGTTTGGGACACTAAGGGAAATTATCAGTGATGAGGGAACACATTTTGAAAATAAACTAATTGCCAAGATGTTGGAGTACTTTGGAGTGACACATAAAATTTCCACGGTATATCACCCGTAAACTAACGGGCAGGCTAAAATTTCTAACCGTGAATTGAAGGGGATTCTTGAGAAAGTTGTTAATCCTTCTCGAAATGATTGGTCTTTGAGAATTGATGACGCACTTTGGGCCTACCGAATAGCGTACAAGATACCCTTAGGCATGTCTCCCTACAGACTTGTCTATGGCAAGACTTGCCACCTGCCGGTGGAGATCGAGCATAAGGCCTATTGGGCTATCAAGACCATGAACATGGATTGGGAAAGAGTAGGGCAAAATCTTCTACTGGACTTAAATGACATTGAAGAATTACGTGTCTTAGCTTATGAAAATGCCAAGATCTATAAAGAGAAAACCAAGCGATGGCATGACAAGAAGTTATTGCTGCTACAATTCTTGCCAGGGTAATTAGTGCTTCTTTTTAACTCTCACCTTAAGCTTTTCCCCGGGAAACTAAAGTCAAGATGGTCTAGGCCGTTTAACATTGTAAAACATTATTCTCATGGGGCTGTTGTGGTGAGGTCAATAGCGGATTGACATGAGTTCAAGGTTAACGGACAATGGTTGAAGCACTACTTTGGTGCACATGTGACTCGCGATAAGGAGGTTGTATCTTTAGAATATGCATGAAAATGCTCTTTGGTTTTATTTTAATTTTTATTTTTAGATTCTAGACTCGAGAAGGCCACAAAAGAAGATGAACCAAGTGATAAGGTTACAGAAATAATGGTTCTGGATGCACCACCAACTACACGTCAACAACCACCTTGAGCTGGAAAAGGACCAAGCAAATGGCTCGTAAGAAACAATTCAATCCATGTGACGACCTCACCGACTAACTCGTTTGCATTTCATTTTTCTTTTAGTTTATTTTTGCATGCATTGAGGACAATGCTTCTCTTGAATTTGGGGGTTTGTCTTTATTTTTAGTTGCATTCATTTTTATCTCATGTTAGGATTGCATATGTTACTTGCCATGTCTTTTACCTGATGAAACTGTCTGAACCTGTTGTGATATCCTATGATGAAATTATTACCATGACATATTGATGAGAGAACCTTTGGCTTTAGGTTTGGTGTAGATTTCACTTAAAAATTTGCTATAATGTTGTTTTAAATTCCCACGGTTGTGACTTGTTGATCTTAGGATTAATTGAAAAAAAGAGAACTTATTCTAGAGGTGTCTTTCTGGCTCTAGTTAAATAAATGTCATGTGCGTAGGACACTCTGCTGCTACGTTAGTCCGGTACGCTTGGCAGTCACTAAGTAGGAAAGACAATTTAGCATTAGTGAATGTAAGACTTCACATGATGTCTATTCTCAATAGGCTAGAGGGTTCGTTGTTTGCTCTATCTTATCTTCAAGCCTAGGAAAGTAGTTGTGATGAGCTGAAGCCTAAAAATCCATGGCTTGGTTCAATTGCCTCGGCAATATGCTTAAAAAAGAGGGAATAGAGAAAAATCTTCTTTGAATCTTTTTGATTGGCTTGTTCACAACTATGTTCACACACTTACATCAGCATTATAGTATTGTTTTTGAGTGACTATCTATGCTTACCAATGGTTGAAGGTTAATTGAATTTTTATGCCATAGTTCTAAGGATTGAAGTCAGGTGAAGAGCTTATTTTTGGTGGTAAGAGCCTTGGCAGGTAATTGTGAGTATTTTGTATTGCTTGAGGACAAGCAATAGTTCGAGTTTGGGGGTGTGATAAGTGTGTAAAAGTACTATTTTTCTTGACATGTTTTCACTCCTATTATTATTAGACTTAGGCTCATTTTAGCTAAATTGATAGGCATTTATGCATAGTTTCCTAGTTTCCTTGATCATTGAGCTTGGTATTACATTTTGTTGGTTTTTATGGAAAATTTGCTGCTGGTTTCTCTATTTTCTACAGAACAGATTGCCATGTCAAGTAGGAACAATACAGAAGGAATTGTCGAGCTGATTGTCAAGTGGTTGCTAGGGTAAGTCAGAAATAAATGCAGAATTTTTCAAGATTCATCCATATCGTATAAGATAAAGCCAGAATCAATTTATGAGCTGTTGAAGATGAAGATGAGAGAATCTTGGAGCCATTAATCCTGATTTATCTTTTATTAAATGGGATGATGTGCAAATAAGGATAGGAAATAAAGTTTGAATCATTTCCTTATCTTTAGATAAGGGAATAGATCCTGAATTATTTCCATATATTTAGATAAGGAAATAAAGCCTAGAGTATCTCCTCAAGAAAAGGGAATAAATCAAATCTCCTTAAAAACTCATTGAGCTTTTCTCACCTATTTAAAGCTGATCACATCAACACAAGAGGAGGAATTGGGTTCTAGAGAGAGGGTTGATCGCACAATTCCAACACATCTTCTTCTTCATTTTTGTTTATGCGATCCATGTCTAGAATTATTTTTATTGTATTTTCTTCTTCCCCAGCCATGAACTAGTTTAAATTGGTTAGGGTTATTTGGGTTTGTGATGTGATAAATGATTGGATGGCTTAGGTTTTTGATTGCAATTTAAATTCAAGGTTTGTTCATTCTTGATTCTTATTTTTGACTTCGAGTGAATTGGGAGAGGATCTTGAAAGTTATCTATTTATCTATACTCGAGAGAGTTAGATTCAATAAATGAATGAACATGGTTTTCATTCAACAAATTGTTGGTGAAGATTAATCCACCTTAGGAATAAAGATCGGATTGCAACGGCTAAAAGGAGCGTAGATCGATTATTGTTCACCCAAGGTTAATGTAGGAATGTATCACCAAGGCAAGAACAATTAACCAGTTCTTTGGTTAGGGATAACAATAAGACATTGAAGAACGCTTTGTCGAGCTTTGAAGGAAGAAACTCAGTTGCTATAGCAATAGAATCAATCCCAGTTGCCGAGACATAATTTGTGACCTAGTTGCCACAACAATTCATCTGGTCTTACCTGCCACGACAATTGAGTTGCCACAGTAATTAACTACCTCGACAATCCAATCAGCCATTGCATCACTACTCATGACAACCTAGCCTACTCTCTTATTCAATTACATTTCCCATTTATTTTACTTGCTTAATTATTTTACTTGTTATTTCCAAACACCTATCATCACTATTCATTACTCTTTTCAGTGCAAGAAGTTAGAAATCAGAGTTTCACCAATCCCTGTGAAGAAGATATCTTTACTATACTATTACTTGCAGTGTGTATACTTGCACCAATTGTGAACCACTCAAAACATGCAACATAATTCTCTTCTCATCTTATTCCCTCGTATGTAAAATGAGTTTCTAAAATTGAATCTAAACACAGAAGCATGGACCTGAGGAACAAAAGTGTGGGCCGACAAAAAGATGCTTGAGAAGTGTTTTTATCCTTAGAATAATTTGGTTCGCCCATTGGCTTGGGAGGGGCCACCTTAGGATATGGGCTATAACTATTGCATTCATATTTACTGCTTTTGATGTATGTGATAAAATGAATGTATGAGATGCATGCTAATTAATTGATAAGATCAATTGTTAAATGGTGAGATAATATTCACAAAACCCCTCAATAAATTATTAAGTCTTTTATTGCTTTCCAATGTTAACCCTCGTTAAAGTGTAGATCGATACAATGTAGGTTTTGCTAAAGCAAGTGATATTCGTTGGTTGTAACATTGGTTAAAGACTTAACTTGGTTACTCTAATAGGATTAGAAACCTAAATGTTAGTTATTTGGATAATCATAAGATGATTATGAACAAGAGTTGTTCACCAAATGAAGGAGTTACATGAGATGTAATTAACAAGTGTTGCTTACCTAGATAGACCATAATCTTAAGAGAAAAGCCAAAGCTGACTTAAGAAAATGTAAAATTTGGATCCGTACCCACTAAAAAAACTTTACAGAAAGTATTTTCAACATTAATATTTGAGGGTTATTAATTTTAATAAAAATAGTGGGAGTACAAAGTCCTTTTATAAGAAAACATGGTAAACATACTCAAAATTCATATTTTATTGTTGTAGACTTATTACAACAAATACAAATTTGTTATTATTGTGATTGGTCTTGAGAAGGACAAGTTGAACGGCATAAACTACCTTGGCCGGTCACTGGAAGGAAAATGTTTCCATTGTAATAAGCCATGTCATTGTAAAAGGAACTGCTTCATTTATCTTGAAAAAGTTAAGAAAACAAATGAAAGCAGAGCATCCGCCTCGAATATTTTTGTTATTGATATTAATTTATCAACACCTACTTCTTGGGTATTGGATACTGGTTGTGGTTCTCATATTTGTACATTTGTATAAGGACTACAAAAGAGTAGAAATATGAGTAAATGAGAGGTGGACCTACGGGTTGGTAATGGAGCAAGAGTTGTTCATTAGCTATAGGAACATATACTTTATCGTTGCCTAGTGGACTTAATTTATGTTTAGAGGATTGTTATTTTGTGTCTAGTTTGACTAAAAACATCATTTTGATTTCTTGTTTAGACAAGATTGGTTTTGAGATAATTATTAGGAATAATTGTTGTTCTTGTTATCTTTATAATGTTTACTATTGTGTGGCACAATTAATAAATGGCCTCTATATTTTGGAACAAGAGAATTCCATTTACAACATAAATATGAAAAGATCAAAAACAAATGACTCTAATCAAACTCATCATTGGCATTGTCACTTGGGTCACATAAGTGAAAAACGCATTTCAAAACTTCATTAAGATGGATTTTGGATTCATTTGTTTTTGAACAACTTGTTGTATGTGATCCTATCGAGAACAAAGTGGTTGTTGCTCAAACGTGAATCTTCCTAAGAAGATAATTTGTTTTCCGAAAAGGAAGTGAGAGAAATATTGAACTCAATGAAATTCAAGACCAACCACATATCATTGAACAAGAGATTGAACAACAAGTTCCACAAGTTGTTGAGGAACATTCAATAGTTTTGGAAACACAACCACTACGAAGATCTTTGAGAGAATGCAATGCGTCTGAGAAATATGGATTTCTTGTCACATTGCATGGTAATGTTCTCTTCATAGATGAACTCTAAGCAACAGCTGACAAGTTCGGACAAAATTCGTGTCTTTGCCCTATTCATGTTCCACAGAAATGAGCAAAGAGGGGCAACTGTAATACTCGTATTTTGTCCAAGTATATATATATAGTTTTCCTATAAATAAAACCAAAAATAATAAATAAGTAGTATAATATAAATAATAATCCATTAAAAAATGAATGTTCATAAAAAGTCCAAAAATACAAAATGAGTGTCCATTATACATTACACATCCATATTAATCCTTTTTGTAACCAAAAGCCCAAATACAAATCTTTAAACCCAATATATAGTTCTTTTCCCTCCTGTAGCGATGTCCGTTTCGCTAAAAAAAGTATTTTTATTTATTGTTTTGTTTTGAAAATAATGTCTTCCGTGGAGTTTTAAAAAAACCGTATTTTATTTTGAAAATGGAGTCGCCACCGGCCACTTAGGTAGGCCGGACACCATAGAACCAGAGATTTTAAAAATGTTGGGTTCGGGAGTCAATTACGGATGGGGAAGGATTAGCACCCCCCACACCGCCCAAAATTAGTACTTTAATAATTACCGCTTTATTAATATTAGACTTTTCGGATTAAAGTGACAATTAATTTAAAATTTGGTTATAAGTGCGAGTAAATTTTAAAGGCCCCGTTATCCGAGAGTAAATGCTCAACCCTCATCACTACGCCTGATACTGGCCCCGTTTACGCTCGGATAAAAGGGCAGCGCATTGACAATTATATTCCATTATGCAATCTTAGTGAAATAATAAAAAAATATACATTCAATTTGACATGGTACTAAAGCATCAACGTATGTGCACTTTAACGTTAAATAAACATAATAATGATAAAACACATAAGAACATATCTCCAAATAAACGAAGCATAAACACGAACAAGAAAAAACTTTCAAGACTAAATCAATTAACCCTAACATACTTAAACATATGAAAACACACATACAAGACATATATAATATGATACCAAATCAAAAAATAACTGCTACCACAATACTATATCTAAACCTATCATAAGACATATTTTAAGGACACATGAACATCATGACATTTACATGTAATAAGTAAAATCACGCTAACATGCTACCTAAAACCAAAGCAAGTCATAATACACATACTAACACATATCCATCATGAACGAACGAGGACTACATAACGTATTAGCATTGCATTACTTAAAACCTAAATACACATGTAAAAACATATAAACAAAACAAGTACATAAAAAAACATGCTAAAATATTAGTAACATGAATAAAATACGAAATACACATAAAAACACAAAGAAAAAAAACACATGTAATACGTATATGAATGTCGTCACCAATCATGCTTAAAATACGAAATACATTAAACTGTGGCTACCAACAATGCACAAAAATAAACATGCTATCACAAATAAAGGAAACGAACAAAAAGCCTGCTAACATCAACATGAATATACAAACTAAATCGAACACAACATATAAAAAGAAGACATATAATTTGAACAAATAAATTAAAACATGAAGCACGAAATGGCATATTTTAGTACACACTCTACTAGAATATAAATTAACACGTAAAAACACATCAACACATGCTAAAACAAATTAAATGGAATTAAAACAAATAACTTACTAAAGGACCGAAAATAAAACAAAAAAGAACAGAGGAACGAAATCGAAAGTAATATACAAAAAAGGGTGAGATTGTAAACGTAATGAAATTTGAAAGGGACCAAGGCTGTGAAATACCCAAGGGGCAAGTTCAAAGTGTGAAGAATCAAAACGCGGAGGGACTACACAAGTGATTTCACCATTCGAACTCATAATCTACTTAATTTAAGGACCAAATTGAAAAGTTTTAAAAAGGAAGATGGATTAAGGCTGTAAATATACCGGGGGGAAGACAGAATTGAAAATACCGGATGTAAGGGAGGATTTATGAAGCAATTTGACCAAAAAACAATTTATTTTTGATCCATAAAACACAAAAAAAAATCAGTCCCCTTTCATTTTTTCAATTTTTTCTAACCCTAAAGAGAGAGACCTCTCCCTTTTCATTTTTCCAGAAATACGGTCGCCCAAAAAACAACATGAACCACCGCACTCCGCCGGCCTCAGGCGAGGTTCGGCAACACGGCCACCTCAAACCGTCCCAGACCGCGACGGTTCTACAACGAAATCCCCCAAACAAAACAAAAAACCCTTTTATTTTAAAAACCAGAGAAAAATAGAACCCTCTTTGTTACTTTGAAGCAAAACGCGCCTCACCCCTTTTAGGGCTTATTGCCGGTGAGATACGAACCACTAAGGTAAAAAAAGCTTCCTCTCTTTTACTTATTTAAGTCATTTCTCTTGCATGCATGGGATCGAAAAAGGGAGGAAAGAAAAATACCCTTGAGACTATGTTTTTTTTGTTATTATTTCTCGACTGAAAAACCCGTCCCTTTTTCGAATATCTGTCTGATACATATATGCCCATCTATATCTTGGTTTGGTAGATACATATAAAAATACATATATTTTTTAGATTTGGTTACTAACAGATCTCTATATTTTTTATGTTTTTTGGTGATGCTTTGACGCGGCGGTTAAGCTGGTGGTACGGCTGGCATGGTGGAAGAAGTATGGTGGAGATGTCGTCTCAGCTGGCCTCATTCTTGGCCATTGGATCAGATCTGATCCAACGAATGAGATAGTTTGACGACGGACGGCCTAGATAAAATCTTAAAACTGGTGGCATTGTGTTAGATGGTGTCATGTGGTGCACAGTAGTCAAAAGGTCAGAGGCGTGAGATGCACGCGCGCGTGGAAATCCAGCAGCCCCGAGAGTGAGCCACACGCGCCAGCTGGATGATCTCTCTCATTCAATCGTTGTCGTTGGATCAAGATCTGATCCAACGGCCCAGGGACAGTTGTGCAATAAGAGAGATGTAATCAGGGTTCTATTATCTGATGTGGATTAGGGTTTTTAGGATATGGGTTAGGGTTTGGGCTGATCAGGCTATGTAAAATTAAGTGGGTTTTGTAAATGATGGACTGGACATTTAATAATAACTTATATGGTTTTTATATTATGACCTGATCTATTTTTTTTAATTTAAACCCAATAGTAATAGTAATAATAATAATAACATATACAGATATATAATTTATGTACATACAATCATATATGCAAATTAACATATATATCATATAACATTCAAACGCAGCACACATATACATATATTTGTTCACACACCTAATTAATATAAGTATACACACATTATACATACAAGCAATTAAGGCATACGTAATATGCAGACATACACACGACACACATACCACATACACATTAGTCACACGTACATAATACACACCCAATAATATTATATATGTATATATGCAATAATAATATCCTTTAATTAATATATTAACAATATTCACAAACTGGATAAAAATGAGTGAATATAGTTGTCCCATTTTGATTATTCTTGTGTAACGAGAACAAAGCAAAGACCAAAAGCACTTATTTTTATCCAACTTCCCTGCTCATGACTTCAGAATCACTTGTTCTTCTAGAACTCTCGGCTTTTCCTCGGCCGAATCTTCAGGCTCGTAAGTTCTCCCTATATAGAACTTCTTCACCTTTGGTTCTTCTTCGAGATTCTAGAGTTAGGGCTCTTCCTATATGGAGCCTTTCACTAGGGGCTCGAAAACGTAGGTTTCTCCTTTATATAACCTTTATCTTCGATTTTTTCTTTTTTCTCTTTTTTTTCCTTTTTTTTCTTTTTCCTTCTTTTCTACTCTTTTTTTTCCTTTTTCTTTTTCTCTTTTTTCCTTCTTTTTCTCTTCTCTCTTTTTTCTCTTTTTTTTCTTTCTTTCTCTTTTCTATTTTTTTACAAGGCTGTTGATATCTTTGGACTCACGTTACTAAGGCTGCCGTATCATGCCCGAAGGACTTATTGATGGCCCGAAGAACTTATCACCATGATTGAAAGACTTAATGGTGGCCAGAAGGACTTAACACCGTGCCCAAAAAACTTACCGATGACTCGAAGGATTTAACATCTGGCTTCACGCTATTCTGGCTACCGTCATCTGGCCTCACGCTACTATGGCTGCCGCATCATCCCCAAAGGACTTACTGATGACCCGAAGGACTTATCACCATGCTCGAAAGACTTAATGGTGGCCCAAAGGACTTAACACCATGCCCGAAGGACTTACCGATGACCCGAAGGATTTAACATCTGGCTTCATGCTACTATGGCTACCGTCGTTTGGCCTCACTCTACTATGGTTGTCGCATCATGCCCGAAGGACTTACTGATGGCCCGAAGGACTTATCACCATGCTCGAAAGACTTAATGGTGGCCCGAAGGACTTAACACCGTGCCCGAAAGACTTACCGATGACCCAAAGGATTTAACATCTAGCATCATGCTATTATGGCTACCGTCATCTGGCCTCACGCTACTATGGCTACCGCATCATGCCCGAAGGACTTACTGATGGCCCGAAGGACTTATCACCATGCTCGAAAGACTTAATGGTGGCCCGAAGGACTTAACACCGTGCCTGAAGGACTTACCTATGACCCGAAGGATTTAACATCTGGCTTCACGCTACTATGGCTACCGTCGTCTGGCCTCACGCTACTATGGCTGCCGTATCATGCCCGAAGGACTTACTGATGGCCCGAAGGACTTATCACCATGCTCGAAAGACTTAATGGTGGCCCGAAGGACTTAACACCGTGCCCGAAGGACTTACCGATGACCCAAAGGATTTAACATCTGGCCTCACGCTGCTATGGCTGCCGATTTTTTCTTTCTTTAGTAAATTCTTTGACAATTCTTCAAATACCTGTCTAAAAACAAGCAAAAATTGGCATGCCTCTATCTATATGATGCATGCAATGTCATGCTTTCTTTTTCTTCTTCTCTTTTTCTTCTTTTTTTTTCTTTTTTCTCTTTTTTTTTTCTCTTTTTTCTCTATTTTACCTCTTTCTTCTTCTTCTCTTTTTATCATCATTTTTTCATTCTTTTTTCTTTCTTTTTCTTTTTTCTTCTCTTTTCCTTTTTCTTTTTTCTTCACTTTTTTCTTTTTTATTTTTAAACATGTTTTAAAATCCTATGCCCTGAAAAGTCATTCTTCAGATTTCTCTGTTTCCTTTCTTTTTTGCAATATGCTCAGTTTTGATCTTCATTTCTGTCAATTTTTATTAAATGAGTACTCGCTCTTGTTCTTTTGCACGAGCACTTGCCTTTCTTCTTCGGGGTCTCTGCCCGCTTCACAAACAAACTCTATATCATGCATGTGCTAAGATTCTTACCATTCTTCATGTTCTGCATTGCCCTACTCGGTCATGAGCTCGGCTACCTTCCAACTCCTTTGACCCAACATTCTGAGTATTTGTTAGTTTCGTCCTCTGGGTGAGCAAAATGCTTCTATGTTTGAAATTAATCTCAATCTTCTTGTTGCCTCTTAACGAAAACCATTTCTCGATCCCTGTGCTTTAATTCTTTGGAGACTCAATGTTTACCTCTTACCGTCCCCCGTATTTTGTAATCTCATTCTCGTCCTGGTTCGTCCTTCATTTTCTTGAACCAACCAAGGCATCATGGCTGAAACCTGCTTCTTGTTCTTGAGCTGTCTGACACATATGCTCTTGTCATCATCTTCATCCTATACATTGTGGGGTCGTTTCTGGATAGGTGCTCCAATAATATCCGCAACCTTGTGTTCTAGATCTTATCTCTGAAGTAATACATGGAAATCTTTGTTGCTTTAACTTGTCAATTTGTTGATTGGCATTCCACTGAAAGGTATCATTTAGATTAACATACAGGATCTTGAAATCACATAATAGGAGCTCTGGATATCAAGTGCAAGAGCATCTTAGATTCAACCATTCAGTAATTTAAGGCTGTGAAATCTTCCTAGGTGACTCGGTTCATCCTCATGATTACCGCGTTGCTGCAGAATACTTTCTTTCTCAATTCTCATTATCTGCTCCGCCCCCAAAAAGGGTGGGCTTGTATGACCACTCAAGCGCAAAAATATTACTCTAAGAATAGAGTTCTAGGTGGTGCGAGTTTTAATTTTACCTATGCTATCATTTATTTTTCTCTCTTTTCTTTTCTCTTCCTTTCTCCTCTTTTTTCTTTTTCCCCTTTTTTCTTCTTTTTCTCTTTTTCTTTTTTCTTTTCTTCTTTTTTTCTATTTTTCTCTTCTTTTTTTCTTTTCCTTTTTTACGCTTTTATCATTATTTGAGGAAATCAATTCGTCACAGTCATTTGTCTTGAGGACAACGATGGAGCAAACAACATTGCCCCAAGTTACTCGGCATAGTCAAGATTTGGAAATATTACCATCACTCATGAAGCTAAGGTTTCTTGAATTGGATGGTGTATTGCCACCTTATCGCTTCAGCGGAGTGCCACACACTTCCCACACTCTTATCCGAACAAGCCTATTACCAGGTTTCAAACATATGAGTGTTTTTTATTATTCTTTTCTCTTTCTTTCTTTTTTTTCACTCTTTCTTTTTCTTCCCTTTTTTTCTCTTCTTTTTTCCTTCAATTCTTCCCTTTTTTAATTCTTATTTTTAATTCTTTGCTACCTAGAAGATTATGCCTAGAGTTTCAATTTCAAGCAACTCTACATGGTTGACATTCGGAGCTTTTTCGTCCTTGAACATCATCGAAAGAGTAGTAATCTTGCTTTGCTGACCAGAGTCTGGTAGGGAAGATCACACCTCGTCGTTGTCGCAACATCCATCTAATGTCACATCTTGCAATTGATATCCAGTGTCCTACAATGGCGAGAAAATATACATCTATGTGTTTTCAAGAACATTGTATGTTAAGCAAAATGTGTTCTTTATTGGAATAAAAATCAACAAACATGCCCCTTCACAAAATATCTTTACCACATGTGGGCCACAGATAGAAAAGTTGATTCCTTGTATTACTTCAAAAAAGTCTTTTAATGTAGAGACATCTCTGGCTTCCTCAGTACTATGCAGACTTGCCCCTCATCCTTGGTCCTCCGCTGCTGGATCAGCTCTTGTGTCAAGGTCCCATCATTGAGCAGCTTCTTGATCTCCTCCAATAAAGGTCTACATTTTCTGGTGGGATGCCCCGGTGCCCCCATATGGAATTCGTATGTGCTACTCGAGTCAAAACTATGGGCAGATGCATCAAGTGCAATCTTTATCGGTCCAGGAGCAAGATAGTGACCCCCTACCAAATGAGGCCATATGTCTGAGATGGATACTCCGAACACTTCCAAATTTGCGGTCGTCCGAGGAATTTTCCTTGATAACCCCGAGGTGTCAGTCTGTCTTCTTTTTTTATGGCCACGCGAACCCTGGAGATGACACTCATTTACCTCTCCATCTTCATCTATCTTATCTTCGATTCGGTCCTTGGACTTAGACACCAATTTTCCTTTTTTGATTGCGTATTCTATCATCTCTCCAATCGTCATGAAATCTTCGAATTTGTTTCTCAATTTCTCCAACATCACATCGAAGAAAGGAGAGGGAAGCGTTGCATGGAACAGGGGAGTCAACTCTTCTTCCGCTATAGGAGGCTGGACTTGGGTTGCCAAACATCGCCAGCTTAGTGCATATTCCCTGAAGCTTTCATTTGGTCTCATTTTTCATTCTGAAGAAACTGACGACAAGGCGCTAAATCTAAAGCATATATGTATTGACTCAAGAAGGCATTAGCAAGGTCACCCCATGACTTAACTTGGTTTCTATTCAAACAGTTATACCACACAGCTGCAGGTCCCGTCAGGCTATCGTGGAAGTAGTGGATCAACAACTATTCATTCTTCATGTATCCCTCTATTTTTCTACAAAACATGGTCAAGTGAATCTTCGGGCAGCTGGTTCCTTCATACTGCGTAAATCTAGGAATCTTGAAATCTGGAGGAATGGCCAAATCAGGGAGTAGGCAGAGTTCCCTCGTATTGAAAACATTTATCTTTTTTTTCTTCTTCAGCTCTTTCTCGATTCTTTCTTCTAGCTGGTCAAGCCTCGACTCTTTAGTTCGTTCCATTTTCCAACTAATTATGCCATTGATCCCCAAGTATTAAATGATGGAGTGCCATGCAATGATAAAACTATTAAACAGTGCAAAGGATGTGATGCAAATGCATGAATGCAATAAGGTATTGATTCCGCAAGTGATTTGTCCCTATAGGACATCTTTCATTCAAACCAAAAAGTTTCATTACATCCGGTATTAGGGGTTTAAACAATAGCGGTGAGCCCTAGCACCTAATTTCTTAACCTCGTTCAATAGCCACGTCAACTTTCCTTCACGATCTAACGCTGGATCCATATTCTGGCTTATCGGAGCTGCTGCGTCAGCTAAATCTGCTACCTGTTGAGCTACTTGTCGGGCTTGAGTCATAACGATCTTCATGTCTTTGTCTTTCTCCTGTATTGTTTGCTCGGCCTTTTGTAGCTTGACGGTCACTACCTCAGCACGAATCTCGCTGGTACGTAAAGAAGTCTTGAGCCTCGCTATATGTTCTTTGATTGCTGCATTTTCTATTTGAAAGACTTGTGATTCCTCTCTTTCCTGGTGCAGACTTGATTTCAGGATATCATCCATGGCCAGACTGCTTTCCAACTCACTTTGGAGAACGTCGCGTTGGCTCTCAGCTTCTTTCATCTTTTGTGACAATGACTTGGCTTTATTTTTACCAGTTTTGCATTTCTACATCCAGTGTTCTAAATCGTTCCTCAACCGAATCATACCATTAATTCACACTTCAGGAGTGTCACCCAGACCGACATTCTTGAATTCAAAGTGCAGCTTCTGGTACTCGCCTTATATGCTCTTCAATTTCATGCTCAGATCGTGCCTCTCATGCTCGAGCTGGTCGTACTTGCAAGCAAGTTCATCTTCTGAGACATTTTTATTCTTGACTCCTGAATTTATCTCGCTTGAGTGACCCACTTTTGTGTTACCCGAACCTTGGGTTGGGCGTTGACCCTTCTTCGACTTTGCCCATCGGGCAACGGCTGCTTCGCTATAGAATCGGGGTTGTCCGTCTTCGAAACCCAAAATTCTCATCGCTATAAGAACTTGAACTCTGTCTTTCAGGGCTCTACAATTCTCAGTGTGATGACTCGAATCGCCTATGTGGTAGCTGCTCCAGACACGACTGTTGTAACCCTTCGGATAAGGAGGTCTCTTTGGTACAGACTTCACCGGTACGATAAGGCCCCTTTCGACAAGCAACGAAAGTAGCTCGGTGTATCTCATGGGTATAGGATAATGCCTTCTGATGTCATTCGATTCTCGAGCTTCCCCTGGTCTTGCCTCTGTTCCCTTGGTATCTACCCCAAATATGTCGCTTGTCTGTTTCTTGAGATTGATCACAAAGGGATTCGATTTGTCGTATTTAACGGTGTTCTCTGTCTTGACATTCTGACCATTCTGTTCCACATTCTGATCCTTGATCGATTCTTTTCTAAGTTCGACAAGCTGCTTGCCTTTCATCATAGCATTCATCTGGTCTATCATCTCGGCCATTTGCTTCTTTAATTCTTGTACTTCATCTCGCTTGTTACCAGAACTGACACTGCTTACCGAATCTATTCTGGAGTCCCTGAACGATCCTTCTTCTGCTATCCCTAGCCTAGTCTCGGGATGGAACTCTGGAACTGGACCCCCTTTCTTTAGGTCAAAGAACGTTTGGTCCATCTTGAACAATCTTCTATTATGGGAGAAACCACTCGGGAATCAATACCCTATGTAATGCGAATGCGATGATATATGTAAAAACAAAACAAAAAAGGAAACAAGTCAATACCGTACAAAAACAATAAGTACACAATAAAAAGGGCAAATTAAATGCGATAAACAAACAAAGCAATCCTATTTACATCCCGTCTAAGACACCTAGTTATCAGCATGGCTCTAACAGGGTGGGTTTCTATGTTCTCTATATGCAGTTTTGGTGCTAAGAGGTACCCGAACTGTCCTTGGTGTCCCCTACTAAGAGTAGCAAGGCCCTCGATCATCACCCATTATAGGCTCATTTCAACCGGGTTCAATTCAGGGGGACCCATTTGCTTATGCCTACACGAAGGAACGATATCCTTACGAAATCATAAGGTACTCGAGCCCCGAAGGTACTTTCTAGGCCTACACAAGAGAACGATATCTCCACGAAAGCATTAGCGTTTTCCCCCACTTAAAAGGACGGGTTTATAAGCCAAATTTTAAATACGTTAAAATAAACGCGCAATTACAACCGAATATTAATTTAACAGTCACTTTAATCTGGAACTTCTAATATTATTAAAGCGGTAATTATTTGAAAAAGCTTGACTCTCATTTTGTTTTGAAAAGAAACAAAAAACTGTCCCCAACGGAGTCGCCATCTGTTTCGATGTCCGTTTCGCTAAAAAAGTATTTTTATTTATTGTTTTGTTTTGAAAATAATGTCTTCCGTGGGGTTTTGAAAATAATGTTTTGAAAATAAGAGTCACCACCGGCCACTTAGGTAGACCGGACACCATAGAACCAGAGATTTTAAAAATGTTGGGTTCGGGAGTCGGTTACGGATGGGGAAAGATTAGCACCCCCACACCGCCCAAAATTGGTACTTTAATAATTACCGCTTTATTAATATTAAACTTTCCAGATTAAAGTAACGATTAATTTAAAATTTGGTTATAAGTGTGAGTAGATTTTAAAGGCCCCGTTATCCGAGAGTAAACGCCCAACCACCATCACTACGCCTGATACTGGCCCCGTTTACGCTCGGATAAAAAGGCACCGCATTGACAATTATATTCCATTATGCAATCTTAGAGAAATAATAAAAATAAAAATATACATTCAATTTAACATGGTACTAAAGCATCAACGTATGCGTACTATAACGTTAAACAAACATAATAATGATAAAACACATAAGAACATATCACCAAATAAACGAAGCATAAACACGAACAAGAAAAAAATTTCAAGACTAAATCAATTAACCCTAACATACTTAAACATATGAAAACACACATACAAAACATATATAATATGATACTAAATCAAAAAAGCACCGCTACCACAATACTACATCTAAACATATCATAAGACATAGTTTAAGGACACATGAACATCATGGCATTTACATATAATAAGTAAAATCACGTTAATATGCTACCTAAAAACAAAGCAAGTCATAATACACATACTAACACATATCCATCATGAACGAATGAGGAATACATAATGTATTAGCATGGCATTATTTAAAACCTAAATACACATAAAAAAACATATAAACAAAACAATTACATAAAAAAACATGCTAAAATATATATATATATATATATATATGTAACATGAATAAACAAACTAAATAAAATATTAGTATGATGACACTCATAAAAACACAAAGGGAAAAAAAACACATGTAATATGTATATGAATGTCGTCACCAATCATGCTTAAAATACGAAATACATTAAACTGTGGCTACCAACAATGCACAAAAATAAACATGCTATCACAAATAAAGGAAACGAACAAAAAGCCTGCTAACATGAACATGAATATACGAACTAAATCGAACACAACATATAAAGAGAAGGCATATAATTTGAACAAATAAATTAAAACATTAAGCACAAAATGGCATATTTTAGTACACACTCTACTAGAATATAAATTAACACGTAAAAACACATCAACACATGCTAAAACAAATTAAATGGAATTAAAACAAATAACTTACTAAAGGACCGAAAATAAAACAAAAAAGAAAAGAGGAACGAAATCGAAAGCAATATATAAAAAAAGGGCGAGATTGCAAACGTGATGATATTTGAAAGGGACCAAGGCTGTGAAATACCCAAGGGGCAAGCTCAAAGTGTGAAGAATCAAAACGCGGAGGGACTACACAAGTGATTTCACCATTCAAACTCATAATCTGCTTAATTTAAGGACCAGATTGAAAAGTTTTAAAAATGAAGAGGGATTAATGCTATAAATATACCAAGGGGAAGACAAAATTGAAATTACCGGATGTAAGGGAGGATTTATGAAGCAATTTGACCAAAAAACAATTTATTTTTTATCTATAAAACACAAAAAAATCAGTCCCTCTTTCATTTTTTCAATTTTTTCTAACCCTAAAGAGAGAGACATCTCCCTTCTTATTTTTCCAGAAAGATGGCCGCCCAAAAAACAACATGAACCACCGCACTCCGCCGGCCTCAGGCGAGGTTCGGCCGCACGGCCACCTCAAACCGTCCCAGACCACGGCAGTTCTACAACGAAACCCCCTCCCCAAAAAAACAAAAACCCCTTTTTATTTTAAAAACCAGAGAAAAATAGAACCCTCTTTGTTACTTTGAAGCAAAACGCGCCTCACCCCTTTTAGGGCTTATCGCCGGTGAGATACGAACCACTAAGGTAAAAAAGCTTCATCTCTTTTGCTTATTTAAGTTATTTATCTTGCATGCATGAGATCAAAAAATGGAGGAAAAAAATACCCTTGAGACTCTATTTTTTTTGTTATTATTTCTCGACTGAAAAACCCGTCCCTTTTTTGAATATTTGTCTGATACATATATGCCCATCTATATCTTGGTTTGATAGATACATATAAAAATACATATATTTTTTAGATTTGGTTAATGGCAGATCTCTGTATTTTTGATGTTTTTGGTGATGCTTTGACGCAGCGGTTGAGCTGGTGGTACAGCCGGCATGGTGGAAGAAGTATGGTGGAGATTTCGTCTCGGCTGGCCTCGTTCTTGGCCGTTGGATCAGATATAATCCAATGACTGAGATAGTTCGATGACGGACGGCCTAGATGAAATCTTGAAATTGGTGGGATTGCGTGAGATGGTGCCACGTGGTGCACGGTAGTCAAAGGGTCAGCGGCGTGAGATGCACGCGCGCGAGGAAGTCCAACAGCCTTGAGAGTGAGCCACACGCGCCAACTGGATGATCTCTCTCATTCAATCGTTGTCGTTGGATCAATATCTGATCCAACGGCCTAGGGACAGCTGAACAATAAGAGAGATGTAATTAGGGTTCTATTATCTGATGTGGATTAGGGTTTGTGCCGATCAGGCTATGTAAAATTAAGTGGGTTTTGTAAATGATGGACTGGACATTTAATAATAACTTATATGGGTTTTTATATTATGACCTGATCTGTTTTTTAATTTAAACCCAATAGTAATAGTAATAATAATAATACTATAATAATAATCTAATAACATATACACATATATAATTTATGTACATACAATCATACATGCAAATTAACATATATATCATATAACATTCAAACACAGCACACATATACATATATTTGTTCACACACCTAATTAATATAAGTATACACACATTATACATACAAACAATTAAGGCATACGTAATATGCAGACATACACACGACACACACATACCACATACACATTAGTCACACGTACATAATACACACCCAATAATATTATATATGTTTACATGTAATAATAATATCCTTTAATTATTATATTAACAATATTCACAAACCGGATAAAAATGAGTGATTACACCTCCTAAAAACAAAACTTAACGGGTAAAGGGCCCAAACAAACAAACATGTTTGGCCCGCCAAAATGGCCACCTGGCAAACTCCCATTGGCTGAATCCATCTTCACATGGATTAAGGGGTCGGCTGACATCAACTTACACCAGCTATAAATAGCTACTTGGAAAGAGAAAAAGATGGTGAATGATTAAGTAATTAATACGCGATAATTGCCATAATTGAAAGGAGAGAGAAAAGGGAAGCTTAAGAGTTTCACCTGCAAATTGAAAGACGCCGAAAAAGGTAGGAGGTCGTCAGAAATAGACTGCCGAAGAGTCACTGAAGTTCGCCAAACACACCAGAAGGTACATTTCGATCTCCTTTTCATTTACCTGCAAATAAACATATAAAATTAGATCTAGAATTATAATAAAATCTAAAAAATAGTAGAAATGTTATAGATCTAAAAATTTAGATTCAAAAGAAGTGTGAGGCTTATCGAGTGTTTTGAGTGAGATTTCAGAAGTTAGGGAGCTCAAATATTCTAGCATAGTCGAAGAGGGTAGATTAGGGCTTGGTTTTGGGTAGTTTAGGCTTAGGATTAGACAGAGATGGGCAAATTCTGTTGAATCTAGGTTTAGAATATGGTTTAAGGTGAAAAATTAGAATTTTGGGGTTTTAGGTTTTCAACACAGTGGCCATAAATCGTCCGGCGGAGGTAGACGATGGCCAGAGCAAGGTCATTGATAACCGTAATTGCAGGGTTGATCGGAAGAGATGACCGGAGACGACGGTCAGTGGCCGGCGTCGCCTCCGACGGCCGGTGAACAGATCAAGGGAGAGTTACGGTGGCGGTGAAGGATTTGAGTGAGAAAGTATGAAGAACAGTATATGAGTTCTTGAAAAGTTTGGAAGTTTGATCCAGAAAAATAAGAAAAGTAATGAATTTTGGTGTTATGATAGATCAAGTGAGGAAAAAACGAAGAACAAGCGAAGAACTTGTGATGAACATGGCCGTTTGATCCATTTTGTTGGTAAAATCTAGGTTTTGAAGTGTTCGATTAAAGAGGATTTTGAGAGAGTGCATGGGAGGAGAGAGAGAGAGGAAGGTTGCGAAATGACCGAGTTTAGCTCGGTCAAGCCCTTTTATGGCTCGGTTAAAATGGTGCCATTTTGGGCACCGGTTTTGGTCTACCCGTGAGACCGAGTCAGGTCGGATCAATAGGATCCGCGCCCTACTCCTGATTCTTAATACTTTGGGCTTTCCAATTTTCCTTTTCATTCAATTTGGTCACTAAAAGCTTGTAATTTGACACCTTTTCTTTAATAACAGTTTAATTTGTTCTTGATTTCAGCTTTATTTAATTGTTTAATTGTTGTATGTGTGCATATTTTTAAATGGGCATATAGTATACTTGTTTAGGAGATTAATTCACATAGTTTTAACTAATTAGAGCCTTAGTTTCTTAGGTTAATCAAGGGGATATTTTAGTGCTGAATTGTTCAACTAAAATATCTCATTGCAATGAGATGTTAATCAAGGGGATATTTTAGTTGAATATTTAATATTTCATTTAAACTTAGAACATTGTAATCACACATAGTTAGTTTAATTAAAATAAAATTAGGATAAGATTTAAGTAGTTAGTGTCACTAAATGATTAGGAATATTATTTAGGGCATAATATGGATAGTGCCCAAGCATTTGGGTGTTATCACATAAATCCCTAAATTGAATAATATTCATAGATTCTTAATTAATAAATTAATTGGATCCCTAATTAGGTTTGAATTTAAAATTGACAAGGAAATAATGGACATGCATTAAAAATCTTGTTGTGATACATTTTTTAATATAAATTGAAATATCCTAAAGTAACTGGATGTTTCAAAACTCATATTCGTTTAAAAATGAATTTTCCTACAAAAGGATATCTCCATTTGGAATACAAATTAAATTAACGATTAAAGAATTAATTAAATTCAAATTAATGTTTAAAATGCCAAAATGCTACATGAAATTAATAAGGTACCGATAACGGGCATTTGTGAGGGTGTTAATCTTTCCCCACACGTAACCGACTCCTGAACCCTAATTTTAATAAAAAGAATCTCTGGTTATTTTATGGTGTCCGGTCTACCAAAGTGACCGGTGGCGACTCCAAATTATTTTCAAAATTAAATGAAATTGATTTAATATGAAAAAACCTCATTTTCAAGATTAAATAAAAGAAAAATCTATTTTATGGTTAATTAAGTGAAAACCTAATTTAACATAAAAACTCCAATTTTCAAAGTTAAAGGAATTAAAATAGACAAAAATCTTATTTTTTAAAAATTAATGATTAACCTATTTTTACACTTAATTTAAAAAATGATCGCGACAATTTAGATTTCGGGGCAAGCTATATTAGTCGGCGGGCGGGTAATCTAGTATTTATCTTGAAGTTTGGCGCAACTTCCTGCAGCTTTCTAGAGAGCCTATTCAGCATCAAACTGTTTTTTTTTTTCCTCGTTTTCAAGTAAATAGAATTGTCCTAATTCAGTGAATAAGTTTGGTCATCCGTCTTTTTTTTTTTCTTACTTTTTGCTTTTCCAACATGACTTCCTCTTTCTCACACTAAAAATGAACGGAAAAAAATTCTGATCTGTCAAAAATTCCCACGTGTTCAATCCGTTCAAACAACCAAACTGCCAAACCAATTAACTAACATGTGAAGAATCACATAAATTCATGTGAATCATAAGTCTATGGTATTCGTAATTAATAATTTCTAATAGACCCGATTTTTAAATATAAATTGAATTAATATCATTCACAAATTACATTAAATACAACCAATAACACAATGCACAGATAATATCAATGGAGAGTCTTATTAATGGGAAATAGCTCCGGGTTGTTTTCCGATCCCAATTAATACGATTGAATTAATCGTGAAACCGTGTGGGTCTTATTTTGTTCACATGAGATTGAGAATATTACCTATTAAGTTGAGTTTCATTCAAACACTGTATACTTTACATAAAGTTAATTAATACCGTGAAGACTTGATTCATGAATTTTGAGTTCATCGGCCAATGCCAATTCCCTGCGGCAAGGAAACAACCTCAGCAGAATCCAATCCAATCAAATCTTAATCCACCAGAATTGGTGTGAAAGCTCTTGTCTACATGCATGCATTAGGTTTCACCGCCACCATCAGTTATTATTACCGACAGTTTCTTTTCCGCACAAAAGCAAAACTAAAGGAACATCTCTTTATATCCCATAATTTAACGTTTTAGATTTTAAAATGATTTGAATCTCAAATTGTTTATAGTAAGAATCGCCGCCCCTGGGCCCTGGCAATGATAAGCCTTGGGACTTGGCTTAGATCTGGATATAGACTCTAAACGTACCGCTTGGTGTTTGGGGGTGTTGGTATATTTGACTTTTAAGGGCTGTCTTCGTTTCCAAGTCTTTTCACTTTTAAAAAAAAAAACACAACTCATACAGGCTTGCAATGGAAGGACCCACGTCAGTGTAGTACCAATTCCTTCACAGCTTCTTACTATTTGATGGATTCAATTTTGGTATCCTTGACCGACTCTAAGGAATCGCCTCTTAGCCACCAAGAAAACTCAAACAAAACGTGCCCCACCCCCCTTTTATATTGCTTCTTTCACTCTCACACCCAAATAACCAACTCTTTTATCAACCTTTGCTTTGCTTTACTTTCCCACCACTTGTCACGCAACTTCCTTTCCCCTTTAAAAACTCCTCACTCTCACTCTTCAACTCACAAATCCATCCCTTCACTCTTTGACTCAAACCCAAAGCTTCAAACTTCCTTTTAGCTTTAGCTTCTCTCTCGGCTAAACACTCTTCCTTTTTCATCGTTCGGATATGGCTTTAGAAGCTCTCAACTCTCCCACCGCTGCCTCGCCTCCTTTTCCCTTTGAAGATAGTAACCTACACTGTCTGGAATCATTTACCAAGCGTAAGCGCTCCAAGCGACCGCGTTTCGACCAAGTTACCACCGAGGAAGAATATTTAGCTCTCTGCCTTATCATGTTAGCACGTGGCGAAGCTTCCTCCACCAACCCAAATCGCCACCGCTCTCCTACTCCAACCACTGCACGACTGCCAGCGCCAGAACCCCCCACGACGGGGCAGAAACTGAGCTACAAGTGCGGCGTTTGCAACAAAGCCTTCAACTCTTACCAGGCTTTGGGTGGACATAAAGCCAGCCACCGTAAGCTTTCGGGAGGCAACGACGACCAGTCAACGTCAACAATCGGGACATCCGGTGGAGTCCTCAATTCAGCCGCGTCGACCAACCCAAGCGGGAGGTTCCACGAGTGTTCCATCTGCCACAAAACCTTCCCTACAGGCCAGGCCTTGGGAGGCCACAAGCGATGCCACTACGAAGGTGGGGCGGGGAATGGTGCCAGCGCCAGCGCTGTCACCACATCTGAAGGAGTTGGCTCAAACATTACCACGACCCACATCAGCAACCGAGGCTTTGACCTCAACATGCCCGCGTTGCCGGAATTCCCACCGGCTAATTTCTTTGTTTCTGCGGCCAGTGATGATGAAGTCGAAAGCCCACACCCTGCTAAGAAGCCATGTTTCTTTATGCGACCCAAAATTGAGTCAGCTAAACAATTAAAACCCTTTCTTTAGTTCTTTGTAGGAATCAAGTTTTAGGCACCAATCCATGTATTTCATTTTTATTTTCTTTGTTTTTGAGACAATTTTTTCTGTACATAGAACTTGAACTATTCTTCACTCTACTGTTTTGATTAATGAACTAGTCAACTCAATTCAATTAAAACAAATTAGTTGAACTCCTCTTCCATGTATATTCATGATTAATCTCCAGCTCACTCACTGTTGTATAAACCTCATAGCTTTACTGTTAAGTTGGTGGTGGCTGGCAAGTGGCAAAGTTGGTTGAAGCTTAAGTTCGGTGCATGAAAGTGACCGGTGTTTTAAACAGTTCAGAGTTGGTGGTATATTTACAGAGACAAAAACCAGATATACAGGCTAAAAGTTACAGGAGACCATAAAGATCACGTGCATGTTACGTGTTTTATTGTTTTCGTTGGGCTAATAAATTAATAAAGACGATCTTAATTCTGGTGTGTATGAAAGTTTAGAGGTGAAGGGGGGATGTTTGGTGTGGATAAGAAGATAGGCATGAATGGAATGGGATGGGGGCTGTGGGTTTTGTTTTGGCACGCCATTTCCGTTGCGGAAATTCATAGGTGGGAAGAAACCCCTTTTCTTCTTGCTTGTAATTTTTACCATGCAATTGCCGAGCCTTATTTTTTTATTTTCAGTAAATTGTTTTTACACAAAACTTCGAATTCATACCTATTTTATTTATATACTACTATTCGTTGTAATTGATGCGATCCGATGCATTTTTATTTGATTTGATTTCCCTTGATTTCCATATTTGAGATTCTTGTGTGTTATATGCGATGCCACCACTTTGTATATTATTTGTGCGGACGACGTGTGAACCGTGAAGGGCCGAGCGAGAGCTGTATCAAGCTCAAGCCACTGCTTTCCCTTGTTTTGCTGTCTTCCATGTGTCACCTATTTGGGTGTTCCATTTTTACGCGTTAAAGCCAGTTATTCTGATTTCGAATTATTCAATTTTTAATGATTAAGTAGTACTTTTTTTAATAGAATTATCAAGTAGTACTTCCATAAACGCATAACATCAAAAAAAAGCTCTTAACCTTCGTTTAAAATATCATTTTGATTTCTATATTTTTTAATCAATTTAGCTTCAACGTTTTATTTTAAATCAAAACGATCTCTTTACAGATAAAATTTATTAATCAACTAATAGTAAATGGCTTAAAATGATGTGCCAAACCTACATACAATACACGCCGAGATAATAATATCATACAGATAAATATGATGATTTTACATAATGACATATCAGTCAAAAACTAATTTTAAAAAATTATATAAAATATAATTTTTTTCCTTCTGATGTGTCATTTTATCAAGTCATTTCAAGTTGTTGACTAACAATTTTTATTCACATATGGACTATTTTAACATAAAACATTTAGGGCTAATTTACTTCAAAAATAATAATGACAGAAAGTGACTATTCAATTAAACGTTAAGATTATTTTTTAACATTATACCTTAAATAAAAGTATCTGCACTTAATAAAATGCTTAAATTTTTATTCCAACAGCTGTTAATGAAATGTTTGATTTGGTATATGTTTAACAAACATTAAACCGTGCACAACGCTAGTTCATTGTATTAATTTGGTTTATAAAAATAAAATTTAGGTACTTGACTGTATTTTTTTAAAAGTATTTTATAAGGTTTAATTAATTAAATTACTTTAAATAATATAGTTCAAAGTTCTAAAAAATGACGAAGAAAAGTAATTGTAATTATTGATTTAATTGACCTACAATTTAGAGATTTTTTTAAGGATAAACTACATAAATAGTCAAATTTCTAATTATCTTTTACATTTAAGACTATCAAAAATTATAAATTAATCTTTTGACTTAATAAAAATAACAAATTAGCCCAACGTCATTAAAATTTTAACGGCTGATGACGTAACAGTTAATATAAATTATATAATTACATAATTAACCTTTAAATTTTATATTTATTTTAATTTAACATTAATTCTAAATAATTAACCCACATAATTTTAATAGTCTACTAATTTAACCTATCTATTTTTCTATTTTTTCTCTCCTTTAATTCTTCGTTTCATTGACAACTAATAAACTGTTGTTTGGAGTGTTTTTCTCAGACTTGAGTTCTCTTTTCCTTGGTTTCTGAGCTGAAGGCTTTGTTTAGAGAAGACAGCCATTTTGCTTTCTTCCCCATCTTGTCTTTTCTTCAGTGTAATCTAATTTTTCACTGTAAAATAATTGGATTTAATTCTATAATAATAGAAAATAGCTCATAAATGGTAATAAGTACCAACAGATCTACCCTAAATCACAAAGATGAAATCAAGGGAAAAATCAAATACAGTACCGCAAATTAAGAACGAAAACTCAAAACCAACAATTACTTCCAAAATGAGAAACAAACCCAGATTTTGAAAGACAAATAGCAATATAAAGCCAGAAAATTCAAACAAAAAGAATGTAACTTGGAATTGGGGTCCATGAACCCAAAAAAGTACCTGAGATTACAATAATGCCCAGATCTCAAAGAAATTGAAGTGTCATTTTTTCTTTGTTTTGTTTTCACTAGACAAACAGAGTACAAAAAGATGAGAAAGTTGGAAGTTTCTTCAGCTGCCGCCCTTTAGAAGAGAAACAGATCCTGGGAATAGAGCTTTTAGGGAATATGAAGAAGCAGCTAGGTTTTTTTTTCTGCTTTGCTTGTGAGCGACTTACTCCACTTGTTTTTGATCGGTAGCAGGATCAAATTAACTAAAGCAAGTAGATGGACTAAATTGATAGACTATTAAAATTATATAGATTAATTATTTAAAATTAAGGTCAAATTAAAATAAGTATAAAATTTAAAGGCTAATTATGTAATTATATTAATTTATATTAACTGTCACGTTATCGGCCATTAAATTTTTAACAACAATAGATCAATTTATTACTTTTTTTAAGTTGAAAACTAGTTTATAACTTCTAATAATTAAAAAAATATAAAGAATAATTGGAATATAATCGGGGACTATTTATGTAGTTTACTCTTTTTTAATCATGTGTTTCGTTGAAGGGAGTTTTTGACACATTTGAGAATTCTAAAAATAGTTGATTGTTAGGCAGTCGGTCGAGAACCCCTCAATAAATTCGATGCAGGAAACAAAATTTTTGTGGCTAAAAGACATCTCAGAAAAATCTTAAACTGACGAACGACAAATCACATACTTTTTCGAGGGAGTTGAAAATCCTCTTCAACATATTTCATATGTACATTATGGAATGTGAAATAAATGCAGGTGTAAACCAAATTATAATTAGAACCCAACAAAGGGTTTAGTTTTATGTAGTTTTGCATTTCATAATTTTCAACCTCTAATCAGAGACGTATATTTATGGATGTATAATATAGGAATGACTAATGAGAATGTCCATCAAACTGTACATACAATGGAAATGGTTTTTATTTCTATAACAATTGTGAGCTTTGTGATTTGGACTCTAACTCGCGGTCCGTGATTCTCTTCCACTAAATTTAGTGACGTTCTCGTTGCATCTCTAAAATTTTTTTTCCCTTTCTTCTCTTAGAATTTTTCTATTCCTTTTTCTTCTAAGTGTGATTAAAGTTAAAATTAAGATTTGTCAAAAAAATAAAAATAATTTTTATTTCTTTAACAATGTGAGCTTTCATTGTTTAGATTTGAAGGGTACATTAGCCGGAATTGATAACATTTCCGGTTAAGTTTCATTTAAATCTTGATAAATTTCAAGGAAGCTTGTAGCAAAAACTACAAGAATTACCCTAGAGTTAGATTTGTGATGGAGCTTTCTTCCAAAATTCTGGAGTACATGTTGGGCTGAATTTTCTTGTGAGATAATTAAGCTTAGTTAAGCAGGTACGCAATCTTTGCCATGTGCACTCAACCCCATTGATGGGAAAGTAAGGAATTAATTTCTTTGAATTTGGTGAGTCCGCTCCGCACCTTCCGTTGTTTTTCTCCCCAAAGCGAATGTTCCGCCAAGAGAGATTGAAATATAATACTTTGAACACATTTGACATCACGATAGAGAACAAAAATCATTTGCTTAATTTTGGTGCCGGATGTCCAAATACTAAATCTTACTCCCTAACATTAAATTTTAAATTTTAAACTTTAAAAATTAAAGTATACACATTGAGAATTTCTATTCTACAATAAATGCTTACTTTTAGCCTTAACTAGAGTGTATCCTCCTTCCATTTGAATTCGGTGTCCTTTTTAGTATCCCTAAACCTTAACTATAAACTCTTTTAGTGTTTTTATCTATGTCCCAATACTAAAAAATGGTTTATGGTTGAGGCTTGGAGTTTAGGAGTTATGGCTTATTTTTTAAGATAAAGGGTTTAATATTTAGAATTTGAGAATTAGGGTTAAAATGTAAGGTTTAATTTTTAGTGTTGGGCATAGATAGAGACACAAAAAAGAGCATAGAATTTTTGTTCATTTCATTTCGAAAATTTATATTAAAAATTTAAATATAATATTACTATCAAAATTTTAAGTAAAAAATTAATATTAAAAGATTTTGTCTGGCTTATGCCACAAGACATAAGTTAAGGATCATTATAACCTAGATTAAGTTAAAAGATCTCAATAAAAATAACATTTCATTTGTTGTGGTATAAAGAACTTTTTATCATCATTTTCCTCATTTAATATTCTCATCCCCATTAAATTCTAAATCCTAGAATCATAAACCATAAAAACTAAGGAAAATATTTTGATACACAAGTTTGTGTAAACTTTAGTATACACAAGCCTTCCAACTTTAGTGTTTAAAGATTTAGGTTGTAGGGTGTAAAATTTAAGGTTTATGGTTAGAATTTAGAGTTTGGGGTTTAAGGTTTAGGTGTTAGGGCTAGGGATTTAGGTTTTAAATTTCATAGCTGAAATATGAAGGATTGTGTAATTTTTTTTACACATCTTGTGTATCAAAATATAACCCTAAAAGTTAAAAACCATAAATCCTAAACACTCTAAACTCTAATCATAAACCCTAAACATTAAATCCTAAATCATAAACCATAAATACTAAATCCTAAACCTAAACTCTAAACAATAACCTAGATTAAATCAAAGATCTCATTGAAAATAACATATCATTTAATGATGAATAAAGAACTTTTTATCATCAATTACCTTATTTAATAATCTCATTCTCTTACCGTACCTTAAACCTTAAATCCTAAAACCATAAACACTAACACCTAACCCTTAAAAATCACAAACCTTAAACACTATAAACACTAAACTTTAAACCTTGAACACTATAACATAAACCCTAAACAATAAACCATAAACCACAAACATTTCATCTTATTAAACAAAATAACCGATTCCTTTTTTTGGGTTTATGCTTGGTTATTGTTTTAGGGTTTAGGGTTAGAATTTAGAGTTTATGGTTTATGAATTAGGTCTTAGGGATTGAGTTTATGATTTATTGTTTTGGTTATGGATTTAGGGTTTAAGGTTTAGGGTTCAATGTTTATGGTTTAGAATTTTAGGATTTATCGTAGAATTTAGGGTTTAGAGTTTATGATTTTATAGTTTATGGCTCAACATTTGGTTATAGAATGAGAATATTAAATCAGGGAATTTATGATAAAAAGTTCTTTATACCTCATTAAATGAGATGTTATTTTCATAGTGATCTTTAATTTAATCTAGGTTATTTTTAGAGGGTAGCAGGGGTATAGACGAAAATACTCGCCCGAAAGACTGTTTTTGAGGAGTTCCGTGATAATGGAGAAATATCAATAGAAGGTATTAGTGGTTTCGCACCAATTTCAGCCGAAGACTAGTTAGAGGGTATCGAGAAGAAGTTCGAGGAACTTCAGTGTATGCCATAACAAAAACTCTGAGGTATTGTGTCATTACTTGAGGGTGAGGCCATTCGATAGTGGCAGTCCATTGATAAAGTTACTCATGAAAATTTGTGATAACTTTCAACGGAAGTATGTGGGACCCTCAAATTTGACAGCTCATAGAAAACAATTTATGGACCTTTTTTACTAAAAAAGAAACTTCATTCAAAGAAAAAAAAATGAAACATACATCTAAAACAAGCCAAACGCACAAACAAAAAGGCAGAACAAAAGCACCACCCAAAAGGGACAAGCAAACAAAACATGAACAAGAAACAATAACAAAAGCATAACCGAAAGGGAAAGCAAAAAAATATCTCGTGCACATAACCGATCTTTAACCAGGTGGCACATCTGCGAGAGCTCCATCCAGATGCAAACTTCTTTTCTTAGACGATAAAAAAATCTTGTCATCAAAGATGCTAATTGAGCCAGATTGGATACAAGGGACAAACCAAGGGAGGAGTTCCAAAGACACGAAAGACTCCTTAATTGAAAAGCAAAAGGACCTGAGCATAAACAACAACACTCAGAAATCGTAACATAAAACCTAGGATCAAACTCGTTAAAAACCGAGGAAAAAAGGGAAAGAATGATCCAAAAGGAAGGAGCAAGATTTAAGGCCATCAACTAGTCCTTCCCCACACCGACGGTGGCCAGGGCAAAGCAACTCACTCGATACGCGGATAATCACATGTAGGATCATCCGCTAACAAGCTTGAACCATCTTCCTTAAAAATAGAAGACCTTTCTAATTCGATTTCCTTTTCCGAGCAAATCTTGGAGGAAGGAAAACATGCTAAATTGTAGCCAAAAGGGTCCACTCCTAACTCCAGGATGCATGTATCTTCGTGAGCAATCCTTGATATTTCAGGACTTTGCTTCCTTCGAGCTTCTCTTTTTATCATACTCAGTCTTCTACCTCCAAAGGAAACCCCACGTTTGGCTTTCTCTAACTTGTTGAAGATAGGTGACGAATCAGTCAAAGAACTAGGGAAGAAAGCTAACTAGAGGGCTGACTCGTTTGTGATAGCGCCAAACCCTAAATCACCCCAATTCCCAAGACTTATTTGAATGACCCCTTCAAAGATCTTGTTAAGAAGTTCCCTTTTTTAACGCTGGAGAATGACTCTTTCTCGATATCTCTCTTACGTTTTTTATTAGAAAAGATAGACATAGCAACGAGAGAGTCAGATATGTTATCATCAAGACTAGGGCTAGAAATCAAAACTTTAGAGCTGTTCCACTACATGGGGACTGAGGGAGACCCTTTAGCTAAGATACATTTTTCGACCGAGTCTGTCAGATTCAACGTTGAAGGAGAGATTTGATCTTTAAGGGTCAACCTAAGACTGCTGCTAAAGGACAGCTCACAAGGGCTAGCAGATTCGATGGCTTTGAAAGAAAAGACTTCAAAACATGCATTAAATTGGTCCGACACAATCCCCATAAAGCTGGAGCCAATCAATCCTTCAAAATTGCTTTTGTCTTTTCCAGTTTCCTTTGCTTTTTGCTGCAATCCGCAAATGTTAGTGTTAATAGATACCCTAGGATTTCTCCAATCAAGGGAATTGCTTGTCTCGATGCCTATCTATATTTCATCTATCTCGGGCTAGCAAACCTTTCTGGCCACTTGCGGGTAAACTTGGTTCTTCTGTAGCTTTTGTTTTGGTTTTCCGTTGGTGTTAGATTTCCTCCATGTAGGTGAAGCTCTAAGCCAAAGACCATAACGAGCAGCTCTCTTGTAAAGCTTGTAATCGAACCATCATTCCCTCTCTACATGCTTGAGATAACCACAAGCAATAACAAAACTACATGATTCTTTCATATTTGAAAGATACGTCAATTAGTTTGAAGCATTTCCTTTTAAGAGAGAAACCTATCTTGAGATGATCTTCCACTATTGAACATTCCATTTCACTTGTTGGTTCTCCTTTATGTTAGATTCAATGAACATAGGAAACATACTGCTTATTCTCTCCGTATTCTTTTCGCTGATGAGAGAAAGAGGGATATTGTGTATCTGAATCCAGAATTCATCTAAGGAGAAGTCAATTTCCTCTAACGTGGCTTCATGAGGCCACTCATTAAGAATGAGCAGTCTATCCTGAACCGACCAGGGACGTTGGCTCCAAACTTTCCTCTTAGTTTCAACCAATTGAAAAACAAAGAAAAACATATTTTTGCCCAAATCATGGCATTCGAGCTCTTCTTCTTTACAGCTCCAGACCTTTCTGAGGATGGTAGTGACAGTCAGACATTTAGAAGCTCGGTTTGTGAGAATCTTACCTACCAGTGAGTGTTCATTAATGTCGGCATTGGTATCAGCATCCTCTTCAAGTTCAATCGAGTTAGGCAGAAAATTCTCAAGAGGGATATTCTGGTTGTTTGATTTTTTTGCAGTTAACGCTAAGTTTGAAGGTAACTCCATAATATAGAACAAAGATCGAAAGAAGTAATGGTGGTAGTTGAGAAAAGACAGAAAAAAGGACATAAAAAGATAGGAGGAGTCACAGATAAAACTAAAAAAGAGACAACAAAAAAAAAAAGGATTCTCAGACTAAACCTTAAACTCACACTTCCCTTCACAATGAAGAACCCTAGCAAGGAGACTTACCAAGAAAGCATCCAAGAAGAGGGAGGTTTGAATAAGAGATAAGAAAAAGTTTAAACCTAAACAATCAATGGACCTTAAGCAGAATAAAATCCCCCTCTCTAATCTCCAAATCCCCCAAATAATAATATTAATAATTTTTGAAGTAAGAAAATATTGATATTTAATTATTCACAAAGCGGAAAATTTTTCATAGTAATCACAGAGAATTCCAATGGTATTGATCTTTGGCCGCGACCGTTAGGGTTTAGGAATGTCTAGAATTTATGGAGGATGAAGAATTTAATATTAGTATTTTAAATTAGAAATTGAAAAATAAAAAACAAAAAGATGAGAGGTTATTCAACCAAAATTATAATTTTAGTTTAAAATATTATTAGTTGTATGTCAAGTCTTTAAAATTTTTAATGACATTTAGTGTGTAGCCATATGTAGCGTTAGTAAATAACGGTGTGCGTCGCCCATTCTAAAATTTCATTACAATCGACCCTTACAAATGTGATTGAAAAATAAACTACTCCTCTGTCCCACACAATATGTCTTTTTTGTGTTTTAAAATTGTCCCACTTAAAATGTCTCATTGAAAAAATCAACAACTTTTAAAAGGCATATAATAACAACTATTAGGCTAGTATCTGCATGGCACCTATGAGGCTCTGTATAGACGTAGGTGTCGTACTCCTATCTGTTAGACTGAGTTGTATAATAAGAGGACATTGGGTCCAGAGTTGATCCAAGAAACGAAGGAGACTGTCGGATTAATCCGTAACCATCTAAAAGAGGCTTTTGATAGACAAAAATCTTATGCTGGCTGGAGGAGTAAAGATATTGAGTTCGAGGTTGATGATCAAGTCTTTCAGAAAGTATCCCATTGGAAGAAAGTTCTGAGATTTGGGCGCAAGGGTAAACTGAGTCCGAGATTTATTGGGTCGTACCGTATTGTGAAGAGGGTTGGGCCTGTCGCCTATCAGCTTGAGTTGCCTCCCCAGCTTAATCGTATCCATGATGTTTTTCATGTGTCCATGTTGAGGCAGTACCATCCAGATCCGAGTCATGTTATCCAGGTTCAAGATGTGAACTTGAGGCCCGACTTGTCTTATGAGGAGGAGTCGATACAGATTTTAGATTTAAATGAGAAAGTTTTGAGGAATCAGCGTATTCCGATGGTTAAAGTTCAGTGGAGTAATCATAGCCCTGCAGAGGTTACTTGGAAGGTCGAAGGGTCCTTGAGGGAGCAGTTTCCGCATCTGTTCAACTCAGGTAAATTTCAAGGACGAAATTTTTCTTTAAGATGGAAAGTTGTAACACCCTATTTTGCTTATAAAAAGAAAGAAAGGGAAAAGAATGAAGGGGTTCCTAGTTGTGGGAATCGAACCCAAAACCTTAGGATACCTTGGCTAGTGACCCAAGCAACTAAGCTAGATAGCTCCTGATGTTTAAGACTCCCTGAATTTTATTTGAATCTTACCAGTCCTCTTACCAAGGATAATTATTATCCCAATCTACCTTTCCACCTACCCGAATTAATACCCTTAGATCTAAAATCTCCAAAAACCTCATCAGTTTCCTCCTACCAACCCTCAACCCCAGCCACCCCCGCGATCTACGCCACCGCCACGCCGTGGGTTACACCGCCCCTACGGTTTGAACCACCGTCTCGTCCCAGTTCCATTCTTGGCGACCACTCGCGGGGAAACATCACCGTTAACCGTGAACGCCGGCCTGAAGGTTCAGCTTGAGGCAACGTTCGCCCTGGCTCCCTTCTGTTTCTGGCCACCCTCGGCCATCCAATCGAGTTGCGGACGTTAGATCTGGGCTCGGCTCGTCAGCCCAATCAAAACCCAGGTAGCTAATCTTCGATCTACCGCCATCAAGGCCCTCGTCGGAGCTACGCGGCTTTCCGGCCTTTTTGGAATTTTGGGGTAATTTCGGGCCACATTCTACCTTGTTTGGTTATATAATAGATCAAGTATGATTCTGGGTCTAATAATCTTTCATTTTCCGGTAGCAACGACCAAAAAGAGCATCTCTGGCGACTTTTTCGGTGACCGTCCGGCGGTTCGATATCAGGGTAAGTAAACTGGTCCAGCCCGGTTAAATCGATCTGGCCCAAACTGGTCTAGACCAATGAACCGAGTTAACTCGCCGAGTCAACTGAGTGAGTCAACTTGTCTAAGTCAACTTAATGAGTCAACTCGTCCGAGTCAACTCAGTTGACTAGCTGACTGATGATGTCAGCAGTCAATGCTGACGTTAGCGTTGACCATTGACCAAAAAGTAAACTTTTCCAAAAAACCCTATTTTATGTTTTTCAACGTCATGAGTTCGTTTTCGAAGTCTTTTTCGTGAAAGTCTAACGTAAAAGCCTCCAAATCTGACATTAAACTCGAACATGCCTATTTAATAAGTTGTTATTTTAGAATGGTTATTTTAATTAAAGAACTGATGTGAATATTATCTGTTTAAAGGTACTCGAAACTCCCACAACTGTTTGTCTGCTCAACCCAACTCCTCTCGATCCACTCATCCGCACGCGCCGGCATTTACTATTACGACCTTATAAACTTTATGATTAATTTAAATTAGAGTTTATTTCTCGTAGTAACCTTAATCCATTATATTTTAGGACCTAGCACTGTGGTAGAGCATAGTGAGGCAGGTGCCCGTTAGACCTCTCTGACCAGTTCTTGAGGTGTGTTCTGTGTGTGCTATATTACTGTTTATATGAACCTTGGAATTATATATCTGAATACATTATGGAATTTTCTCTGAATTGAAAAGCATGATTACCTTATGTTTGAAAAGCATGATTACCTTCTGTTTGTAAGCATGACTACATAATATGTTTGGAAGTATGCCTCATGTCTGATTTGAATTTGAGACTTATGATTTCTGTATAATGGAGATAATTACATGCCTGCTATCCAAATTCTGATGATAATACATATTGAACTGAACTATATTACTTGGGGTATACTCTTGGGATATGATTTGAAGTGTTTGCAGGAACATCCCTGATCCAGCTGGTAAATCCTCCGGTTAAGCTCCCACGCCCAATGGGTCTGGGGTAAGACTTTCTGGGTAGGCTCCTACGCCACGGGCCTAGGATAAGTCCTTCAGTGTGCAGTTCATGGGGAATTACATTTTGGTGTTCGGTTGGAGGGTAGTTAGGTCGTTATGGAACCTTGGTTGCACATATAATATAATCTGAAATGGTTTATGCATATATGATATATATATATATGTGTGTGTGTGTGTGTGTGTGTGTGTGTGTGTGTGTGTGTATGTTCTCTTGCACTTCTTGGAACACACTGAGCTCCCTAGCTCACACCCCCCAAAACTTTCCATTTCTAATACTTTTGGATAGGCTACCCTTAGACTTGGCACTTAGAGGATCGACACATTCGTAGTCATCTTTTGTTGTAATGTTTCTATTTGCCATACTATCTTTATTTGGGTGACATGAGCCTATATTTTGATATGGAATACTTTTCTAATTTGTCAGATATGGCCTTATTTTGTAACTAAAGTTTCCATATGGTTTAGGTTATTTGTGTGATATTTTACTATGATTACCTGTCATGAGATTTTAACTTGGTAATACTTTCATAGAAGTTTGGGTAACGTGTTGTGACTCTCACGAAATTTAGGTATACCTCATAGACAGGTATTAGGGGTTACAATTTAGCCTTTAGCGTTTTATTTTGGGTCAAAATGGTTCTTCTACGAATGAAATTTGTTAGTCAACTGACAATAAATAACTTGAAATGACTTGTCATAATGACATGTTAGAAAAAAATTATTTTATATTTTATACAAATTTTTAAAATTATTTTTTGACTGGTGTGCCATTCTTAAAAGTCAGCACATTGTTTATATGATATTGTTATCGCGTCATGTACTATCATGTAGGTTTGTCACATTATTTCAAGCCATTTACCATTGGTTGACTAACAGTTTTCATTCGCATAGGGGTCATTTTGACTCAAAATGAAACGTTAAGGGCTAATTTTCTTAAAAAATAATAGGGGCCAAAATGATAATTCAGTCAAATGTTAGGGGCATTTTTTGGCATTATACCTAGATTTTTCTATACAAGATTAAGTATTCGAGTTTTGATACTGTGAATAAAGCAAATTGAATTGAAACAATTATTTCTATAATAAATCTCTATAATATTTAATTAAATTTAGTCGGCAATTAAAGAGGATGATATTCATCTTATGAGACCCGGGTTCAATCCGCTTTATCTACAAGGTGTGGGGCACATCAAAGGGTTAAGAAAAGTATGAACAAATACTACCTCTTAATCACCTTAAGACTATTCAAAAAAATATTTATTAAAAAATACTTTTTTATAAAAATAAATTATTCTCTTTCCAACTAATAACCGTCCAAAAAAATCCCTAATCTTTTTTTTTTCTTTCATCACTTTTATCCTAAATTTCTCTTATTATCTTGTACTTTTTTTAATATTTTACGAGATAGATGGCATTCACTAATTAGGTAACAATTTTCCGTTTCTTTTCAAGTTTTATCGATTAATCTTTAGAAAATTAAGATTGTGGTTTTGTTTTTGATAAATTAGAACCTTTATTGATTGAATGATTTTGCATGAATTTTTTAATATCTTGATTGGCTAATAATTTTTTAGAGGTTTATTAATACAAATCTTTGAAGTAATTAAGATTGGTTGTCTACTTGTCTTTATAATTTTAAACTTATTGAATATTGATTATAAGTGTAGTAATTTTGTTTAGAAATTTTTGTTGCATATGTAATTTTTGCTCACTTTGTGTTTGATGTATTTTTTTATAAGCAAGTAGTATGATTTTATTAATGAAAAAGTCATACATACTAGAGCATTATTATATGCCTCATTAAAAACTTTCATAATCTTAAAATGGAAGAAAAGAGTGTAACATAATAATGTAAAATGGACAAACCTGGAGATAAAGCAACGACAACACTAATAATTGAACAAAATAATTCCCTGTTTAACGTTCAATGCAACATACCTATATTGGGCAAAATATAACGAAACACAACCCTCACTCGACCAAAACACAACACCAACTACTATAATCACATGCCCATACACCATGCATCACCAACCAAAATACCACACACTTACGCATCAAGCACAATTCCATAATGCTTGTAGCAACTCCCCACAACAAACCGACCCTCAATTAATATCAAGACATAAAAAAACCAACAGAGAAAAATGATGAGCGATCAACGCATCCTTAGCCAACACATCCGCAAGTCCAGGTTGCTTCCCAAAAAAATATGGGAAAAGCACACACACGTCTAATCTGCACATAAAGAATCAATCGACATAATACATTCCAACCCCCCTCCCATGGTGGACGTTCCTTATGTAACACTCATCCAATCGCCACACATGAATCAGATCCAATAATCCATCTCCCAATATTACACCACCTCGAGCACGACACCGATAATTCGCTTTATTCGAATCCATAATGCCTAACAATCCTGAAAAAGCACCTAGAATATTTTCCTTAATATCACGTAAGATACCCCAAAAATCAATTGGACTCGACTTACCTCATGTCACTCCATCAACATTGAACTTCAAAGCTGAATTAGGCAGTGGAATCTAGGATATGCTCATCTTCCACCCTTTCATGCTTGAGGGTATGCTACCTAAGCGTGGACAACTCCACCATTGAGCTTCATCAATATTGATCACATTGTTCATAGTCTTTACCCAATAGAAGGATCTCAATTGCACCAAAAAAAAAATATCTCCGCAATCGACAACCTCTTATCTTTAAACACAACCTCATTTTGGGCCAACCATACAGACCATATCAATATCAACACGCATGACATCCACCAATGTCGAATCAGCCCCACAAATAAGCATTAAAAACCCGGGGTAAATAACTCCTTTAATTTTTGCTGCAATGGAAAACACAAATACCACCATCCCATCAAGATATCCCATAAAGTATGAACAGTAAGACATGAAAACAAAAAATGATACGCTTCATCCTCACCAATGCCACACCAAATGCATCGCCTTTGATCCTTATTCAGCGAAACCCCTTGTTGCCTCAAAACATGTATCATCGAAAACCGTTCTAACTATACAAACCAAAGAGAGGATTGAACCTTTGGTGGGACGAGAATCTTCCACACAAAACAAGTATCAACATCCCTATCACCCTCTCGTTTAGACAAAGAAGTCTCATCAAAGCTTTGACCGAAAAACATCCATACACACCTGGCTTTCAAATTCATGTATCCGTGAACCCACGACGCAACACAATTGAGATCACTAAAGACCATAAATCTCGCAGGGATCGATCCTCAAACACACAGAACTCACCTCTCAAAAATGAATTCCAATATGAATGAGCAAAAGAACCATCCACCGCATACTCATAAACCAATGTTAATTTGTTCATTGCTAACGAGAATAACCTCAAAAAAATATCCTTTGATGCATCCTCAACACACAATAGATCCCACCAGAAGAGAACTTTTTCCCCTAACCCCTAGCTTCCTTACAAAATTTGACATTCCCATTTATGCACCTACATCCTCACTCTATGCTGAAAAACCTATCTACTTCCAAACCACCGACATTGAACTCAACCTTGTCATATTAAAATGCCACCAAGATACTGCCTCGCCATATTTTGCAATAATCAAAGACCTCTACAGTGATGAAGTATCATTAGCATATCATCATGTCATTTAGAGAGCATGGTTAATTTCTGAACTCGTAAATCAACCACACTTAAATCTCTCAAATGTTGCGGATGAAAAAAAAAATCTCCCATCACATTCGGCTTATCTTATTTTGCAGCTCAACACCATCCTACAAAAATGTACAACAAATTTTATCTAGTATAGCAATCATCGCTTTAGGCACTACAAACAAACCCATATAATAAATCAACAATGATGATAAAACCGAGTTAATCGATGTGACACATGTAGTGAAAAACAACGATGCTCGTTTTCAATCGGCCAACTTAGTATGAAATTTAGTAATCACCAATTTTCACATCTCCTTTCGTCTCAGATTCATTCCCAAAGGCATTCCCAAATAAATGAACGTCATATTTCCTCTTTAGCACTCCAAAATTGTTGACGTCGCCTAAAACACATCGTTATTCGCCCCAAAAGCAAATAAAGATGACTTTTGAAAATTAACCTTCAGACCGGAGCAAGCTTAAAACCCTCATAGCACACTGAATCGAAAAACCTAAAAGAGAATAATGTCTTCAACAAACTGTAAATGCGAAATAAATAAGCCATCCACAACCTCAACTCCCTAAATCAAACCAACTCCTTTTACGTGTCAAGCAAGTAAAAAAGGGCCTTTGCGATAGTAACAAAAATTAATAGCGATAACTGATCACTTTGTTAAATTCCACGACCTATGTCGAACTCCTTTGTCACACAACCACTCAATTGGACACACAATTGAACTATACTAATGTATTCCCATATCCACCTTAGCCGAAGAGAGTCAAGACCTAGGCCTGTAAACGAACCGAACAAACAAGAACGATGGTACGTTCATGTTTGTTTGTTTATTTTTAACCGAATAAATAAATGAACAAGAACAACTAAACGAACGCAATTTCTTGTTCGTGTTCGTTTGTTAAGGAATATAACTTATTCGTGTTCATTAATGTTCGTTCATTTTAATGTTAAACGAACGTAAATGAACATAACCGAACGAACATAAAAGGACATATGTCAATAAATTTAAATGAACATAAACGAATGGACATATATGAATATTTTTTTTAATATAATTTTTTATGAAAAATAATAAATATAAATGGACATATGTGAATAAATTTAAATGAACATAAACGAACGGATTACCGAATGTTCATGAACGTAAATGAATGAACGAGTCCTTTTTTCGTGTTCGTTCATGTAATTAAACGAATGAAAAATCTTGTTCATGTTCGTTCATTTAATAAATAAACGAACTTCCCACCGAATGATTCAAGAACGGTTCACTAAACGTTTGGTTCGTTTACAACTCTATCAAGACCCATCTGAAACATCACATGATCCAAGAATTCCTACGTACACATTTGTAAAACATAAAAAGGGTAACTTGATTACTTGAAACTAAATATACAGGAAAGTAATTAAAATAAACAACAAGGTAGAGGGTTAGAACACGATCTTTAAAAAACCGTATCCTTCCCAAATCGGGTCAACACTTAGTGTATGAGTTGGTTTAAAAAAACTAAAAACAAAAACTTAGTTAAAATAATAATAATAAATAATTTTTATAGAGAAGAGAGTTTAATTAAAATATATAAAAAATTGGATTTAAAAATAAAGCTTAAAAGCGATGACCATTTTGAAAAACAGAAAACATAGTATCTTGCAAAATAAAAAAAAATAAGGCGAAGGGATTTAATGAGCCCCATAAACTATTTTTATTTTAAAAAAGCATGGGTATAAAACCAAATTTTATAAACATCTCCCATAGTTCCCCATTCAAAATTTTTAGATCAAAATCAATCCCATATTTTCTTTAAACACATTCAAGTGTTCTTCATGGGGAAGAAGAACACAGAGGCAATCCACTGTGCCGGCCGCCCTCCACCGACGCCAGCAGACGCTCACCGACTGTGGAGATTTTCAAAAAATTTCTCCTTTCGATTTCTCTTTAAATCTCGAACTCAAATCCACTTTTTAAATCTACCAAAAAGCTTTAAAAAAAATACCCCAAATCGCATGGAAACGGTTCGAATATTCAAAAACAAAGAACTCTGGCGGCTCCAAAAATGGGTAAGAATATCCCTTTCCCTTTTTTAAATTCAAAATAAAAATAAATAAATAATGAGAACAAGATGAAATATACCGAAATTTGCTTGCTTGCTTCTTGTATTTCTAGAATAATTTGTGTGTTACAATCTGTAGTGGGTGTGTATTACAAGGAATTCGAGGGGGTTTATATAAGCTTTTCATTGCCAAAAATACATAGAAATTTCAAAATAAAATCCCTAAAATCTAGTGGAATGCCCCTTCTATATTTGTTTGGATTCGGATTGATTTCCCCCTTTTTTGTAATCTGATTTACTCAAATTTGGGGTTGATTTCTTTCCATCTTTTCCATATTCGGCTCAGCCCTAATTTCTTGTATTATTTCCTTAGGTATAATGAAGAACCAAGCATGTGGCGGTCGGCGGTTGCAAATCACAGCTGCGGAGGTGGTGCAGTCATCGGCGTCGTCCTTTGGCCTCGGAACGACCCAATGCAATGCTCGTCAGTGCGAGTTGGCCACCTGGGTGAGCCAGCAATCATGAGGACTGCCCAACAATCCCGTTCGTGAAGGCCAAATGTCTAGCGTGTGGGCCCTACGCGCCTGGTGGGGTTGAAGACTCTTTTTTTGCATCAAACATGGACCATTGGATCTGGATCAAATCCAACGTCTGAGGATGGATTGCTTATGGGGTGAAAAACAGATCCGTTATGGTTTTTAATTTGAGCCAATTGAGCTATTATTGTATCATAAACCTTTTATTTAATTAAAGTATACTCTTATAGATTCTTTTTTATTTTTTTAGGTTTTAATAATAAGACTAATACTAATATAAATAATAATAATATAATATTATAAACAAATAATAAAATATAATAATAATAAATGGGTGAATATCTAGTGACAAGAGCTGCCCTTCTTTGCTCATTTTTGTGAAACAAGGATAGAGAGCAAAGTTCCATTCTCATTATGCCTGAACGGATAGGCAGCTTGTTGAAAAGCAAGGTTCTATTCTCTTCATGCCCGAATGGATAGGCGGGTTCCGTTCTCCTTATGCCTGAACGGATAGATAGGTTCCATGCTCCTCATGCCTGAACGAATAAGCAAGTTCCATTCTCTTTATGCCTGAACGGATAAGCAAGTTCCATTCTCTTTATACCTGAACGGATAGACGGGTTTCATTCTCCTTATGTATGAAAGGATAGACGGGTTCGTTCTTTCGGACTCGAGGATACCGAATCATAAAATAATCTACTCTTATTAGGGTATATGGTGTTTCGACCTCATCTTCGAAGCGATATAGGGTGTCTTGCGCATATGGCATATTATAAAAAATGGTGTGGTTGTCTTTCCCCCTGAAACAACATGTGGTGTATTGCGCCTATGGCCTCCTCTGAAAAATGACGCGGAGTGTCTTGCCCTTGAAGGAATATAGGGTATCTTGAGCCTATTATTCCCATTGAAGACAGTGTCGAAGCGATAGGGTGGAGATCAACTATTATTGTTGGTGGAAACGAAGTGGTAGGGAAACAACACCAACAACTGCCCTCTTTGGAAGATAAACTATTTTGGCCTCCTAGAGTGACATGTTATCACCCTTCGTACAAAATGAAGTCATAGCTTTTTCATGAAGCAATGAAATGATGTGATGAAATGGCGAGGCGACATACCTCCTATTCGAGAATGAAGTGGCATGGGGACGTAACCAACTAATTCTATCTTCTAAAGATAGGAACGGAGTCAACTAATCACTTTAAAAAGACGGGCATGATGGCATAACCAACTAATGCCTCCAGCTTCAAAATGAAGTGACATGGGGATGTAACCAACTAATGTCATCTTCGATAAGTAGTAATAGGAACGGAGTCAACTGATTGCTTTAAAAGTAAGGTATGGGGACGTAACCAACTAATGCCTTCTGCTTGATGTGGCATGGGGACGTAACCAACTAATGCCATCATCTGCAAGTAGTGACAAGAACGGAGTCATCTGATCCTTTTAGAAGTGAGGCATGGGATGTAACCAACTAATACCTCTAGCCTGAAAATAAAGCGGCATGGGGACGTAACCAACTAATGCCATCTCCGATAAGTAGCGATAGAAACAGAGTCAACTGATCGCTTTGAAAGGAGGGTATGAAGGACATAACCAACTAATATCTTATGCTTGATGTGGCATGGGGACGTAACGAACTAATGCCATCATCTGAAGATAGTAACAGGAACAGAGTCAATTGATCATTTTAAAAAGTGAGGCATGAGATGTAACCAACTAATGCCTTCAGCTTGAAAATGAAGTGACATAGGGACGTAATCAACTAATGCCATCTCCGGTAAGTAGCGATAGGAACGTAGTCAACTGATCGCTTTGAAAGTAGGGTATGGGGACGTAATCAACTAATGCATTCTGCTTGATATGGCATGGGAACGTAACCAACTAATGCCATCATCTAAAGATAGTGATAGGAACAGAGTCAACTGATCACTTTAAAAAATGAGGCATAGGGATGTAACCAACTAATGCCTCCAGCTTGAAAATGAAGCGGTATAGGGACGTAACCAACTAATGCCATCTTCGCGAGACAATCCAAAATCTTACAAAAATGATAATATTTATGATGATTATGCTTATGGGAATACCTAGTGCATGTCTTTTCTCTTTCCTTTTTTCATTTTTAAATTTCTTTTCATTTTTAAATTTTCTCATCTATTTTTTCTATTTTTTCTATTTGGGGGGGGTTTCCTCTTCGCTTCTTTGCACATTTGCTCGCTTAACTCAGATAGACAATCATGCTCTGCCATTTTATTCTTTGTATCTCTTTGCTTCATAGAAATATCTGATCTTTATACATTTGATCCAGACATTTATCAAAATAATCTACTTTGCCAATAAGGCGTTTCTTGAAATAATATTAAGCACCTTTAGCATTTCTTGTGAGTTCTCAAATTCTTGCCCTTACAGGGCACCTTAAAGCGCTTGCATGTAAATTCTTGCAGTAAAGCTTATTTCTACCTTGGATTTCTTCGAATGATACTATCGTCTTTTTCTTTTCCTCTTGCGCCTATTAACTTTGAGGGCCTTAAATCTTTAGCCAAAGCAAACTACCCCAATCCGATGACATGGTTGACTTATCATGTGTTATTTTAATAAAAGATGCCTTTAAGACCAAGAGAATCAAAAGAAAATTGAATATGATGCCCCAGATATCAAGTGCATGAGTGTCTCTGACTCAATCTTCCAATGATCACTTTAAGCATAGCTTAAGTCTTTGAAGACTTTGAATGTTGCAACGATATTTTGAAGTTGTGAAATTTCTCTTAGACCGCTCGGTTCATCCTTATGATTATCGCATTACATGAATTACTCAAAAACAAATCCTTTTCAATTTTCATCATTCTTATCCATTCAAAAATGTGTTCAAGCTTCTTAGACTTGCTTAACCAAGAGAATGCAAAAATATCTTTCTAATAATAAAATTCTACGAGTGTATGTGTACGCTTTTTATTGTAACTAGCCATTCTTTTATCAGCCTTTTCTTTTTTCAACTTCTTTGAGGTTTCATTTCATTAATTTGTTTGACTTTGTCAATATCTAAAAATCACCCATGAAGCCATAACATTGAGTAGGTAGAGCATTGCTATCTTATTAGACACTCGGCCTCACAACTACAGCGGAGTGCCCTCGAGGTTTTTCTTTTTACTGGTCGCTTTTACTTATCTCGGGATTTCATCTCATTAAACATTTTACTTTCTCAGGATTTGAAAATCACTCATGAAGCCAATGTATAAAACAGGTGGAGCATTGCTTCCTTATTAGATATTCAACATTATAGCTTTAGCAGAATGCCCGAGATATCCTTTGAGCTACTAGTTACAATCGATGTGTCTTTAGTGGGTATAAAAGACTATTATTAGAATTTTAATTTCAAGCAACTCCCTTCGGTTAAACTTGCCCAATTCACAATTCCACATTTATGAATTTCAAATATTTTCTCATCATTAAACATCATCAAAGGCGTGGTAGTCTTCTTTTTCTTCCTTTGCCGACCTGAGTAGTTTAAAAGGCAAATCATCCTCATCGTTTTCACAACAAATAATTGATCTCTATCGGAATCAATGTCACAACATTCAATTAATATCCAAATACCTACAAGGATAAGGTGGGATATATATATACATTCAAGATTTTAAGGTCAAATATGCATCCTTCATTGAAATAGAAATTTTGCAAACCTAACATATGCCCCTACAAAAGATCTTTGCTATTTTTGGGAAAACTGAAGAAAAGTCTTGCTTGCGCGACTCTATCGAGCTTATCTGAAGCTGATAACCTATCTTCAATGGTCGTTGCTTGGGTTTGAGTAGCGTACTTGTGTGCTATTTTAGGTTTTTTGTAATTAAGTTTTATTAAAGGTGTGAATGAATGCAATGATGTAAACTACTAATGCAAACAAACAACAAACAAAAATGCAAATGCATGAATGCAAGCGAAGGGCTATCAATTCCATTAAGGTATTGCTCTAGAAGTAGTTCTTCATTGGATTTCAAAGCTTCTTATTACAAAAGGTTCTAAATTATATCAAGAGTACATCTCAGCCCGAGCACCCAGCTCCTTTATTTCTTCGATCAACCACATGAGTCTTGGTCCCACCTCCCCTATCAGCCTAACATACTGGCGCAAAGCTACAACTTCTTTGGCAAACATCATCACATGCATGGCTTCATCCTGGACTTGGTTCATAACACTCTTGTTGAACTCATCCCACTCCTGGAATCTCATGGCATTGTCCCTAAGAGGAGTAAACCAATAGTAATTGCCTCTTTCATTGATATCTTCAAGGACCAAGATCTTTGTCCTATATTCTTGAATGATGTTATGCATGTGCCCGCTGGTTGACATCAGACCAATGACGTATACTCACATTATCTTTCTCTTTCTGAAGGAGTTCCATTGTGAAAAATGTTTTCTGCTTGAGCAACGTGCTTTAGACTCAACTCCTTCTAGATATGAGATGCATGCAACAAACAAATATGCAAAACAACAAAATAAGAAAAAAGAAAGGATTAATACTCTTAAAAAACAGAAATAACACATAAAAGGTCCAAAATAAATTTCATTATATGAATAATAACTGGGCAGCGCATTCCAACATTTTTGGATATGTCTCCACGGGCTATTCTTATGAAATAATTTTGACTGAATTCTAATCCTATGGTTTTCCACATGGCGCTAACAGGGTGGGTTTCTTGATTAACACACATGGTTTGATTCTAGAAAGGTCCCCGAGCTATCCTCGCTATCCCCTACTAAGGGTAGCAAGGCCCTTAATTCTCACCCATTATAAGCTTCAAACGAATTAAGTTCAACTCAAGAGGACCCATTTTCCTATTTCTACACAAAGGATCAGTATCCTTACAAAGACACAGGGCATATGAGCCCCGAAGGTACTTGCTAGGGTCGTACGGAGAATCAATATTATTACAGGAGAAATAGTGTTTTCCCTCACTTAAACAATCGGGGCGAAGCTCGGGCATAGAGTTTATAACCAAGCTTTAAATGCGTAAAATGAGATCATATTCATAAATGGACAATTAAGATAAATTTTACACGAACTTCACAAATTTCGACATTAAAACAAAGTGTAATCGGCTTGTGGTCTGACTCTCTTTTTTGTAAAAACAAAAAGTTGTCCATAGCGTAGTAACCAAGTTGTCCCAGCCTTTTTTCAGGGCTCGACGTTTTACAAACAAAAAAGTAAAACAACAGAGTCGCCACTAATCTTTTTTTAATGTGTGATTGGATCACCTAAAAATGAGTTATTTTAATAAAATCATTTTATTTTATTAAAAACAGTTTTGGTCTACGAAAAACAAAAAACATGTTCGAGAGTCGGTTACACGTGGGGAAGGGTTAGCACCCCTATAATGCCCAAAAATTGGTACCTAACCAATTGCAAAACGTTTTAATGTCAGAATTTGCATGTTCGTATAAAATTTAACTTATTGTCCATTTATGTATATAATTCCATTTTAATGGCCCCACTATTTGGAAAGTAAACTCTAATCACCGCCAACATCACTAGCGCTAACTCGTTATCTCCTTTTGATAGGACACCGCATTAATATTTATATATCCCGTTAAACATGACATCACAGAATCATATTCAATTAAATTATTAAAGGAACTTAACTAAATAAACAAAATTAATAAAACATAAAAAAGTATCTTGATTACTTGAAATTAAATATACAGGAAAGTAATTAAAATAAGCAACAAGGTAGAGGGATAGAACACGATCTTTTTTTTAAAAAAAATGTATCCTTCCCGAATCGGGTCAACACTTAGTGTACGAGTTGGTTTTAAAAAAATAAAAAGAAAAACTTAGTTAAAATAATAATAAAAAACAAATTTTTTTAGAGAAGAGAGTTTAATTAAAATATATAAAAATGGATTTAAAAATAAAGCTTAAAGTAGTGACCATTTTGACAAAAATGAAAAACATAGTATCTTGCGAATAAAAAAATAGGGCGGAGGGATTTAATGAGCTCAATAAACCCTTTTTTATTTAAAAAAAGCATGGGTATAAAACCTAATTTTATAAACATCTCCTATAATTCCCCATTCAAAATTTTTAGATCAAAATCAATCTCATATTTTCTCTAAACACATTAAAGTGTTCTTCATGGGAAAGAAGAACACGACAGTCCGCAGTGTCAACTGCCTTCCACCAGCGCCAGTAACCGCTCACCGTCGGCGGAGATTTCAAAAATGTCTCCTTTTGATTTCTCTTTAAAACCCAACTCAAATACACTTATTAAATCAACCAAAAAGCTTTAAAAATACCCCAAATCACATGGAAACGATCGAATCTTCTAAAAACAAAGAACTCTGGTGGCTACAAAAATGGGTAAGAATATCTCTTTCCCTTTTTTAAATTTGAAATAAAAATAAATAAAAAGGAGAACAAGATGAAATATACCAAAAGTTGCTTTCTTGCTTCTTGTATTTCTAGAATAATTTGTGTTACAATTTGTAGTGGGTGTGAATTACAAGGAATTTGAACGGGGATTATATAAGCTTTTCATTGCCAAAATACATAGAAATTTTGGAATAAAATCCCTGAAATCTGGTGGAATGCCCTTCCATATTTGTTTGCATTCAAAATGATTTCCATCTTTTCCATATTCGACTCAGCCCTAATTTGTTGTATTATTTCTTAGGTATGGTGAGGAAGAAAGCATGTGAAGGCCGGCGGTTGCGAATCACGGCTGTGGAGGTGGTGCGATCATCAGCGTCGTCTGTTGGCCTCGGAACGACCCAGTGCAGCGGCCGTCGGTGTGGGTTGGCCGCCTGGGTGTGGCAGAAGTCCTGAGGACTGCCCAACAGTCCCATTCGTGAGGGCCAAATGCCTAGCACGTGGGCCCCACGTGCCTGGTGGGATTAAAGACTCCTTTTTCTGCATCGAACATGGACCGTTGGATCTGGCTCAGATCCAACAACTGAGGATGGGCTGCTCATGGGAGAAAAAGAGATTAGTTCGGATTTTTAATTTGGGCCAATTGAGCTATTATTGTATCATGAACCTTTTATTTAATTAAAGTAGACTCTTATGGACTTTTTTATTTTTTTTAGATTTTAATAATAAGACTTATAATAATAATAATAATAATAATAATAATATAGTATAAAAAATAATAAAATATAATAATAAAAATGGGTAAAAATCTAGTGACAACACATTAAACAACCAATACTTCATCCTTCGCAAATGGCACGGTCAAAGCAACAGAATCATCGACTTCAATTGGTTTAAAGTTAACCTCAATCTCCCATGTAGCTTATCGAGCATTTTTCGCAAAATATTTATGAAATTCTCGTAATAACCTTTCGCAATTAACTTGATTCCGTAACTTGTTTCTCACATATGCGTAAGCCAACAATATTATTTCTCATTGCTCAAATCTTCGTAGTTCTATAGAAAAAAGCAATATTCCTATCAACCAATCGAACCAAACTTCCTCGGGATTTCTATTTCCAGAAAGATTGTTAACATTTAATAGCCTTCCATACCAAGTACGATGTTTCTCCAAGAAATCATTATTTACACCACCATCAAGTCCTCTAAAGATTTCAAAATCGACTCAATTGCCCCCATTAACATCCCCAAACTCTACACAATTCCATTTATATAGAAATTGTTTCAAGTGTCATAGCTCCACCATAATGTTCTCGGTTCCAATCCCTGAATCTATCAACCTCACTCATGCTACTACAATCTGATTAATACCTTGTCTATTATCAAGTCAACAATTTAGAAACTTAAACAATCTTGTTCCCCAATCCTGATCATCACTTGTTGTACATATGAAAAATGTTGCACCCAAGAATTTGAAACAAGAAATTGATCAATCCTATTACACCGGTTCCATGATCTGAACCACGTAAATTGTTTTCTATAAAAATAGGTCTACCAAACCTGTACCATTAACAAACACGAAAAACTCATCCATACCTGTAGGCACTATACTGCAACCCCACCTCTCAAAAACATCACGAACTACATTGAAATCGCCTCTTACGCACCAAAGGCCATGATAATCACACATGCAATAACCTGTAAAAGAATCATGTCACAACGTTGTTTTCTCAAAACACCCATGACCCCTCTCTTCTTTACCATGTTTCCCAACCCTCGAACGTTCTAAGAAAGGATCGACATCCTCTTAATTCGTCTTTCGACAATCGAAAATCACTGGTGATAAATCCTTAATGATGTCCTCTTCCCAACCTTGTATAGTAATCCCCACTAGCCTGTACAAATTCAGTATAAGTGTAGCCTCACTCGTCAAATCCAATTGCATATGTTGTGAATCTGAACACGCAAAATCCACCGTTACACGGTTTCCCCCAAGAGCCGTAATTTTTCAAGGTCGTTCGCGATTCTTTCTCTAATTTTTCGATGTGACCACACAATAAACAAGAAACGAATCTAATGGGTTACCAACCACAAATGTCTGTTCTAACCCTACATCTCCCTCGTTAATATTTTGGATAGACTCAACCTCTAACACAATCGTATTCGTAACTATCAATTCCAAGTCAAACTCCTTAACATTATCTAATTGTGTCCCTAAATATTTCTGATAAGGTGTTAATGACATCTTTAAATTAGCCTATATAGTACATTGACCAGAACCAATAAGATCCTCAAACTGTAGCGATCGAACATGTGTCTCATATATCTCCTTATCCTCTCCAAAACACTCTAGACACATGAACTCATCACCAATATGCGTTGAATTAGAATCCTCCAACCTAGGATGTTCTTATACCGCATTTAAATTATCTTATATGGTACATTGACCAGAACCAGTAAGATCCTCAAAATGTAGCGATCGAACATGTGTCTCATTCATCTCCTTATCCCTTCCAAAACACTCTAGACACATGAACTCATCACCAATATGCGTTGAATCAGGAGCCTCCACCCTATGATATTCTTATATCGTATTTAACCTCCATCTAGGACGAACAAAAATCATATATGACTCCTGGTTGCATTGCCATCATCCACTTCCATAGAAACCTTACCCCATATTCATCAAACATGCTCATCGATACCAAGCAACACTCTTCAGCCGAAAATGAATCCCTTGTCTCCTTGCTTGTACCTCATTCAATATCCCAACATCATTTTCCTCCATATCTGAGCTCGTTTCTGAACCAGCACCAAACTCACTTTTGCTAAATACAGTCGGAAGAAGAATCATCGTCACCTCCTATAACCAAACCTGAAATGTTTTATCATGTAGCATAAGATCAATCAACGCATCAATCTCATCAAGTATGTAAGTTGGCATGCTTAAGAGATAGAGGACTCGTAGACTCATCTATATCTACCAAAGAACCCCACAACTGGGTAGTTTGACCAAAAGTAGCTCGTGACCATGCGTGCATAGGAACTCCATACATCAAAATCCATACCCTTCAATTATGAAAACTCGACCATACTAAACCATGTGCAAAATGACTCATTTGATCGCAAAAATGTTCTTCGACCTTCAATGTTAGTAAACATTATAAAAACAGCATAACCTACAATACGGATTAGCAAAAAACTTATGAGACCCGCTATAACCCCCTAGACCCGGCTATGCGGCACACTCAAATCTAAGAGGTCACATTAGGGTCACCGGAGCGACACATATTAAAATTTCAAATAAACAAACTGTCAAGCCATTTAAAATCATAAATCAAGTTTTGAATTAAAATACAATTTCAAAAAAATCATTCAGACAGTAGAACAGAAACTATAATACAAATTACTAATACAGTTTCAGACTCAAATACGAAACAAGACGTGACATACATGCCCCCTAAATTACACAGGTACCGTACTCTGCAAGCAAAGCAGAAAGAACATTCGTACCGAAAGATAACTGCAATGTGTTCGATCTTTTAACATGCGATGGTAAAAACAACGCGAGCTTCGGAAAGCTCAGTAATACAGAACTACCAGGAGATGCTAAAAGCACAAGCAGGTATATGGAAACCTTAACACTGTCATGATGTACTGGGCAACAACAGGCTCGAATTACGATTCGATATTTTAGTAAGGCATTATATCAGAAGGTAACAAAGTTGTTCTTTATTTGACCACACGAGTTTTAGGAGATAAATCTATCGCCGGAGATTCAGAAGTTGAATCAGGGAGTTTAGTTGTTTCATTAAACGCAGATTAGAAGCATACATAGAGTTTCAGAATTTAGTGAATTAACACAGTAGGGTAGAATTATAGAAGGGAACGAAAAGTATTATTTTAATTACTTGACTACCCTCCAACCATACATCGATGTGTAATATCTCATAACAGTATCCAGAAAGACTTGCCCTAGGCCCATTGGGCGTAGGAGCTTACAAAAAGACTTACTCTAGGCCCATTGGGCGTAGGAGCTTACAAAAAGACTTACTCTAGGCCCATTGGGCGTAGGAGCTTAGGTCTAGAAGGACTTGCCAGCGCTGAGCCTACATAACTTCAATCATATCCCATATAGTATACCACAGATAAGAATCAATTTTATCCCATAAACAGTAATGTCATAAAACATGTATCAGATATATTTTGTATCAGAAGACAAAAAGCTAAGATTTGTGCTTTCATTACGAATAACATGGTTATACTTTTAAATTAGAGCTGATAAACTTGGTTTATAACAGAGAAAATATTCATGGGCACATGAAACACTCTAAATGGTCTAGATTATTCCTTGTAATTGGTAATTATTAGAAAAAGAACATTGAACATCTGGCAAATTTTGGGCTGATTTCGGAGTGAGGTCCCTATGAAAGGGGTTCGGTACTAACAACTCAAATCAGACATTCAGAAGTTGATACATCGGATCATTGAGATTTCAGATATATCGTGAGTGATCCAATCATTAAAGCTTACGAGGGCATTATGGTCATTTTGACCTTTGGGGTAATTTGGTAATTTAACCCAACAAGGTATAAACAGTGATGCATAAAATTTAGGAATTCTAGTTGCTCACCAGGTTCCCTAGTCCTTTTGAACTAACCGAAACCCATCAATACAGTGTTTATTATTTAGCCGGATAGGTAAACCTTAAGTATTCGTTTCTCAGAGCTGACTACAGTGTATAACAAAATAGTTTGCCTCTACCAATCAACCACTGAACATTCTACGAGAAGTCGAACATGTATTCAAGCGGTATTTTCCAAATATTTTGACATATGCATTGCACCCGAACTCAATCCATAGCATCGAATGTACCTTTGAATAACAGATTAGTCTTACTATTAACTATGTACTTTCTCCAAATAAATCAAACATGCCTTTATATGGTATTCTTCCAATATCATAGTAGTATCAGAACCGTCCAACAAACACGGGACATGTTACAAATTCTAGAGCCATTACATTTGTTTGGCTTTATTGGTATTTCTTATTCCAAGTCTTAGGGGTATTTTCAGACATTTTTGTATTCGAAAGTATTTCAGACACTTCGATGCCCGAAGGTGTTTCAATTATCTTGAGCTTTTCGATCCTTCCAACTATTCATTCATTTCAAATCTCGAGGTTATATCCATTATTTTGGATAATTTGGCAAATAATGTTTGAGGATATTTTAGTCTTTTTGGTCATTACGGTCATTTCGATCAATTCAGACTTATTAGTATTTTCAGTCCTTTTAGTCATTTCAATCAATTTAATCCTTTATGCCACATTGATTAATCCATACATACGAATGGTTTTCCATAAACTTATCTTCGGAGATTTATTCAAAATTTAAGAAAATCCAAGTACTTTACAATTTCGAAGGTTTAAGCTTTGTTACCATAATTTTTCTAAGAAAATTGAGGTTTTCAGATGAATCAATTGTTTTTCCAGATCTAGTAGAGATTTCTAGATCGCTTTCATTGTTAAGAGTATTTTAGTCCTTCTTATACCTCAAGGGCATTTTTGTCATTTCTCCACCAAGCATTTTGAGCATTAGACCTTTTTATCAAGAAATAATCTGAATTAAAAGTTTTGAGGTGAACTGTTTTATCAATTATTCACTGAACTTGGTTACTTACCGATCATCAATTCCTTCTTCAAGTCATTCAGGTCTTGTCCAAATTATTTTTTTTCTATCATAATCAATATGACTTCAAAATATTCAGGCATTAATCAAATACGTTCATACATTAACCAATACCAACCAGTTCCGTAAAGCATGCAAGAGGTAGTAAAGTATTACCTTGAATCCTTGCTATAACAGTCGACCCTAGAAACGACATTTGAACACTTTTGAACCTAAATTCTATGTCATCTATCTCTCGAGTATGAATATGTGAATACCTTCAATTAAACATAATTCATAATCAATCCTTAATCTCATTGCCTTTAAAATGAACAAAGAAGCACATAAATATGTTTGGGTCCAAATATCAGATTTGGAGGCTCTTGAGTTATAATTTCATGAAACGAACTTCAAAATCAGACTTAAGACGTCAAAAAACGTAAAATAGGGGTTTTTAGAAAATTTGACTTTTTGGTCAAAGTCAACGCTGACGTCATCAGCCAACGATCAATGCTGACATCAATGGTCAACTGGCCAACTCGGTCAATAGGTTGACTCACTGAGTTGACTATATCAATGGGTTAACTCACTAAGCTAACTCGGTCAACGGGTTAACTCCCTAAGCTGACTCGGTCAAAGGGTCGGGTCAGATCGGACAGGTCAGGTTGGAATCAGGTCAGATTGAGCGGGTCGGGCGGGTCGGATGACCCGGACTTAGATTTGGGTCAGATGGGTTGGACTAGTTTGGGCCTAAGTCAGTTTGGACTGGTTCAAAAAGAATTGGGCCGATCACCAGAAATGGTTGCCGGTGTCACCTTTGGTACGATTCTGGAAGAAAACGAAAACGCATCAACACAACGAATCAACCACAGCACTTAAACATAAGAAACTGGCCAGAATCGCACCGATTTTACCTGAAATGCAAAGGGGCAGCTGTAGAAGATGCGTAGCTCCGATGAGGGTTCTCCTAATGTTAGAGAAGCGGTCAGACATAGGGGTTTTGTACTCCTCCACCCGCTGATCATCTCTGCACCAACGACGCGCTCAACTGGCGACAAAAGTGGCCAGAATCAAAGGAAAACAGACAGAAGCGGACATGTTGTTGACGAAACTTCAAACGACTCTTCACGGCGAACAACAGTCCACCACTACTAGTGACTGCCATGGCCGAGGTCAGGATGGAACGACAGTTCGTTTGGTGAGGGTGGTGGCGGTCACAACCGAGCGGTGTCGGAGATCAGGGTAGTGAAAGGTATGGGGAAAATAGAGAGTTGGGAGAGAAAGAGAAAAATATCCAGATATTTTTGGGATGTTAATAATCCCATGTAGGATTTGGTTCACTCTTATTCTATTTTCGGTGTAACCGAACCACTGAGCATAATATTAATTCTTGGTAAAATGTACCCAAACACAAGCTTAGCACAATTGGTTAAACTCTCAGCCTCGACAGCCAAGGTCATAGGTTCAAACCCCTTTGGTTGCATAATCTCCTTTTTTTACTCTTAAAATCTTAGGGTATTACACCCGTTGCGTCCATCTCCTCTGCCAATACTAGTATAATACGATGTCGATTACACCAACCCACAACACTTTGATCAAGCATCGCCACCGTATTAACATCCACTTCTCCTATCACTCTCGTGCCCAACTTTGTACATTGACTTTACCCTTACACATACCCTATCAACGGCTTCTTCCCCAACTGTCTCGCATTTCAAACTCATATTGTTGTTTTCCAACAAAACGAGTATCTAACATTAGGCTTGGCCTCTAAAACACTCACCACATAATCGAGCAACTGAAAGCCATGAAAACGTTCAATTGCTCTTTTCCAATCGTTCTTAAAGCTATCCTCACAAAGCCAAAACGATGGTCATTCCTTTCTCTTTTTCGGGTAAAAACATCCAATACCTCACCAAACTATCAAATGCCAAACATAAGTCATGTCAGTGAACCCTCTCCCCACATAAAGCATTAAGCAATCGCGACACCCATCCAACATTTCTGTCACCGGCGTACATACTTGCCCCAGCATGTTTCTTCTCACCATGTTTTTAATTTAATTATTTTTGGATAATGATACCAATAGCCCTGTACTTTGACAGAAAGTTCAATGTGGTGCCTAAACTTTGAACGCGTTCAATGTGCCCCTAAACTTTACCTCCGTCATATAATATACCCCTCGGCTATAACACCGTTATATGGTGACGTGGCTTGACACATGGACTAATGAAAATACGCCACGTGGCATTTCAGCTTAGAAAAAATAACCAAATTCAAATGAGGGGCATCTAAGCAAATTAACCATTTTTTATATGGTGTAGCGATGTCCCTCTCGCTAAAAAAAATGTTAGGTTTTTATTTTATTTTACTTTATTTTGTCTTCCGCGTGGAGTTTTATAAAACCCGTGTTTTATTTAAAAATGGAGTCGCCACCGTCACACAAAGGTGGACCGGACACCGTAAAAACTAGAGATTTCAAAGTGTCGGGTTCGGGAGTCGATTACGGATGGGAAAGGGTTAGCACCCCCACACCGCCCAAAATTGGTACTTTAATAATTATCGCTTTATTAATATTAGACTTTTCGGATTGAAGTGATGATTAAATTAAAATTTGATTATAAGTGCGAGTAGATTTTAAAGGCCCCGTTATTCGAGAATAAACGCCCAACCACCATCACTACGCCTGATACTGGCCCCATTTACGCTCGGATAAAAGGGCATCGCATTGACAAAATATATATCCGAAATGCAACTTAAAATATGGCGAACAAGAATAAATACGATGCGATGATCATATAAATAGATACTAACATTATAAAATACTAATCTAACATAGATACATAAATATCAATCGCATAAATAATAATAATAATAATAATAATGATGCATGGATTCATAAAACAACATGGAAATAACAAATTAAGGACTAAAATGTACAAACAATTAAATTACATGGCATAAATAATAAACATTTTGGATTAAAATGCAACGAATATGAAATGCATGGCTAGAATAACATAGAAAGGACTAACATGAAGCAAATGTGAAAGGTAGGGACATAAACATAAACTAAAAGAAATAACAAGCTGGAAATTAAACACTAAAACACGGTAACCAAATTGAAATAAAAGAGAAATAAAGATGCGAAATAAAAATGAAAACTGGACGGAAACATAGGCAGGAAAGAAGAATAAGGACTGAAAGGGGAATTATCCCCTGGACAGGAGTAAAAACGGGGAAAGAAAGCAGAGACTGGCATGGTAGTTTGACCCTTAAAATTGCGCGGATCCTTCACGGGTTACGGGTCACCACATGGATCGGGTTGTGCAAAACGACGTCGTTTTGCCTACATCAGATTAAAAATAGATTTGGGTCATTTTTTGCTTATCGAAACATAATAATGAAAACCCCTAAATGTTTTTTTACTCTATCCCTCCTTTCAACCACGCGAGCGGCGGCCGCTCCTGCCATCACCAGGCCATTCATCGGCTGAATAGCCTCGCGACGAAGCCCTCGACGACGATCTCGACGGTAGGTAATTTCTCGACTCTTTTTTTTATTTTTGATTTAAGATTCGAAGCTAAAAACACAGAAAATCTTGTTTTTCAAACTAAAAAGACCTTTTTCGTTTCAAAATGATTTTGGGTTTGGATTTGTAAAATGGAAGAGAAAGCGATCTAAAAAAATTTATTTCAAATTTTTGTTACAAGTTTAAACTGGCTTTTCATTTTTTTCTCAAACTGAAGACCCCCTTTTTTACTGACTTCAATCCTTTTCTATTTGAAAAAAACCCTCTTATTTATATTTGCTTTCGGTTTTTATAAACCAAAATAACAAATCCCCCTTTCTTTAATATGTTGATACAGATATGGTGATAGGAGAGCCGGATTCTTGGGGTGTAAAGGTATGGTCGGGTGGTTGGGATATGGGTGAGGGTATGGTGGATGATAAAGGTGACAGAATGAGTATGGGGTTGGCAGAATGTGTTTTTTATTATTTAGGGTTTGGTTGGAATGGATTTAAGGTTCATTTTAGGGTTGATTAGGGTTTTAATTTAGGATTTCGGTTGATTTAGGATTTTAGTGGTTGCCGGCGAGGATAACGGCGACGGGAGGCGGTTGCGGTAAGGGAAACGACGGTGACAGCTTAATTTAGGGTTAGGGTTTTTAGTTTTTAGGCTGGGTCGAGTTTGGTCATGGATCCAGGTCGAGTTATGTTTGAGTTGGGTTTGGGTCAAAACGGGTCGTGACAGTTGCCCCTCTTTGCTCATTGTTGTGTAACAACAATAGAGCAAAGACTAAGAATGACCCATTTTGGTTCGGTCGGACTAGGCTTCTCCTCTTGACGTACGTCTTCATTCTTCTGTAGATCTTCTTTCTCTTTGATGCAGGTCTTCTTTCTTGTCTTGGTTGATCTACCTTGTCACTCTTGGGAAGCAAAATCTTCAAAATAGGGGGTTGTCTGTTGGGGAAGCAAAATGAGTCCAACTTGCTACATTATTGATAATAAGCTAATACCTAAAGAAAGTTCGACCTAGTTGCAACACCAACGAAGAGGCAAGGTCTACAAAATTCGATCCAGCTGCAACACTGACGAGGAGGCAAGACCGATGGATGAAACTCCTGATGTCTGATCCAGCTACAACTCTGACGAAGAGACAAGACCAGAAAACTAACAATTTCTTCATTTTCTCTTTTTCTTTTTTCCTTTTCTTCTTTGTTTTCCTTTTCATTTTGCTTTTTCTTTTCTACTTTTTTCATTTTGCTATCTTTTTCTTCTTTTTTTCATTTTTTCATTTTTTCTTCTTTTCTTCTCTTTTTTTATATACAACATTGATACAACTTGAAAGTTGGTAAATTTTGACCAAGCTACAACACCGACGAAGAGGCATGGTCTAAAGTTAGTAATGTTGATCCAGTTACGACACCGACGAAGAGGCAAGATCAAGAGTTAGTGAATTTGGTCTAGCTACAACACCGACGAAGAGGCAAGACCAGAAGTTAGTGAATTAGGTTCAGCTACAACACCGACGAAGAGGCAGAACCAAAAGTTAAATTTGACCAAGCTACAACACCGACGAAGAGGCAAGGTCTGGAGATTTGATCCAGCTACGACTCTGACGAAGAGGCAGGATCGAAGTTTTTTTTATGTGTGATCAAGCTACGACTCTGACGAAGAGGCATGATCAGAGTTTTTTTATATATGATCAAGCTACGACTCTGACGAAGAGGCATGACCGGAATTTGGCAAATTTGGTCCAGCTACATCACCGACGAAGAGGCAGAACCGATGGATGAAAATTCCAATGTCTGATCCAGCTACAACCCTGACGAAGAGGCAGTATCAGAAAATTGAAAACTTCTTCTTTTTTGCTTCATTTTTTTTCATTTTTCCTTCATTTTTTGCTCTTTTTCATTTTTTTTCTTTTCTTTTTTTTTGCTTTGCTTTTTTTCATTTTTTCTTCTTTTCTTTTTTTCTTTGCTTTTTTCTTTTCATTTTTTTCTCTTTTGCGACCCCTTCTTTTTTTCCTTTTTACTTTTTCTATTTTTCTTTATTTTTTTTTTTTTTTTTTGCATTTTTTTATTATTTTTGATCGTTTTCTTGTAACTTAAAAACAAATTCCAAGGAAAAGTTTGGTCTAGCTGCAACACCGTCGAAGAGGCAAGACCTAGAGAGGATTTGATCTGCTACACCACTGACGGAGAGACTAGATCAGCAAAATGTGAGACCCGCTACACCACCGACGGAGAGGTAGGGCCAAATGGAAAATCTGATCTGCAACACCACCGAAGGAGGCAAGATCTGGATAGGATTTGGTGTACCACCACTGACGGAGGCATGATTTGGATTGATGTGCCATTGTCAACGAGATAATTATTTTGAAAATTTTGCTCGGCTTCTCTATCGACAGAGGGCAGGATTTGAAAAGAATTTCAGTTGGTAGAAGTGATAGTCGGGAAAATGTTGGCATCCACCACACCATCGTCGGAGGAATAAGATCCTGAAATGGAAAAAACATTTATTAGTAACTGTTCAAAAACTTGTCACTTATACCTTTTACTTTAGACGTTTAAGCATTTTTTGTGTGTTTTTGGCCTCCTCCGTGACTAAGGTTGGCCATCGTGTCATTTCCCCCATGTTGAGGATGTTCGGGTTCTCCTTCGAACCTGTTTGTAAGCAAAAATGCATGCATGATTTTTGTTCCTAAATGCATGTGTTTATCTTAAATGCATGGTGACTTTGGTGTATGCACTTAATTTAAATGTATGACATATGAAAAAATGATTCCATACAAGATAAATACAACTACATGCATGAATGTGACATGATTTTTTTTCGATCCTCAAAAGGATGCCCCAGACTCCTCACCGGTCCCGTCAGGATCTTGGTGCATGAATTGTGAGGTGCATGTCTTAGATGCGAAATTACTGGTTCAAAAATGGTTCTCGTGGCACAACTTCCGAACTCACGGGATTCATTTGCAACTTTGAATATTGCCTCGATATCTAGAGTACTAGATTTTCTCCCGATGATAATTTTTTAAATTGAGAACCAGTCGTGAATCAGTATTTCATGCTGGTAAAATGCAAAAATTAACGTGTTACGATATGTCATGCAGTGAATGCCAAAATGAACAGATATGATATGATCACAAAAATGGGTCAATTTGAAATTAGAATAATCAAATGAATAAATTAAAATAGGGTGAAAATGAAAGATTTCTGCTCGGGCAAACCACTTGAACCAACATCTTTATGTAATGCAAATGCAATTATGTATGCAAAAAAGAAATCAAAACAAAAAGAAAACGAGTCAGTACCGAATAAAATAAATAAACCAAATAAAAGGGCAATACAAACAAAACAACCCTATTTACATCCCGTCTAAAACATCTGGGTTATCCGCATGGCTCTAAAAGGGTAGGTTTCTATATGTTCTCTACATACAGTTTTTGGGCTAAGAGGTACCCAAATTGTCCTTGTTGTCCCCTACTAAGAGTAGCAAGGCCCCCGGTCATCACCCATTATAGGCTCCTTTCAACCGGGTTCAATTCAGGGGGACCTATTTGCTTATGTCTGCACGAAGGAACGATATTCTTACGAAAGCATAAGGTACTCGAGCCCCGAAGGTACTTGCTAGGCCTACACGGAGGAACGATATCCTCACGAAAGCATTAGCGTTTTCCCCCACTTAAAAAGACGGGCTTATATGCCAAATTTTAAATGAGTTAAAATAAACGCGCAACTATAACCGAATGTTACTTTAATAGTCACTTCAATCTGGAATTTCCAATATTAGTAAAGCGATAATTATTTAAAAAGCTTGACTCTCTTTTATTTTTTTGAAAACCAAAAAAACGTCCCCAGTGGAGTCGCCATCTGTAGCGATGTCCCTCTCGCTAAAAAAAAGGTGTTAGGCTTTTATTTTGTTTTACTTTATTTTGTCTTCCGCGTTGAGTTTTATAAAACTCGTGTTTTATTTAAAAATAGAGTCACCACCGGCCACTCAAGATGGACCGGACATCGTAAAAACCAGATATTTCAAAATGTCGGGTTCGGAAGTCGGTTACGGATGGGGAAGGGTTAGCACCCCACACTACCCAAAATTGGTACTTCAATAATTACCGCTTTATTAATATTAGACTTTCCGGATTGAAGTGGCAATTAAATTAAAATTTGATTATAAGTGCGAGTAGATTTTAAAGGCCCCGTTATTCAAGAATAAACGCCCAACCACCATCACTACGCCTGATACTGGCCCCATTTACGCTCGGATAAAAGGGCATCGCATTGACAAAATATATATCCGAAATGCAACTTAAAATATGGCGAACAAGAATAAATACGATGCGATGATCATATAAATAGATACTAACATTATAAAATACTAATCTAACATAGATACATAAATATCAATCGCATAAATAATAATAATAATAATAATAATAATGATGATGATGATGCATGGATTCATAAAACAACATGGAAATAACAAATTAAGGACTAAAATGTACAAACAATTAAATTACATGGCATAAATAATAAACATTTTGGATTAAAATGCAACGAATATGAAATGCATGGCTAGAATAACTTAGAAAGGACTAACATGAAATAAATATGAAAGGTATGGACATAAACATAAACTAAAAGAAATAACAAGCTGAAAATTAAACACTAAAACACGGTGACCAAATTGAAATAAAAGAGAAATAAAGATGCGAAATAAAAATGAAAACTGGACGGAAACATAGGCAGGAAAGAAGAATAGGGACCGAAAAGGGAATTATCCCCTGGACAAGAGTAAAAACGGGGAAAGAAAGTAGGGACTGGCATGGTAGTTTGACCCTTAAAACTGCGTGGATCCTTCCCGGGTTACGAGTTACCACATGGATCAGGTTGTTCAAAACGACGTCGTTTCGCCTACATCAGATTAAAAATATATTTGGGCCATTTTTTGCTTATCGAAACATAATAATGAAAAACCTTAAATGTTTTTCTCTCTCCCTCCTTTCAACCACGCGAGCGGCGGCCGCTCCTGCCGTCACTAGGCCGTTCATCGGCTGAATGGCCTTGCGATGAAGCACCTCGGCGGCGATCTCGACGGCAGGTAAGCTCTCGACTCTTTTTTTATTTTTGATTTAATATTCGAAGCTAAAAACACAGAAAATCTTGTTTTTTAAACTAAAAGACCTTTTTTTGTTTCAAAATGATTTTGAGTTTTGGATTTGTAAAATAGAAGAGAAAGAGATCTAAAAAAATTATTTCAAATTTTTGTTACAAGTTCGAACTGGCTTTTCATTTTTTTCTCAATATGAGGACCCCCTTTTTTTTTACAGATTTCACTCCTTTTTCTATTTGAAAAAACCCCCTCATTTACATTTGTTTTCGGTTTTTATAAACCAAAATAACAACTCCCCCTTTCTTTAATCTATTGATGCAGATATGGTGATAGGAGAGCTGGATTCTTGGGGTGTCAGGGTATGGCCGGGTGGTTGGGGTATGGGTGAGGGTATGGTGGATGATGAAGGTGACATAATGAGTATAGGGTTGGCAGAGTGTGTTTTTTATTATTTAGGGTTTGGTTGGAATAGATTTAAGGTTCATTTTAGGGTTGATTAGGGGTTTAATTTAGGGTTTCAATTGATATAAGATTTTAGTGGTTGTCAGCGAGGATAACGGTGATGGGAGGCGGTTGCGGCAAGGGAAATGACGGTGATAGCTTAATTTAGTGTTAGGGTTTTTAGTTTTTGGGACGGGTCGGGTTTGGTCATGGATCCGGGTTAGGTTATGTTTGAGTTGGGTTTGGGTCAAAACGGGTCATGACATATGGGAATAAAAAAAGGCAAAATAAAATCTTTAAAATCTAAAAACTTTTGTGCTTCTCGTCAAAGTGATTCAAAAACCCTTAATCCTTTTTTGGATCTTCTTCTTCTTCATGTTTTTTCTTGTTTTTTGAATCATCGAGAAACCCTATATATTATTTGGGGAAATGACTGAAAAGAGATATGAGCATGGGACATCCAGCAGAAAAATGAGTTTTCCAAGACCTCACGGAAGTGCCAAAACCAAATCTGGAGAAATTGAGTGCTATTGTTGTGTTAAAGCTCATGTGTGTTTTCAAAAACTCAAAAAAATCCCAGGTGATTGTTCTATGGATGTAGGATGTATGGAGAGGTAAGAACACAAATAATTTCTTAAATGGATACATTATGTTTTTTCCCAAGTTATTTTTGATTGGGTTATGGCTATGATTTTGTTTTCTAGGATAAAATGTAAATTTTTTGAATGGATTGATTCATCTGAATTCTCTGACATTCAATTTGGAAATAGGTATGAAGAAATGGAAGTAGAGAAACAAAAATTATTATCTGAAATCAAGGGACCAAGGAGTGAAATCGCTTGCTTGAAGGAAAATGAATCTATTGAAGAGATGAACAACCTTATGAATGAGATCAAAAAGATAAAAGCAAAGAAAAAATATATAAGGAAGTAGTGTGCCAAAAAAAACAAGTTAATTACAATGTACTAATATGGTTTAGGTTTAGTTTTCATGGTGTTAGTTCTTGTAGTATTTTATGCCTTATGTATGGTGTGAAGGTTTAACAAGTTTGAATCATATGTTATGCCTTATGATGGTGTGGAGTTTTAACAGCTTTGAATCACATTTTATGATTTTTATGAATGTTGTGAAAGTTTAAAAATTAGTAGTATAGGTCAATACAAACTGTTCAAATCATTACATAAACATTTGCAAAATAAAAATTAATGTTTAACATCCAACAGATAACTTACACACTGATATAATCTAGTAAAATAATACTAGAACACATGCATAAACATGTTACAACAAAAAGACAGCCACAAAAAAGATCATCCTTCAGCATATGTTCATAATGACATAATTTCAATGTATCAAAATATCATCCTCGAGCATAAGTTGAGAAAGACAGTCACAAAAAACACATAATCGTGGTTGGTTTTTTTATTTTTTCTTGGAGGTGGTCATAGGTTGTTCCCCTTTCCTTTTTCTTCAGTGTTGGTCTCTTGAGTGTTAAGGATATCATCACACTCCATTAAAAATCTCTCACTTCCCAGTTTCATTAGATATGCTCATAATTCCTACAAGCGATTTAAAAAGATACCACAACAATGCAATTTTTTAATGTCCATAACTCTCAGAACGCATTACATATTCAAGATAAACATCAATTTATATTCAATATGAACATCAATTTACCTGAGTATAAAGATGTGGTGTGGCTAATGTTGCTATTGGGGTACTTGTTGCTTGATTTTTTTGTTGATATTGTTGATGTGCTTGTTCGAGTAGTTGTTCTTCTTGCTTGCTTCCTTGGCCCTTGATTGCATATTGCTCGCTTGCTTGTTGCTCGTGTTGATGTTGATGCTGGCAGTGCTTGGTCAAAACTTGTTATAGGTTGTGATTGTGCTGATGCTTGACTTCTTATTTTAGGATTGGTCGTTTTAGGGTAAGAGAAAATATGTTGACTCTTTATTCCAGCTATAATATATGAAGCAATTAACCTCATAATGTTATAAACAAGTTTTAGAGTTAAAGCAATGGGAAAAATCACTTACATTTAAAATCTCTAGTCCAGTCTTTAACATTTACATATATGCCCATACCCTTCATGATTTTTCTCCCCCTACTTCATGGTGTAGTGAATTGATTTGATACTTTTTCTTTTCCCTTTCTTATTGGTTGTGATGATGATGTTGATGGTGTTGGCAAAAGAGGTTGTGGTCTAGGTGCTACATGAGGTTGTGACGATGTTGTTGATGGTGTTGGCAGAGGAGGTTGTGGTGTGAGTGCTATAGGAGGTTGTGATGAGGTTGTTGTTGGTGTTGCTACAGGAGGTGGTCTCATTGGAGGAACAAATTTCTGTAAGATGCTCACAACTGATGGAGAGACACCAACTTGAATATCTTATGAGCAATTGACTAGCACATCAAAGATATTATCCTATACTGAAGCAACTAGAATAAGTACAAAAACATATAATAATTACTTAAACATTAACAATACATTGTATACAAAATATACTTCAACTTCAGGCTGAACAGGTGCTTGGGGCATAGATTCAATAACACTTCACATATTGTCTTGCTGGAACAAAAACAAAACATTAAATAATGAGAATTCAAACTAGGAACATAACATGTAATATTAAATACATAACATGTGATTTAAATCATAATTTTTTTGTTGAATTTACATTCTGTTTTTTAGTTGGACATGTTCTTGAATTATGTCCCAACTTAAAACTCAACTTGTATCCCATCCTTATTCCTTTTCTAGACAAATTTTTCCCACTGCATTCACCCTCCTCTCTTATTTTATTCTTCTTTGACCTTCCTAGTAGCTTCCTTGGCAGTAGAGGGTCAATATCACTGATGTTTGTAGCAGACCAAATTTTTTTCCAACAAGTGGAGGTATCTTAAAACTATAACATTTTTAATAAACTTGTTTTTTAGATAATGCAGGTATGTATGTCTCAACCAAATCCTTTCTAAACAAGAGTACACAAATGGCATGCTGACATGGTATACCAGTCAAGTCCCAATACCTACATGTGCATTTTCTTTCTTTTATGCCAACAACAAAGATATCCTTTCTACATAGAACTTCATACTCATATGCACCATTCCATGACACATGACAGTAGGCACTAAGCTCCCTAAGTTCTTCAACTTTCACACAAATTTTTGGACAAATTGAATTTCTCCATTTCATGCATGCAGTTTTATTTTTGACATTCCTTTGCATCACATAATGTCTAATTTCCTCAAAAATAAAAATTATAGACATATTTATAGCCCCTATCAATCTAGCATTAAAGGCTTGAGCTATATTATTGTCAATAGAATCACCTAAGCTTCTAGTGAAGAAAAAGGCCTTACTCTAGTGTAAAAGGTTTTTCTTCAACATATCCAATAGTGCCCTTTAACCTCACCTAATGCTGCTCCCTTCTTTTCGAATTCAGCTTCAGATGTTGCCTTGCTACAACTCTAGAACAACTTATGCAGCTCTAAAGTAGTGTGAAGCCTCTTCCAAATGGAAAACCAATGCCTAGCAAAAAACTGTGCTCAACTTCTGGAAGAACAGAACCAACTGCTTCAGTTAACCCCTAAAAAACAATAACAAGTTATACAATCAATTAAGATCATTCACGGAATTAAAAAATATAAGATAAATTAAAAAAGTTACACTGACCTTTTACATATCACTCATAATTGTAAAACGTTCACTATTCATCATCTGAAGATATTTTCTCAGATTTTTCAAAAACCATTCCCAAGAATGTTTTTTCTCACACTCTACCAGTGCCCATGTAGTAGGGTACATTTGATTGTTAGCATCCCTTCCAACATCAACTAATAACACTATTGCCAACATTCCCTTAAGGAAACATCCATCCAAACTCACAAAAGGCCTACAACACTCACTGAACCCCTTCTACATAGCACTAAAACATACATAAAACCTTTTAAACCTTGGTCTATGATTAGGTGTAGGTCGTTCAACCAGTAAATCTATAGTCCCATCACTATCTACCCTCCTTAAAGCATTAGCATAATCAAATAACCTTCTAAACTCATAGTTATAATTCCCAGTAATTTCTTTCTTGGCCAAGTCCTTAGCTCTTCTACAAACCCCCATAGACACACCAACCTTTAGTTCTTCTTTGACAAATTTCACCATGTCAATTGATTTCAAAGTTCGTATAATCCTAAGTTTAGGTAAAAAGTGTTTTTCCAAAACCTTATAATTAGCCCTAGAGTTCCTAAATGTTATTGAGCATGTATGCTTATCAACAAAAGTCTTAACCTTATACAGATCATTTCTGGAATCTATGGAAGCATAAATTGTAAAAGGACAACCTTCACCTTTGCAGAAAGCCATTGTTTTATCTTTGTCATTCTTAGCAAGTCTGAAGTCAAATCTCTTAGCAATTGCATACTTGGTCAATGTTGATTTGAACTGTTTACTGTTCTCAAAAACCATCCCAACTGGAAACATGGAACTGGATCAATAGGGTCAAAATAGCACACATTTGACTTCTTGCAATGAACCTCCATGTCATCATCAGTCTCATAACTCCCTAGATCTGATGAGTCTATGTAATCAGTTTCGCTCTCGGCCCCATTCGACTTGGTTGTTTTTTTTTTACTTCACTGCAGCTCTTCTTCTTCTAACTTGATGTATAATATCAGTTATAACCAAAAGAATCATGAGTGGATTTTATTTCTGTGAAAAAATTATTAGTTGTATGTTAGCGTCATGAATATTTTTGCGTTTAAGATTTAAATTTATTTATTTTAAATGTTAAAACATATTAAGAAAATGACGTGAATAATTGTAAATTATGTACAAGATTAAAATTTATTTGATATACCTTAACTTTAGTTATTTTTTATTTTTTTAATATTCTAGTGTGGTTACATGAAATATTTGTTCTTTACTCTTAGCCTTTTAAAAGGGCACACATACCGTGCCAACTACACTGCTCGAATTCGAATCACTTAGGAGGAACAATGGCGTCATTTACCATTAGCACCACTTATTGGGTTTACCTTTAGTTAATTTTAATTGTTTTGTGATAGCTTTACTATAACCATATTAAACATTGATTTAGTGAGCATATTATTTTATGACTTTTTTAGATGTTTTAATTCTTCAAATTTTCACTACAATCAAAATTTTGAACTTCGTACCTGATTATGATCACTTAAGAAAATTATAAAATGATTGAGACATTAAATTAAAAGAAAATTAATGTAAATAACATGAACATATGAACTTGTTAAAATCAATGTATTATTATGTTGTGTTGATCAATCGATGACAATTAGCCAAGAACGGATGAATTGGTAATAAAAATTTTTGAGGGAGGAAATTGAAAAAGATAAGAACGAAAGGAAAAATGATTTATAGTAGTTCAAGCTTCGAACAAGCTCTACATCCACTACCTTAGCTCCCACTAAGGATTTTGAACCAATTTCACTAGAAATTCTTCCCCTTTTCTCGGATTAAGAGGAAACCTTACAAACCGATTAAGCTTTCTACCCAAAGCTTAATCAAGAGCACTCTTTTGTACAAGAAAGATGACAAATAGAAAATAGCCTCTCAAAGGTAGATATTTTGCCCAAAATTACAAGATCACTCAACCCAACTTGAAATAAAATAGATACAATGAAATAACACAAGTGGGTACAATGGATTTGACTCTAAAAAGCACAAAGAAGTTGAATTTTCGCTTTGATGATTTTCACTTGATCATTAGTTGTTGTTGTAGCTTTGGAGGCTTACTTTTATACCTCTTCATTGATTTCTAACCGTTTGGTTGGTTGGCATCATCAATATAGCTGTTGGGCTATATTTTTCCCGTAATAAATGCTCAACTGCAACCGACCGTATCGGTACATGGGAGGTCGTATCGATACCTGTTCCAAAATAGAAAGAGACATTGTGCAGAAATAACAAAGGGCATATCAATACGCGGGAAGGCGTATCGAAACACAGTAAGAAGGACGTATCGAAACGGTCATGGCCATATCGATACCATTTTGCTCACTTGGGAAACTGTCAAAAACTGTTTCGGTACGCATCGAAGGCGTATCGAAACAGGTTTAACCACTTTTCAAAAACATTGATTCCCCATAACTGACAAGGCAACGATAAAATAATAAATGTAAGGATTTGAAAAATCTTAACCCTGTATCGATACAGTTGTATCTGTATCGGTACGCTACTCTTAAACCTTAAGCCCAGATGAAGGTCGTATCGAAACGGATGGAACTGTATCGAAACACCCGTATCGAAACAGACTCACCTATATCGAAATGGATTCTTACAGTGGCCTTATATGTCGAGGGCGTATCGAAACGTCTGGGCGAAATTGTTCAATTTTGCTTTGAAGACACTTGAAAACACTTAGAAAGATTTATGGGGTTTAAGTTTTGACTTATAAATAATTTTTAGGTTTAAAATCCTTGTCAATTGTGAGACTTTAAAGTACTTAAAAATATATTTTCTTTTGCAATTAAATCCTCAAATAATTTGTTATATCAAAATCAAACTTAGGTTTTACATATTAATATATAGAAATTTATTTAAATTCATGATAATCTACACATTAAAAATAACACAAATACGAAATGCGTATAATTTATTTTATAAATTGAAGACAAATGTTTAATCTTGGAGAAATTATATTATAGGTCTTTCCTACCACCTAGGATATGGGACCACCCAATTAAAATTATACATGTCATCAAATTTTTACATGCCATCTTTCATAATCCAAGTCATCTTTAATTTTTAAACCCTAAAAAATTAAACCTAAAATAGTAAAAGGTAAAAATTAAAAAACACAAACAAACGCCCAGTCGTCTCCCTCTCAATTCCCCATTGTTTTCCGGTGTCTTTGTCTTAATTCTCCATCTTTTCCAACAAGCATCAAAATTAGATCTATCAATGGTTTCAACAAGCTTCAACTAAGTATTATATATTTATTTTTTATGTCATTTCAAGTTATAATTTATTTTTATTATCCCCAAATATTAAAAAATAATAAAAAAATAAGAGAAGTCAAGCATCGTCCCTGTGCAATTTGAAATAAGTATTATATATATATACTTATTTCAATTTGCACAGGGACGATGCTTCGACTTTTCTTATTTTTTTATTATTATATATGTATATAAGCTTTCAAGTCAACCTTTAAGTTTTCAACAAATTTGAAGTAAGTATTATATATATATACGCGCTTTCAAATTGAATTTAGCAGTAGTTTTTTAGCAGTAGTTTTCAATGAGCTATTAATTGTATTTAACAACCGTTTTCGATAATTTTTTAGAAAATAATAACTTAACTATGGTGATTTGGATGATAAATTATGATATTTATATTAGTAGATATTTTTAATATAGAGCTAATATTATACAGTGATACGATAATTTTGTTGCAAAGATACTTCATAACAGCGAGGAGGAAGAATCAAATAATTTGAATTTCGTAGGAAGAAAAGAAAAAGAAAGTGTGAATTTGATGGGAGTTGTCGTGGATAGTGAAGAAACAGATTACAACTTGTATAAAGATTATGGTCATGGTATGGGTTTTAGTGTTCGAAGAGGTAGAAACAAGTATGTTTTGGCACCAATGTTATTCGTTGCAAAGATTATTTTTCTTCTAAGGTTTCAAAGAATTTGAAGGTGATATCAATGCGAAGCAATTTAATAAGTTAGAAATTAGAACTGGATGTCAAGCGATGATTCATTTTACAGTGCAAGACAATATTTGGATAGTCACTCGTTTTATTTCTGAGCATAATCATGAGTTAGAAACTCCTTCTAAAAGACATTTACATAGATCTGCGAGATCTCCTCCGACAGTCAAAGCTAATGTCATTAATTCAATGGATGGCGTTGGGATACGTCCTACTGATGTTTATTCTTACATGTCAAAGAAAGCATGTAGACCTGAAAATATTTGGTTTACAAAGTGAGATTGATATAATTATCTGAATAAACAAAATATGGTGATTATTGAAGCAGGAGATGGTCAAAGCTTACTTAACCACTTCAAGGTGAGAGCAAGTGAAGATCCAATGTTCTTTTACACAATTCAAGTGGATCAAGAAAATCGAATGAAAAAATTCTTTTGGAGTGATGGTAGATCAAGAATTGATTATGACTACTTTGGTGGTATTGTGGTTTTCGATACAACTTATTGTACCAATAGATGTAACTTGATTTATGCTCCTTTTGTAAGGATTAATCATCACCGAAAAACTATAATGTTTGCTTTGTGTTTTTCTGTTAGGTAAGACAACCACTTCTTTTGCATGGTTGTTCAAGTCCTTGCAATTAATGGGAAATCCATCTCCAAAAATTATAATGACAGATCAAGATCATGCAATTAGCAAAGCGATTGAAGAGGTATTTCTTGACTCACGTCATAGATTATGTCTATGGCATATTTCTAAGAATGCACCTTCACATCTTGGTAGTCTTAATTCAAATGCAAGATTTCATGCTTTGTTTCATAAATGCATGCAAGGTTGTAATCAGAGATAGAATTTTAGGAAATTTAGGCAAAAATGATGAATGACTATAAGCTTCATAACCATAGATGGTTGAAAGGTTTGTATAAATATCGTGAAAAATGGAGTACTGCTTTTAGCATTGATATATTTTCTTCCCAAATTAAATCTTCTTAGAAGGCTGAAGTCACAAATAATGTTTTACATGGTATTTCGAAGGCCACTACTTCTCTTACATAATTCATTTTAGAGTTTGAGAACTTAGTTGCAAGATGGTGTTCAGATAAAGGTGAGAAAGATTTTCAATGCAAAAATAGGTCAGTTACGTGTACAATTGAAAATTATTTGTGGTATTTTGATCCATGCATCAAATGTTTATACTCATAAAATATTCAAGCGCTTTCAGAAAGAATTTCTTGATGGGATTTCATTAACATGGAGGGAAGTTGCTCAAGATGACGCAATTTATACATTTGAAGTGACGATGGAAGAAAATATTTTAAGAATACGAACAGTCAAATTTAACACATCTACCATGAAGATTTATTGTACTTGTAAGAAGTATGATTTTTGTCAATATCTTTGCTCTCATGCCTTGCGAATTTTTAGTGTTAAAAATGTCAAGAAAATTTTTGAGCAGTAAATCTCCAAAAGATGGACTAAAGATGCTAAGAAGAATGTGCATGTTGATAAGACTGACGAGTTTTCACAGCAACACACTACTGAGGCTGACATTGAGAGTGTATTTCGTAACCGTATGGTTCGCTTTGCTTATGACTTTATTGTTAAAAGTCAAAAAAGCAAAAAAAAAAGAAAGATTTGTCAAAAGATTTTATACGAAGGTGACTTGAAAGTTGAGGAAGAATTGACAAATTTATGCAGTACCAAAGATTTTGAGCTCAGAAAAGATAAGACAGAAGCGTCAAAAGTAACGACGCAAACAAGTAAGCGATATATTCCTATAAAATGTAATATAATTTTATATTCTTTAAGATATTTGCTAATGAATTTTCTTTTTTTTAGGAAATGTAAGGTCACTGCTTGAAGAATTACCAAAGAATGATGATGAGATTGTGAAAAGATGTGCAAATGATAATTCTCATGTCTTAGATCCTCCGTGTGTTAAGTCAAAAAGAGTTTCTAATGCTAAATTTAAAGGTCATCTTGAGAAAAGAAAATCAAAAGTATCCACATCGGCCAAACAAAGTAAGACCTTATAATTTTTTGTTTAAATTTATTTTATATTTAAAATATATTGTTTTTAAAAAGTTTAAGTATTTTACAGAAAAAATGAAACAACTAGCAATTGGAGACTCTTGAGATGCTTCCGTTGATACCACTCCACATCATGATAACTTTATATGTATAAATTTAATTGGTACCATATTATCTTTGACATTTTTTTACAGTTTATTATAATTTTCTTTTTAATTATAGATTATTCCTTCGGTGATGATGCCAACAAGCAATATTTGTAGACCTCCGTAACATAGCACAATGCAATTTTTTAATACAGTAATTACTTATTGTACTAATTTTACAATTAAGTATTCTTAAAATGCATTTAAATAATATTTATTTTTTTAATTTTGCTTTTCTAGGGTCCAAGTAGTAGTTAGTACTTCGATGCTCTTAACTTTCCACGTAGAATTGTGCAACAAAATAATGCAACAACTACTCTAAATTTGAGTCAGGTATTTTTTTAAACTCAGGATCATAGTAACTATGTTTTTTATTTCAAATTTAATTGATTTAGATTATTTTTAATATAGACATCTAGTGAATGGAGAATGAATAAATCAAACATGCTTTATGCACATAACTTCTTAGGGGCGGGCAAAATTTGACTCGACTCGAAAAAACTGAATTATTCGACTCGACTCGAGGCGAAAAAATAGATTCGTTTTGACTCGACTCGAAATTTCTTAAACTCGACTCGAAAAAATTTCAAATAAATTTTGAGTTATTAAATGGAAATTCGAATAACTCGAAATTCTTAATAAATAGTTGATCAGTTTTCATATTCAAGTCAAGTCTATTAATTATGCATGATATATTATGTATATCACATGTCAAAATATGAAGAAATATATATATATATGTATATCGTATATGCATATAGAAAACCGTTAAAATTAGAATCAATATGTGCACTGTCCAACCCTAAGTATATAGATATAGAAATATATATGTGCACCGACCAACCCTAAGTATATCGATATAAAAATATATATGTGCACCACTACATATATGCATATAGAAATATATATATATATGAAGAAATATATGTGTATAATTAATTTTGTACATAAACTCGAAAACTTGACTCGATTCGAATTTTATAAACTCGACTCGATCCGAAAAAATTTCAAACAAATTTTGAATCGTAAAATATGACTTGCAAACTCGAATAATTCGAAATTTTTAACTCGACTCAACTCGATGGAACGCCCAGCCTTATAACTTTGGTTTTACACCAAATATTCAGGTAAATATATGATTTCATTGTAGTATTTCATTGAAGAAGTTTTATTTTTTTCAAGTTTAATTTTATGTGTTCATTAATCATAGGAACCTTACAAATATAGTGAAGGACATCCAAATCCAAAACTATAATTATAGGTTAGTTATTTTATTTCACACAAAAAATCATATTGTTATTCCATATTTAATTTTATTTTAATTGAAATTGATTTTGCTCTATATAAAAATTAAATATTTACATTTTTTATTCAATGATGCAGGTTAAAGCTTTCCATATGGACATTTGGATCAAAAATGAAATTTGGCATTCATGGAGTTACATTAGTATAGTAAACTTTAGATTTTGTTAGAGTTTCAATTTTTTTCTCTTTTAAGTTAATTATACAAGGATAATTTGTTAGAGTTTCAATTTTTTTTCTCTTTTAAGTTAATTATACAAGGATAAGCTAAATGTTCTTGTGAAAGTCATCTTTTATTTATATTTTAACATTCATTCAAATAAACAAGATAAATGTTTGATATATGATTTTTGATCTTCAATCGTATGACTTGATCTTCGTATAAATTAAATTTATTATAGTACCACAATGATGTAAAATGGACCAACAAACACTATTGAATCTCTTAAAATTTTTAGCGTCCCCTCCAATACAACGATTGGTGAAGTATATGTTTCTTAGCAAGATCAAGCTTCCGTATGCCCGTTCGACCCCAAATTTATTAAACCTGCCAATATATAAACTATGTCACCATAACTACGAGAGATTACTAATGTTTAATGAGCATGGATAGTTGAGCTCTTTCAACCGTCTTTTCACTCTTGTTGTATAGAGCAATTATATAGCAACAATGAAGTAAAACTCACAACATGATCAATCGCAGGGAACTACATTATCCAAAGAAAAGTTTGATATAACCGTCTATGCTTCAAATACAGAGTAAAATACTGTCAACCTGTTTATGAACTGAGATTGACGAGAATAATACTTTTAAAGTTAAAACACTTTCATTATTTTTTTGTCTACAAATGAGAATATGTGCAGTAATTAATTTAATCCTGTACCAACTGTCTCGGAGACAATGATAGGCAAAAATTGATGCACACCCCTGATAAAACATACACAAAAATATTATCAACCATGTTAGTCGTTGGGTTTCAAAAGCTTGTATGCCAGATTGCTTCATCAACCTTCTCGCACCGTTGATACACTCTCAATGGCAGGAGAGAAACAATATTACAAACTAAAACCCAATACACTACAAAGATTCAACCTGGTTAGTTTATAGGGTAAACTACCGTAATGATCACTTACGTTTGAGTTGTGTACACTTTTGCTTACTGATTTTAAAAATTTAACTTTATGCTCATTTACGTTTTCGGCATGTAAACTTATCCTCACTGAAACGTTTTTCAACATTAACATTTAACGGGAAGCTGATTTGACAGATTAAATGATAATTAATAAAAGGCTTAATACCCAAATAGGTGCCCAACTATGCTTGTGGATCACTTTTAGTGCCTAAACTATTTTTAGCTCTAAATAGGTAGTTTCAATTTTGGTCATTTTAGGTGTCTAACCGTTAACTACACTTATTTTTATTAAAAATATTTTTATTTTTTATTTTATTTCTTTTTTTAATTTAATTTAATTTTTAACTTAATTTTTTTTATAAAAAACCCTAAATTTCCTAAAACTCACAAAATGGCCCCAAATTCAAAATCCCTAACTTCCCCAACCGAATCCACCGTCGATGGTTACGCCGCCACCCCTATATCCGCCGCCGGACTATCAAGATCGTTTCCCCAACCACCCATTGCCGGTAAACGGCAGTAGGTGTGTCGATCGGCTTCCTAACGTCGAAAGAAGCCAAAATCGCACAAAAAAGTCCTCGGCACACCTACCGTCAGTTATCGGCGATGGGTGGTTGGGGGAAACGGTCGTGGTGGTCAGACGGCGATAGTGGTGGTCTCCGGTGAGGTAGTAAACGGCGACAACGACAGTAATTTGGGGATTTGGGGTTTTGGGTTAGGGATTTGGGATTGTTTTGTAAAGATTTAAAACTGTCAATTTTTTTAGAAAATTGAATTTTGAATTTTATTTAAAAGTTAAATAAAAGAAAATTAAATTAAAAACATGCCACTTGTCACAATTTAATTGGCTAACTAATTTTTATTAACGGTTAGGCACCTAAAATGACCAAAATTGAAACTTTAGGCACCTATTTAGAGCTAAAAATAGTTTAGGCACCAAAAGTGATCTATAAGCATAGTTTGGGCACCTATTTGAGTATTAAGCCTTTTATTAATTAACCTTTAATCTGCCAAATCTGTTTCTCGTTAAATGTTAACGGTGAAAAATGTTTCAGTGAGGATAAGTTTACACTCCGAAAACGTAAATGAGCATAAAGTTCAATTTTTAAAATCAGTGAGCAGTACACAACCCAAACATAAGTGAACATTACAGTAGTTTACCCTAGTTTATATTGGGAAGTCAGGAAATAGTAAAGTTGTATATAAAGAAAATACAACAACTGTTAGAACCAAAATATATTCGAAACGAATATAAACCTAAGATCTATATATATGTCAAATCATTAAGAACAAAACTAAAACTATATTTGCGGAAGCGTACCTGAATCCATTGATGGAGATTTTTCAGAGGGTTTGATCTTCCAAGATGATAGATTACCTCTTGGCATACAACTCTTAGACGGGGAAAAGAGATATGCAAGTTAACCTATATCTCGGGGACCACTACCCTTTATATAAACTGAATTAAAACAGTTTATTAATATTTACAACTCTGCCCCTTATTGAGTTATAAATCTAACTTATGGTATCTACACTTTTAATTCCATGACAATTTAGTACCTATAATACGTGTAACATAATTGGTCACTTAATTACGTGTTAAACTTTATAATAGCAACATACATTATACATATGTGCCCACTATTATTGAATTTTAATCCAACAATCTCCCACTTGGGCAACATATGTTACCTGACAAATGTACGACCTTATGAGCTCAAAAATTTGCTATCATGTAATAGGTATTCTATAACAATCTCGTCCATCAATTATATCCATATAGGATCAAAGCGGTCTTTTCCATATCAATCATGACTGGACCCATCAATGGTCACGTATACAAACATAATCAAATGACATAGATCAATCATGGATGCGTAGCATGGAAATTACATGTAAATGTGAACCGAACATGTCTATTTCCAACTGGTCCTCTTTAAACATAAGTGAGGTCCTTATCCAAATAAGAAAATAGTGAATTAACTGAATACTTTATTTCTGATCAGAAAATAACCAAATACATAAATGTCTGAAAATAAACATAAACATAAAGTGAACAAATAACAAACTCCCACTCAAACAATAATATCCTTCAATGATGTAATACCCATATGAGCAGTGTGCTCATGAAAGACCTTGGGTGGTAAACCTTTTGTGAGCGGATCCGCTATCATAGAGTTTGTCCCAATGTGTTCTATGGATATTTGTCCATTTTGCACTCTTTCTTTAACAACTAGGAACTTTATGTCAATGTGCTTTGACTTAGACGAGCTCCTATTGTTGTTGGAATATAACACTGCTGATTTATTGTCACAAAATAATTTAAGTGGTCTTTCTATATTCTCCAAAATACGCAACCCAGTGACAAAATTTCGCAGCCATATTCCATGATTAGATGCCTCGTAGCATGCTACAAACTCTCTTTGCCATAGTGGAAGAAGCTACAAGTGTCTGTTTGGCACTTTTCCAGATATAGCTCCACCTAACAATGATAAATATAGCCTGATGTAGATTTTCTGCTATCTTGGCACCCAAAAAAAATCAGAATCCGTATACCCTACGACCTCCAAATGATCTGATTTCCTGTATGTGAGCATACAATCTTTTGTTCTCTGAAGATACCTCATAACCCTCTTGGCTGCTTTCCAATGGTCCATACCAGGGTTGCTTGAGTATCTGCCTAACATCCCAACAATGCACGCAATATCCGGACGCGTACATACCTGAGCATACATTAGACTCCCAATAGCTGATGTATAAGGAATCTTATGCATTTCTTGAATTTCAAGATTACTTTTAGGGCATTGGGCAAGACAAAACTTGTCTCCTTTAGTGGCAGGGGTGTCTATTGGTTTACTATTTTGCATGCCAAACCTTTTAAGTACTTTATCGATATAGTTCTTTTGTGACAATCCAAGAATACCCCGAGATCGATCTCGATGTATCTGAATTCCTAAAACAAAAGAAGCGTCCCCAAGATCTTTCATTTCAAAATGCTTAGATAGAAATCTCTTGGTTTCGTGCAAAGAAGCCTATATCATTTGTGGCAAGCAAAATGTCATCGACATATAAAACCAAAAATATGTACTTACTCCCATTAAACTTGTGATACACGCAATCATCAACAATATTCATCTCAAAACCGAACGAGACAATTACTTGATGAAATTTGTGATACCATTGACGAGAAGCTTGTTTGAGTCCATAGATGGATTTTGTTAATTTGCAAACTATATTCTTTGGGTCTCCCGACTCAAAGTTTTCTGGTTGCACCATATAAATTGTTTCTTCAATTTCTCCATTGAGAAACGCAGTCTTAACATCCATCTGATGTAACTTAAGATCAAAATGAGCTACAAGTGCCATGATTGTCCTAAATGAGTCTTTCGATGAAACTGGAGAGAAAGTCTCTGAAAAGTCAATGCCTTCTTTTTGAGTATAACCTTTAGCTACAAGACGTGCCTTATACCTCTCCACATTACCATTTGCATCCCTCTTGGTTTTAAAAATCTATTTACAACCAATTGGTTTTGCACCTTAAGGTAATGGGACAAGTTTCCAAACTTTATTGTCTTGCATGGATTTATACTCTTCTTGCATTGCATCAATCCACTTTTGAGAGTTAATACTTTGCATGGCCTGATGAAAGTTGATCGGATCATCTTCCATCATTCCATTATCATCCTCATTTTCTTGGAGAAATACAATATAATCATTTGGAATAGCATTTATCCTTTCTCTCGTGGATCTCCTTAATGGCACTTGTTCTTGAGGTTGCTGAGTTTGCTCTTCTGGAACAATTACCTCATCCTGAATAAGAGGGAGCTGTTCGACATTGTCTTGTTGAGGTTCTGGATTCACTTCTTGATTGATGATCGGTATAGAAACTTGAACATCATCAAAAGTGATAGTAGGAACTGAGTTAAAACTCAATTCCTCCTCAAAGACAATGTCTTTTACCTTATTTCTCCCTCCAAACTCAACATCCTCAAAAAATATTGCAATTCTCGTCTCAAAAATATTCTTAATTATGGGATCATAAAATTTATAGCCCCTAGATCGCTCAGAATAACCAATAAAGTAGCTGCTTCTTGTTTTGGAGTCCAATTTCTTTCAAGTGGCCTATAAGGCCTTGCCTCACTGGACATCCCCAAATGTGAAAATGCTTTAGAGTGGGCTTTCTACCCACCCAAAGCTCATAAGGTGTCTTTTTCAGCTACTTTAGTGGGTACTCTATTCAGAATGTACGCTGCTTTGTCTTTAATGCTTCTCCCAGTGACTCGGGTAAGGTAGAATGAGCAATCATACTTCTTACCATATCCTTAAGAGTCCTATTACGTCTCTCAAAGAACACCATTCATACTAGGTGATCTTGGCATGGTGTACTGTGGGACAATACCACATTCCTCTAGGAACTTTGCAAATGGTCCTGAACGTTGTTCACCTGATCCATCATATCTACCGTAGTACTCACCACCACGATCAGATCGAACTTTTTTAATCATTTTGTTGAGTTGATTCTCAACTTCAGCTTTATAGGATTTGAACACGTCCAAAGACTGAGATTTTTCATGAATGAGATATAGGTACCCATAACGTGAGTAATCGTCTATGAATGTTATGAAATATTGTTGACCATTCCAAGATGCCGTAGGGAATGGCCCACAAATATCAGTATGAATTAATTCTAAGACGTCTGTAGAACAATTGGCACCTAATCTCTTAGTTTTGGCCTGCTTTCCCTTGATGCAATCAACACAAACATTAAAGTCTGTGAAGTCAAGGGACTCTAAAATACCATTAGACACATGACGCTCAATCCTACACTTTGATATATGACCTAAGTGTTTATGCCATAATGATGCTGAATTTTCTTTATTTAATTTTCGCTTAGTACCACGTGATTCCACATGCAAGGTTTCATTATAGGATGCAATTGTATCTAACAAATAAAGGTTGTCATAAGCATTTAAATAACCAGTTCCAACAATACTTGAATTTAAAGACAAAGTAAACTGATTGTTTCCAAATGAACAATAATAACCAAATTTGTCCAACAAGGAAACTGAAACTAAATTCCGCCTAAAAGACGGAATAACAAAAGTGTCTTTTAAATCCAAATAAAAACCAGTTCCTAATAACAACCTAAAATGCCCAATTGCTTCCAATTCCACCGATTTTCCATCGCCCACAAAGATGTTTCTTTCACCATCACTTGGCTTTCGGTAGCTCAGGCAACCCTGCATAGAAACACTTATGTGAGTAGTAGCACCAGAATCTAACCACCAACTGTTTCTAGGTACTGAAGCTAAATTAACCTTAGAATATACCAAAGTAAGATTCATACCTTTCTTTGCACGCCATGCGTGATATTTGGTACAATCTTTCTTCATGTGTCCAGGCTTGTCACAAAAGAAACAATTATTTGGAACATTCTCTTGTTTCTTTTGAGCTGGACCCTAGCAGCACTTCATTCTGATATTTCCTTTTCTTGCCCTTGTCTTTAGAGGCACTAGACAAATGAGCACTTTCAGTTTTCTCACGCTTCAACCTTTCTTCCTCTTGAACACAATGAGAAATGAGCTCATTTAGAGTCCACTTCTCCCTTTGACAGTTATAACTAATTTTAAATTGGTTAAACTGTGCGTGAAAGCGATACCAAAACCATAAGGACGAGTAAATCATCGAAAAACTCGATCTTAAGTGCCTTAAGTTTTGAAGCAATATGAGACATTTCCATAATGTACTCCCTTATATTTCCTTGACCCTTGTACTTCATAGACATCAAAGAATTCAGAAGTGATGTCATCTCAACCTTATCGTTTTAACAAAACGTTGCTCAATATTATCAAGGAAATCCTTAGCTTTGAATAATTTCTTGATTCTACGCACCCCTAAAGGTTTCTGGAATGCTGTGTTTCATGATCATCAGACTCATGCGATTAGAACGTTCTCACCTCTCAAAATCCCTTTTTGCATCAGGGGTGCTTGCCGCAGTGAGAGGTGCATGTTGTTCTTCCCTTAACGCAAGGTCTATGTCCATATAGCCAAGCACTATCAATAAGTGCCTTTTCCATTCCTTGAAATTCGTCCCATTAAGCATGGGTATAGAATTGATATTAGCAGATATTGTGGCAGCAGAAGAACTAGCTGAATATAGAACAAAAGAATAATAAATAAATAAATATGCTCACACCAATAATTCATAAGTAAACATATAAATTCAAAATAATGACTAATTCCCCTCAAGATACCAAACACAACATTAATATCAAGTCTTTGGACAAGAATATTAATCAGAAGCGGTACTCTTTGTTGTAGTAATCAAACATTGACAATAAACTATGTCGAACAACAGGTTAATCTTTGGACTAACATATTGCACACATAAATTACCTTATAATTGTCACACATTTATCACCACAGGTGTTATTTGAAATTCGACCAAATATTAATTTTCCTTTGGGCCAATTAATAAACGCATGAATTACAAAAACACAAACATCTTAATATTTTAAATAAGTTAATCTACGCAGAAGCGGTCACTTTGGTGACATTGTGGTTCAATTAACCCACTAAAATATCAGACATAGCCAAAACATGAATTTATCTGTTTCCAAAGATTTAATTTTATACCTGATGATCAAAACTAAAATTTTGATCTAACCGAATTAAATATATATTGTAAATTCAAATATATATTTTATAAATAAAAACAGAATATGCCTAAATTAATATTCATTAACCTAGGTAAAAAGAAAGCATAATTCCATGGATTGTTACCGCCGCAATTGTTAATTCACGAAAAGACAAAATCAAACTGAATCCACAATTATGGCAAACAAATTAAACAATTGAAATCAGCAAACATAAAACCAAACTGTTAATAGCATTTGAATAAACTTAATCCAATCTCATGCAATTATTATTAAAAACTAGAAATCAATGAAATTGGCAGACATGTGATCGCACAACATCGAAAACAAAATAACCGATTGCATAGGCATAAATATCATATATAAGGGAAATCGGAGATCAAACCCTAATACATAAATAATCTCAAAGATTCGACATAACCTTTCTCTGATGCCACTTGTTAGAACCAAAATATATTCGAAACGAATATAAACCCAAGATCTATATATGTCAAATCATTAAGAACAAAACTAAAACTATATTTGCGGAAGCGTACCTGAATCCATTGATGGAGATTTTTCAGAGGGTTTGATCTTCCAAGATGATAGATTACCTCTTGGCACACAACTCTTAGACGGGGAAAAGAGATATGCAAGTTAACCTATATCTCGGGGACCACTACCCTTTATATAAACTGAATTAAAACAGTTTATTAATATTTACAACTCTGCCCCTCATTGAGTTATAAATCTAACTTATGGTATCTACACTTTTAATTCCATGACAATTTAGTACCTATAATACGTGTAACATAATTGGTCACTTAATTACGTGTTAAACTTTATAATAGCAACGTACATTATACATATGTGCCCACTATTATTGAATTTTAATCCAACAACTAACTTACCCATGAGTCGAAAGAAAAATTCTCTAAAGTTCACCCTAGAGAAATCATCATTAACAGATTTGCATGTCATGAAAAATAAAAACAACAATAACAAAAAACCTCAAATCTGCAACCGGAAAATATAATTTAAAAATAAACTAACAAATACATTTAACAATTTTTTATATAAAAAAAGAGTGCAAAAATTGGTTACATTTGCTAGGCTGATAAAAGAAAAATCGATGACATGTAAAAACCCGTCCTTTTCCCTGTATCTTTTTTCTCTATCTCTTCCATTTTTACACTCATTTTCTCTTCTTTGCTGCTATGTTAAGAAGAAGAGTGGGAGTTGTAAATAAAAATAAAATATTCCCGTTATGATTACATGCTTTTTTTCCTTTTTTTTTTTTTTTTTTTGTTCAACAATTGAGATTTTATTAATAGAGATATCACCTCCTATATTGCATACCTCTTTAAAAAAAATTTTAAATCTAGTGAGAAGAAAATAGTACATACAATGAGGAAGAGGGCAGAGACTAAAAATACACAAGCAGAAAAAATGCCTTACAACCCTTATACGAACCTCTAGTCACAAGAAATCACCCTTATTACAGAAAATACCCCAATTCACACCGAAAAACTTGATATCCAATACACAACTCCTTAGATCCTCTCCAACCAACTCAGACACCACCTTCTAAAAAGCATCACCTAAAATATCGTAAAAAGAACCAACATGGTCCATATACCAAGCTCGAAAATACCTTATAGAAACACCTCAAACAATACGAAAAACACACCATAAACAAGGCTCATCACCACACCAGGGATTTGGTCCACCTACTTTTCACTGTTAAAAAAATCTTCTTCACTCGTCTTAGTAAGCAAAACCAACTCAGCAGTTAACACCTTACAGCCCATCACCTAATCCTCCCAATAGATAAACACCAACCTCATGCTGGCTAAAAACACCTGCACATAACACTTTGAATCCGCCTCGCACGACAAAGCCACAACAACACAAACTGGCCTATATGAAAAGAAGTTCTTTGAAAACACTAACACCAAACATGTCAAGGAACCATCCAAACCTTCCCACAAACTCAAATTACAACACAGTAAGAAAGATTCAGATTACTTTCACGAAACAACCAAAGCAACAAATGCGGAAAAAACAACAAACCCCACAAGCGCAAGCCAACAAGAAATAATTCAAATCACCCTCCTCATTCATACCATCCATTATTAATCCATTCGACAACCAAAGACCTCTAGTGTTCCACATATAGGAAACATCAAACCACAGTAAAAAACACAAGTGTACTTTACATATCCTGCAGTTCTGCTCTGACAAATTCTTCAAGTATCTCTTCTTCGTCACCAATGAATTGGATCCCGACTTTTTTTCCTAATTCCATAGTTTTTTTTGCCGATTTTAAAATTATTTGATTTTGAACTATATCGGATTTAGAGGGAGAGTGCCTTGAAGAATCGAAAGATGAATTTTCCTTACCTAATTTCCTACTCTTCTTAATAGCCCTATCTCTCTTTCTCTTATCCTTGATTGAGAGAACTTCATCCTACAAATCAAATAATGAAGTGTATTTCTTCTTCCCTCTAAACTTAACAAGCTCTGGAAAGAAGGATTCTTCCTCAGCCTCAACACAACAACTACAGTTAACCACTTCAGCTTTTGAGGAAGTCGGATTGTTCAATAAACCCACACTCTCGGCCCACGAAAGACCCTCCCCAATACAAGAAGCCATTTCGACCTCTGTTAATAAATCTTCAGCACCAGCTTTCAAAGAACTGCCACCTTCAACCGCTCAAGAGGGAAGCTCAGTTCTTGCAGCAATTTCAATAGAACCCAAAATGTTAATGTTGTTCGAGTTATGAGCCTCCAGACATTGTAATGGCTCCTTCATAGGTGCAACAAGAGACGAAGCAAAAGCACCAAGGCATTTATTGTCTACCACAGGTTGCAAAAGATCTCCAAGGATATCCCCTTTTTTAATTACATGGGAATTTAATAGCACGTGGAAATTTTCAAAAGCAGATTCTCCACCAACTTTTTCAAAACTATCAAGTTTAGTTGCTACGTTTCCCTACATAAAATCGTTGAACCTACCAACCCCATTCATTAACTCCATCTCGGGACACAAATCATCAGGTACCAAGACTCCAGCTTTCTCGCACCCTAAAACTTCAACAGCCACCACCCTTTGAACTTCTCCCAATTCTGATACAGGAAAATTATCAGCCTCCTTATCATTAACTCCGCTGGTTAGATCTTCGAAGCGACAACTAAACACCTCGTCCTTTTGAGCTGGTCGGCGACCTTCCATCTATCCAGCATCGGTCGTCTTCAAAAGCTGCCGTCAACGTCTTGACGTTGAAATTTTCTCTGTTCAGAAATATAGAGGCAGAGATAGGAACATCATTTGTAGAGCTTACCCCCAAGAGAACATCATTTGCTAGCAATGGCCTTGATCACTGAAGTATGCCATGCAGCTAACGGGATACCTTCAATGTTAACCCAGACCCTCAATTTTTTCATTGATATGAAGTTATCGACGGTATCCAAATCTGCAAAGCAGGAACGCAAAAGTGATTCCTTTAGGCCCCAAAATATTTGAACTTGCTCGGCTTCTTGACACTGTATGATAACGTAGAAGCCAGACCAAACGCTGACTTGCACCTTGAATCCATCTGAACGCAACGCTTGTTGGACAAAATCAGCATCATACATGCCTTTTATTTGACCCAAAAAGCTGTTTTTAGCCATTCCGATTCTGTTGGGGAGAAGGGAAGCTGGATCGATAATTTGGCTTACTTTTTGAAGCATGAGTCCGTGAATCCATCTGAGCTGAAATGCCGGCAAGCAAGGTTTGGCAAATGAACAATAAATATAAAATATATTGATATTTAAAATATCAAAAAATATAAAAAAGGCAAATGAACAATAAATATAAAATATTATTACATTTTGAAGCATGGGTTATTTAAAAGTTAGGGTATTTATTAGCAAATGATAAAAAAATCATGGAAAATAGGATAGATAGTTGAGAATGAACGGGGAAGCTGGTTTGGCAAATGAAACTGGACCAGATTCAATGTAAATGCAATTCTCCATTACTCAGCTTTACACGTTCTTTCCCCCCTAACCATTGACTGTATTTGCATTAATACTTCGATTCAATATGGACAATAAAATAAAGGGTAACGTGCATTGTTGAGTCCAACATTCATCTTCAAATTGATAAAAATACGATGTATTAAGAAATTGAATCCAAACGAAATATAATGTACTCTTCAGCTAACAAGATTCCTTATTCTTTCCCCAGGATTTATTTACATGCCGTTGCCTAATGATGGGCTTATTAGTAAGTCTGGATTTATACTAATTTATATTGTTTAACATTTTAATGAGAAAAGTTTGCAGCAGTGTTATGAATTTGGGGCAGCGGCTTTTGATGATGGAAGCTGCCCAGGTGTAGATTAGTAGTGAATTTCGGATGGGAATCAAAACAAGTGGATGATATGTGGCTTCAAAATTAACCATTAAACAACGCTATAGCATATAGTACCACATCAAATAACATAGATGTAGAAACATCTGCAGATTCTGCATAACTACTCCTAGAGAATTAATATGCACAAGGTTAAGAACCTTGCGCTCTACCAACTGAGTTAGACGGGCTTAATTGAAAACGTTTATGAGAGAATAATATTGAACCTAATGTTATTTGTCAGTGACCATCGAAAGCTGAAAATAAGACCAGTTTGTGAGGCAGGCCTTAAGAGGACCAAGAGCTGTGTTTCTATTTGTGGAGAAATGCAGGCGCCATCTGGACAACAAACTTGAAAGTATATAATATATAGATATATCAAGTGCTTCGGCTTACTTGTAATATTACTGCACTCACATATTTATATTTCTTTTAATAAACATACCATTGACTTATGGTACTGGTTTTAGAGATGACAAACTAATAACAAAAGATTTTACTTGGACCCTTTTTATTATTATTCAGGAGACACAATCCATCTTAAAACTCTATCTTCTCTCATTTCTACCTTTGGCAATTGGCATCCCCTCAAGTCTGAATTTGTAAATTCATTAACAATCTCTTATATATAATATACATTACATCTATCCTCAACTAAAAAGTACCACTCTAGGGGTGAGCGTTCGATCGAGTTGAGTCAAAAATTTAGAGTTATTCGAGTTGACGCGTCATATTTTACAACTCAAACTTCATTTGAAATTTTTTCGATTCGAGTCGAGTTTTTGAGTTCCTATACAAATGTAGTTGTAATTATTTATCATGTTATAGTTTGGTTTGATTCCAATTTAAACGACTTTCTCTGATCATATAACATTTGCATATACATTCCTCCATATTTTTTTCATATGTGACATATATATATATATATAACAGAAAAAAACTGAGGGACTCGACTCTAACTTAAAAATCAGTTCACCAATTACTAAAAATTTTGAGTTGTTCGATCTATTCGAATTTCATTTTACAACTCAAACATTATTTAAAAAAATTTCGAGTCGAATCGAATTTTTTTTTATTTTTCGAGTCGAGTCGAGTTTTGTTCACCCCTCTACCATATAATTCTCAGCAAAGAATGCAATATGTGTAGTCTTGGAGAGGAAAGGGAAGGAAAAACTTTATGCTGTTAATTAGCGAAAGAAGAAATGATCGCTCGTTTATACATGTATGTATGTATGTATAGGCAAATGAGTCTTTAGAATATAAATATGATTCAAGAGATTCTACAAATTTTGATTTATCGATGATTTCTTTTTTCAAAAAAATGATACCAAATTCATCTATTAATTAATTCACTCTTTGAGTAATTATTATGAAAAGGTTCTAAATTGATACTTACCGTAATGTTCATGTATATTTTTATAACTTTTTTAAGATTGTTAGATAAAAGACAAGTGACTAAAAGATTTTACATGGGCACTGAAGTTTAATCTATGAAGTGTATTATGATGTTTTTGTTGGAGTAAAATCTAATAATAGTGGGTACATATGTATAATGTATGTTGCTACTATAAAGTTTAACACGAAAGTAAGTGGCCAATTATGTTACACGTGTTATAGGTATTAAATTGTCATGGAATTAAAAGTGTAGATACTATAAGTCATATTTATAACTCAATGAAGAGCAGAGTTGTAAATATTAATAAACTGTTTTAAATCAGTTTATATAATGGGGTAGTGGTCCCCAAGATATAGGTAAACTTGTTTTTTTCTCCTTTCCCGTCAGAGAGTTTTACATCAAAAGAAAACCTATCATCTTGAAAAATCAAATCCTCACTGGAAAATCTCCATCAATGGATTCAGGTATGCTTCTGCAAATCTAGTCTTTATTCTTAATGATTTGACATGTATGGATCTTGGGTTTATTATTCGTATGAATATATTTTAGTTCTAACAAGTGATATCAAAGCCAAGATTTGTCGAATCAGATCATAATTTTGCTTTGAGTTTTATCTTGATTGCATTATTAATCGGGAATTGGGCGTTGTGTTTTCAATGTGTAGATTCATATATTTTGCCTTAATTTCTGTTGAATCTAGGGTTTTAATTGAGTAACAAATGTTTTGGGTTCCTTTACCTACGTCAATTCTATAATTGATTTTAGGTTTATATATATTTATATAAACTGTTGAGGCAATTTATAATATATATATGCTTTAATACTCATGAATATCAATGCCATATATTATGATTATGTTTGGAAATTTATTAACAGTAAACTATTTTCAGAATATGAATTTGCCCTTAATTTTTGTATTGCTTTTGCTTCTTAAGTGATGGCATATTTAGTTTACTGTTATGATACATATATTTTATTCAAAATATATATATTTAATTCGGTTGAATCAAAATTTTAATTTTGATCATTGTGTATTAAGATAAATCTTTAGAAACAATTAAATTCATGTTTTGGTTATGTCTAATATTTTAGTGGGTTAATTGAAACACAATGTCACCAAAGTGACCGCTTCTGCGTAGATTAACTTATTTAAAATATTAAGATGTTTGTGCCTTTGTAATTCATGCGTTTATTAATTGGCCCAAAGGAAAATTAATACTTGGCCGAATTTCAACGACACTTGTGGTAATAAACGTGACAATTATAAGGTATTTTATGTGTGCAATAAGTTAGTCCAATGATTAATCTGTTGTTCGACATAGTTTATTGTCAATGTTTGATTACTACAACAAGAGTACCGTTTACTGTTAATACTACTGTCCAAAGACTTGATATTAATGTTGTGTTTGGTATCTTGAGGGGAATTAGTCACTACTTTGAATTTATTTGTTCACTTTATGAAATATTGATATAAGCTTATTTATTTTTATTTTGTTCTATATTCAGCTAGTTCTTCTGTTGCCACAATATCTCCTAATGTCAATTCTATACCCATGATTAATGGGATAAATTTCAAGGAATGGAAAAGGCACTTACTCATAGTGCTTGGCTGTATAGACATAGACCTTGCATTAAAGCAAAAAGAACCTGCACCTCTTATTGCGGATAGTACCCCTGATGCAAAAAGGGATTTTGAGAGGTAAGATCGTTCCAATCGCATGAGTCTAATGATCATGAAACACAGAATTCTGGAAGCCTTTAGGGGCACATAATCTGAAGAGATTACTCAAGCCAAGTCTTTCCTTGATGATCTTGAGCAACATTTTGCTAAAAACGATAAGGTTGAAATGACATCACTTCTGACTTCATTGATGTCAATGAGGTATAAGGGTTAAGGAAATGTAAGGGAGTACATTATGGAGATGTTCAATATCGCTTCAAAACTTAAGGCATTTAAGATCGAGTTTTCTGAAGACTTGCTCGTTCTTATGGTTTTGGTATCGCTTCCTGCGCAGTTTAACCAGTTTAAAATTAGTTATAACTGTCAAAAGGAGAAATGGAATCTAAATGAGCTCATTTCTCAGTGTGTTTAAGAGGAAGATAGGTTGAAGCGTGGTAAGACTGAAAGTGCTCATTTGGCTAGTGCCTCTAAGGACAAGAGCAAGAAGAGAAAATATCATAATGAAGCTGCTAAGGGTCCAGTTCAAAAGAAACAAGAGAAAGTTCTGAACAATTGTTTCTTTTGTGATAAGCCTAGACACATGAAGAAAGATTGTGCCAAATATCATGCATGGTGTGCAAAGAAAGGTATGAATCTTACTTTGGTCTATTTGAGGTTAATTTAGCTTCAGTACCTAGAAACACTTGGTGATTAGATTATGGTGCTACTACTCACATAAGTGTTTTTATGCAGGGTTGCTTAAGCCACAGAAAGCCAAGTGATGGTGAAAGAAACATCTTTGTGGGCGATGGAAAATCGGTGGAAGTTGAAGCAATTGGGCATTTTAGGTTGTTATTAGGAACTGGTTTTTATTTGGATTTGAAACACTTTTGTTGTTCTGTCTTTTAGGCTAAATTTAGTTTCAGTTTCTTTATTGGACAAATTTGGTTATTGTTGTTAATTTGGAAACAATCAGTTTACTTTGTCTTTAAATTCAAGTATTGTTGGAACTGGTTATTTAAATGCTTATGACAACCTTTATTTGCTAGATACAATTGTGTCATATAATGAAACCTTGCATTCGGAATCACGTGGTACTAAATGCAAATTAAATAAGGAAAATTCAGCATCATTATGGCATAAACGCTTAGGTCATATCTCAAAAGGTAGGATCTAGCGACTTATGTCTAATGGTATTTTAGAATCCCTTGATTTTACAGACTTCGGTGTTTGTGTTGATTGTATCAAGGGAAAACAGACCAAAACCAAGAGATTAGGTGCCGATAGATCTACAGACGTCTTAGAATTAATTCATATTGATATTTGTGGGCCATTCCCTATGGCATCTAGGAATGGTAAACAATATTTCATAACATTCATAGATGATTACTCACGTTATAGGTACCTATATCTCATTCATGAGAAATCTCAATCTTTGGACGTGTTCAAATCTTATAAAGCTGAAGTTGAGAATCAACTCAACAAAAGAATTAAGAAAGTTAGATCTGATCGTGGTGGTGAGTAGTACGGTAGATATGATGGCTCAGGTGAACAACGTCCAGGACCATTTGCAAAATTCCTAGAGGAATGTGGTATTGTCCCACAATACACCATGCCAGGATCACCTAGTATGAATGGTGTAGCTGAGAGACGTAATAGGACTCTTAAGGATATGGTAAGGAGTATGATTGCTCATTCTACCTTACTTGAGTCCCTTTGGGGAGAAGCATTAAAGACAACAGCGTACATTCTAAATAGAGTACCAACTAAAGTAGTGTAGAGACCTTTTTGCAGGGAAGTTCAAGAGTTTCCCAATTTTATTGAAAACATTTTATTAAAAGGGGATTTCTTTAAAAGCCGTGTTTATGAAATAAAACTGAAGTCGCCACTGGTCACTTGGGTAAGGTAGACCGGATACCGGAGAACAAAACCAAAGATTTTAGGGCTCGAGAGTCGAATACGTGTGGAGAAGGGTTAGCACCCCCACAATGCCTAAAATTGGTACCAAAAATTTTACCGCTTCATTGATATTGGAAATTGTGAATTTAAAGTGACGATTTAATTGAAATTTAGTTATATAGACGAGTATATTTTAAGGGTCCAATTATTCAAAAATGAAAGCTAAACCACCACCACTTCGACTGGTGCTAGCCCCGTTCGTTCCCGAATAAAAAGACATCGCATAGCAAATAATATTCTGAATGCAAAACAACATGTTATGGCAAACAAACACCAATGAAGGCTAAACATATATTACGTGGAAACTATATTATATACATTATGAAAGTTATATATATTATATATTCTATTTATTATATATTTTAAAACCATATATTATATACATACGTTATATTATATAAAACTATATATTATGTATATACTACATATTAAGAGAAATCCTATACTATATATTATAAGATAAGAATTTAGAATACATATTATATATAACAATATATCGTACTTTATATTATATATTATATACTATACCATAGACAATACACATGTTATTTTATATATAAAAAACATATATCACGTATATTAAAATATCACATATTATATATCTCATATATTATACATTTTAAAATATGTATTATATATATTTATGAAAACTACATAAAAAACCATATATAATATATTATATTAAAATGGACTATCATTATATGTTAATAGGTCATATATTATATAAACTAAACACAAATTACATTACATGATATATATATGTATACTATAATAACTAAGTGTTTCATTAGCATTAAAATTGGGCTGACATAAAAACAAAGGTGAAAAGAAGGTACCAAAGCCCACTAATCTTGGGCTTGCTGAACCGGTCAGAGTTGGGGCGGTCGGGCACGAACCGGGTCACCAGAAGACGAACCGGTTTTGACCGGTCCTATCCTTATAAAGGGATAACCCTTTTATTCTTTCATTTATCTTCTTCAACAAAACAAAAAAGGAGGGATACTCTGAAACCTAACGACGCCGCATCCTTTTTGCCGCCGTCCGGCGAGTTTTCCGACCATGCAAGGCCACCACAAGAATGGTCTCGGCCTCCTCTTCCCTTCCCCTTAGAGTGGGTCTTCCAGAAGGTCAGCCGTTCTTCACGAAAACGGCCCGGAACCTTTCGGCTTCTTCTCACCGGATCTATGCCGCCCGCCTTTGGATCGCCACGAAATCGAGGTATGTCGTCCTCCTTGCCACGATCTATCTTCCAACCGTTGGGATTGCCGAAATGAGGTTTCGGCCGTCGGAAAACGCCGAAAGGCCGAAGGTAAAACCTTCTTCCCTCTTTTTGCTATTTGATACGAAAAGGAAGAAAGAAAATGAAAATGCCCCCGATCTCAAAATGCTGTTATTTTTATTTATTGATTCGGATCCTCTTTACAATCTGATTCCCCTTCCTTTTATTTTCGTTTTTTGTTTACATCAACAAGCAAAACTTAATGATTCGACTGTGGATGATTGCTTCTGATTGCTTACTATTGCTGTAATTTTTTGGCCTTGCTTTTTCCTTGTGTTTTTGCCACCTCCAGCTTACTGACATTTTTGCTTTTTGGTTGCATGCATGCTTGGATGGGGAGATTGGGACTGGAGAGGCACGGGCGACGTGCATGGATCGCACGCATGTGAGGGCCATCAAGGCCGTTAGATACACCCTGGAACTGATGGTTGTGGGTGGTGCGGCGCCATACCATCAAGGAAGCAGCTAGGGTTTCCTCTATTGGTGTGATCCGGACCGTCAGATCTGGAACAGATGGATATGTGGCTGCACAAGAGGATAGCATCAGATTAGGGTTTCTTTTGGTTTAATGGTTCAGGGCCTAATGGGCTAGTTGTAAATATATATATATATATATATTATGGGGTTTTAAATTGTAATTCGACTCAGGCTTAATAAACTTGGGCTTTATTTATCTGATGTATATATTTTTTTACACACGGGCTGACAGAATTGGGTTTTGATTTTAGTTTAGTTTAATAATAATAGTAATAGATGATAATAATAATAATAATAACACAAATAATACATAATAATGATAATATGCACATATAATATGCATACACATAAACAAACACTCAAACATTAGTACATATACACATTATAGCATAATAATACATGCAATATACATACTAACATTCACATTTAAATATAATAATAAATACATGCAAGCAATACACCTATTAATATATAAACATACACATATATGTTACATATATTATATATACCACATACATATAAACATACATTTATTAAACGTAATATAATGTCACATATTAATAGTAGTATTTTTGTTTTAATAACAGCCATACACATATATATCATTAATAATTAAACAACCACCCACATAAGCCCATTATTGTAACAACAACAAAGAAACGGGTCCACCCCAGGCAAAATTAGTGATTGCAAGTAGCTGAAAAGATACCTTATAAGCTTTGGATAGGTCGAAAGCCTATACTCTAAAGCACTTTCACATTTGGGGATGTCCAGTTGAGGCACGACCTTATAGGCCACATGAAAAGAAATTGGACGCCAAAACAGTGAGCAGCTACTTTATTGGTTATTCTGAACGATCTAGGGGCTATAAATTTTATGATCCCACGATTAAGAATATTTTTGAGACGAGAAGTGCAACATTTTTTGAGGATGTTGAATTTGGAGGGAGAAATAAGGTTAGAGACATTGCTTTTGAGGAGGAACCGAGTTCCAACTCAGTTTCTACTATCACTTTTGATAATGTTTAGGTAACCATACACGTCATTAATCAAGAAGTGAATCGGAACCTCAACAAGACAATGTTGAACAACTTCCTCCTATTCAGGATGAGGTAATTATTCCAGAAGAACAAATTCAACGACCTCAACAACAAATTCCATTAAGGAGATCCACGAGAGAAAGGAGAAATGCTATTCCAAATGATTATATGGTATTTCTCCAAGAAAATGAGGATGACAATGGAATGATGGAAGATGATCCAATCAACTTCCATCAGGCCATGCAAAGTATTAGCTCTCAAAAGTGGATTAATGCAATGCAGGAAGAGTATAAATCCATGCAAGACAATAAAGTTTGGGAGCTTGTCTCATTACCTGAAGGTGCAAAACCAATTGGTTGTAAATGGATATTTAAAACCAAGAGGAATGCAAATGGTAATGTAGAGAGGTATAAGACACATCTTGTAGCTAAAGGATATACTCAAAAGGAAGGCATTGACTTTACATAGACTTTCTCTCCAATTTTATTGAAAGGCTCTTTTAGGACAATCATGACACTTGTAGCTCATTTTGATCTTGAGTTACATCAGATGGATGTTAAGATTGTGTTTCTCAATAGAGACATTGAAGAAACAATTTATATGGTGCAACCATAAAACTTTGAGTCATGAGACCCAAAGAAAATAGTTTGCAAGTTAACGAAATTCATCTATGGACTCAAGCAAGCTTTTCGTCAATCGTACCACAAATTTCATCAAGTAATCATTTCGTTCGGTTTTGAGATGAATATTGTTGATGATTGTGTGTATCACAAGTTCAGTGGGAGTAAGCATATATTTTTGGTTTTATATGTCGATGACATTTTGCTTACCACAAATGATATAGGCTTATTGCACGAAACCAAGAGATTTCTATCTAAGCATTTTGAAATGAAAGATCTTGGGGACTCTTATTTTGTTTTAGGAATTTAGATACATCAAGATCGATCTCGAGGTATTCTTGGATTGCCACAAAAGAACTATATCGGTAAAGTACTTAAAAGGTTTGGCATGCAAAAATGTAAACCAATGGACACCCCTGTCGCTAAAGGAGACAAATTTTGTCTTGCCCAATGCCTTAAAAGTAATCTTGAAATTCAAGAAATACAGAAGATTCCCTATACATTAGCTATTGGGAGTCTAATGTATGCTCAGGTTTGTACGCATCCGGATATTACGTACATTGTTGGGATGTTAGGCATATATTCAAGCAACCCTGGTATGAACCATTGGATAGCAGCCAAGAGGGTTATGGGGTATCTTCAGAGAATAAAAGATTACATGCTCTTACAGGAAATCAAATCATTTAGAGGTCGTAGGGTATTTGGATTATGATTTCACTGAGTGCCAAGATAGCAAAAAATTTATATCAGGTTATATTTATCTGTTAGCTGGATGAGCTATATCCTGGAAAAGTGCCAAACAAGCACTTGTAGGTTCTTCCACCATGGCAGCCAAGTTTGTAGCATGCTATGAGGCATCAAATCATGGAATATGGCTGCGGAACTTTGTCACTGGACTGCGCATTTTAAAGAATATAAAAAGTCCAGTTAAATTATTTTGTGACAATAAGTCAGCAATACTGTATTCCAACAACAATAGGAGCTCGTCCAAGTCAAAACACATAGACATAAAGTTCTTAGTTGTAAAAGAAAGAGTGCAAAGTGGACAAATATCCATAGAACACATTAAGACAAACTCCATGATAGCAGATCCACTCACAAAAGCTTTACCACCCAAGGTCTTTCATGAGCACACCGCTCATATGGGTGTTGTATTGTTTGAGTATATTATTGTTTGAGTGAGAGTTTTTTATTTGTTTGCTTTATATTTGTTTTCGGACATTTATGCATTTGGTTTTTTTCTGATCAGAAATGAAGTATTCAGTTCATTCACTCTTTTCTTATTTTGATAAGGACCTCACTTACGTTTAAAGAGGACCAATTGAAAATAGGCATGTTTGGTTCACATTTACATGTAATTTCCATGCTACGCATCCATGATTGATCTATGTCATTTGATTATGTTTGTATACGTGACCATCGATGGGTCCAGTCATGATTGATATGGCGAAAACCGCTTTCATCCCATATGGATATAGTTGATGAACGAGATTATTAAAGAATACCTATTGTATTATAGCAAATTTTTGAGCTCATAGTGTTATACATTTGTCAGGAGACATATGTTGCCCAAGTGGGAGATTGTTGGAGTAAAATCCAATAATAGTGGGCACATATGTATAATGTATGTTGCTATTATAAAGTTTAACACGAAAGTAAGTGACCAATTATGTTACACGTGTTATAGGTATTAAATTGTCATGGAATTAAAAATGTAGATACCATATATCATATTTATAACTCAATAAGGGGCAGAGTTGTAAATATTAATAAACTATTTTAATTCAGTTTATATAATGAGGTAGTGGTCCCCAAGATATAAGTAAACTTGTTTTTCTCTCATTCCCCGTCATAGAGTTTTACATCAAAAGAAAACCTATCATCTTGAAAGATCATACTCACACTGGAAAATCTTCATCAATGGATTCAGATATGCTTCTGCAAATCTAGTCTTTATTCTTAATGATTTGGCATGTATGGATCTTGGGTTTATTATTCATATGAACATGTTTTGGTTCTAACAATTTTAAGTTATTCTGAATTCAAAATATTAGTGATTAAGTTTTTTTAACTTTACCAATAGGGTTAAAAACTATTATGTGTCATATTTATTTATTTAAATATCAATCAATAATTTATAACCTTTTTAAGTTTAAATGTTATTTTTGTTGTATCAAATAATATAATTCTTTAAAAATATTACAAAAAATGTTGTGCAAATAATGGTATGAGATTTCTTGCTGTTATATTGCTTGTGTGGAAGTTTTAAGAGTTGCATCATGTTAAAGAAAGATAGTTTGATTGTTTTTAATGATAATTGTGTTGATATATAATATTAAATGCATATGTTAGAAAAATAATTTAAAAAAATTATACAATAATTGTGTTTTTATTTTTTTTGGAAAAACAAAATATTTTTCTAACGATACATATAATATTATACCTAAACTATCAAATTCCTGTCCATCAATCAATCAAAGAATAATTTGTACTTAAACAAGTTCATACACACATCCTCCTAAACGTTGTGACACACAACGTCACACATCATTAACTCTACACATTGCTACACGTCATTAATATTTTAAATAAATATTAAAATTCTAAGGGAGTCGACATACAATTAACCATTATCCATCACCATCACCATCCTCGTTCAAATCAACAAATATGCAAAATTGTTGGTCATTGTAATTAGGAGTGTTCAAAAATATCTGATACAAAAATGCAAATATCCGATTTAATTTTTATTTTCAAATCGGATATTTGATCCGATTTTTTATTTTTCGGATTTGATACGGATCACAATATTTCAAGTTTCAGATTATATGAAAATCTGAAATATCCGAAAATTCAAATTTTTATAGATATAAATCTTGTTATATTTAGTAATTTAATGCTTGTTATATCCATAAATTCGAAAATGAACTTTTTCATAGATGTTAATCTTGTTATATTTGACAATTGATTAATTTTTGTATTCAAAAATCCAAAATTTTCATATATACGACCTTCAAATTCGAAAAAAATACTTAAATCAAATTATATATTTGGATAACCGGATATCTGAATATCCAGTACGAGTATCCAATATCCGAATATCTGATTTTTTTTCCGGATCGCTATTTTATCGATTCGAATTTTTAGATCGGATCAGATCTGATATCCAAAAATGAACATCCCTAATTGTAACACCTACGTAAATATCTCAAATTCAAGCAATGTGTAACAGACATAGCATCTTTGAAAATCTAGAATGTCTAAAAAGGGAAAAATTATTAGATGGACCCGGCTCATCACGGCATCCTGATCTCAGCCAATAAGGCACATTCATCTCATTTTAACTTCCAAATAACCACTCACTTTTTATTCACATATAAGAGAGAGTGAAAATTCACCACGAAAAAAATGAGATGGATGGACCTTATTGGCTGAGACCACAGATGACGTGATGAGCTAAGTCCATTTAATTAGGGGTGAGCGTTCATTCGAGTCGAGTTAAAAAATTTTGAGTTATTCGAGTTGATGAGTCATATTTTACAACTCAAACCTAATTTGAATTTTTTTCAATTCGAGTCGATTTTTCGAGTTTATGCACAAATTTAATTGTAACTATTTATAATGTTATAGTATGATTTGATTCTAATTTAAACGACTTTCTCTAATTATATAAAATCTATACATATTTCTTCATATAAATCTTCACATGTGTAAATAAGATTTTGAATTATATTATCGAATACCTTAAGTAAAAACATGTGATTTCATTCAACTACAGACCTCGTTAAAAACCTCTTTATCTAGGTTAGGCCGATGCGAGACCAAAGATAGCAGAACAAGGAAAAGAGTGCCCCCAAGATATATTAATAACTAAATCAAATAAGAACACATTATAGTTCAGAAAATCCAACAACGTATGTCAAATGATACAACCAACGAAAAACAAAAACATAATAGTTTAAAAAAGAAATTGCAACAAACGTTTTCCCGAGTTGTCAAATTATATTGCTAAATACTTTAGTCTTCTTCTTCGTGCATTATTGGCATTTTTGAGAAAGTTTTTTGATTTTCGGGTATTCTGGACAAATCTAACAAAGTTAAAAATAAATATGCTAGTTAAATTATAAATAACATTATATCATCAATGACATAAAAAAAATTAACTTTAATAATCAAAATAAAACATTACTATCTTCCATGTCTTGGAGTTCCGCAATATACCCGTCAAGGTTGATGGAATCCTTAGATTTTCGAAGCCAATCCTGAGTGCATATCAAAGCTTCAACCATAGTCGGAGTTAATGAACTTCGAAAACCATCTAAAACACGTCCACCCGTGCTGAATGCACTTTCCAAGGTAACTGTCAAGATATGAATAGAAAAAAAAACATCTCTAGCCTTTTGTGCATGAATAGGATATCATGGACTATTCACTTTCCACCATAATAACAAATCAAATGAAGCCGAGTTATTTTTATCTTCCTCCCCAGTCAAATATTTATCCAACTCAGATTTATTTTCTGAACCAACTCGTTGTTTCTTCAAAATATATTATTGTACGACCAAACTTGTCTTTAATTGATGCAATTCCGTAAACATAGAAACTTTTGTCGGAATACTTGATTGGCCGTGGACTTGAACTCCCTCGGCAATAGAAGAGTATTCATCAAATAAACAATGCAAATCTCTTTCAATCATCTTCATAACCTCACTAGCAACATCAGGGAAAAGTAGGTGTATCCCAAAGTCCACAAAGCCCATCGACGTCGTGGGTCTAAGATAATTGCCAAGTAAACCAGGAAGTTCATATTTGTGGCATCACCCCAGTACTTGTTGTACTTGTCCTTCATTTTAGAAGCCATGGAGACTATGCTAAAATCATCACATTTCAACCATTCATCAAGTAGCCAATGTATTTCTGCCAATGTTTCCCAAAAGCAATTAGCAGTGACATGTAATGATCCAGACACCTTCAATGTAAGATCATAAAAAGGTTGCAGAATCTTTGCAATTCTTCGAACATTTTCCCAATCATCAAATGTAGGGACCCCATCTCCAACTGTTAGGTCAAGAAAGAAGATGTTATCATCACGAGCATATGAATCAAAAGCATGCTCATATTTTGCAGCCAACTCTAAAATCATGTATGTCGAGTTCCACCTAGTAGGCACATCTAATTGCAAACGAGCTTTAGTATATATCATTTCTTCTTTCGCTCGATCGTAAAAAAATGTTCATCCTTAATGGTGATGCTCTTATGTACCTCACAGCAACTCTAACTCGATCAATAGACACAAAAGCATACTTAAACCCTTCTTGCACAATGAGATTAATAGCGTGTGCAACACATCTCATATGCATATATTTCCCATTTGTAACACACGTATTTCAATGATTCAATTTTTTTCTCAGATACTCGATACCAACACCATTAGCAGATGCATTGTTAACTGTAATAGTGAAGACTCTTTCAATCCCCAATCCTGAATGCACTTTTTAAGGGCTTGACCTATACTTTCACCTCTATGAGCAGTTATCATACAAAAGTTTATGATTCTCTTTTGCAACTTCCACTCGTCATATATCCAATGTGTTGTTAAAACCATGTAAGATACTCTTTGAAGTGAAGTCCATGTGTCGGTTGTCAAACACATTCTACTTGTCCCTTTTTTAAAAGAATTCTTCAACAACTTCTTCATGGAATTGAATATATCGAGACAATCCCTTCTAACTGTAAAACGAGATGGGAGATGAAACCTTGGGCATGTAATAGAAAGAAATTGCTTAAACCCTTCTCCCTCTACAATTCAAAAAGGTAGCTCATCAACGACTATCATATAAATCAATGCCTTTTTAATGGTATCTCTGTCAAATTTCCAAGTTGAAAAAATTGTCATTTCACTTTTAGGGCCAGTCCCAACCTTAGCAAATGCTAGTTTTGATTGCTTGAGATCCGAAGTGTTACCTTTAGGTTTTCGCAAGCATGTCTTCATATGATTATTCAGACAGGTTGTAGAACCTCCAGTTTCCATGGTGTAAGTCGTGTCACAATGATTGCACCTTGCCCTTTTCTGCCCATCTTCAGTTACATATTTGCTGAAATAGCTCCAACAAGGTGCTCTTGGTTGTTGTTGCTTTCAGACACTTTTGTTTCGCGTTAATGTTGGTCCACTTACTTTAGAGGGAGAAGAACTTAGCGAGCTTTAAGTCCCTTGTCCTTGTGATTCACTCATCTATAAAATCAAAATATAACACTTTGACATTAATTTAAAATCAACTATTACGAGCACTTTTCAATGTTGTAAATTAATTTAAAATCAAAATTTTTCATCCTAAATTATAGCAAATTGTCCTTGTAAGTTTACCTACTTTAATTCAATTATATTCTTTCTCACACTGGTCTAAAATGATTAAAAAATGCAGGCTTGAAGACCAAGATAGAAAACATAACAATTGCCTAGGATTAAATCATAACAGCAACAATTTACCTACTGTAGTTTGTATAGTATTAAAGTTTTATTAGTTTTTTTGACAATACAACCATAACAATTACCTTTGTTAATACTCAAAACTATAAAATAAATTGTTCTAATAAATTACAATTGCCTTTGTTTTTCTAGCACTAAGTTTCTTATGCTCATTTCACATAGCATTCAAAAGCACAATGTCAATACTCAATATTCAAAACTAGTTCCCTGTTAAAACAAATTGTTCTAATAAACTACAATTGCCTTTGTTTTTCTAACACTAACTAAGAACCAACTTTTTATTGGTTCTGGTGTAACTAATCTTTCTCGTTCAAAGGAACTACCCCTACAAACAATGGTTCTAAAATTTTATGCATTGCAATTCAAAGTTTTGACAAAAGGGAAGAAAACAGCGATTCTGAAAATGCTAGTCACAACTAATCTTTCTCGTTCAAAGTTCAATGCTACAAACAATATAGTTTTGGTCGAGTTCAATGCTGGTCGCAACTCTGAAAATGCAATCAACTAAATCTATTGGGATTTCAAAAACACAAGAAGTGTAATATCATCGTTGATTTGAAAAACAAAAAAAAACAGAGACTAATAAAAAAACCTAATTAATTACCTTGAAGTCTTGAACTTTGAAGACTCTTCAATGAATTTTTGTGATGCCCAAGCTTGGGATTGAAAGTTGGATGTAGCAGAGATTGGGGATTTAGGTTATGAGTTAGGAGAAGAACTGGAGTAAGAAGAGAAAATTTTCAGGGGTTTAAGGCTATAACTAAACGCACCGTATAATTTAGTTTTAAAGATAAAACGACGTCGATTTGTAATTTTGGTTTTTTGAGTTTTAAAATTTTTAAATCACTTGAACTCAAAAAATTGAGTTATTTAAGTTGCCTAGAATAACTAAAAATAAAAAAAAATTAAGTCGAGTCGAGTTTTGTTCACCCCTACATCTAATAATGTTTACTAAAGAGGCTCAACGTCGGAGGATGAACTGGCAGACGTCATCGATATAACCACATAGACATCGATCAATGATAAGGTTTCATTTATAGACAAATTGGTTAATCTATAACACTAAAAATTTCGATGATGGAAAGCATCGTTGATTAGCCAGTGCCACATATTGGGGAATTAAGAATGGAATGTTTGAATGACATTCTGTATATCAACGCCAAGATGAGATAAAATATGTCGAAGAAATGAGTTAGAGGAAAAAATACATCTATAATGACGCGAGATAGAATTTAGGTTAAGAAAGAAAAAGAAAAAAGATTTCAATAGATTGAAGAAAAATGATTTTAGAGGAATTGAAGAAGATAGGGAATAGAGAATTTTCATTAAACATTTCGATAGGATTTTCTGTACCAGAATCCTTTACATATAGAGATTGTATTAGCTAATATAAATCAAACTTGTATAATTCTCTCCAGTTGTCATAACAATTTAATAAATAACTATTAAAGGAAAATATTCATAAGATTGATAAGTTTTTGGACTCTCCATAGGTGCTTTGCTAACATACCCATTTAATTGGTCTTTCAGAAGCCCACTGGTTGAACCCATCTTCATGTAAATGATTAGTTTTGAAACGTTGTCGTTCCCATTAATAATTCCTTCCTCAATAACTATGGCTTCCCCTATTGTCTCCTCCATCACAATTTTCTCTCTTTTTCCTTCAAAATTCCCCTATTTTCAACTTTAAAATTCTTAACCCTTCAGCCATGATCATAACAATACCCTCCACTACAGAGGATCCTTGACCCCCAAGGATTGAAATCAAGAATTTGAGCAGTCAGTATCGTGAATCCTTCCCATGTTGCACTCTCCATTTCCAGGTTAGACCAAAGTCTCAGTAGTTGAGTTAGAGCTTGGTTTTTCCTTTTGAGCATATGTTTGTCCAACATTTCTGCAAGGTAGATTTTAAGTTGATCTGCAACAGCCATTTTTGGTGATTCTATTGTGCAGGTAACTCTATGGCAAAAAAAAAAAATTCATCAATAAAGTAATCTGGAATATCGGGTGAATTCTTGATGTTGGGAATAACTCCAATTTATAAGTAATTAAATTAAACTTGTCAATGATCTTGTAGAGAACAAAATATCAAGTTGTGAACTTTAGATTGGTGCGAACCAGGACTAACGATTGTCGATATACCTAAAGTTTAAGGTAAATATATCCTCTTACCTGTGTTTGTCTCTCCAATCTTAATTTTTTAGCATATTGTGTTGAAATATTTGATTTTGATATAACTTAAATGAAAAATGTTTTTGGACTTAAACTAATGTAAAAAATATTTTAAAAGTCCATCAACTTAAAAAATATGTTTGAAATTTTTTTAAAATGTTTTTAACTTAAACAAATATTTTCAAGTAATATAAAAAGTCTTCAACGGCTAGTTCATCTCCAACGACTAGTTTTTCATTTCACTCTATAAATACAAGCTAAAACACTTGAAGAAGGAGATGATGGACATCCAAGCTTAAAGATCAAGAGAGTAGAGTTTTTATTGTCAAATTTTGTAAACTCTTGTAAATTCTTTAACCCAATCCTCGTGAGCCAAAATATATAAACACTCACCTAAAGAGGTAATTAGTTTACAATGTCAAGACCTCATTGTTGAGGGATATGTTCTAGTTGATCCTTATAAAAACTAGGGAAGGGTTCTATCTTAGCCCGTGAAAAGATAGGGATGTAAGGTTACCCTTTGAACCCGTAAAAAGGGAAGAATTCATTGTTAGTGAATTGGGAAATCCTTAGTGTGGATGCTAAGGTATTAGATGTAGACATTGGTTAAAAGGTTGAACCACTCTAAAATCGAATGTGTCAAATTGTCATTTTCTGTTTTCCCAATTTTAAAAGAAACCTCTACACCCTTCATAGGCGCTAATTTCGATTGAAGATATCGAGTCTTTCAATTGGTATCAGAGATACACTCAAATCGACAGTATAACAACCATTGAGGAGATACTTGGAGTACTCGATCCATTTTTAAATTCAACCGACCTTGAAGAGCTAATTTGTTCGGCATCAAGCTCAAGGAATCAAGATGAACTAGTTTTCTTCTTCTCAATTGCAAAGGTGACATGCTCACACATTAAAGATGGATAACCTCTGAGCTTAATCTTTTAGATTATTTTTTTGATTTTTTATTTTTAATGATAAAATGTCCATGCATATTTAATTGTTAAATTTTTCTAATTGCAAGACAACGAAAGAGTTTTTATGCATAAGTGTGTTTAACATACTCATTCTTATTTTTGCATAAACTCTAAAAAAGTCTTAAATAAATTGAATTTCATAGATTTTTAATCTTCATTATTTTTATTGAAATTCAATAAATTTCTTAAGTGTCAAATAATGAGCTAAATTTAAAATTGAATGCATTTATTAAGGGGGCTTTTTTCAAAAAAAAATAATACTTACTCTCCATTGTTATTTTAAACCTTAAATGATTTTGAGTTATTTTTTATATAACAAAAATACGGAGAGATAAGTTTGAAAATTTTAATTTCAAAAGGAAAAACATAGAACTTTTAATATTTTTAAAAATATTATCTTTTTCTAAAATTAATTTTTAAAGGGGAGATTTTTAAAAACAATTTTTTCAAGTGGTTTTGTTATATCAAAAAGGGGAGATTGTTGAGATATTTGATTTTGATATAACTTAAATGAAAATTGTTTTTGGACTTAAAGTAATTTGCAAAGATATTTCAAAAGTCCATTAAATTGAAAAATATGTTTGAAAGATTTTAATAATGTTTTTGACTCAAACAAATATTTTCAAGTAATTTAAAAGTCTCCAACTGCTAGTTTTTAACGGCTAGTTTTTCATTCCACTCTACAAATACAAACCAAAGACACTTGAAGAAGGAGATGATGGACATCCAAGCTTAAAGATCAAAAGAGTATAGTTTTTTATTGTCTTATTTTGTAAATTCTTTAATCCAATCCAAGTGAGCCAAAATATGTAAACACCCACCTATAGAGGTAATTAGTTCACAATGTCAATACCTCGTTGTTGAGGGATATGTTCTAGTTGATCCTAACAAAAACTAGTGAGGGGGTTCTATCTTAGCCTGTGAAAAGATAGGGATGTAAGGTTACCCATTGAACCCATAAAAAAGGAAGAATTCATTGTTAGTGAATTAGAAAATCCTTGGTGTGGATACTAAGGTAGTGGATGTAGACCTTGGTTAAAAGGTTGAACCACTCTAGAATCGAATGTGTCAAATTATTATTTTTTTTCTTTGATTTTTGTTTTCCAAATTTTAAAAGAAACCTCTACACCCTTCATAGGCGCTAATTTCGATTGAAGACATCGAGTCTTTCAATTGGTATCAGAGATGAACTCAAATTGATAGTCTAACAACTATTGAGGAGAACCTTGGAGTATTCGATCCATTTCTAAATTCAACCGACCTTGAAGAGCTAATTTGTTCCACATCAAGCTCAAGGAATCAAGATGAACTAGTTTTCTTCCTCTCAATTGCAATGGTGGCATGCTCACACATTAAAGATGGATAACCTCTAAGCATAATCTTTTAGATTATTTCTTTCGTTTCTTATTTTTAATGATAAAATTTTCATGCATATTTAATTGTTAAATTTTTATAATTGCATGACATCGAAAGAGTTTTTATGCATAAATGTGTTTAACAAACTCATTCTTATTTTTTGCATAAACTCTAAAAAAAGTCTTAAATAAAATGAATTTCATGGATTTTAAAACTTGATTATTTTTATTGAAATAAAATAAATTTCTTAAGTGTCAAAGTATTTCAAGCTAAATATAAAACATAATGCATTTATTAAGGGGGCTTTTTCAAAAAAAAATTACTTACTCTCCATTATTATTTTGAACCTTAAATGATTTTGAATTATTTTTTATATAACAAAAAATAGGGAGAGATAAGTTTGAAAATTTAATTTCAAAAGGAAAAAGGGAGAACTTTAAATATTTTTTAAAATATTCTTTTTTAAAAATTATTTTTCTAAGTGGGAGATTTTTAAAAACAATTTTTCAAGTAGTTTTGTTATATAAAAAAGTGGAGATTGTTGAGATATTTGATTTTGATATAATTTAAATAAAAAATGTTTTTGGACTTAAAGTAATTTGCAAAAATATTTAAAAAGTACATTAACTTGAAAACTATGTTTGAAAGCTTTTAAAAATGTTTTTGACTCAAACAAATATTTTTAAGTAATTTAAAAGTCTCAAATGACTAGTTTTTAACGGCTAGTTTCATCTCTAACGGCTAGTTTTTCATTCCAACCTATAAATACAAGCCAAAGACACTTAAAGAAGGAGTGAATGGACATCCAAGCTTAAAGATCAAGAGAGCAATGTTTTTATTGTCTTATTTTGTAACCTCTTGTAAATTTTTTAGTCCAATCCTAGCGAGCAAAAATACGTAAACACCCACTTAGAGAGGCAATTAGTTTACAATGTCAAGACCTCATTGTTGAGGGATATGTTCTTGTTGATCCTTATAAAAACTAGGGAGGGGGTTCTACATTAGCCTGTGAAAAGATATGGATGTAAGGTTACCCCATGAACCTGTAAAAAGGGAAGAATTCATTGTTAGTGAATTGGGAAAACCTTAGTGTGGATGCTAAGGTAGTGGATGTAGACCTTGGTTAAAAGGTTAAACCACTCTAAAATCGAATGTGTCAAATTTTCATTTTTTGTTTCGGTTTTTGTTTTCCAAATTTTAAAAGAAACCTCTACGCCCTTCATAAGCACTAACTTCAATTGATGACATCGAGTCTTTCAATTGGTATAAGAGATGAACTCAAATTGATAGTCTAACAACTATTGAGGAGATCCTTGGAGTATTCGATCCATTTCTAAATTCAACCGACCTTGAAGAGGTAATTTGTTCCACATCAAGCTCAAGGAATCAAGATGAACTAGTTTTCTTCTTCTCAATCGCAATGGTGACATGCACACACATTAAAGATGGATTACCTCTAAGCATAATCTTTTAGATTATTTCTCTCGTTTCTTATTTTTAATGATAAAATGTTCATGCATATTTAATTGTTAAATTTTTATAATTGCATGATATCGAAGGAGTTTTTATGCATAAGTGTGTTTAACAAACTCATTCTTATTTTTGCATAAACTCTAAAAAAAGTCTTAAATAAATTGAATTTCATGGATTTTAAAACTTGGTTATTTTTATTGAAATTCAATAAATTTATTAAGTGTCAAAGTATTTTGAGCTAAATATAAAACGAAATGCATTTATTAAGGCGGCTTTTTCAAAAAAAAATTACTTACTCTCCATTATTATTTTGAACCTTAAATGATTTTGAATTATTTTTTATGTAACAAAAATAGGGAGAGATAAGTTTAAAAATTTAATTTCAAACGGAAAAAGGGAGAACTTTAAATATTTTTTAAAAATATTTCTTTTTCTAAAATTAATTTTCTAAGTGTGAGATTTTTAGAAACAAATTTTCAAGTGGTTTTGTTATATCAAAAATGAGAGATTGTTGAGATATTTGATTTTGATATAACTTAAATGAAAAATGTTTTTGGACTTAAAGTAATTTGCAAAAATATTTAAAAAGTACATTAACTTGAAAACTATGTTTGAAAGCTTTTAAAAATGTTTTTGACTCAAACAAATATTTTCAAGTAATTTAAAAGTCCCTAACGGCTAGTTTCATCTCTAACGGCTAGTTTTTCAATCCAATCTATAAATGCAAGTCACAAACACTTAAAGAAGGAGTGGATGGACATCTAAGCTTAAAGATCAAGAGATTAAAGTTTTTATTGTCTTATTTTGTAACCTCTTATAAATTCTTTAGTCCAATCCTAGCGAGCAAAAATATGTAAACACCTACCTAGAGAGGTAATTAGTTTACAATGTCAAGACCTCATTGTTGAGGGATATGTTCTAGTTGATCCTTATAAAAACTAGGGAGGGGGTTCTATATTATCCTGTGAAAAGGTAGGGATGTAAGGTTACCCCTTGAACCCGTAAAAAGGGAAGAATTCATTGTTAGTGAATTGGGAAAACCTTAGTGTGGATGCTAAGGTAGTGGATGTAGACCTTGGTTAAAAGGTTAAACCACTCTAAAATTGAATGTGTCAAATTTTCATTTTTTTGTTTCGATTTTTGTTTTCCCAATTTTAAAAGAAACCTCTACACCCTTCATAGGTGCTAATTTCGATTGAAGACATAGAGTCTTTCATTTGGTATCAAAGATAGACTCAAATCGACAGTCTAACAACCATTGAGGAGATACTTAGAGTACTCGATCCATTTCTAAATTCAACCGACCTTGAAGAGCTAATTTGTTCGACATCAAGCTCAAGGAATCAAGATGAACCAGTTTTCTTCCTCTCAATTGCAATGGTGGGATGCTCACACATTAAAGATAGATAACCTCTAAGCTTAATCTTTTAGATTATTTCTTTGGTTTCTTATTTTTTAATGATAAAATGTTCATGCATACTTAATTGTTAATTTTTTTATAATTCCATGACATCGAAAGAGTTTTTATGCATAATTGTGTTTAACATACTCATTCTTATTTTTGTATAAACTCTAAAAAAAGTCTTAAATAAATTGAATTTCATAGATTTTTAAGCTTGATTTTTTTTAAATTCAATAAATTTCTTAAGTGTTAAAGTTTTTCGAGCTAAATATAAAACGGAATGCATTTAATAAGGGGCTTTTTTCAAAAAAATTACTTACTCTCCATTGTTATTTTGAACCTTAAATGATTTTAAATTATTTTTTATATAACAAAAATAGGGAGAGATAAGTTTGAAAATTTAATTTCAAAAGGAAAAAAAGGAGAACTTTAAATATTTTTTAAAATATTCTTTTTTTTAAAATTATTTTTCTAAGTGGGAGATTTTTAAAAACAATTTTTCAAGTGGTTTTGTTATATAAAAAATGGGAGATTGTTGAGATATTTGATTTTGATATAACTTAAATGAAAAATGTTTTTGGACTTAAAGTAATTTGAAAAAATATTTCAAAAGTCCATTAAATTGAAAACTATGTTTGAAAGCTTTTAAAAATGTTTTTGACTCAAACAAATATTTTCAAGTAATTTAAAAGTCCCCAACAACTAGTTTTTATCGGCTAGTTTTTCATTCCACTCTACAAATACAAGCTAAAGACATTTGAAGAAGGAGAAGATGGACATCCAAGCTTAAAGATCAAGAGAGTATAGTTTTTTATTGTCTTATTTTGTAAACTCTTGTAAATTCTTTAATCCAATCCAAGTGAGCCAAAATATGTAAACACCCACTTAGAGAGGTAATTAGTTCACAATGTCAATACCTCGTTGTTGAGGGATATGTTCTAGTTGATCCTTACAAAAACTAGGGAGGGAGTTCTATCTTAGCTTGTGAAAAGATTGGGATGTAAGGTTACCCCTTGAACTAGTAAAAACGGAAGAATTCATTGTTAGTGAGTTGGGGAATCCTTAGTGTGGATACTAAGGTTGTAACACCCCTTCCCGGTTTGGTAGAGAGCCGGGTCGGAAAGTGCTAACGGAAAGCGAAACCAGATATCAGAATTGGAATTGGGGTTAATTTAAAACTTTTCAAATTAAAAGGGACTAAATTGCAAATGTTACAAATTAACAACCCTAATCCAAATTCTTGATTACCAACCTATAATTAGACTCACCGATTATTAACCTGAGAAGTTTCGTTGTTATCGGATATTTTTAACCTATCCATTTGAGCCATATAATTATTAGTGACTAATTTGTAATCTTTTAAAACTGTTTCTCAAGCCTTTTAACGGAATTAACCGACACCTTACCGATACACTTTAGGCCGTATCGATATGCTATGTTAAATTTTACACTTTCCAGGTTCAAGGTCAACGACCCCGTACCGATACGTGTATGCCCGTATCGATACACTTTGACTTGGGTTGACTCGTTTCGGTACGCATGAGGTCGTACCGATACAATTATTTTCCCATACCTTACTGCCAAGGTCCGTATCGGTACACTCCATAGTGTATCGATACTCCCTGCTTCATCAACTTCAATTATGTTGTAATGACAGATTTTATCTGGTTTTTACCTAATTTAACCCCTCAAATGTTGTCCAATCATTACCAAATTTTACCAGCATGCCTAAAATCCGTTACTCTACTGTCATACCAACTTTTATAGCATTTCGAATCCGTTTACCTAGTTTTCACTTTAGGCTCATTTTAGGTTCATTTTAACAAACTAAACATTCCCAAAACATACCATTTCATGCATTCAACACTAATTCATTATAGGACTTTTACATAACCATCAAAATACTTATACAAAACATGTTTAGACCATATGCCACTCTACTAGGAGTTTAAAGCGAGGATATGCATACATATAGCTTACGAAGAGGTGACTTGCAACGAAAGCACAAGATCAAAAGCCAGAATTCTTTCAAGGTCCTAAAAATGCGTGAGACACACATGTTAGGCTTATATAGCCTAGTGAGGTAGTTATAACAAGTGCAAATAATAGCTAGTGTCATGAATGGCATAGTGATCAACTGGATAGCATATGCATGATTTGAAACATTTAATCTCATGCTTAATCCACAAATCATACAAATTCATTATCATCAAGTTATACTTCATATGCATACATTATTTCTTGAATTGGTACCATTGGATACACGAATTCCCCTTTATACCATTCATATCGGAAAATAGGCCGTAGCCTTGAGCCATAGCTCCGGAGAGAATCCCTTACACAAACCATCCTTATTTCCCCCACATATAGGTCGTAGCCCCGGACCGTAGTCCACCCTTACTTATACGAGCTCAATAATCCCATGGTATGTCAATTGTATCCAATGTCCACTTATACACAAAAATCACATAAGTAACATATTTCATATCTTTCGGATCATAACATATCATATATCAAAGTTGAGCCTTAGCTCCATGTATCACATATCAAGCATGTCATATCCAAACTTACCTACATCAAGCAACACAAGATACTTACCGAAATCAGCAATCGAATCCAACATAGTTGCTCTACATGAGCCCTTAATCAAATGCAAACATATGCACCAAATAATGCATCAGGATGACACCGAGCCTATCCCTTGACACAACTACACTCACCTTAGAGCACGAAAGCTTTTAGGATTTTCGAATCTTGATTCCTTTGTTTCTAGCTGCAAAAGGAGATGATGGATTATTCTCCTCCGAATTTTGAGCTAGAAAAACATAAATAATCATTACAATCAACATAACAACATGGTTCCATAAATTAGGCTTAGAGTTTTTCAACTCAAATAAAATTCCAATTACTTACGGAAATCTACAATTGAAAAAGGGCTTCTACTTACCCAATTACTAGCTTTACAATGGCACTTTTAAATTGAAGAAAGGATGAGCCTAAAATGGACAAGAAAAGAGGTGTGTGCTTGCTTAAGGTTGAGGACAACAATGGTGATGCTTTCTCGTAGGAAACAAGGTTGGTGTTTTGGCTTCGGGAGGATTAAACAAGTGAAAAGAGCTATTTTCTTTGATTTCCTTTCTTTTAAGGCCCAATTAGCCTCCCTAATCATAACTCACCACACTTCCAACCAATTGGATCATTTCCTCACTTAGAGGGTTTTCTAAGCCCAAGGGTTAACAACTTCCCAAGTTGGCTCTTGACCTCATTTGGTCACGAGTTCTGATGAGTTTCATGTGGGTAAAGACAAACAAGGAGGTGATTCATCACCTTTCATCATTTCCCTTCAAAACGACATCATATTGGCTCAAGATAGAGGACATGTATCATACACTCATGTCCGTATTGGTACGCCCACGCCAAAATAAGAAAGTTATTTATTGACGGTTAGACTGTATCGATACTCACATTGCCGTATCGATACGATTAGCTCAGATTTGAACTTTGGGCTTCAAATCTCATACAAGGTTTCATTTATTCCCGTCGGACTAAAATGTAACTTCATTTATCAAGAGGGTTACAAAAGTTAATCATTACAACTAGTACTACATCGGTTTCAAAATTTTGATCATCGAGACCTAATCCCGACTAGGTCAGTTTTTGGGATGTAACAACTCTCCCCCTTAAGAAAATTCGTCCTCAAGTTTTCACTTTAACTGAAAAGATGGGGATACTACTTTTGCATAGTTTCCTCGAGTTCCCATGTTGCCTCTTCAACGAAATGGCTTCTCCATAAAATCTTCACCAAAGGCAAAGACTTATTACGAAGTCGTTTAACTTCTCGTGCGAGGATCTATACAGGTTCTTCCTCGTACGTCTGATTGGATCAAATCTCTACAGATTCCGGTTCAATCATATGGGACAGATATGACCGGTACTTACGTAGCATAGACACATAAAAGACGTTGTAGATCCAACTTAACTCCTCAGGAAGAGCTAATCGGTAGGTAATAGGTCCAGTTCTTTCGATCACTTCAAACGGACCGATGAAGCGAGGACTTATTTTTCCCTTTTTACCGAAGCGAAGGATCTTCTTCCATGAAGATACCTTGAGGAAGGCTCTTTCACCAACCTCGTACTGGATGTCTCTTATTTTTAGATCAACATAGGACTTATAACGATCAAAGGTAGCCTTAAGTCGATCACGGATAATGGTCGTCATTTCTTTGGTTTTTTGAAGAAAATCAGAGCCTAACATCTTGCCTTCACCGAGTTCGATCCAACAAAGAGGAGTTCTACATCTCATTCCATAGAGGGCTTCATACGGGGACATTTGAATTGAAGCTTGGTAACTGTTGTTGTAAACGAATTTACTAAGGGTAGGGATTTCTCCCACTTGTTCCCGAAGTCAATAACACAAGCTCAGAGCATATCCTCAAGGATCTGAATAACCCTTTCAGATTGACCGTCAGTTTGAGGATAAAAAACAGTGCTCAGGTGCACTCGAGTTCCTAAAGCTTCTTACAGGGTTTTCCAAATCTGGGATGCAAAGCATGGACCATAATCAGAAATAATAGATACAAGAACACCATGTAAGTGAACAACTTCACGAATATATAATTTCGCGAGTTTAGGTAAACTGAAAACCATTCTCACTGGAAGAAAGTGAGTAGATTTGGTGAACCGGTCTACAATGACTCAAATGGCATCATTCTTCTTCGGTATCAATGGCAGGCCACTTACGAAATCCATCGTAATGCGTTCCCATTTCCATTGTGGAAGCTCGATAGGCTGCAGTAGGCCAATTGGTACTTTATGCTTAGCTTTGACTCGTTGGCAAGTCAAACACCTAGCCACGAAGCCCGTGATCTCACTTTTCATACCAGACCACCAATATAACTCCTTTAAATCTTTGTACATCTTTATAGCTCTTGGATGAACGAAGAAAGGGCTAGAGTGAGCTTCACTTAGGATCTAATTCTGAATATCATCATCGTTGGGAACACAGATGCGGTTGCGGAAACACAATAAGCCCTCAGAGTTCATAGCAAAGTTAGGATCTGGGCTATCCTTAACTTTGGCAATAAGAGGGTGTAGCTCTTCATCGGATTCCTGGAGTGCTTTGATTTGAGATACAATGGTCTACTATACTCTCAATTCAGCCAACAACTTGCCACACTTCTTGATTCGAAAGTGAGCATTCAAATATCTCGAAGACGTAATAGGTTTCCAGCTAAGAGCATCAGCCACCACATTGGCTTTACAGGGATAGTAGTCAATGACTAGATCGTAGTCTTTCAACAACTCCATCCACCGGTGCTCACGAAGGTTTAACTCATCCTGAGTTAGAAGATACTTCAAGTTCATGTGATAGGTGTATAAGTAACAATTCTCACCATATAGATAATACCGCCAAATGTTTAAAGCAAACACAACTGCGACTAGCTCCAGATCATAGGTCAGATAGTTTAGCTCATGTGGTTTGAGTTGACGTGAAGCATAACCTATAACTTTGCATTTTTGCATCAGAACACAGCCTAATACCAGGTGGGATGCATCGTTCTAAACGGTGAAATTCTTGTCCGACTCTGGTTGCACTAAGACAGAAGCATGAGTAAGGACTTGTTTAAGCTGATAGAAACTTCTTTGCTAATCCACATTCCATGCAAAAGGAGCATCTCTACGGAGGAGCTTTGTTAAGGGTACAACAATCAAAGAGAATCCCTTAATGAATCTGCGGTAATAACCATCAAGCTTGAGAAAGTTTTGAACTTCTCCAACGTTCTTGGGAGGAATCTAGTCAAGGATGGCCTGGATCTTTTTTGGGTCAACTTGGATTCCCTCAGAAGAAATCACATGGCCTAGAAAAGACACTTCGGATAACCAAAATTCACACTTACTGAACTTGGCGTTGAGTTATTTCTCTTGAAGAGTTTTCAGCGCAATCCGAAGATGTTCTTCATGAGCAGCAGTGTCTTTGGAATAGATCAGGATGTCGTCTATAAAGACAACCACAAACTTATCGAGATAGGGCCGGAATACATAATTCATTAGGTCCATGAAAGCTGCAGGTGCATTCGTGAGCCCAAAAGACATCACTAAGAATTCATAGTGGTCATATCTAGTTCAAAAAGCAGTTTTTGGAACATCAGACTCTTTCACCAACATTTGGTAGTATCCAAATTGAAGGTCGATCTTGGAAAACACCGAAGCATCTTTCAATTGAAAAAAGAGGTCATCGATCCTTGGAAGTGAATACTTGTTCTTGATCGTGACTTTATTCAACTGGTGATAGTCAATACACAAGCGCATCGATCCATCATTCTTCTTAACAAATAAAACTGGTGCTCCTCAGGGCGAGGAACTCGATCGGAAGAATCCCTTATCCAAAAGGTCTTAGATTTGGGTCTTTAGCTCTATTAACTCTACCGGATCCATTCTATACGGAGTAATAGAGACCAGAGTAGTCCCAGATTGCATTTCTATCCCGAATTCTACTTCTCGGGTGGGAGGGAGTCCTGGAAGTTCATTAGGAAATACATCGGAGAATTCTTTCACAATTAGCACATATTCGAGCTTTAAGTCTTTCTTGGACTTTATGGCACACATAAGGGTCTTTTTAGGCTCGGGTTTGGACTTCATCAAGGTTCTACTCTCCTTACTGAGCCCACTAAGGTATAATTTCTTCTTCGAATAATCTACCTAGGCTTGATACTCAGCTAGCCAATCGAGGCCTAGGATAAGATCGAACTCACAGAAGGGTAAGGCCATTAGGTTGGCCGGAAATGGGATCTCTTGGATCTTCAGGGAACAAGCTTTATAGATCAATTAGATGATCCCACTATCTCCTAGTGGATTAGAGACAACAATCTTAGAAGCAACTGATTCAGATTCTAGAGTATACTTTTCAATCAACGGTTCACTAATGAAGGAATGCGTGGAGCCTGGATCTACCAAAGCATAAACAAGGTTAGAGCATAATTCCACCATACCTGCTATTACATCTGGATCATCTTCTTGCTCTCAACCTCGAACATTATACATTTGGGCTAAGGTCTGTGGGTCACGTCCAACTGAGGAAGTGTTAGGGTTGCGAGGTCTCCCTGCTGATCCAAACGGCACTGCTTTGTTCCTCTTCCCTTGTTTGGATTATTTTGAGAAACCACAGTGGTAAGGGCGTTTGGATTCTGCGGACATTGCCTGGTGAAGTGACCAGACTCACCACAGAGATAACAGGATCCAGACTATCTACGACACTGTCCAGGGTGCCTCTTCTGATAAAAGTTACATAAAGGAAGCTGTGAACCTCTTCCGAAACCACCCGTACTATCAACTGAAGCCGTACGAGCAGCAGATGCCCCTAGAGATTGGGAATTGGGCACATATCCCTATCTTGGAAGTTGCTAATAGGTGGCAGACTTCTGATCCCATTGTCTTTCTTTCTTTTGAGGCACAAGAGGCTTGGAATCATCTTAAAACCTCTTATCGGACAGGGCTTGATTCCTCTTTCTTCTTTCATAAGCCTTTTAGGAAGCTTCAATAGCAATGGCTCGATTGACCAAGGTCTAGAAATCCTCTATCTCTAAAGCAGTGAAAAGGGGACGTAATTCATCACAGAGACCATCAATGAACATTTTGCATTTCTCTTTTTATGTGCGTATGATCTCAGCACCATACCTTGCATACTTGTAGAAATCGTGGATGTACTGCTCCACCGGTCTTCCTCCTTGTCTCAAGTGGAGGAACTTCTTACACCTCTCGATAATATAGTGCTCACTGATGTATTTCTTGCTGAACTCTTGAAGAAAAAAGTCTCACGTAACTTTATGCTCGGGTACCGTGAGCGTCATAGTGTCCCACCAACTCTAAGCTTCTTTAGAGATCAGCGCTAGAGAACACTTCAGCTTGTATTCATTAGGTCAACTCATTTGTTTATTTAGATCTTTAAGAGTATTCTCCAGCCAATACTCTGCTATCTCAGGATTATCCAGGTCTTGACTAGTAAAGGTGTAAACTGGATATTGATGAAGCTCACTAATAGGAGCCTTCAGGACAAAAGAAGACGCTTTAGCAGGCTGAGATAGTGATTCTTGCCTGAGAGACACGCCTACCTATTTGATCATTTCAGCCATAGACATCAGATACTCCTGCTGAGTGGGAGGCATCGGAGGAGGATGAGGTGTGTCATTCTGCCCTACTTGTTTGGGCTTTACTTCTGCCCTCAGATTGTCCCTCTGCATTGAGGAGGAGCCGGGGTGTGATTCATCTAAAGCACACCTACTAGTGGGTGCAAACATTTTCAGATCTATTCATACAGAAAAAGTTTAATCGTGTAAGTTGCAAGTCACAAATAACATATACAAATAAACTCCTAAGTGGCATATGCAAATGCAGACCTATACTGGATACATGTTTAGTCCCAGAATCTACTAAACCTAGCTATGATACCACAACTATAACACCCCATTCCCGGTCTGGTAGAGAGTCGGGTCGAAAAGTGTTAACAGAAAGCAGAACCGGAGATCGGAATCGGAATTGGGGTTAATTTAAAACTTTTCAAATTAAAAGAGACTAAATTGCAAACATTACAAATTAACAACCCTAATTCGAATTCTTGATTACCAACCTATAATTAGACTCACCAATTATTAACCTGAGAAGTTTTGTTGTTATCGGATATTTTTAACCAATCCATTTAAGCCATATAATTATTAGTGAACAATTTGTAATCTTTTAAAACTGTTTCTCAAGCCATTTAACGGAATTAATCGACACCGTACCGATACACTTTAGGGCGTATCGATACGCTATGTTAAATTTTACACTTTTCAGGTTCAAGGCCCACGACCCCGTACCGATACGTATATGCCCTTATCGATACATTTTGACTTAGGTTGACTCGTTTCGGTACGCCTGAGGTCGTACCGATGCAATTATTTTCCCAAACCTTACTGCCAAGGTTCGTATCGGTACACTCCCTAGTATATCGATACTCAATGTTTCATCAAGTCCAATTATGTAAGGCCGTATCGATATAGCTAGCCTCGTATCGATACGTCTGTCTTGTAATGACATATTTTATCTAGTTTTTACCTAATTTAACCCCTCAAATGTTGTCCAATCATTACCAAGTTTTACCAGCAAGCCTAAAATCCATTACTCTACTATCATACCAACTTTTATAGCATTTCAAATCTGTTTACCTAGTTTTCACTTTAGGCTCATTTTAGGTTCATTTTAACAAACTAAACATTCCCAAAACATACCATTTCATGCATTCAACACTAAGTCATTATAGGACTTTTACACAACCATCAAAATACTTATACAAAACATGTTTAGACCATATGCCACTCTACTAGGAGTTTAAAGCGAGGATATGCATGCATATAGCTTACGAAGAGGTGACTTGCAATGAAAGCACACGATTGGAAGCCGAAAATATTTCAAGGTCCTAAAAATGCACGAGACACATGTTAGGCTTATATAGCCTAGTGAGGTAGTTATAACAAGTACAAATAATAGCTAGTGTCATGAATGGCATAGTGATCAATTGGATAGCATATGCACGATTTGAAACATATAATCTCATGCTTAATCCACAAATCATACAAATTCATAATCATCAAGTTATACTTCATATGCATACATTATTTCTTGAATTGGTACCATTGGATACACTGATTCCCCTTTACACCATTCATATAAGAAAATAGGTCATAGCCTTAAGCGGTAGCTACGGAGAGAATCCCGAACACAAACCATTATTATTTCCCCCACATATAGGTCGTAGCCCCGGACCGTAGTCCACCCTTACTTATACGAGCTCAATAATCCCATGGCATGCCAATTGTATCCAATGTCCACTTATACACAAAAATCACATAAGTAACATATTTCATATATTTCGGATCATAACATATCATATATCAAAGTTGAGCCTTAGCTCCATGTATCACATATCAAGCACGTCATATCCAAACTTACCCATATCAAGCAACACAAGATACTTACCGAAATCACCAATCGAATCCAACATAGTTGCTCTACATGAGCCCTTAATCAAATGCAAACATATGCACCGAATAATGCATTGGGATGGCTCCGAGCCTATCCATTGACACAACTACACTCACCTTAGAGCATGGAAGGTTTTAGGATTTTCAAATCTCGATTCCTTTTTTCCTAGCCGCAATAGGAGATTGTGGATTATCTCCTCTGAATTTTGAGCTAGGAAAACACAAAAAATCATTACAATCAACATAACAACATGGTTTCATAAATTAGGCTTAGAGTTTTTCAACTCAAATTAAATCCCAATTACTTACAGAATTCTACAATTGAAAGGGGGCTTCTTTTTACATGATTACTAGCTTTACTATGGTACTTTTAAATTGAAGAAATGATGAGCCTAAGATGGACGAGAAAAGAGGTGTGTGCTTGCTTGAGGTTGAGGACAATAATGGTGATGCTTGCTTGTAGGAAACAAGGTTGGTGTTTTGGCTTCGAGAGGATTAAACAAGTGAAGAGAGCTATTTTCTTTGATTTTCTTTCTTTTAAGGCTTTGATCTTAATTTTCTATTGGTATTAATTTTATTATGATTAGAACACATAAGTATATGAACTCTAATATCTAAGTATGGGGTTTAATGAAATTAAGAATTTATACATGAAATTAGGATAATTACAAGCTTCATGGTAATTTCCCCATGAATTTTAGGGATTTGGAGGATCAAAGCCCAATCTCTTAAAGTTAGGGATTATGTTAGTTAAGATTATGTATTATGATCCATATTGGGAACGGAAATCTTAGAGAAGAAATTTGTTTTGATTGCTAGGAAATAGATACTGCCGAATTGAATTTATAAATGAGGAATGGAGAAGATCATTCTAAATAATGTATATGTTCATTGGATTAGTGTCTAACTAATGTTGGTTATGATCTTCAAGCTGAAAATTTTGATTAGTTAAATCTATATGTTTAAAACAGTAGCTAAATGTACAGTGGATTTTCTATATATTTTATAATTTGGTTTAGAACACTGAAAATTGGATGTTCATTCCTCAATGTCTATAATATTTAAATGTAGTTTTAAAGCATGCATAATTGTATGACGCAGTTTTGAGAAATATGCATGTATGTTGTTTTGAATAACTGCAGTGCAATATATTTATAGATATAGCACAGTTTAGAAATGCATGTAAGAATGCAGATTATATGTAGAGCAATCTTGGTATAAAAATGCAATCTTGTAAAGTATGCTGGAAATTGAAAAATATTGTCATGTATAAATGCAGAATTATAGTTTTATAATTAAGATGCAGTATGTAGTAAAGTGCAGTGTAAACGTAGTATGTATGCATGTAGTTTACATATGTAGAATGTATGAAGTATGCATGCGCAAGACCGAATCGAGCGAGTTATATTGGGTTTGCCGAAACAAACCTGAAAAGATTTAACTCGAATTACATCCATTTTTTTCCTTTTATCTTATTTAGATGCAATATTATAACCTATGGTGTGCATTATGTCAACGGGTTAAATATCAACTCAATCGGGCTTCGAATCGACATCCAATTGCAATTTAGGAACCAAAATGCAATTCTAGAAAATTAAAGGGACTTAATCCATTTTGAAGTTACCAATCCTTAATTATCAGGTTTCGTGCTCACATGTCGAAACCTAGCTTCAAACGGCCATCCAAACTCATTCGATTGTATGCATAACATTCCGAGACCAAATCGGAAGAATATAAAACTCAGACTACACCTTAAACTAACAAAACAGACACTCGTCTCAGTACACAAACAGGTGTATCGGTACACTTGCACCAATTCAAAATTCTAGATTCCAGTAGATCAAAATTGTATCGATACGCCATGCGTAAAATCAAAGGCTCGTACCAAAACGCTAATATGCGTACCGAAACTCAGGTTCAGATTAAGCCTATGTGTACCGGTACACCATTACACGTATCGAAATGTCTGGACTTGAAATGTTCACTTTTGTTGGTTTTTCATATTTTCATGAATTTAAACACGACTTAACATGCCTCAAACTTATACACAATTATTCTTAAAATCAAATCACATCAAAATATCACAGAAATAAGATTATAACATGAAATCACACTTCAACATGCTTCCTAGAAACCAAGCCAACCATCATACCAAACATAAATCTGAAGCAATAACCAAACAAGAAAGGCTAATTACAATCTCAAAACAACATAGCAAGCTTGCTCAAACAGGGAGTTCAACAAAAACCCTCCCAAAACAACAATGAACCCAATTGCCTTTATTATTACGAGTCTAGTTCAAAACCATACGTTCAATAGCCAAAGTACTTGGATTTTATTTGCTTTCTCGCTACCTCCAACCTTTAGTTCTCTGCATTGATGGACAAAAAGAGCGTAAGCACACTAGGTTTAGTGAGGAGTGCTCAAACAACACACCATCAATGCATTTTGAAACCATTTTTCAAAACACATTCAAATCATCATTTCAATCATCTTATAAAACATTATGCCTTGAAAACCATGCACTTAACACTTACATAAACCAGCATATTAAACCATATGCAACATGTATCATGGATCAACAAATTCCATTTGCTAACCCTCAATTTAAGCCTTCTTATGCATAACAATCCATACACAAAGCTTATAGAGTAAACATATATAAACCAACATTATAGATCAACATCCATCAACATGATACATTAACAATTATATTGGCTTTCAAGTGATCATAAATCAAGTTCCACTTTACAAAATATTACATCGGATACACGGATTCAACAAATGTCCTTTCAACACTTCACGTCATCTCACTTGGAATTAAGGTACGCTCAAAACTGGGTACTATCACAACCCATCTCATCGATTAGACGCATAATTCACTAACATGAGTTTTTTGTACCATTTAACCCCTCAACCGTTAGGGTACTCGTGGTGGAGTATTTAGTACACATAAACCCTTCAACACCCGAGGTGGCTGTTTATAGTGCACTATCAATCATATGGCCGGCCAACTATACCCGATAATATTTTAAACCACATCACTTGCCAATATAATTCATTATTAACCATGTACATCATTGTTTTTATATGCATCAAATCAAAACCATTTCCAAAGCATTAAACCATGCTTTCACAGGTATTCCACATACTTATATGGATCATTTACCAAATTCATCCATCATCATTATATGATCAAAAACAATATAAAACTTACTTTAAATCATGCTTAAACAATAGGTACCATGTAATTCAAAACAAGTGCATAAAACCAATTTCGTTGAAGCACGACCAAGAGAGAATTATTGTCATACTTATAGGATCATAAAATTTAAACCATTTCAAAGCTAAGATTAACCCACCCCCAATCATAACCTTTAAACCATTTCAAAGCTGAAATCCACGTTCTCACTGGCCGATAATGCAAAGCCTCATTCGTCGATACGAATTACTCCTCCAAAGCTTTCGAAGCGACGCTACGAGCTTGAGGATCAACCTCCCCTGATTTTACCACACAAAAACAGAGGATTCAATGCATCAAAATGCATTCAGAAACCCATCAACATCAAATCACAATAATCCTCTTCAAACTCTAGCCGAAGCCTCTCCAAAACAACCGAAATGAACATCAAACACCTTCCAAGCTCAACCCAGCCAAAATCTAATGGTTTAATCCATTAATTACCTTAAAATGACATCCAAAAAAACCTAACATCAACCTTATACCTTCAACATACATTAAACCTCTACACTCCTCAAAAACATATAACTAACAACTTAGAAAATTAGAGATTCATCTAAATTCAGGATTCCAATGTTAAATCCATCTTATTAATATTATAAAATATCAAAATCATGATTAAAATCAATTAAGAACTCAACAAAATAGACCCAATGAGAAAATCGTATAATCTCATCAATTAAACATTGATTTGACTAATTTTCATAATTAAATTATTAAAACTCATTAGAAAGCATATATAAAAGATCAAATACTTAGGAATTTCAGTAAAGAACCATTCATTAGAGGAGAAGAACAAACCTTATCTCTAATAATTGAATTTCCTCTCAATTGGATATTTACTCTTGAAAAACAAAAGAAGACAATAAGATTTTGAAAAACAAGATGGGAGAATCATTTAGAAATCAAGAGTGCAATTAATCAAGAGCATTATCTGAAATCTTTGATGAAAAAGAGAGTGTTTGGCTGAAGAGATCTTGAAAGAAAGAAGGTTATGTCAAAATTAGTTTTTAAGAAATAACAACCTCATCCTAATTAATTCTCTTTTAATCTTTAATTAAAATCATTAAAATAATCCCAAGTGAGAGAAAACTCTAATAAAAACATTTAGGTAAAATAGCTTCTTAAAGATTTTAATATTTGACCCTTTTACAAAACAATTTTACATTATTTACATTTTGCTCACTAGCTAAAATGTGAACTTTCCAAATTTCATTTTCCAAAATTGACTTTATCAAAATTATCCATATAATAAATAAGGATTTTTAGATATTTTTCTCGCACCAAAAATATTTATTCCAATTTAAATCCCAAATCCAATTCGAATCTCTAATCCCAATCCACCAGACCATCTAATTAGCCTAAAAACCATTAGGCCTAAAATCGGGACATTACAAGATTAATTTGCAGTTTATGCATGTTGTTTGCATAATTAATAATATAGTTTATATGTATGAAAGAAAAACAGTTTGGTATGTTCATAAGAAATGCTTTTTGATATTAAACTTTTAAACTGGTTATTTAAATGATTAGAATTGTTTCTAATGCATGATTTCTTGCTATTTTGTACCTAAATATTAAGGGATTTGGATGAATCAAAGCCTCGTAAGGGGGGAAGTTGTAAGTTGTGATTGTGGATCGGGATATCCCGTAACTTCGATATATTAGGTGAGTGTAGCTTATTGTTTCGGGTGGCTTGGTGTCATTATGATTATTTTTTATATGTGTTTATTATATTTGTTATTTGCTATATGCATTGGTTCACATAAAGTACTTGGATGGCAACATTCATGGCATTAAAGGCATTGGTAAGTCTCTTTGATTTGTTTTGCATCATTACTTGTATTGAACATTGATTATAACATGAGGAATAGTGTTGACTTAACATTGACATTGCATAGAAATTATTGATTATACACCAAAATCATTGAATATACTAAAACTATCGAATACATCGAAATACATTGTTTTGGAGCTTTGTGCTCATTATAATCATTGACAAAGAATATCGAAACTAAGACATACTTATCAACATAAGACATTGATAATATGAAAACCTTGGACACCTTGGCATGGTGCATGGTATATTAGGACTACGGTCCATGAGCTACGACTTAAGGGTGACGACCATACATTGTATTGGCAATGTCAACGGTTAGAGGGAGATGATGGATGATGGAGGAAGAATCATTGACTCATTTTTATTACATCGACACTAGTCATTGCTTTGTGCTTTGACTTATGTGAATCATTGGCCATCAGTACCTATGTTCAATGTGTTCCAAGGGAAAACAAAGTAATAAAGACTATCGAATTTAGAAAATAATATTAGTTTAGACTATTAAGACTAAATCATGTAAATAATCTTAAGTTTATGCATTGTATATGTGTGATATGTACAAGACATGACACATTTGCATCAATGCCACCATACGCTTTGTTTTCATTGATTTCATGCAAATCATAACTATCGATATTTTATTATTCAAGATCACTACCTCACTTAGGCTAAGTAAGCCTAACTCATTTCATTGTGATACATTTTAGGTATAAAGGCTTCTAAGGATTGATCATGGTACGAGGTTGTAAGTCACACTCCAAGGCTTCCGAGTAACGTTCTTGTTTCTCTATAATTCCTAGAATGTTGGCATATGAATTAAACATAAAATAGTATTTTGATGATGTTACATGCTTTGTCATGATTTTGATACGGTTGCTACGATGATGACGTAAGTAATGTTGTGATGGAGTTTGTAAACATGTTATATGTTGATTTTTATATGTTAAGCATGTTAAACAAGGTGGAATGATGTCTATGTGATGTATGTAGTATGGTATAAGTATGCTATGTATTTGATTGGTGCAAGTCTTTGATATTTAAGTGGTGTAAGTCTTTGTTATTTGACTGGTACAAGTCTTTGATATTTAAATGGTGTAATTTTTTGTTATTTGACTAGTGTAAGTCTTTGTTATTTGATTGGTGCAAGTCCTTGAAACTATAGGAGTATATTGCAAGTGTTACAAATTTGAATAAACATAAAAATTTATAGACATGTACAATATGGCTTGTATTTAATGAATATGACCTTAAGCCCGAATAAGAAATGATAGATAAAAAGATTTACATTTTGGTCCCGAAGAGTTAAGGGACTTAATTGAGTTTATTATTAACCTTTGACTATTCTGGGAACTAGCAAATAATCATGTAGACTTCGTAATATACATCTAGTTTTGATCATGTATGTATTGAACTTCATAATATGTTGGGAAATTGAGAAGGTTATTGTATTTCAAATGTGTTGACACCCCATGGCGAAAATGTTTGAAAAATTATCCAATTGAGACATAATCCACCATCAAAATGATCCATGTACAAGGGACGAATTTGGGGTGATGAAGGATGAAACATTACCTTAATAAATATGAAATCTGGAAATCCGTAGGGAATTCGAAATAACCAAATCGAATCTGAATCATCACAATAGCGTTCCGACCTCTACGCAGTCCACCCGAATGAAACGAACAATATTTTCTCTTCTCTAACTATTAAAGAGGTTTTTCAAAAAACGGGAATAAATGGATGCTAGACCTTATGCCTTTATATAGCATTTAAAAACCTAATTCTAATTAAATTTGGATTCTTAAATATACAATATATTTAACCGAATATAATTAAATATGTAGAATCTGATTCTACTTTAATTAGGTTTCTTTTAGATATATATATACTTTAATAATATTTGATAATTACAATAACTTATCAAATATTAACATATATATATATATATATATATATATATAAATGAAATTATCCATAATTACAATAATTATAACAATTTCGGTTTCTAGCTAATTACGTGTACAACAAGTTTGTACACATGCTATCTAATCGATATTTGTTCGTTTCAATCATAGGGTGTGACCCATGTAGGTTCATGTAACGTTAGCAGTAATATCCAGAACAATTCTAATATTACAAGCAACAAGTGGCATCTAGCAATACATCATTGCTACCTAAGTTACATGAAATCGTGGTTCGGTTTAACCTTTTTTTCGTGATTAACTTCTTTTATGTATTTCATCCTTTTGTCCTCATATTTAGATTGGACACAAGTCATGGATTAGTCACACTTGTATAGTCCATCTAATGTTTCTTGATATCTTGAGTAGACTATTATAAACGAATAATTATGATATCCTATATCAATTTATTCGAGCATGGCCATGCATTTTCTAGTCTCACTCAATCAAGTGACCTATGATATTACTCCTATTATGTAGGAGAGACAAATCTTATCTTGATCAACCATATTTCGCTACATGGATTATGACATATCCAATATCAGTCTTTATAGTGTAGTCAGTTATGACACACATTTGACCGTATCAAAATATGTCACTCACGATGTTGAAATAATGATGATCTCAAGTCTGAGGATCATACATGTAGTTATCACCATAAGCAATGTTGTGACCTTCACATAATAATCCAAGAAACATGCTCATAGTGGGTCAGTCCAGTATGTTGTTCCCTAACACATACTTATGTATTGATTTTGACATCTTCATGTCAATGACAACACTTTGTCATCAATCAACTACATATTAGTCTTAATACATTATTGTTGTCCAAGCCCACAATAATTCTTGACTAAGGACATTCAAGAATAACTATATTATTCTAAGGACTTTATTATAATTCAGTTTATTTATAGATACTCATAATAAGACTGAAATAATAATAATGGCTTTATTTTAATAAACAAGATAAAATAAGTATGTCTTTTACAACCATCTCATGATTGGTCTTTGGGCATACTCCAACATAATATACATCTAGTTTTGATCCATGGATATATAGAATCTGATAATTATAAATTAGTCCTGAAATATTGTAAGCTTAAATTGAGAAGGTTATTGTATCTCAAATGTGTTGAAATTCGGCATGCAAGCTTTATAGAAAATAAGTTTTGAACTTATGGCATTGCAATCTTAATTGAGACATGTATTGTATGGTTTATCGAAATGGTTCCTAACTTTGTAATTGTTGCAATTTAGTCACTAAAATAATAATACAACCCATTGATTATTGCATTAGAACTATTGATTTGTCCCATCGGGTAAAAATGAATAAGATTTCATGAATTGTGTTCATGATTATTAAATTTTTGCATCAAAATTCTTTCCGGTAGCATCTCCAAACCGGTCTTCTACCAGACCAAATAAGGGGTGTTACAATTCCTCCCAAACCAATGAGTATAATTGTTGCATCTGATTCACCAAAAAGTACCATATTAGTTTTTGTCCTAATGATGTGTTTTGATGCATTCAAAGTTAGTTTTTTATAGCACATGTTGTGGAGATAGAATACTTAGGAACCATTCCTCCCAACTCCTTTGCAAGAACATTATGCTTTTAACTTCTTTTTATCTTATGTACCCATTCCTGTATAATGGTAGTAGTTGTCCTTTTTGATAACTCAGATGTCTCCTCATTTTTCTTAGATAATGTATCTCCACCTATATTTAATCTGCCTTTTCTATATTGAATCACATAGTTCAACATTTTCTTCTGACTAGTAGCATTAAGCTTATGTCCCAACAAATACTTGAAGTTTTTAAGTATTAGCCATTTCTTACTTACGTCTACTTTTGAAGAATTACTTATTGCACCCTTATGAAACTCATTGATGACCTCGATATGAGTTTTATCACAAAACTTGTGACAAAAATCAGCGGCAACTTCATGCCAAGTGGCCTTATGCTTTTGCATCATATTTATCAAACCATGTCTTTATTTATCTCATCAAATATATGGGAGTCATCTCTAACTTTTGATTTTTCAGTATAACAATTATAGAGCAGCACCCTTGGCAATTTTCTACCCATCCTACTTGAGTATTTCCATCAAACATCTTAAGTTCAATATTGAAGCGAGGGCTAAATTCCCTTAAACTATCAGTAAAATGGTGTTGGGTATTTTTTTCAAACAGATAAGGGTCCTTAACTATGAAGGGTTCATTGTTTTATTTCTTTCCTTCAAGCTTTGTAGTAATAGTATTGTGTACCTGATTTGCTTTTTGTTGATTGCTTTTAGTGTTGTTCGGTGCAAGTTCTTCCCATGACTCCAACTTGTATTCTTCCTTTCTATTGGACTGTTGCTTTTTCTGGGTTTTCAATGTTTCATAGTAAGCCCTTAATGATTCTAGTTCACCATGCTTGGAAGGCAGCTTTAATATTGTCTTCAAATAATTCGGGTTTTTAGTAATTTTTGCTTCCAATATGTTTAACATGACATCCCATTTTTACTTTTATTGAATAGTAGTTGACATTGCTTGCTGATGCATCAATTCGGAACGAGGCTTTAGATATCAATTGTAATGACCCGAGATAGAATTTAGGTTAAGAAAGAAGAAGAAGAAAGGATTTCATAAGATTGAAGAAGATAGAGAATTTTTATTAAACATTTCGATAGGGTTTTGTGTACCAGAATCCTTTATATATATAGAGATTGTATTAGCTAATATAAATCAGACAGGTGTAATTCTATCCAGCTGTCATAACAATTTAATAAATAACTATTAAAGGAAAATATTCATAAGATTGATAAGTTTTTGGTGCTTTGCTAACAGACCCATTTAATTGGTCTCTTAGAAGCTCACTGGTCGAACCCATGTTCATGTTAAGGATTAGTTCTGAAACGTTTTTGTTCCCATTAATAATTCCTTCCTCAATAACGCTGGCTTCCCCTTTTGTCTAATTCATCAAAATTTTCCCTCTTTTTCCTGCAATCCCTAATTCCCCTCTTTTCAACTCTGAAATTCTTAACCCTTCAGCCATGATCATAACAACTTCTCACACCAATTCAAATTGAGGTGAGTGTTTTTTATTTTTATTTTTTCAAAGTCTCGGTGTTTCAAATTGAAGAATCAAAATTTCTCTTAGCGTTTCGTAATTAATCTTTTTTAAGCCTCAATTTCTCAAGCTGGAGAACAAAGACTTCTCTCGCCGTTTCCTGTTTCCAAAGTATCAATGCCTCAAATTAGAAGAACAAGACTTCTCTCATTACTATGAGTTAGAGGAGCGATATTTTTTTTTTCAAAATCTCAGTGCCTCAAGTTGAAGGAAAAAGACTTATCATCTCTTCAAGTTGGAGGAGCGATTTACTATTTTCAAGGTCTCAACGCCTTAAGTTAAGCAAGTTATTTTCAAAGTTCCAGTACTTTTAAGTTGGAGGACAAAGACATATTTTACCGTTTTAAGTTGAAGAAGTGACTTACACATTTTCAGGTCTCAATGCCTTAGATTGAAGGAATAATACATCTCATCACTTCGAGTTGGAGAAGCGATTAATTGTTGTTGAGTCCATTGTCTCAAGTTGGTGGAGCAAGACACCACTCATTGCTTTTAGTTGAAGGAGCATTTACTTTTTCTCTAAGTTTCATTGCCTCAAGTTTGAGGGATAAGCTGCATCTCATCGTTTCGTTTTGGAGGAGAGATTTCATTTTTTTTTCTCCAACGCGAGTTGGAGAAGCGAAAAACTATTTAAGAGTAATATCTCCTCAAGTTAGAGGAAAAAATCATGTTGAAGACTCATCTCTTCAAGATTGAAGTAGTTTTCTAATTTGAACAAAATCAATCGAAACAATCAAAACCTGCATCTTTTAATCTTTCTTATGCTATTGTTTCACAACAATAAGTAAAAAGGTACAGTTTAGCAAATTATGTACCGCACCCGCCCTAGTTATATGTATGAGTTTGGTGGGTAGTGGGTAGGTGATGGATTTGAGATCTTATCTGCACTGTATTCGTCTACATCCAACCACCCCGTATCCGCCCGTCCACTAATTACCCACTATATGAATTTTGACCATTATGAATTTAAGAATAAGTTCACAGACTATTCTATATACTCTAAGATTTTAAAGGACATGCCTTATAATTTAACCAAATCTTGGTTTGTTTTAAAATATACATTAATCTTTAAGTTAGTATACTTTGAACTCAATTAATTTAGTTTGAAAAAAATTGATGGTTTTATGATCGAGCTTGGATTTATCAAGTTGCAAATTTGTAATATGTGTGGTTAAGTAGAATTTATTCAGGTATAAATATGCTTTAGTTAAGTTGACTATAGTTAAATAGTTAGTTGTAGTTAAATTTATATCGGTGTGATTGTATTATATATATGCACTTGATCAATCAATAAAGTATGTGAAGTTTTACTCTTCTTTACATAATTCGATATTAGTGACTGCTTGTCAGACGGGTACGAGATGAATTGTGGGTATCCAGTTGGTAGTGGGTGTGAGGTGAAATTGAGAATGTACCGCGTAGGCGAGTGTGAATTTCAATTTGTATCCGTCGTAGTTGATGAATAAGTGATAGATATAAAAAATTTATGTGGATACGAGTATGGGGATGAGATATTTACATCCGCCCTGCACATTTGCCATATTGTAGAAACTAACTTTGATTTGGGTTAAATCTTTGAGTCCAAACTCAAGAACCAATGAGCCCAACTATGGCTCAAACCAAAATACTACCCACACTCAATCCAGGCCCACTCTCTCACTTGAGCCCCTACCTCACGTCTCTCCCTCTCACTCTCCCCCAGCCGCACAACTCTTCCCTCAGTTGCACACACCAGTCTACTTCACCCATTCAATTTCTCCCAAATTTAATCCTGAAATACTCGGTCACCGCGACCGGATCTGCCCCTATATAAACCTATTCGCTAGATGGTCCAAGTTGAATACGGACGAAGCTATCAATACATTCATGAATGAAGCGGTGGCTGGCAGTTTCAAGCTAACTTATGGCCCATTTATGATGGTTTACATGTAACATATGACATGGGAAGCATGTATCTAATGCCTACGTATCGAATGTGACAACAATGACGTAGTTGACATATTGAAGGCTTGTGTGGAAACTATAAACCTCTTACGATAATAAGTAACATTAGGGACATATTGAATTGAGATTGGGAGTTGTGGGATACACATATTCTCCGTGAAGCAAACCGGGCTACAATGGCTAAAACAACGTTTAAAATTGATATTGGTTTCCATCTTCACATTATCCCATGTTAGGATTTTTTATGTGGAAATATAATCAAAGTGAAATCAACATAGAATAACATATTAAAGACGAGAATTAATATGTTTTTGCATTGTTTATCTCCACAGATGAAAGAAATAATAATTCATTATAAACATATAAATTACAAAGAACAAAAATACGTGGAATTTCTTATATCTCATTGCTCGGTATATATATTCTAAAAACCCGATTTATCCCAAAACCTCTTTCATTATCCCTACAAAACACATCCCTACAACATAATTGTAATAGTTGCATAGATCACAAAAGGATTACATCTCTCTAAAATAATTATCACACAATCCTAAAGATTAAGACTCAATCTATATTTATAGATTCAAATATTTGGTCGTAGATAGGACTTTATTCCTTAACACTTCTTACTTATACATAAATATGGACTTATTTAAATAAACATATTTACCAAGTAATCTCCAAGTAACATCCGATTTTCACGTGACTAGAATTCGTCATGTTGATGTTGCAGGACTCTTTACTCTTGGAACTGAACAAAAATTTTCTGCCCCTCCCACATCAAAAATACTTAAAATTAAATTATAAACTCTAACCCTAATTTCTACATCCTAAACCTTAAAAAATACACCATACCCTCAATTTCTTAAACCCTAACTCTAAATTTTAACCATAAACTCTAAAGTCATTATTTTAAAGTAGGACACCAAAAGAGGCATGATTAGGGGCATACGATTTCCATCCCTAAGAACTGCAGTTTAGTCTATCTCGTGTAGTAAAGCATAGCTCTCCCATTGTTACCAAAAAAATGATAAATAGACTAATAAAATCTCTAAACGGAATAACTGAATAAAACTAGGAGTCCACCAGGCACCAAATATGGTGCATGTTAATGAGAACACTAGGGGGAAAAAAGTGTTAGAAGAATAAATCTAAATCCATTACCCAATCCTCAACGGAGATGCTTTTTTATGGTTATATGTGATGGAAGTTCGTAACCCAATTCTCAGCCATTGGTTATATATATATAACTCAAAGCAGCTCACACAGCTTCTTTTTATTGGGAGGGAGACAGGTTTGAAACTAATTTGATGTTTGATCTATTTATGCAGCAAATAGTATTTAGACAGCCAACGGGGAAAAAACAATTGAAATATAGAGGTGAGAAGAAAGTAGAGAACATGTCAACAACATCAATTATATTCCCATTATATAAGTGTAGAAACCTTTGGCGATGAGATCAGGTTCCGTCTCTTAAACTTTACATGTCGATTCCCACTATCGTCATCCTCAATTTAAATATATACATGTGATGTGGGTTACGATACCAAGTTATTTCTTTCAGTTTTTAATTTTTTTAAGTTAACACCCCAGTCAATGACGTTGATTGCTAGCTTTCTTACTATTTATTGTGTTTAATAAGTTGATATGGTCGTAGCATGAAAGAACAATGCACTCCAAATCATTTTTTTTTCTACATATCATGATGTTGTGACTTGTCGACCTTTCAAAGTTTTCGTCGTCATTCTATAAATCATAGGAAGGTGTGTTTTAGTTAGAGACAACATTTCAAGTTAAAAGGAATCGATTTCAGTGAAAAAGTCTTTAGATTTAAGTTCGAATAATTTTGCTTATATATATATATGGGCGGTTTAAAGATTTAAGAGGCCATGTGTAATTTAATAAAATAAGGCCCTTAATTTATAATAATATTTTTAAAATAAAGTTTCTTTAATAAAAAAAGTGTTGATTACTCTTTTAAGCAACATAAAAATGAGCTACAAACATCTAAAAGTTTAACATTTTCGCTTAAAAAGTGATGTCATTCTTACATATTTTCACATATTCTGAAGCAAAATCATCTACAGTGCTTTCGATAACAACTTCTTTCAAAAGATCAGTCTCGTTTGCCATCAAAGCAAGTCTATTTATTCTTTCTTGTGACATAGTTGACTGTAAGTATGAGTTCACAAACTTCAATTTTGAAAAGTTTGATTCTGTAGAAGCATCAGTAATAGGATTAGTTAATAAAACTCTATATGCAATTGTCGCATTTGGGAAGCAATTAAAAATTTTAAAAACTTCAATAAATTCACTGATCTTATTTTTCCTTGGGCAAAAGCTCTCTACGTAATTTCACGTCAACAAATGATTCATTTCCATCAACATCGGATAACACATCTTTCTTAAGAGTATTTTCAAAATTATTGCAATAAGATTTGAAATTAACGTCACTCAGTAAATATAATTTATCATAATAAAACAACAAACCATCAAATAATGGCATCATATCTAAAAAATTTTACTACCAATCTAGTTTTTTAAATCAAAATTTTCTGGTAATTTTCTTTTAAAAAATGATTACATGTATAATAATAATAATTTATTTTGGGGTCCTCTTTTTCGGGGGCCCGTGCGATTGCACACTCGCACATGCCCAAAACTACCCATATATATATATATGAGTTTTATTAAAGACTAATCCGGATAAGATTTTGCAGAGGCTTAATATGGCGACCCTCTCGCAACTCAATTTTGTCCATTCACAACATCAAGTTTTGAACTCATGTTCTTACTTAAAGAAACCTAACACCTCATCACACTAGACCAACTAATTGTTGGTTGAAAAAATATTGACGTATAAGAATGCTCAAAAGAAGAAACATAAAAGTGAACATCCAGATTCTATATATTTTTCAGTATATTAGATATTAAACTAGGATACAAAGAGTACTTGAATATATGAAATTGTAGTTTGTATAAATTATTAATGTATTAAAATGTATAATATATTTTTTTAAAAATACAAAATATAGATATACATATCTCACTTACTCTGTGAGAGAAAATTAATTTTTAATGATCGTTTGAATATTATTTGTTAAAGTTTCAAAGTCTTTTATTATAGATATATTTTAGAAAACTAAATTTTCAAATAAATAATTCTTATATGAAATTTAAAGTTACTTTTAGTATTTAAAATATAAGATACTTATTTGACATTATTAAAAAATTAAAATTAATTATACATTAAATAAAAATTATAAACCATAAATTGTTTAAATATTATAATTTGAATCTACGAGATTTATCAAAAAAATGTTTACTTTAAAAATAATACTTTCTCTATCCAATTTATTTTGTCACTTGTTGACAAACACAAAATTTTAAAAATTCAAAATTTTCACTTATCATATCAACTAAACGGATCAAAGTAACAAATTTGCAATTAAAAGTTAATGTCTATATGGAAACTCCACGGGTTGTCATAGTAGAAAAATAAGATAATGTTTATTTAGGAGACTCATATTTAAACAAAGCATGTGTTTAGATAAGGAGCCATTAAGAGTTTGGGATGGGTTGTTATATATTTTCTAAATTTTTTTGTATAATTTTATTTTAAGTCTTTTTTAGTTTAAAGGTTAGTTAAATAAGATTTTTTGTTTCTCTCAAATTTTAGATTTAAAGGCTTAATAGACTCGTGTCCCTCCCGATGCTTAATCTTATCTTCGTCCCTACATATGTTATCAAAAGATTAAAAAATATAAACAAATACTACCTTATAATCACAACTACTTAAAAAAGTATATAGTAAAAATTATAAAAAATAATTTGAAATATGATAGAGATTGTTAATATTTGTTAACTTTTCAAAACAATATTGATAGGAGGTAATTTAAAAAGTAAAATTGGTAAATTTAATATGAAGAAAGGAGTAAAAAATTATGAGAAAAAGAACTGAAGTACAAAAAAGAGAGCCAATAGAAATATATAATGATTGAGAACAAAAATAAAATGATGGAATCCGACGGTGCAACAAGAAAACTGAAAAGGAAGCGGAAACACGTAGCCGGCCGTGCCCAGAGTTTTGGAAGATATTCCTTTTCCCTCTCATTACCCCACCGTCAAAAAAGAAACAACTTCTTTAACCCAACCATGGTTAAACCTTTTAACTCTACCTCCACTTTGTCACCTTAATTTAATACCTCCCATCCCCTTACGCCTCCTTTCTCTTTGCTATATTACCCTTCTGCTCACTCCTTACTCTCAGTTCCCTTCCTTCAAAATCAAGTATTTTCAACAGAACAAACTCTGGGTTTATTGATTTCCTCCCTTTTTCACTAAAGTTTAAACGGCGGTTAAGTTGAAAAATGAGTTGCAATGGTTGCCGCGTGCTCCGAAAGGGATGCAGCGATACATGCGTGTTACGCTCGAGCTTACGCTGGATCGAATCCCCCGACGCCCAAGGCAACGCCACCTTGTTTCTCGCTAAGTTTTTCGGCCGTAGTGACCTCCTTTCTCTTATCTCCTCCGTCCCTGAGTCCCAACGCCCTGGTACCACTTCAATACCCAAACTTTCTTTTTTTGGTTTTTAAAATATATTTTTGCGTTTATCTAAAAAGTTCTGTTTTGGGGTTTTATTTTATTTTCTTATAGCTTTGTTTCAATCTTTATTGTTTGAGGCATGTGGACGTACCGAGAATCCGGTGAACGGAGCTGTGGGGCTGTTATCGAGTGGGAACTGGCACGTGTGTCAAGCGGCGGTGGAAACGGTTCTTCAGGGCGGAACTTTACGTCCGATTTCGGGGTCTTCTTGGCCGCCGAGTCGCAACGAGTCATGGGATCGTTTCTGTGTCAACTCGCGCAACTATGAGTCGAAGCCGGTGATGATGATGATGGGGAATCAATCGGGTTCATTGGCTTCGGATCTTAGCTTGTCTTTGACGGCTAAGATGGGCGGAGAAAGGCGTGGAAGGCGGCAAGAAGAGGAAAATAAGAGAAAGAAAACGATATCGTTTTATTCGGAGGGATCGGAGATAACCACTTTTGAAAGCAACGGCAAAGAAGAAAACCCACGACAGAAAGATTTTGAATCTCTTTGTTTGAGGGAAAAAAAGGGGTATTTTTTTCATAAACCGCCCATGTTCCCAATACTTCCCAATAATAAGACAAAATTTTTCTTAAATAGAGAAATTATGGGTTTTATTAATGTAGAAGAGAGTCGGCCATTTAATCGCCGATCGGCGATGAGGGATTGGAGGAGCTATAATTTCCTTGCTTTTGGTGTTAGACAATTGCCGACGACATCTGATAATGAGGCAAACTATACGATTAGCATTGCTCTCAATGGCCGGAATATTGATTTTTAACAACAAAATTATCTTGCAATGTTATTGCTGTTTTTAGACGACAAATCATAATGAAGATTAGAGTAAAATACTTAAACCTTTATTTAACTTTGCTCTATAAATTATTTAAATAATTAAAATTTTAAATATTTAATTTATTCATTAAATTTTAAATTTTAATTTATTTTTAATCGTTCTAAATTATTTTATTAATATTTTAGTATAATATTATATATTTTATTATTATTAAATATAAAAATAATTTAAAATAAAAAATTTACTTTCTACTAAATCCAATCGACCACCCTCTTTCAAGATCCTTTTCTCCGCTTCTCAACAGCCGCAGCCGCTGCCAAGCTCAATACTCACCGCCTCTAAAACCGCGGACCTTATCTCCCTCCTCCGTGCTTCTGAACTTGTTATGACCCGATTTTATAGCGGATCCCTTCAAGTCCAAAATGGAGCATTCCGGGATTGGTAAACCTTCAATTCTAAAACAAAATTGGGCATGAGAAATGTTCCAGACAACAAACAAAATAATATCATCTGATCTCCCCATGGCAACGGTATCTGAATCACCCGAAGATAGTCCAAACTCTAATCGACCACCATTGCCGCCATCGCCACCCATCGATTCTCCTTTTAAAACCGAATCGAATTTTCCTGAACAAGTCGCTCCATGGATGGATTACACTGTGGAGCAAGCTGTCATGTACCAGAAAATCATCGGTGGGAACATTAAACGCCACAATCGATACTTCTAGATCTCGAATTTCAGAAATTCGCTCCACTTCTTCTGCTCATTTTAATCAAACCATCGTACGTTTCTCTTTTCTTTTCCTTTTGAGCCGAGAATTAGAACGGATAATTTATCTTTTTTTGTTTTTGATTTGAATTTTTAGGATTCACTTAAATATGCCACTTGGTGTTTGTGAGAACATAGCATTTGACAAAGTTAAAGGTTTGTTCCATCAATGGATTTAGTCCATTCATATTCTGTTCGTAGATGGGAGAATCAAGTTTTAGTTTCCATGTTTCACATTTTTGTTGCAGAGGGGATTAACATTGCAGCTTCAAGTCCATTGATCACGGGCGGTGCTGCTATTGTCTTGGGAGGGAGATAAGGTCCACGATTTTAGAGGCAGTGGCGGTGGGCATTGAGCTTGGCGGCGGCGACCGCGGTTGAGAAGCGGAGAAAAAGATCTTGAAAGAGGGTGGTCGATTGGATTTAGTAGAAAGTAATTTATTTTTATTTTAAATTATTTTTATATTTAATAATAATAAAATATACTAAATCATACCAAATAATTTAAAATGATCAAAATAGGCCAGCAAATAAAGTTTAATGAGTAAATTGAGTGTTAAAAAGTTTAGTGACTAAAATAAGTCAAAGAACAGAATTAAGTAATAATTTAGATATTTTACTCTAAAAGAAATTATGAAAAATAATCTTATTTCTTTTTATATGTTAATATTAAAAAAATTAAATTCTAAATTATAACTTAATTTTTAAATTATAAATTATAAATTTTTAACCTTAAAAAATATAACTTACAACATAATTCCTGATCAACTCTAAACTTACACTAAAAAGTACATAAGATTTTTATTTGGAAATTATACATTCCGCATTGCTCTCTCTCGGTGACTATAGTTTTGAGTCTATGGTTTTCCTCGCTAGTTTTGTTTTTGGGACGTGAAATTACATGAGGATGAAAAAAAAGAATACGCAAAGTCCTTGAGAGAGGCCTACCGCTTGACACGTTTGAATTATTTATGGATATAGGATAGAAGCATAGAAGATGGATGGATGAGATTGCTTAATGTTAATTAGGTAATGAAGGATAAATTTCATGATTAACTTCAATTATAGTAATATTTCATATATAGAAAAATGACTTAATCACCAATTTATCTAATATAAGAAGAACCCATTAAGCTAGTTAAGCTTTGGTTGCTTCCGTCGGTCTTTATTAGTATACTGATGATAAAAAAATAATTACTCGTATTTTCTTAATAGGACTCTGGCAAAGGGAACAACAAGAGCGGCCGTTTAGGGCTTTTACTTTATATTTTTATAATTTTTTAAGTGACAAATTAATAAGATAGTGGTTGTCTTTTATTTTTTTAATTGTATGTTTGGTGTTTTTTTTAACAAAATCAATTAGAATAACATGTTTGATAAAATTTAATAATGTTTCTATAGTCTATTAATGAAATATTAAATTAATTATTTAAAGTAATAAAATATATTTTTGTTTTATAAAGTCCGATTTTGAATTTTCATTTAGGGTCTCGAAAATATCTGAAACGACTCTAATTTTCTTAGAACAAATTAGTGGACGTCCCGGCAAATATTATTGAAACATTAAAATATAAATTTCAGTTTTTTAAGATGATATTTTTTTGACAAATTCTAAATCTAATATTAATCCTACTTAGATGGGAAGGGAATGAAGACTCTAAGGAAGAAAAGGAAGTACTCCTAGTGGGTCTCGAACTCATGACCTACAGAAATATAAGAGAACAACGATGAACAACTTAGTCAACCGACTAAATATACTTGCTCTTTTAAAATGATATCTTATAAAAATAATTGAGATATATGAATTAAATATGATTTTCTTACAGAAATGGTTTTGGCAACCTTAGTTTATTAACATTATTAATGTAGAAAATTTATTCTTTTGTCAAGAAAAAAGTAGCAAGTAGGAAGCAGAAGCAGAAGCAGAAGCAGAAGCAGAAGCAGAAGAAGATGAAGTCAGGTTATTGATTATTGAGACTGAAAATATATGTATGGGATTGGGTGGTATCATATTAATATGTTATATATTTTATGCAAAGTTAAGCAGGCATGTGATATGAAGTCAGCAAACACAACTTTAATAAGTGGGTTAAACGACTTGACTCTTCTTAATCAGGATTACTCAGTATAAAATTTATCAACACGTTAGCTTTTGTATATTTAATTGTAAAATAATACCATTTGTATCTTAATTTGGTTAGAGTTTTTCCTTCCACCATTCCCTTTAGAAAACAATTAAGACCCTGACCAAATGTTGTTATAAGCAAATATTTTCCCTCAAAAAGTCCAATTTCAACTATAGTTTTTCTATCAAGCGACTATATTTGATTTGGTTGGTTGGTCAAGCTGTCATCTTTGTCCCCTCATATTTCCTTAGGTCATGGGTTTTATACTCGCTAGGAGCACTTCTTTTCTTTCCTTCTTTTAGAGTCTCATTCCCCTCCCCTCTAGGTAAAATTAAAATTAGAATTAAAATTTGTCAAAAAATTATAATTTTTCTATCGATTACCCCATATTTAATTATCAAATTCAATAATCCCTTCTTTTCTCAAATCCTAATTTTATAAATTTCTTTGAACTCGTGATCATCTAAATTGAGTTTGTATAAATGGTTAATTTTTTTTAAATTGGATCTTCAAACAAATTTTTTAGGTTTTTTTGCCCAAAATAAAAAAATTTCTTCTAATTTTGTTTGAAATAGGGGAAGAGAAAATAATAATTTACTTTTTAAATAAGTTACTCAATATTTATTCAGAGTTTCTCAATTTTTATTTTTTTTATTCATCCGTGAGACGATGACATGCCATTTATTAACGATACATGAAATTTATGCAAGGACAATATTTCAAGTAGGTTTAATTTAAAAATAAGTGCTTAAATTATATTTCTTTTTTTTTAGTTTTAAGTGTTCAAGCTATTTTTTTGGCAAAATAAATGTCTAAAGTTTTATTTTGTTAATTTTAGGTGCATAACTGTAAACTATCGTTAATAAATTTGTTAACCAAATAAAATATGATATGTGACAGTTTTAATTTTTACTTTTTTATTTTTAAAAAAACTTAAACCTTTAAAAAATTCTAACCTTACCACGTCTAGAAAAGGCCTTAAATTTTAAAAAATTTAATTCAAATGTCAAACCAGCCGTCATTGCGATTGTCGTCACGTCGTTGTCATTGGAATGAAGTCCCATCTTCTTGCTACACGATCTCAACACTACTCATCGCCCTTTCAGCCGCCGTTCACGCTCATTGTTCAAATTAAAATTTTGCGTTTGACATTTAATTGGGACGCCGATTTTTGTTTTCTGACGGCAGCGGCGACAATAACTAGATTTGGGTTTGAGTTTTTTAGGGTTTAAAATTTTGAATTTAGAGGTTATTTTATAAATTTTAAAAAAATTAGGGTTTAAAAATAAAAAATTAATTTTTTTATATAACAATAGATAATGGTTAGACACTTAAAATTAACGAAATAAAATATTAAACATTTATTTTACCAAAAATATTTTAGGATCTAAAATTAAAAAGAGGTGTAATTTAAACGCTATTCGTATATTTAGCCTTTCAACTATAATCTAAAAACGCTATCAGAAAAGTATAATCTAAAAACTAACAACTAATTAATTGAAAAAAAGTGAGGGAAATGTGTGAGTGGGTACCGAAATTAAGAAATAGAGAGTAGAAAAAGAAGAAAAAGGTGCGAGGTGTCACGACCTTAGCCTTTAGTTCACTCGGTCGCTAAGCCGTGCGACACTTGAAAATGACTCTTCCCGATCAAGTCAGCCTTTTCTCTCGATTGATCTGCTCAAAATAAGCAAGCAACACATTAGTCCCGCACCACAAAACCATTCTTCAAGCCATGGTCGAAACCGTGGGGCATAGCAGATGCACACACATCGACCCCACTTCCCCAGTAGGAAAGAAAAAAAACGGTTTTTATTTTATTAGAAAAAAACATCGGGTTACATTAGAAAACTCACCCACACCATCGACTTGGGTGGTAGGGCCGCCTCGATGGTGTGTAGGATACATACCTTTACCAAAGGATCAGCCCAAACTCTGCCGACATTGTCCACCCCCTACATATATGCGAAAAAAAACATCATAGAAATGACCCGAGTAAACATTCTATTGTTTGAAATGAGGACACTTTTTCCTAACTAAAGAAATAATTGAAAACAAAGACTCTTCTTCCTAAAACATTGATGTGCTTGAAAATGGGGCATGGTAGAAGTGACTTGGTTGTGGCCGGAACTCGGTTGTGACACCATGTGAGGGGATGGCCACAACATTCTCCCCACCTAACTTGTCGACGCCTCGCCGACCGAGCTGCAAGGAACTCCTCGATTTTCTGCTTGAACGCCTTTAGGTCATGATCTCTCTCCCAACTTGTCTCTTCGGCTCGAGACCTTCCCACTTGACCGGTACTCACGAACAGGCTTCTTCTGGACACCGTAACAAACCTATAAGCTAGGATCTCCTCAACTCGACGTTCTGATGGGGGTTTGGTACAGATGGGGCCCCGATCACTCTGTCCTCGGCTAACATCTGAGGGGCTCGCATGAAAAGGCTTCAAGTTGCTCACATGGAACACAGGGTGATCTTTCATCCATGAGGGCGGCTTGATCTTGTATGAGTTATTTCCAACTTTGGCCACACCCGGTCTCGCCTTCATACTTTCGCACCAATCGCCGATCTCTATTCCGTAAGAACCGCAACTGTTCTGCCATTAGCTTCACAAGCACTAGATCGCCAACTTTGAACTGCTGGTCCCTTCGGCCACGATCTACCCACTTCTTCATATGTTTTGCAGCTTTCACTAGATAAGCCCGAGCAATATCTGTATTTTGGCTCCACTCCTTTGAGAAATTAAAAGCTCGGGGACACTTTCCTTTGTATGACTCTAGAGTGGTGTGTGGAAGCCGCGGCTGTTGACCTGTCACAATTTCAAAGGGGCTTTTATTAGTAGCAGAACTCTTTTGTGAATTAAAACAAAGTTGTGCCACATCCAACAAAGAAGGCCAATTTTTCTGGTTGGCCTAGATAAAATGCCTTAAGTACTCTTCTAACAACCCATTAAAGCGCTCCGTCTGCCCATCCGTCTGGGGATGATAACTTGATGACAAATTCAGTTTGGATCCCAACATCTTGAATAACTCTCTCCAGAAATTTTCAGTGAACCGACCATCCCTGTCACTAACGATATCTTGTGGGACACCCCAATACTTTACCACATGTTTAAAGACTAACCGAGCTGTCTTCTCCGCCGAACAATATTTGGGGGCAGGGATAAATGTAACATATTTTGAGAACCGATCCACCACCACAATGACAGCTCCAAGATCCCCCACCCGAGGCAAGTTCACTATGAAGTCGAGTGAAATGCTCTCCCAAGGTCGTGCTGGCACTGACAATGGCTCCAACAATCCTGCAGTCTTTTGTCGATCCACTTTGTCTTGCTGGCAAATAAGGGAAGTCTTGGTATAGTCCATAATATCCTGTCGCATGTGCGGCCAATAATATCCTTGTTCCAATAGGGCCAGAGTACGCCGCCAACCTTGGTGACCTGCCCAGGGAGTGTCATGGCATTCACGTAGTAGTTTCTGTCTAAGTTCTCCCACTCTCGGGACATACATACGCGGACCTTTCGTCATTAGGATCCCATTCTCTACCCAAAAGGTCTTCGATTGGCCACTTTCCACCATCCTCAATATTGCCATCATCTGCGGATCCTTTCCCATATTCTCCATTATGAGTTCCCGAATGTCATTCGTCACCCTACTAGCTGACATATGAGCAATCAATCTAAGGGTTGCCAGATCGGCCCTTCGACTCAACGCATCAGCTACCTGATTCTTCTTCCCAGCTTTATGCTCAAAACTGAAATCAAACTCCCATTACCTGCATGGTTATTGCTCCCACTAGTTGGGGCCTTGCGTTTGTTTGAGCCATCATTGTAATCGTTAAGCCGCTCGGCAGCGGCCATGGCAGCGACTACATCCTGCACCCGTTGTCTTTGAATCTCAGTTCTAGCCCATGGCTTTAGGCCTTCAAGGAAAGCAAACATCTTGTCTTTCTCCGACATGTCCTTAATATCCAGCATCAATGCCGCAAACTCTCTCACATAATCATGAATAGTCCCAGTATGGGTCAAATCCCTCAACTTCTTCCGAGCATTATACTCCACATTCTCCGAAAAGAAGGTAGCTATTAATTCTTGTTTCAACTCGTCCCAACTTTTAATGGAACACACGCCATTTGTGAACTTGGACCTCCACCACAATTTGGCATCCCCTGACAAGTACATAGAAGCTATCGAGACCTCGTCTTCTTCTATAGAGGTGCGAGTAGCCCGAAAGTATTGTTCAATATCAAATAGGAAATTTTCAAGCTCTTTGGCATCCCCTGTTCCCCTCATACCACTGAGGCTCGGGGACCCTATTCCTCCGGCCCCTTTCCATGGTCACCAATTTCCCACAGCCACTTCAATCAAATTAATTTGAGCCTTAAGCTCCTCTATCTCATACTTGAGTACTCATTGCCTCATTTGTCTCATCGGTGGGTGTTTCACCATGTGAGCCAACTCCCGATGAGAAACTTCAATTGCTCGAACTCGTTCACTTTGGTCACCACATGAGCCCTCGGGGGCGCCACCGCGGACTTCTAGCTCCTCATACCTATCGGGGTCTATGGTCCTACCCCTTGTGCAGGCACTATAGCGCCATGTTGCGCCGAAGTACCTGCGCCCGCCGACACCTCGCCTCTTCGGGGGCGGCTCTTGGCCCTCGATGCTTACGCGTAGTCACCATCCTTGGGTTGACTCCTACCACACTAGTTCCTGCACAGGAAGAATAATAAGCACCACAATGCCTATTAGTAACTCAGCACCACTGTGCTTTAAGAGGGAGTAAGCACCACTGTGCTTTCCCACTCAAAAAAAAAAAACTCGGCACCACTGTGCACAAGAAGCAAGAGAGCACCACTGTGCATCAAGAGGGAATAAGCACCACTGTGCTTTCCCAATAAAAAACTAGGCACCGCTGTGCACTAGCAACAAGGAAGCACCTCTGTGCTTGAATGAAAAAAATTGAGCACCACTGTGCCACAATTATTAAAAAGCACCTCTGTGCTATTGATTACGCACCTCTGTGCTTTTCACCGCAATGAACAGGCAACACCACACCCGAAATTGAGTGCAACAACCTTGCTCGGATACCACGTGTCACGGCCTTAGCCTTTAGTTCACTCGGTCTCTAAGACGTGCGGCACTTGAAAAGGACTCTTCCCGATCAAGTCAGCCTTTCTCTCGATTGATCTGCTCAAAATAAGCAAGCAACACATTAGTCCCGCGCCACAAAACCATTCTTCAAGCCATGGTCGAAACCGTGGGGCATAGCAGATGCACACAGTCGACCCCCAGCTTCCCCGTAGGAAAGAAAAACGGTTTTTATTTTATTAGAAAAAAAAGAAACATCAGGTTACATTAGAAAACTCACCCACACCATCGACTTGGGCGGTAGGGGCCGCCTCGATGGTGTGTAGGATACATACCTTTACCAGTGGATCAACCCAAACTCTGCCGACTGTCCACCTCCTACATATATGCGAAAAAAACATCATAGAAATGACCCGAGTAAACATTCTATTGTTTGAAATGAGGACACTTTTCCTAACTAAAGAAATAATTGAAAACAAAGACTCTTCTTCCTAAAACATTGATGTGCTTGAAAATGGGGCATGGTAGAAGTGACTCGGTTGTGGCCCCGGAACTCGGTTGTGACACCATGTGAGGGGATGGCCACAACACGAGGCACGTCAGCTTCACTCTCCATATACAAGACCAAGCAGTATAACTATAACTACGAGACCAATATGGAATATAAATATTTTATATTTTTCGAGTTTAGAGTTTATAACTTAAAATTTAAAATTAAATTTTTAATATTTTAAGACATAAAAATAGACACAAAAAAATGAGAATTTTTATCCCATTAAATGAAAGTGGGTTCCACGCCATCACATTCTTCTATTTTTAATCATCAGAAGATTAAAAATAACCAAAGGAATGAAATGCTGATTATTGATTAATATAGTAGAGAGGAAGTGAACGAAAACCAAAAAAAGCACAGCAAAGCAAAGCAAAATGTTCCACTCCATACCATCGTCTCGCCGCGACCAATTGCATATGCTGTGGATCCCACCCACCCCTCATTTTCACTCCCATTTAACACTTTTCCCATGAGATCGGTTTTTTCTATTTTTAATTCATTGTTGGGCATTTTCACTCCCATTCTCACCATCCTTCCTAATCAAACCAAAATTTATCCAATATAAAATATTAAAACAAATTTGATGACTAATTTTTTTACATTCTATTGATTCATACTGAAAATAAATATTGATCATAAATTTCAAATTTATTTTATATTTAATACGATGATCGAACCTTTAACCATTAGTTAAAATAAGTGAGACTCGTATCATTTACATAAATTGCATTATTAAAATCAACTTTAATGTTACCATGTCAACCAAAATCTCATCAATTACTAAATATTTGAATTTTAATATACTTGTTTAGTATAAATTAAATAAATGGTTAATACTTTTGTAAGTGAATTCAACTAAAATAATTAGAATAATAACACACGAGTCCAGACAAGACATTAGATGTATATAATATTAAATGAAAATATTATTATAGCAATGCACAAATGATGAACCCAACAAGTGTCGCAGTGAAAAAAAAAAAGATGATGTTCATCCTAGGAGACACGGGTTCAAATCTGTTGGGATGATCAATCAATGGTGAAAGTGGCCAAGAGGGGGGGTGACTTGGCAATTAAAAAGTTTGGAAGCAAATTAGAAAATAAAAAGATTTGAGACACAAGTGTTATAATGGTTCAACCTTCTAACAAGGTTTACATCCACTACCTTAGCTTCCCACTAAGGATTTTCCAAATTCACTATGAATTTCTTCCTCTTTTCTAGGCTAAGGAGGTAACCTTTTACACAATCAAAGCTTTCTACTCAAAGCTTTGATCAAACACTCTCTTTTACAAGAAAATGACAGCAAACTGAAAATCCTCTCAAAGGTTGTGTGTTTGCTCAATTACAAGTTCACTCAAACCCCAACACTTGAATAAAATAAATACAAGTAATAACAGTCAAGGGGGTTAGAAGATTTGACTCTAAAAGATCAAAGATGGTTGGATTTTTTCTTGAATGCTTAAGACTTGTTCAAATAGTTGTTGTTGCAGCTCTGGAGACTTGATTATATGCCCTCTCATTGATTTCTCACCGTTTGGGTAGTTGAGATCATCAAGATAGCTGTTGGCCTGCATTTTTCATGCAATAAATGCTGTCTGCCAACCCTTAGTATCAGTATGCGGGCTTCCCGTATCGGTACCTACTATAAGAAGAAAGAACCGTTGTACAAAGGGTATCGATACTTGGGAGGGCATATCGGTATGAGAGGTGTATTTTACAAAGGGGTATCGGTACGGGATAAGCCGTATCAGTACCATTTTTGTTCACTGGAATTTGAGAATTAAAAAAGGTTTTGGCACGCCTAAGGGCGTATCAGTACGGAATAACCACTTTTCTAACTTATGGTTCCAATAAACTAACAAGGGTAACGGTAAAAAATTTATTATCAAAGATTTTAGAAATCTAAACACCCCATATCGGTACACATAAAGTCGTACCGATACTCAAAGACCATTTTTTAACCCTCTCGACCCGGCCTAATCGCATGGCCGAACTGAACAAGCTACATTGGGTTTGCCAAAACAAAAACATAAAGATTAACTCTAATTACGTCTATTTTTTCTTTTTATCTTATCTAGATGCAAGATATTAACCTATGGTATGCATATTAGCAGCGCATGAGAGCTCAACTCAATCGGTCGTCGAATTGACATCTAATTGCTCACAATTATAATTTAGGGACCAAATTGCAATGTTGGAAAACTATTGGGACTTAACCCATTTTACGTTTATCGATCCACAATTAGTCAGGTTTCATGCTCATATGTCAAATATCAGCTCAAAACGATCATTCAAACTCATCCAATTACATTTATAACATTCAGGGACTAAAACGAAAGAAACAGAAACTTCCACTCATCTTAGTAACTGAATTAATAGCTGTCTGTATCGGTACACGAGCAAGTGTATCGGTACGGTTTGGCATTTTTCAAAAAATCATATTCTAGTAGCTTAAAATTGTATCGATACGACTTATGCGTATCAATACGCCTTGCCAATTTACTTTTGCCTGTACCGAAATAGTTCCCCGTGTACTGAAATACTATGCCTGAAACAACTTACCTGTATTGATACATGGACACACGTATCGATATGCTTGGACCTAAAATGTCCAATTTTGCTGATTTTACAAGCTTTCAAGGCTACAAAAACATTCCAACATGCTTCAAACATAAGCATAACATCACTACAGATCGATCCCTACCAAAGCATCAGAGAATTAACATCACAACATGGCTTTAAGCTTCAAATGGTAAACTAGAGGCATGCTTCCTAAAACCAAGTTAATTAAAGAATGAATTGTAAATCCCAAAGCCATTCCAAGCATTAAAGGCCATTTACAACCTCAAAACAACATAGCAAACATGATAAAACAGGGAGTTTAAACCAAACCATCCCAAAATCAATAACGAACCCTATTACCTTTATTACTACAAGTTTAGTTCGAAACCGTAATTTCTCGTTACTCAAGTCCTTGGATTTTCCCCTCGCTTTCTCGCTGCCTTTAACATTCAATTCACTGCATTGATGGACAAAGAGAGCGTAAGCACACAACGCTTAGTGAGGAGCGCTCAAAACACAACACCATCAACGCATTTAAACCATTTTCCAAAACCACATTGAAATCACCATTTAATCATTATGCCTTGAAAACCATGCACTTAACACTTTCAAAAACCAGCATATTGAACCATATGCAACATGTATCATGGATCAACAACATATCCTAATGCTAACCCTCAATTTAAGCCTTTCTATGCATAACAACCATATGCAAAGCATAAAGAGTAAAACATGTATAAACCAACCTTATACATTAACACCCATCAACATGATACATCATCAATTATATTGGCTTCGAAGTGATTATAAACCAAGTTCCACTTTCCAAAATATTATATCGGATACACGGATTCAACAAGTGTCCTCTCAACACTTCAAGCCATCTCAACCAGGATTATTGTACAATCATAACCATGGTACACTCACAATAGGGTACAATCACAACCCCGATGACACCAACCCCAATCATCGGTTAGATGCTTAATCCACTAATGGGAGTTTTCAGTACCATATAAACCTTGAACAGTTAGGGTACTTGGATAGAGTATTCGGTACACCTATAAACCCCTCGACATCCAATGCAACTTTTTAAAGTGCAATATCAATCATATGGCTGACCAACTATACTGATAACATTTTAAACTACATCACTTGCCAATATAATTCATTATTAACCATGTACCTCACTATTTTTAAAGCAACACATCAAAACCATTTTCAATGCATTAACCCAATGCATTCACAAGTATTCCTCATACTTACATGGAACATTTACCAATGCATCCATCAGCAAAATATGATAAAAAAAGTATATAACATACTTGAAAACACGCTTAACAGTGGGTACAATGTAATTCAAAACAAGTGCATAAAACCATTTCCTTAAACATGATCGAGGGAGAAATCTCATCATACTTACTTCCGAGTTTAAACCAGCGTTTCAAGATAAGTTTAAACTCTTAAGAAATCACCTTTAAACCATTTCAAATATGAAATCCACGTTCTTACTTATCGATAATGCAATGCTTTAATCACCGATGCGAAAACAAGCGTCCGAAGCCTCCGAAGCTTCACCGACGACCTCAGACACTCTATCATGTTTTAATCACATAACAACAAAGAATTAATGCATCATCATGCATTCATAATCCCAACAACTCAATTCCACAACTTCGCCTCACAAACAACTATCAAACGTCTTCCGAAAACAACCGAAAACACCTTCCAACTAAACCTAAACTCAACCCATCCACAATCTATCATTTCAATACATCAATTAACATTTAAGAACCATACACTAGAGGAGAAGAACGAAGCTCACCTATAATGTTGACTTCGCTCCTTAGTTGTATTGATTTACATGAGAAAACAAGATTAAAACAATAAAGTTTTGATAGGAAACAATTAAGAACTTATTTGCCATAAAAAGATTGAAGAAATCAAGAAGTTACCTGAAGATTTTGAAGAAGAAAAGAGTTTTGGTTGGAGAGAATTTGAGAGAAAATATTTTTGGAGAAAAGGTAGTTACGTAAAATTTGTTTATGCAATTAATTATAAAATCAATTCTCCCATCATATTTATATTTTTTCAAAACCCTTTTAAAAATAAACAATGAAGGAGAAAAGTATGATATTAGACTTTGGGAAAATAAATCCTTAAAGATTCAAAGTTATGATCCTTTTACAAAACAATCACTAAAAATAATTTCCATTCTTTACGTTTTGGTCACTAGCCAAAATGTCACATTTCCAAATTCCATTTTTCAAAATTAACTTTACCAAAAATATTCACATATTAAATAATCATTTTTAGATATTTTCCCAAATATTTTCTCACTCAAAAATATTTAATCCGATTTTAATCTCGAATTAGACCTGAATCTCTAACTCGGTCCACCGGACCGTCTAATCACCCTATAAACCGCTAGGCCCAAAACCGGGCGTTGCAACTCTCCCCCACTTAGGAAATTTTGTCCTCAAAATTTTATCCAAAGACACAAGTGCGGAAACTATCTCATCAAGTCCGTCTCCCTTTTTCACGTGGCCTCCTCAACTCCATGATGTCACCACAACACCTCCACACGCTCAATCTTTTTTCCATGAAGAAATTACTACTCAAACCAATGATCTCAACAAGTTCCTTATCAAAGGACAACCTCGGTCACAACTCTATATCCTCCACCAACACAACATATGATGGATCCAACCAATACCTCTGCAACATCAACACATGAAACACATCATGAGCCTTCTCCAATTCACGAGGTAAACTCAAACGATAAGCCATAAGACCTACATGCTCCTCAACCCCATATAGTCCAATAAACCTCACACTAAGCTTACCCATACGTCTGAACCGCATCAACTTCTTCCAAGGCGATAACTTCAACAACACATGATATCACGATCGTACTCACTCTTCCTACGCTTCGAATCCGTGCATGATTCTTGGTGACCCGAAGCCATTTCTAGGCGGTCACGAATAAGCATTGTTTTCTCATACGCGTCTCACAACACATTCGGAAATAAACATTTCTTTTTCCCAACCTCAGCCCAAATGCAAGGGCGTACGACACTTTCTACCATACAAGGCCTCGTACGGTGCCATTGGTATACCAGCCTGGTAACTGTCACTATAGGAAAACTCCACCAAAGGCAACTACTTCTCCCAGGTTCCTTGGGAATCAATGACACAACACCTCAACATATCTTCCAAGACATAGGTCACACGTTCAAACTGACCATCCATCTGAGGATGATACGAAGTAGTAAAACTCAACCGTATACCCAAAGCTCGATGCAAATACTCCCAAAATTTCTCTATAAACCGCGGATCTCTATCCAACACTATGGACATAGGCACCCCGTGTAAACGCACAATCTTGGTAAAATACAAATCTGCCAAGTCATCTAAAGTATACGTCGTATGCATTGGCACAAAATAAGCACACTTCATAAACCGATCAATAATCACCTATATGGAATCCTTTTTAGTGGGCGTCAACAGAGACCAAGACACAAAATCCATGGTGATCCTTTCCCACTTCCTTTCTGGTATCCTCAACGGTTACAACAACCCAGAAGGAAACTAATACTCAGCCTTAACACGCTGACACACCACATGCATAGAAAAAGGACTAGCATGCACCTCAGACCAAACGGTACACCTCAACTCAACATCACTAGGCACCACTACCTAATCCTTGAAACACAACACCCCATCATCATTAAAGTGAAATTTTGCTAGATTTTTATCCATTATATCCTTAACATGAGATAGCAACTCATCATTATAAGGATGCTTCTACTTAATCAACTATGACAAAGATGGCTTTACCTGAAACTCAGCCAACAAACCTCCACCCATCGTCACACTTAACCGCACAAACATCGCCCTCAACTCTACCACAACTTACCTACTCAAAGCACCGACTACAACATTAGCCTTCCCCGGATGATATTTAATCATCAAAGCATAATCCTTAAGCAACTCTAACCATCTATGTTGCTTAAGACCCAAATCCTTTTGCGTCATCATTTTTCTCTTTTCCCAACACTTATAATCTGCGTACACAACACACTTCTCATCATAGAGATAGTGTCTCTAAATCCCTTAAGCAAACACAACCACAGCAAGCTCAACATCATGCATAGAACAATTGCGCTCGTGCACCTTCAACTATCTAGATGCACAAGCCACAAATTTGCTAAGAATGAAACAATCTTAGGGGATTCCTCAACAAACCTCGATATTAAACAACTGAATCTAGAAAACCATGAACTTCTAACTCCAACCTTGGTTGCTTCAAAACTAGCACAATAAAACTTCCAAGAACCAATTCTTTAACACCCTCTTCAACCCTTGAGAATTACAAAGAAACACATTACCAAAGCTACTTACATAAGCTACCTGGCTTACACCATCACTCCATCGACTTTTGAACAGTCATTTGTAAGTGTGAATATATGTATGCATGATTACCTATATGCCCTCATAGATGTCTATGTGTATGTATGCAAAACCTCTAATGTCATGACCAAATGTATGCATATAATGGCATATTTATTTATATACATATAAATGTTTTTGCACTGTGCATGTTAAACTGTTCACACTTACTAACAACATTCTAAAAACCAGCATTCCTTCCAACAAACCCAAAACTCGCACTTTCCCAACTAAAGGGCAAACATTCACTTCTCCATAAAAACCTACTAAACCATTCATACTTGTCGATCAAGATCCTTATCGGTACCTATGCACACGAGAAGATCATCAATAAACACATCAACAAACTAGTCCAAAAACTTATGGAATACTTGATTCATCATATACATGAACGCAATCGTTACATTGGTCAACCCAAACGACATCATCAAGAACGCGTAATACTCGTACCTCATATGAAAGACAACTCTAGGCATAACCACGTCCTTTACTTTCAACTAAAAATATCCAAACTTTAAATGAATCTCAGGAAACACTGAAACACCTCCAAACTAGTTGAACAAGCCATTAATCTGTGGCAAAGGATGCTTATTCCTAATTTCCCACTTTTTCAATTGCTGATAACCAATGCGCATCCACATTGTGCCATCATTCTTTTCCACAAACATCACCGGTGCACCCCACGATGAAACACTAGGCCGAATGAACCCTCAGTCAAGAAACTCCTAAAGTTGCATCTTCAGCTCCTTCAACTCTTTCAGAGCCATACGGTAGGGAGCAATAGACACTAGAGCTGTATTTGAATACATATCAATGCCAAACTCAACCTCTCTATTTGGCAACAAACCAGACAACTACTCTGGAAAAACACCTGGAAACTTACACATAGTGCAAATATCTCGAACACGCACTTCCTTTGATCCCGGATTCATAACATGGTCCAAGAATGCCTCACAACCTGAATCCATGAAACTACTCGCTTCTAGGGCCAAAACAACACTGGACAAGAACTTTGCATTTCCATCCCGATTTCCCACCTCGTAATCGTCAGAAAGTTTCAAGGTAACTTGCTTGGATTCAAAATCAAACTCAGCTCTATGCTCAGACAACCAATCTATACCTAAGATTACATCAAAACCATAAAATGATAACCTCATTAAATCCACCGCAACAAATGACCTTGAACCATCAACGATATTTCTTAAACAAACTTCTTGCAACAACGCCTTGTCAGAAGAACTAGCTACTTGCATTCCCGCATCTAACACTTCTGAGACAGTCGTTCAAACCACAACTCCCACGAGTGTTAGCAACAATAGGTGAAGGATCTTTTCTCTCACGAACCCAACATGGACATTCCTGCCTCATGCGATCATAAACCCAATAAGTATTGTACGCTGCTCTAGCCTGGATACTCTAACCCTATGGTCATCACCAAGCACTACCTCTATCTCGCCTCAACTCAAGGTGATACCTCTTATCATGTTGCTTCTTAAACTGACCACCACCAGAACTAGAGTTTATAACTCTCTTGCCAGAGCCAGAACCTGTCACACGAACCGATAAACTTAGGTTCTGCTTAATGCACTTCGCCCGTGTAACCAACACGTCAAAAATGGTGTAGTTAGAAGCCAACATGTATCTCTTAACATCATGTACCAATTCGTAACAGAATCGATCCCAATGATACCTCTCATCCGATACCAGTTCAGGAGTATACTAGTTCAATCGAACAAACTGTACCTTAACTCAGCCACAGACATACCACCTTGAAGCAAAGCCATAAACTCACATTTCTTTTCACTCAAGTATCTAACTCCATATACTTCTTCTCAAAAACAGTTTGAAAGAACTCTCTATTCACATCATCGTGTTCCATAGCTGCAGCCATAGCTGTACACCAATTACACGCATCTCCTTACAACAAAGACACAACAAACCCTAACTCTTGGGCATCATTACACCCTATTTGATAAAAAATTCAGCAAGTATTGGCCACCCAATCCTCAAATGCCTCGAGTACCAACCCTTGAGACTCAACTCTTCCCAAACCTCAGAGACGTTCTAACAGTAACCCACAGTTGCCCAACAGCTGGTGCAATCTTATGCACTCTAACAACGACAGCTTGAAAAGCTCCGGATATTGCCTATATCAAGGTGCCATGTCACCCAAAATTGGCCCAACTGGCGTAGGTGGTTCATACTTTGGGGTGGCTAACCCCAAGAGACATAACATTCTCCTTGACTCCTTGCCCAACAACAATAGCACTCGCTAGTTCTCAATTTTCCCGACGATTGTAACATAACACATTTTCGAAGGTATGATAATTACACCAAAACAAAACAATCAGTCCAACAATCATAACCTTATCCCACTTATCACAAACCTGTCTCTGATACCACCAAATGTAACCCCTTTGACCTAACCTAGTCGCAAGAATAAACTGAACGAGCTATATTGGGTTTGCCAAAACAAACCCATAAAGATTAACTCAAATTACGTCATTTTTTTATTTTTATCTTATATAGATGCAACATATTAACCTATGATATGCATATTGGCAGCGGCTGAAAGCTCAACTCAATCGGGCGTCGAATTGACATATAATTGCTCACAATTACAATTTAGGGATGAAATTGCAATTTTGGAGAACTATAGGGACTTAAAACATTTTAAGTTTACCGGTCCTCAATTAGTTAGGCTACATGCTTGTATGTCAAATATCAGCTGAAAACAACTATTCAAACTCATCCAATTACATTTATAACATTCGGGGACTAAAATGAAAGAAATAGAAACTTCCAGTCATATCAGTAACTGAATTAACAGCTGCCTGTATCAGTACACGAGAAAGCGTATCGGTACGATTTGGAATTTTTCAAAAAATCATATTTCAATAGCTCAAAATAGTATCCATACGGCTTATGTGTATCGACACGCCTTGCAAATTTACTCTTGCCCGTGTCGAAATAGTTCACGCGTACTGAAACACTATGCCCAAAATAGCTTACTTCAATCGATACATGAACACGTGTATCGATACGTTTGGACCTCAAATGTATAATTTTGCTGATTTTACAAGCTTTCAAGACTACGACAACATTCCAACATGCTTCAAACATAAGCATAACATCACTAAGGATCGATCCCCACCAAAGCATCAGAGAATTAACATCACAACATGTCTTTAAGCTTTAAATGGTAAACTAGAGGCATGCTTCCTAAAATCAAGCCAATTAAAGCATGAATTGTAAATCCCGAACACATACCAAGCATTAAAGGTCATTTACAACCTCAAAACAACATTGTAAACATGCTAAAAAAGGGAGTTTAAACCAAACCATCCCAAAATAAATAACAAACCCATTGCCTTTATTACTACAAGTCTAGCTCAAAATCGTAATTTCTCGTTACTCAAGTCCTTGGATTTTCCCATCACTTGCTCCCTGCCTCTAACCTTCAATTCACTACATTGATGGACAAAGAGAGCGTAAGCATACAAGGCTGGCACTCAAAACACAACTCCATCAATGCATTTAAGCCATTTCCCAAAACCACATTTAAATCACCATTTCAACCACTTAAAACATCATGCCTTGAAAACCATGCACTTAACACTTTAAAAAACTACCATATTAAACCATATGCAACATGTATCATGGATCAACAACATATCATAATGCTAACCCTCAATTTAAGCCTTCCACTGCATAATAACCATATGCAAAGCTTAAAGAGTAAACCATGTATAAACCAACCTTATACATTAACAACTATCAACATGATACATAATCAATTATATTGGCTTTCAAGTGATTATAAACCAAGTTCCATTTTCTAAAATATTATATCAGATACACGGACTCAACAAGCGTCCTCTCGACACTTTAAACCATCTCAACCGAAATTACGGTACGATCACAACCATGGTACACTCACAACCGGGTACAATCACAACCCCAAGGACACCAACCCTAATCATTGGTTAGACGCTTAATCCACTAACGAGAGTTTTTGTTACCATATAACCCCTCAACCGTTAGGGTACTTGGATAGAGTATTCGGTACACCACATAAACCCCTCGACATCCAATGTGACTTTTTGTAGTGCACTATCAATCCTATGACCGACCAACTATATCCGAATATTTTAAACCACATCACTTGCCAATATAATTCATTATTAACCATGTACCTCATTGTTTTTAAAGCAACACATCAAAACCATTTTCAATGCATTCACAAGTATTCCTTTTACTTACATGGATCATTTAACAATGCATCCATCATGAAAATATGATAAAAACAGTATATAACATACTTGAAAACATGCTTAATAGTGGGTACCATGTAATTCAAAACAAGTGCATAAAAACCATTTCCTTAAACACGATCGAGGGAGAAATCTCATCATACTTACTTCCGAGTTTAAACCAGCGTTTCAAGCTAAGTTTTAACTCCTAAGAAATCACGTTTAAACCATTTCAAAGCTGAAATCCACGTTCTCACTCACCGACAATGCAAAGCTGTAATCGCCGATGCGAAAACAAGCGTCTGAAGCCTCTGAAGCTTCATCGACAACCTTAGGACCACTCTTCCTTATTTTAATCACATAACAACAGAGGATTAATACATCATCATGCATTCATAATCCCAACAACTCAATTTCACAACTTCGCCTCACAAACAACTAGCAAGCACCTTCTGAAAACAACTGAAAACACCTTCCAACTCAACCTAAACTCAACCCAGCCACAATCTAACATTTCAATCCATCAATTAACATCAATTGACATTAAAAAATAATCCAAACAAATCCTTATATCTCCAGCACACATTAAACCTCCACAACTCCTTAAAAACACATAACTAGTGGCCTAGGAAATTAGAGATTCATATAGCTTTGTGATTCCAATGTTAAAATCAATCAATTAACATTATTAAAAAGAAAAATCCTGATTAAAACCATTAAGGAAATCAGCAAAACATATCCAATTTGAAAATCATATAATCATATCACTTAAACCTTGATTTAACCAATTTTCCATAATTAAATCATTAAAACTCATTAGAAAACATTTATAAAGGATCCATAACTTGAGAATTTAAGTAAAGAACCATACATTAGAGGAGAAGAACGAAGCTCACCTCTAATGTTGAATTCCCTCCTTAATTGTATTGATTTACATGAGAAACAAGATTAAAACAATAAGGTTTTGATAGGAAACAATTAAGAACTCATTTGCCATAAAAAGATTGAAGAAGTCAAGAAGTTACCTGAAGACTTTTAAGAAGAAAATAGTGCTTTAATGGAGAGAATTTGAGAGAAAATCTTTTGGAGAAAAAGGTAGTTACGTAAAATTTGTTTAAACAATTAGTTATAAAATTAATTCTCCCAACCTATTTATATTTTCCAAAACCCTTTTAAAAATAACCAATTAAGGATAAAATTCATATATTAGACTTTGGGCAAATAGCTCATTAAAGATTCAAAGTTCTGATCCTTTTACAAAACAATTACTAAAAAATAGTTTCCATTCTTTACATTTTGGTCACTAGCCAAAATGTCACATTTACGAATTCTATTTTTCAAAATTGACTTTACCAAAAATATTCACATATTAAATAATGTTTGTATATATTTTTCTTAAGTATTTTCTCACTCAAAAATATTTAATATGATTTTAATCTAGATCCGACCCGAATCTCTAACTCGGTCCACTGGACCATCTAGTCAACCTATAAACCTCTAAGCTGAAAAATGGGGCATTACACATTTGGTTCCCAAGTATGAATGGTGTACCGATATGGCTACACGCGTATCAGTACCCAATAGCCATTTCTTAGGATTGGGTTTGGTAGGATTAGAACAACTAGATGCGATCTCTTTTCTCGCTCTTTTCTTAGGACTCACGGCAAAAACTTGAGAACGAAATCAAACCACAAAAACAATGTATGCATAAACATCACATTCAATCCAATAAATCAATCCAATGATCAAGATATTTTGAAAACCTATACTGTATAGTTTAAAATCATATACAAGTATAAAAAGAATTTTTGGTGAAAAAAACTGAAAAATAATGTAGAAAAATATACGAGTATAATTTTATATTCGGGCAAAAAAATTTAAATTTTGAAAGAATTTTTGCAAAAACTTTGAAAATAATGTTATATACATTCAGAAGTATAAATTTTAAACATAAACAATATATAAATATGAACAAAAAAGAAATTTAAAGAAATTAGGGTTTATACCTTGAATGAGGATTATGGATGAATGAGGAGATGATTTGCACACTTCTTGAGGATGATAACTTGGGTTTGTTGCTGAAACCAAAATCCCCAAAGAAATTTTGATGATTTGTGAGAAAAATAAAGGATTTGAAGGGTTTAAATAGGTAAAAACCAACTTAAGGTTTTAAAGAGAAAGTTGAGTTTGAGAAACCTTCTTTTAATGACTCATTTAAAGCTCCATGGCTACACATACCGATATGCAATATCGTGTACCGAAACCACATACTAGTTTGAAAGCTCTATGGCTACAAGTTTTAATCGTACCGATCCCTTGTCTGTACTAGTATAGGTTCACTTGTACTGAAATACTGACCCTGGTACCCGTATCGATACGAGATACCCCGTATTGATACCCCTGAGCCAAAAATGTCACTTTTGGCAACATGAGATCAAAAATTCGAACTTAATCGAATTGATATGCATGTGTATGATATGAGATCAACATATATGAACAAAAATAGATGCATACTCCCCCTAGCAACAAGAATAAATGCATATAGGAGCAAAAACACAAGAGCATGGAAATCAATCAAATTCAAGCAAGTTTTAAACACAAGGCTAGTAAGACCTAACTCTCTCCTAAGAGACCAAAACGCTATTTGTCTAAAGGTTTGGTGAAGATATCCACTAATTGGTTCAATGTGTCTACATATTCTAGAACTACCTCATTTTTTCAAGACATGATCTCTAATGAAATGATGTCTTATCTCTATGTGCTTGGTTCTAGAGTGTTGGATGGGATTCTTAGTGTGACAAATGACATTAGTATTGTCACACTTTAGAGGGATAGTACCTACATCAATTCCATAATCTAAGAGTTATTGTTTCATCTAAAGGACTCGAGCACAACAACTTCCGGTCGAAATGTATTCCGAATAAGCATGCAAACTAAAAGAGGAATCTCTAGGATACCAAAGGCCTAAACAAGGTGTGTCTTTAAGGTATCTAAAGATTCTCTTAACGGCTTGTAAGTGTGATTCTCTAGGACTAGCTTGAAATCTAGCACACAAGCAAACACTAAACATGATATTCGGTCTACTTATGGTAAGATAAAGTAAAGATCCCATCATTGATCTATAAAGCTTTAAATCAACACAGTTACCTCATTCATCTTTGTCAAGCTTTGTAGATGAACTCATTGGTATGACTTGAGTGTAACACCCCAGAAAACAGATTAAAAGATTTGGGTGAATTATCGGAATTAGGTTGGAATTTTTGGTTAGGCTTTAGCTAATTAATTAATTTCGAAAAATAATTTGGGTAATTAAATTGACTTTTGATAAATTTATTGTGACAAGTATTTGAGAAAAATAGATTTAATGAAATTGATAAAGGATGAAATTGAGTTTGGGTAATTTTAAATGGGTTGTTTTAATATTAATTAAATGGTGACTATTTTACAAAATGTTGTAAAATATTAATAATGAAAATTTTGTAAAAAGAACTAAAGTGATGGTTTTATGGTATTATTTGACACATTTATTAAATAAAGCTTTTACCACCTATTTCTAACTAGAAAATGGCGATGGTTATTATTTTCCCAAGAAAGAAAAATTATGTCTAAACTTATCTCTCCTTTTCTCTCAAAATTCTCCCAAATACCATTTTAATATTCTTTGATTTTCTTATCCAATTTCTATTCATTTTCTTTCTAAATCATTTCTAATCAACAACCGCACAAGAGATTTTGATATCTCTCATCTTGTTCAATGGATTTCATGTTAGAAGATTGGAGGAGCAATCTTTATTTTCAATTTCCAATTTATTTGGGTAAGCTTTGATTTGCTAATGATCTCCTAATTATTGTGTTGATTTTCTATCAATTTTATTGTCTTTTGATGTTAAAATAAATTTTAATGGATTTTCGTATAAATCTTAATTAGATTATAGTAATCTAATGATTTCTATGGAGTTCTAGTGTTTTGTGAATGGATAATAATAATCTAAAGTTGATTTTGTAATTTAATTCTTGGAATTAATCTAATTGGTTGGTTTTAGATTTGAGTTCTTAAATAGGGTAATTGGTGAAATGATTGATTGAATTATTTGATCTTATATGAGAATGCACCATGGGTGTTCGATTCATTTCTTTTATAGAATCTTGAAAAAAAGAAATTAAAAGACGTTCGAACCGTGAAACAGAGGCGTGAACAGGGGAGGATTTGCGCACTAGGTGGGCTGCGGCAATCCACCCCTGGGTGCATGTGTTAGACAGTGCATAATAAAAAAATTTAATAAAGGAATTAAGAGGGGAAATGGGAACAAAGTAGTGCGGTAACTTTTTAAAAAAAAGGGAGATTTAAAGGGGTAAGGCATTGTGCGCTCAGTGTGGTGTTTTCGTGCATGGTGTTGTGTTGTTTGAACGATAAGGGTTTTGAATGTCGTGGAGTATTTTAATAAAGTGATTACTTTAGTGTGGTCAAATTTATATTGTCGTAGAGTATCCTAGAGATTGTTTTTGTAGAAAATGACAAGTGTTCAGACGAGTTTCAGTTAGACAAGGCATTGGCATCAAGGCTTTGGCGTCGAAACAAAAGCAAGTTGGTGAGTGCAATTATAAGTTGGTTCTTCAAATAAAGTTTGAACTAAGGTTTGGGGGTTTGGTTATAGCCTAGCAAGCTTAACTAAGCTAAGTTTTTCGTATTTCGTTTTTTTAAATATCAGTTTGAAATGTGTATTGATTTATATGATTTGGTTTCAAGAATTGTGTTAACTACTATTTTATACATGTTTTTCCATGTGAAATGCATTGCTAATGATATTATATGTGGATGCCTACGAGGCTTGGCAAATGGTTTCCAAAGTGAGAATACAAGTTGGTTTACAAACATGGTTTATGTAAAGTTAAATGGTTTGAATAATACATATAGAAAAATAGTGAGGTAACTTGGTTTGAAAGTATATATTGGCAAGTGATGTGGTTTAAAATGTTATCGGATATAGTTGGTCGGCCATAGGATTGATAGTGCATTATAATAAGTCACCTCAGGTGTTGAGGGGTTTATGTGTACCGAATACTCCCCCACGAGTACCCTAACGTTTGAGGGGTTATATGGTACCGAAAACTCCTATTAGTGGATTATACATTTAACCAATGATTGGGTTGTGATCGTACCTTAATTCCGGTTGAGATTGTATGAAATGTTGAGAGGACATTGGTTGAATCCGTGTTTCTGATGTGTTTTTACAAATAGAAAGGTTTGGTTTTGAGTCACTTTAATGCCAATATATAAAATAATGTATCATGGTAAATATATTACGTTTTATATAATGTGATTTATACATGTTGTGCTCTTTATGCTTTGCTATTGGAAGAATAAGCATGTGAATGATTAAAATGAAGATGCATATAGAAGTTATGTATGGAATCCATGATACATGATTATGCTTATGAGCTAAAATGATTTGGGTAATGCATATGTTTTGGAAAGTTTAGCAAATGACCTTTTAAATTCAAAGAATGCTCTTTAAGCTTTGCAAATGAAATGATCATGCATAAGGAAGCTTAAATTGAGGTTTTGCATATGAGATTATGCTCGTAATCCATGATACATGATCATGCACTTGATGTAATATGTTTTGAGGGTTTGTGTAAATGATTTGAAAAGTTTTGGCAAATGAACATCTAGTCCTAAAGATGGTTTTATACATTTGTTTAAATGCTTGGGAAAAGGCAAATTTGACTTGCTTTAATATGAGTTTTTAATATCAGTTTTGGTTTTGAAAATGCATTGATGTTTTACCCTTTTTGAGTGCACTCACTAGGCATTATATGCTTACGCTCTCTTTTCTTCTGTCAATGCAGAGAATTAAGAAAACACGGAGTGTGGTTCGAGGCAAGGCAGGATATCAAGACAAACACATTAAAAGAGTATGTTTATGGTGTTATTTATTATTTGTAATAAGGCAATGTGAGTAAAATTTTGGGATGATTTTTTATTTAGGATATGTTAACTTGGTTAATTTTATATTATGTTAGATGATGGTTGTATGTAATGATTGATATGTTGATTTTATTTTAATGCTTTGTATATTTGATACTTATGATCAAATGATTTAAATGGTTTAAATAATGATTGGATTGTTTATTTGTGTTCAATGAGTACTTATGGTCATATGCTTTAATCCATTAATTATTCTATAGCCTATGTGGAGGTCTTGACCATTTGGTGCTTAACGGATAATGCTTTATTTTTTTAGGAAGTATGCCTTTAGATTACTTGTATAAATATGAATTGTGTTAAATAGTTGGTATGTAATTATTTGACCCTATATGTTTATTGGTAACAAAATATTAGAAGCATGTCAATGTTGTTCGTAAGTAAGTGGATAAGTTCGAATTCCCAAAATGCATTTTAGTGCAACCGTCTATTAGTATGGCTGGTGGATAATTCGGTTAATTGATTTTACCAAGTTTAGATTCTTTGCGTTTTGGTCACCGTATGATATTGTATCAATTGAACAAGTAAATAATGTCCGCTTGACACCAGATTTTGCAAGCATGTTTTAAATGTATCTAATTGTTGGTTTTAGCTTTAACAAACGTGTTAGTCCCTGTATTTTTGGCTATTTTACGGTTTAGTTCTTAATTTCATATTTTGCTAAATTGGATGCTTATTTGTTATCCGTTGAAGCTGAAATTTGACATGATGGCATGAAATACGATTAATTAAAAATTGGTAACAAAAAACTTGTATAATCCCCTATAATTATTCAGATTTACAATTTGGTCCCTAAAGTACTTGTTTTGCGATTGAGCATCTTATCGACATTTGAAATGAATAAAAATTGAACCGCTTCTTGTATGAACACCTTAGGTCTTAATAATGCATTTAGACAAGTTAAAAGAAGAAAAAAGGACCGTAATATGAGTAAGATTGTTCGGGTTTGCTTCGACAAACCTAATGTGATCTTCTTGGTTCGGGTCTAACATTTAGGCCGGGTCCAGGGGGTTACATTGTGGTTTCACATTTTCCAAGCCAAATTCTTGAGCATGTCTTTGATTTACTTAGCTTGATTTATGAAGATGCCATCCTTCTTTTCTTTGATTTGGAGTCCCAAAAATAATGAGAGCTCCCCCATCATGCTCATCTCAAACTCATCCTACATCAACTTAGCAAAATCTTGGTTGAGCAATTCATTAGTAGAACTAAATATAATATCATCAACATAAATTTGAACTAATAAGATGTCTTTGCCTTTTCTTTTAATAAAAAAGTGTAGTATCCACCTTCTTTGTCAAAATCTTTTTCAATAAAAAACTTGACAAACTTTCATACCAAGCTCTAGGAGCTTGTTTCAAACCATATAAAGCTTTTGAAAGTTTAAAAACATGGTTTGGGTATTTTGAATCTTCAAAACCGGCTGGTTGCTCTACATACACTTCTTCATTTATAAAACCATTTAGAAAAGCACTTTTCACATCCATTTGAAAAAAACTTGAATTCATGATAACATGCAAATGCAACAAGTGTCATAATAGCTTCCATTCTAGCTACGAGTTCATAGGTTTCATCAAAATCGATTTCTTCTTCGTGAGTGTAACCATGAGCTACAAGTCTAGCCTTGTTCCTCAATATGTTACCACTCTAATCTAGTTTATTTCTAAAAATCATTTAATTCCTACGGTAGATTTATTACTTAGCCTATCAACTAAGGTTCATACTTTACTTCTCTCAAATTGATTTAAGTCTTCTTAAATAGCCAATATCCAATATTCATCATTTAATGCTTCTTTGATATTTTTAGACTCTATGCATAAGATAAATGCAACAAAATTACATGCATTTCTAAGAGAAGATCTAGTGGTTACCCCTTTGGATGGATTACCCAAAATCTCACCACATTTGAGATAGTTGAACTCCCTTGGGTACGTGACCTACTTTTCCTCTAGATACATATCCTTCAAGGCTTCTAGAGGTGGTTCTTGTGTTTCTTCTCTAGTTAGAACTTCATCCACCTTTGATGATTGTTCTCCACCAACATTGTCTAAAAAATTCCTACATCATCATCATCACAAGAATCCTTCCTCGGAAGGAGGTTATCATCGAAAACCACATGTATAGACACTTCTACTACTAAAGTTCTTTTGTTAAATACTTGATAGGCTTTAGAGTTTAAAGAATAACTAAGAAAAATTGATTCATCACTTTTAGCATCAAATTTGCCTAAATTGTTTTTTCCATTGTTTAACACAAAACATTTACATCCAAAATGATGAAAATAGCTAATGTTAGGCTTTTTTCTTTTAAGAAGCTCATAAGGTGTTTTCTTTAAAATAGGCCTAATCATTACATGGTTGACAATATAGCAAGTGGTATTAGTGGATTTCGCCCAAAAATAATTAGGCAAATTATTTTCACAAAGCATGGTTCTAGTCATTTCTTCTAAATTTCGGTTTCCTCTCAACAACCCCATTTTGTTGTGGTGTGTGAGAAGCGAAAAAATTATGGCTAATCCCATTTGAATTACAAAACTCCTCAAAACCTAAATTTTGAAATTCAGTTCCATGATCACTCCAAATGTGAGAAATAGAGTGACCAACATCATTAAAAAATGTGATGAATTTTTATAAAGCCTCATCCTTGGTACTTAAAAATAGAACCCAAGTGTATCTAAAGTAGTCATCAACTATGACACATGCATATGATTTTCCACCCAAACTCATTGTTCTAATAGGACCAAAAAGATCCATATGAATCAATTGTAAAACTCTACTTGTAGAAACATCATTAATAGGTTTAAATGAAACTCTTTTGTCTTTTCCTTTTGCACAAGCATCACAAATTTTGTCATATGAAAACTTTATTTTTTGCAAACCTCTTACAAGATTATTTAAAATCAAATTTTCTAAAACACTCATGCTTGTATGCCCTAGTTTTCTATGCCATAACCATGAGTCATGCTCATATTTAGCAACAAAACATGCATTTGAAAGATGAATGTCATCTAAATGCACAATATGTTTCCTCTGCGATGACCAATAAGCATGATTTTGTTAGTTTCAATGTTGATAATTTTGCAACCATTTAAATCAAAAAGCACATTGGAACCTTTATCACAAAGTTGGCTTATGCTCAAAAGATTATGCTTAAGACCATTGACATGTAAGACATTATCAATAAGGATAGAAAAGTGATTACCAATAGAACCAATTCCTTCAATGTGGCCTTTGGAGTTGTCACCAAATGTTACTATTCATCCACTCTTTGGTTTTAACTCTAAGAATGGACTCTTGTCACCGGTCATGTGTCTCGAGCATCCACTATCAAGGTACCATAAATTTGCACATGAAGCTTTGGCCTTGTAGCAATGCTCCCCCTACAAACAAAAATTTACGTCTTGATTTTTGGTAACCAAATCATTTTGGTTCCATGAGTACTAGCTCCCAAAATCTTGATTCCCTTAGGCATTCAAAAGCAATAGCACTAATTGTTGGGAAACGCCAGTACACCCCATGGCGCAGCAGAAAAATTATCCAGCCTAATCCACCAGTGATCCATATACAAGGGACGAATTCGGGGTGATGAAGGGTGAAAAACATTACCTTAACCAATCTAGACTTCCGCATCGAGTATAGGAGAATCCAAATAGAATCCGAGTCGTCACAGCAGCGTTCTGACCTCTACGTAGTCCACCCGAATAAAATGAACAATTTTTCTCTTCTCTAATCGTTAGAGATGATTTTCAAAAAAGACATATTTTGGCTGCTAGAACTTATGCCTTTATATAGCATTCAAAAATCCAATTCTAATTAAATTCAGATTCTTTAAATATACAATATATTTAACCGAATATAATTAAATATGTAGAATCTGATTATACTTTAATTAGGTTTCTTTTAAAGATATATATATATATATATATATATATATATATAGTATTTGATAATTACAATAGCTTATCAAATATTAACATATGTATAAAACCAAAATTAACAATTTTTGTTTCTCACTAGTTACGTGTACAACAAGTTTGTACACATGCTTTCTAGTCGATATTTGTTCGTTTCAATCATAGGGTGTGACCCTTGTAGGTTCATGTAACGCTAACAGTAATATCCAGAACAATTCTAACATTGCAAGCAATGAATGGCATCTAGCAATATATCATTGCTACCTAAGTTATATGGAATCATGGTTTGATTTAAACTTTTTCCGTGATTAACTTCTTTTATGTATTTCATCCTTTTGTCCCCATATCTAGATCAGACACAAGTCACGGATTAGTCACACTTGTATAGTCCATCTAATGTTTCTTGATATCTTGAGTAGATTATTATAAACGAATAACTATGATATCCTATATCAATTCATTCGAGCATGACCATGCATTTTCTAGTCTCACTCAATCAAGTGACCTATGATATTACTCCTATTATGTAGGAGGGACAAATCCTATCTTGATCAACCATGTTTCGTTACATGGATTGTGACATATCCAATATCAGTCTTTATAGTGTAGTCAATTACGACACACGTTTGACCGTATCAAAATATGTCCCTCACGATGTTGAAATAATGATGATCTCAAGTCTGAGGATCATACATGTAGTTATTACCATGATCAATATTGTGATTGTCACATAATAATCCAAGAAACTTGCTCATAGCGGGTCAGTCCAGTATGTCGTTCCCTAACACATACTTATGTATTGATTTTTACATCTCCATGTCAATGACAACACTTTGTCATCAATCAACTACATATTAGTCTTAATACATTATTGTTGTCCAATCCCACAATAATTCTTGACTAAGGACATTCTAGAATAACTATATTATTCTAAGGATTTTATTATAATTAAGTTTTTTTATAGATACACAGAATAAGACTGAAATAATAATAATGGCTTCTTATTAATGAACAAGATAAAATAACTATGTCTTTTACAACCATTTCATAATTGGTCTTTGGGCATACTCCAACAATCTCCCACTAGCACTAAGACCAATTACTCATGTATCTAATACCAAGGGACTTAGTGTGACGCTCATGCTTCTGCTGTGTCAGAGGCTTTGTTTGTGGATCGACGATATTGTCATCTGTAGGTACTATGCATATTTCTACTTCCCCTCGATAAATGATTTCACAAATGAGATAGTAACGCTTAAGTATGTGTTTGGATCGTTGGTGAGATCTGGGTTCTTTTTCTTGTGTGATGGCTCCGACGTAGATCTATAGCATTTGATATGCTAGGCATGACCCCTAGTTAATATATGAACTTTTTGATCCAAACAGCCTCTTTTGCAGCACCGCTTGCTGCAGTATACTTAGCTTCTGTTGTAGAACCTGCTACTGTATCTTGCTTTGAACTTTTCCAGCTTACAACACCTACATTAAGGCAAAACGCAAAACCCGATTGTGATCAAGAATCATCCTTATCAGTTTGAAAGCTTGCGTCAGTATAACCTTTTATACTTAGCTCTTCCTCACCTCCATACATAAGGAATATATCCTTAGTTCTTCTTAAGTACTTAAAGATATTTTTGACTGCAACCCAATGACCTTCACCTGGATCTACTTGGTATCGACTTGTCATACTTAGTGCATATGATTCATCTGGACGTGTACATAGCATGGCATACATGATAGATCCAATGGCCAAAGCATATGGTATCTTAATCATGGGTTCTCTCTCTTGAGGCGTTGAAGGACACATTTCCTTCGAGAGCGAAATACCATGTCTCATAGGTAAGAATCATCTTTTAGATTCTTTCATACTGAATCTTTTCAGTACTTTGTCTATGTATGTATTTTGACTTAGTCCTATGAGTCGTCTTGATCTATCTCCATAGATCTTGATTCCTAATATGTAGGTTGCTTCACCTAAGTCTTTCATAGAAAAACATTTTCCTAACCAAGTCTTTACAGACTGTAAGGTAGGTATGTCATTTCCTATTATTAGTATGTCATCCATATACAATACCAAGAATGTGACAGTGCTCCCACTAGTTTTCTTGAAAACACATGGCTCACCTTCATTTTTAATAAAACCAAATTCTTTGATTGCCTCATTAAAACGAAGATTCCAACTTTGAGAAGCTTGTTTCAGTCCATAAATGGATCTTTGTAGCTTGCATACCTTTTGGGCATCTTTTGGATTGACAAAATCCTCAGGTTGTGTCATGTACACATCCTCATCCAATTTTCCATTAAGGAAAGCAGTTTTGACATCCATTTGCCATATTTCATAATCATAATATCCAGCTATTGCAAGAAATATCCGGATGGATTTAAACATATCAATAGAGGAAAAAGTTTCATCATAGTCTATATCATGAATTTAACAAAATCCCTTAGCGACCAATCGCCCTTTGTATGTTTGTATATTGCCATCCATGTCAGTTTTCTTTTTGAAAACCCATTTGCACCCTATAGGCTTAATTCATTCAAGTGGGTCAACCAAAGTCCATACTTGGTTTTCTGACATGGAATCTATCTCGAATTTTATGGCTTCTAGCCATTTCTCAGAGTCTGGGCTCTCCACTACTTCCTGATAAGTCCTAGGCTCATCTTGTTCCACGAGAAGAACATCTTCATGCAATGTGACAAGAAACCTATATCACTCAAGCGCGTTCTGTTCTCTCATAGACCTTCAAAGTGGTTGTGTTTCAAGAACAATTGGATGTTCCTCAACTATTTGTGGAACTTGTTGTTGTTCAATCTCCGGATTAGTGATCTGTGGTTGATCTTGAATTTCCTCAAGTTTAATATTTCTCCCACTTTCTTTTTTGAAAATAAATTCTCTTTCGAGGAAGACTCATGTTCAAGCAATAAACACTTTGTTCTCGGGTGGATTGAAGAAATAATATCCTTTAGTTTCTTTAGGATATCCCACAAAATTACACTTATGAGATTTGGGTTCGAGTTTTGTAGACATCTGATGTTTAACATAAACTTTACATCCCCAAATTTTCATAAAAGACATACTAGGACGCTTCCCAGTCCATATCTCATATGATGTCTTTTGAACCGATTTAGACGGAACACGATTTAGTGTGAAAGCAGCTGTTTCTAATGCATGTCCCCAAAAAGAAGTTGGAAGATCAACATGACTCATCATTGATCGAACCATGTCTAACAACGTTTGATTTCTCCTTTCAAAGATTCCATTATGTTGTGGAGTACCTGAATGTGTAAGTTGTGAGACAATTCGACATCCTTTAAGAAGTTCATCAAACTCTAGGCTTAAGTATTCTCCTCCTCGATCTGATCAAAGAGCTTTGATACTCTTTCCTAGTTGGTTTTTTACTTCATTCTTAAATTCCTTAAACTTTTTAAGGGCTTCCGATTTATGATGCATTAGGTAAACATACCCATATCTACTGAAGTTGTCAGTGAAAGTAATAAAGTATTGAAACCCTCTTCTTGCCTGTGTATTCATCGGTCCACATACATCACTATGTATTAGACCTAATAAATCACTTGCTCGCTCGTTTTTACCGTCAAATGGTGATTTGGTCATTTTTCCCATTAAACAAGGTTCACATATATCAAAATGTTCGAAAACAAAAGAATCCAAAAATTCATCTTTATGAAGTTTTGAAATGTGTTTCTCACTTATATGACCAAAGCGACAATGCTAGAGATAAGTTTGATTAGAGTCATTTGTTTTTGATCTTTTCGTAGTTATGTTATATATGGATTTATCTTAATCTAAGATATAGAGGCCATTGATTAATTGAGCCATACCGTAAAAACATTATTGAGGGAAAAAGAACGACTATTATTCTTAATAATAATCTCAAAACCAATCTTGTCCAAACAAGAAAATGAAATAATGTTTTTAGTCAAACTAGGTACGAAATAACAATCCTTTAAATCTAAAACAAGTCCACTAGGTAATGACAAAGTGTATGTTCCTATAGCTAATGCAGCAACTCTTGCTCCATTTCCCACTCGTAGGTCCACATCTCCTTTTTCCAATTTTCTACACCTTTTTAGTCCATGTACAGAAGAACAAATGTGAGAACCAAAACCGGTATCTAATACCCAATAAGTAGGTATTGATATATTAATATCAATAACATAAATACTTGATCCAGACTATACATTCTCTCTTGCCTTCTTGATGTCCTCAAGATAGACAAGGCAGTTTCTCTTCTAATGTCCAGCATTGTTGCAATGGAAACATTTTCCTTCTTTTGCAACTCCTCCTTTAGGTTTCAATGCAACCTTTCCTTTGTTGGGCTTTGGCTTTGCCTTTGTTTGGCTTTCCTTTTCTGCTATCCCATCAGACCAAAATAATAGGTTTGCAGCTAACCTTTTTTATGTTGTTCTCTAATGTTCTTAACAAACCAAGCAACTGAGGCAACGATTTGTTAATTTCATTAATATTAAAATTAAGAACAAACTGATTAAAACTATCCGGCAACGATTGCAGGATAACATCAGTAGCCAATTCAACACTTTGAAGGAAGCCCAATTTTTCAAGGGTCTGAATATACCCTATCATTTTGAGAACATGAGTTCCCACTGAAGCCCAATTATTTTCACAAAACATGGTTCTAGTCATTTCTTCTAAAGTTCGGTTTTTCTCTCAACAACCCCATTTTGTTGAGGTGTGCGAGGAGCAAAAAAAATTATGGCTAATCTCATTTCAATTCTGAAACTCCTCAAAACCTAAATTTTGAAATTGGTTCCATGATCACTCCTAGTGTGAGAAATAGAGTGACCAACATCATTAAAAAATGTGATGAATTTTTATAAAGCCTCATCCTTGGTACTTAAAAATAGAACCCAAGTGTATCTAAAGTAGTCATCAACTATGACAAATGCAAATGATTTTTCACCCAAACTCATTGTTCTAATAGGATCAAAAAGATCCATGTTGAGAACATGAGTTCCCACTGAAGCCCAATTATTTTCACAAAACATGGTTCTAGCCATTTCTTCTAAAGTTCGGTTTTTCTCTCAACAACCCCATTTTGTTGAGTTGTGCGAGGAGCAAAAAAATTATGGCTAATCTCATTTGAATTACAAAACTCCTCAAAACCTAAATTTTGAAATTCGGTTCCATGATCACTCCTAATGTGAGAAATAGAGTGACCAACATCATTAAAAATGTGATGAATTTTTATAAAGCCTCACCCTTGGTACTTAAAAATAGAACCCAAGTGTATCTAAAGTAGTCATCAACTATGACAAATGCATATGATTTTTCACCCAAACTCATTGTTCTAATAGGATCAAAAAGATCCATGTGAATCACTTGTAAAACTATACTTGTAGAAACATCATTAATAGGTTTAAAAGATGAAAACTTTATTTTTCTAAAACACTCATGCTTGCATGCCCTAGTTGTCTATGCCATAACCATGAGTCATGCTCATCTTTAGCAACAAACATGCATTTGAAAGATGAATGTCATCTAAATGCACAATATGATTCTTATGCAATGAACAATAAGCATGATTTTGTTAGTTTCAATGTTGATAATTTTTCAGCCATTTAAATCAAAAAGCACATTAAAACCTTTATCACAAAGTTGGCTTATGCTCAAAAGATTATGCTTAAGACCGTTGACATGTAAGACATTATCAATAAGGATAGAAGAGTGATTACCAATAGAACCAATTCCTTTCAATGTGGCCTTTGGAGTTGTCACCAAATGTTACTATTCCTCCACTCTTTGGTTTTAACTCTAAGAATGGACTCTTGTCACCGGTCATGTGTCTCGAGCATCCACTATCAAGGTACCATAAATTTGCACATGAAGCTTTGGCCTTGTAGCAATGCCCCCCCTACAAACAAAAAATTACGGCGTCTTGATTTTTGGTACCCAAATCATTTTGGGTCCATGAGTATTACCTCCCAAAATCTTGGGAAATAGGCATTCAAAAGCAATAGCACTAATTGTTGCGCAATGGAAAAATTATCCGCGTAATCCACTAATGTTCCATGTACAAGGGACGAATCGGGGTAATAAAGAATGAAAACATTACCTCAACCAATCTGGACTTCCGCGGTGAGTATAGGAGAATCCAAATAGAATCCGAGTCGTCACAACAAGTGTTCAACGACCTATACGTAGTCCACCCGAATAAAATGAACCATTTTTCTCTTCTCTAACTATTAGAGATGATTTTCAAAAAGACATATTTTGGTTGCTAGACCTTATGCCTTTATATAGCATTAAAAAACCTAATTATAATTAAATTTGGATTCTTTAAATATACAATATATTTAACCGAATATAATTAAATATGTAGAATTTGATTCTACTTTAATTAGGTTTCTTTTAAAGATATATATATAGTATTTGATAATTACAATAACTTATCAAATATTAACATATGTATAAAACCAAAATTAACAATTTTGGTTTCTCATTAATTACGTGTACAACAAGTTTGTACACATGCTATCTAGTCAATATTTGTTCGTTTCAATCATAGGATGTGACCCTTATAGGTTCATGTAACGTTAGCAATATCTAGAACAATTCTAACATTACAAGCAATGAATGGCATCTAGCAATACATCATTGCTACCTAAGTTATATGGAATCATGGTTTGATTTAAACTTTTTCCATGATTAACTTCTTTTATGCCTTTCATCCTTTTGTCATCATATCTTGATCGGACACAAGTCATGGATTAGTCATACTTGTATAGTCCATCTAATGTTTATTGATATCTTGAGTAGACTATTATAAATGAATAACTATGATATCCCATGTCAATTTATTCAAGCATGACCATGCATTTTCTAGTCTCACTCAATCAAGTGACCTATGATATTACTCCTATTATGTAGGAGGGACAAATCCTATCTTGATCAACCATATTTCGTTACATGGATTGTGACATATCCAATATCGGTCTTTATAGTGTAGTTATTACGACACACGTTTGACCGTATCAAAATATGTCACTCACGATGTTGAAATAATGATGATCTCAAGTCTGAGGATCATACATGTAGTTATCACCATGATCAATATTGTGATTGTCACATAATAATCCAAGAAACATGCTCATAGTTGGTCAGTCCAGTATGTCGTTCCTTAACACATACTTATTTAATGATTTTGACATCTCCATGTCAATGACAACACTTTGTCATCAATCAACTACATATTAGTCTTAATACATTATTGTTGTCCAATCCCACAATAATTCTTGACTAAGGACATTCTAGAATAACTATATTATTCTAAGGATTTTATTATAATTAAGTTTTTTTATAGATACACAGAATAAGACTGAAATAATAATAATGGCTTCTTATTAATGAACAAGATAAAATAACTATGTCTTTTACAACCATTTCATAATTGGTCTTTGGGCATACTCCAACAATCTCCCACTAGCACTAAGACCAATTACTCATGTATCTAATACCAAGGGACTTAGTGTGACGCTCATGCTTCTGCTGTGTCAGAGGCTTTGTTTGTGGATCGACGATATTGTCATCTGTAGGTACTATGCATATTTCTACTTCCCCTCGATAAATGATTTCACAAATGAGATAGTAACGCTTAAGTATGTGTTTGGATCGTTGGTGAGATCTGGGTTCTTTTCTTGTGTGATGGCTCCGACGTAGATCTATAGCATTTGATATGCTAGGCATGACCCCTAGTTAATATATGAACTTTTTGATCCAAACAGCCTCTTTTTGCAGACCGCTTGCAAAGATATACTTAGCTTCATTGTAGAACACACTCATCGTATCTTGCTTTGAACTTTTCCAGCTTACAACACCTACATTAAGGCAAAACGCAAAACCCGATTGTGATCAAGAATCATCCTTATCGGTTTGAAAGCTTGCGTCGCCAGATAACCTTTTATACTTAGCTCTTCCTCACCTCCATACATAAGGAATATATCCTTAGTTCTTCTTAAGTACTTAAAGATATTTTTGACTGCAACCCAATGACCTTCACCTGGATCTACTTGGTATCGACTTGTCATACTTAGTGCATATGATTCATCTGGACGTGTACATAGCATGGCATACATGATAGATCCAATGGCCAAAGCATATGGTATCTTAATCATGGGTTCTCTCTCTTGAGGCGTTGAAGGACACATTTCCTTCGAGAGCGAAATACCATGTCTCATAGGTAAGAATCATCTTTTAGATTCTTTCATCTTGAATCTTTTCAAGACTTTGTCTATGTATGTATTTTGACTTAGTCCTATGAGTCGTCTTGATCTATCTCCATAGATCTTGATTCCTAATATGTAGGTTGCTTCACCTAAGTCTTTCATAGAAAAATTTTTCCTAACCAAGTCTTTACTGATCAGAAGGTAGGTATGTCATTTCCTATTATTAGTATGTCATCCATATACAATACCAAGAATGTGACAAAGGCTCCCACTAGTTTTCTTGAAAACACATGGCTCACCTTCATTTTTAATAAAACCAAATTCTTTGATTGCCTCATTAAAACGAAGATTCCAACTTTGAGAAGCTTGTTTCAGTCCATAAATGGATCTTTGTAGCTTGCATACCTTTTGGGCATCTTTTGGATTGACAAAATCCTCGGGTTGTGTCATGTACACATCCTCATCCAATTTTCCATTAAGGAAAGCGTTTTGACATCCATTTGCCATATTTCATAATCATAATATCCAGCTATTGCAAGAAATATCCGGATGGATTTAAACATATCAATAGAGGAAAAAGTTTCATCATAGTCTATATCATGAATTTAACAAAATCCCTTAGCGACCAATCGCCCTTTGTATGTTTGTATATTGCCATCCATGTCAGTTTTCTTTTTGAAAACCCATTTGCACCCTATAGGCTTAATTCATTCAAGTGGGTCAACCAAAGTCCATACTTGGTTTTTACGACATGGAATCTATCTCGAATTTTATGGCTTCTAGCCATTTCTCGTAGTCCGGGCTCTCCACTACTTCTGATAAGTCCTAGGCTCATCTTGTTCCACGAGAAGAACATCTTCATGCAATGTGACAAGAAACCTATATCACTCAAGCGCGCTCGTGTCTCTCATAGACCTTCAAAGTGGTTGTGTTTCAAGAACAATTGGATGTTCCTCAACTATTTGTGGAACTTGTTGTTGTTCAATCTCCGGATTAGTGATCTGTGGTTGATCTTGAATTTCCTCAAGTTTAATATTTCTCCCACTTTCTTTTTTGAAAATAAATTCTCTTTCGAGGAAGACTCATGTTCAAGCAATAAACACTTTGTTCTCGGGTGGATTGAAGAAATAATATCCTTTAGTTTCTTTAGGATATCCCACAAAATTACACTTATGAGATTTGGGTTCGAGTTTTGTAGACATCTGATGTTTAACATAAACTTTACATCCCCAAATTTTCATAAAGACATACTAGGACGCTTCCCTACCATATCTCATATGATGTCTTTTGAACCGATTTAGACGGAACACGATTTAGTGTGAAAGCAATGTTTCTAATGCATGTCCCCAAAAAGAAGTTGGAAGATCAACATGACTCATCATTGATCGAACCATGTCTAACAACGTTTGATTTCTCCTTTCAAAGATTCCATTATGTTGTGGAGTACCTGAATGTGTAAGTTGTGAGACAATTCGACATCCTTTAAGAAGTTCATCAAACTCTAGGCTTAAGTATTCTCCTCCTCGATCTGATCAAAGAGCTTTGATACTCTTTCCTAGTTGGTTTTTTACTTCATTCTTAAATTCCTTAAACTTTTTAAGGGCTTCCGATTTATGATGCATTAGGTAAACATACCCATATCTACCGTTGTCGGTGAAAGTAATAAAGTATTGAAACCCTCTTCTTGCTTGTGTATTCATCGGGTCCACATACATCACTATGTATTAGACCTAATAAATCACTTGCTCGCTCGCTTTTACCACAAATGGTGATTTGGTCATTTTTCCCATTAAACAAGGTTCACATATATCAAAATGTTCGAAAACAAAAGAATCCAAAAATTCATCTTTATGAAGTTTTGAAATGTGTTTCTCACTTATATGACCAAAGCGACAATGCTAGAGATAAGTTTGATTAGAGTCATTTGTTTTTGATCTTTTCGTAGTTATGTTATATATGGATTTATCTTAATCTAAGATATAGAGGCCATTGATTAATTGAGCCATACCGTAAAAACATTATTGAGGGAAAAAGAACGACTATTATTCTTAATAATAATCTCAAAACCAATCTTGTCCAAACAAGAAAATGAAATAATGTTTTTAGTCAAACTAGGTACGAAATAACAATCCTTTAAATCTAAAACAAGTCCACTAGGTAATGACAAAGTGTATGTTCCTATAGCTAATGCAGCAACTCTTGCTCCATTTCCCACTCGTAGGTCCACATCTCCTTTTTCCAATTTTCTACACCTTTTTTAGTCCATGTACAGAAGAACAAATGTGAGAACCAAAACCGTATCTAATACCCAATAAGTAGGTATTGATATATTAATATCAATAACATAAATACTTGATCCAGACTATACATTCTCTCTTGCCTTCTTGATGTCCTCAAGATAGACAAGGCAGTTTCTCTTCTAATGTCCAGCATTGTTGCAATGGAAACATTTTCCTTCTTTTGCAACTCCTCCTTTAGGTTTCAATGCAACCTTTCCTTTGTTGGGCTTTGGCTTTGCCTTGGTGTTTTTTCCTTTTCGCTATCCCATCGACCAAAATAATAGGTTTGCAGCTAACCTTTTTATGTTGTTCTCTAATGTTCTTAACAAACCAAGCAACTGAGGCAACGATTTGTTAATTTCATTAATATTAAAATTAAGAACAAACTGATTAAAACTATCCGCAACGATTGCGGGATAACATCGAGCCAATTCAACACTTTGAAGGAAGCCCAATTTTTCAAGGGTCTGAATATACCCTATCATTTTGAGAACATGAGTTCCCACTGAAGCCCAATTATTTTCACAAAACATGGTTCTAGTCATTTCTTCTAAAGTTCGGTTTTTCTCTCAACAACCCCATTTTGTTGAGGTGTGCGAGGAGCAAAAAAAATTATGGCTAATCTCATTTCAATTACGAAACTCCTCAAAACCTAAATTTTGAAATTCGGTTCCATGATCACTCCTAGTGTGAGAAATAGAGTGACCAACATCATTAAAAAATGTGATGAATTTTTATAAAGCCTCATCCTTGGTACTTAAAAATAGAACCCAAGTGTATCTAAAGTAGTCATCAACTATGACAAATGCAAATGATTTTTCACCCAAACTCATTGTTCTAATAGGATCAAAAAGATCCATGTTGAGAACATGAGTTCCCACTGAAGCCCAATTATTTTCACAAAACATGGTTCTAGCCATTTCTTCTAAAGTTCGGTTTTTCTCTCAACAACCCCATTTTGTTGAGTTGTGCGAGGAGCAAAAAATATTATGGCTAATCTCATTTGAATTACGAAACTCCTCAAAACCTAAATTTTGAAATTCGGTTCCATGATCACTCCTAATGTGAGAAATAGAGTGACCAACATCATTAAAAATGTGATGAATTTTTATAAAGCCTCACCCTTGGTACTTAAAAATAGAACCCAAGTGTATCTAAAGTAGTCATCAACTATGACAAATGCATATGATTTTTCACCCAAACTCATTGTTCTAATAGGATCAAAAAGATCCATGTGAATCAGTTGTAAAACTATACTTGTAGAAACATCATTAATAGGTTTAAAAGATGAAAACTTTATTTTTCTAAAACACTCATGCTTGCATGCCCTAGTTGTCTATGCCATAACCATGAGTCATGCTAATCTTTAGCAACAAACATGCATTTGAAAGATGAATGTCATCTAAATGCACAATATGATTCTTATGCAATGAACAATAAGCACGATTTTGTTAGTTTCAATTTTGATAATTTTTCAGCCATTTAAATCAAAAAGCACATTAAAACCTTTATCACAAAGTTGGCTTATGCTCAAAAGATTATGCTTAAGACCGTTGACATGTAAGACATTATCAATAAGGATAGAAGAGTGATTACCAATAGAACCAATTCCTTCAATGTGGCCTTTGGAGTTGTCACCAAATGTTACTATTCCTCCACTCTTTGGTTTTAACTCTAAGAATCGACTCTTGTCACCGGTCATGTGTCTCGAGCATCCACTATCAAGGTACCATAAATTTGCACATGAAGCTTTGGCCTTGTAGCAATGCCCCCCCTACAAACAAAAAATTACGTCTTGATTTTTGGTACCCAAATCATTTTGGGTCCATGAGTATTACCTCCCAAAATCTTGGGAAATACCGGTACACCCCATGGCGCAATGGAAAAATTATCCGGCGTAATCCACTAGTGTTCCATGTACAAGGGACGAATTCGGGGTAATAAAGAATGAAAAACATTACCTCAACCAATCTGGACTTCCGCGGTGAGTATAGGAGAATCCAAATAGAATCCGAGTCGTCACAACAGTGTTCCGACCTATACACAGTCTACCTGAATAAAACGAACCATTTTTCTCTTCTCTAACTATTAGAGATGATTTTCAAAAAAGGCATATTTTGGTTGCTAGACCTTATGCCTTTATATAGCATTAAAAAACCTAATTATAATTAAATTTGGATTCTTTAAATATACAATATATTTAACCGAATATAATTAAATATGTAGAATTTGATTCTACTTTAATTAGGTTTCTTTTAAAGATATATATATAGTATTTGATAATTACAATAACTTATCAAATATTAACATATGTATAAAACTGAAATTAACAATTTTGGTTTCTCATTAATTACGTGTACAACAAGTTTGTACACATGCTATCTAGTCAATATTTGTTCGTTTCAATCATAGGATGTGACCCTTATAGGTTCATGTAACGTTAGCAGTAATATCTAGAACAATTCTAACATTACAAGCAATGAGTGGCATCTAGCAATACATCATTGCTACCTAAGTTACATGAAATCGTGGTTCGATTTAACCTTTTTCCATGATTAACTTCTTTTATGCCTTTCATCCTTTTGTCATCATATCTTGATCGGACACAAGTCATGGATTAGTCATACTTGTATAGTCCATCTAATGTTTATTGATATCTTGAGTAGACTATTATAAATGAATAACTATGATATCCCATGTCAATTTATTCAAGCATGGCCATGCATTTTCTAGTCTCACTCAATCAAGTGACCTATGATATTACTCCTATTATGTAGGAGGGACAAATCCTATCTTGATCAACCATATTTCGTTACATGGATTGTGACATATCCAATATCAGTCTTTATAGTGTAGTTAGTTACGACACACGTTTGACCGTATCAAAATATGTCACTCACGATGTTGAAATAATAATGATATCAAGTCTGAGGATCATACATGTAGTTATCACCATGAGCAATATTGTGATTGTCACATAATAATCCAAGAAACATGCTCATAGTTGGTCAGTCCAGTATGTCGTTCCTTAACACACTTATTTAATGATTTTGACATCTCTATGTCAATGACAACACTTTGTCATCAATCAACTACATATTAGCCTTAATACATTATTGTTGTCCAAGCCCATAATAATTCTCGACTAAGGACATTCAAGAATAACTATATTATTCTAAGGACTTTATTATAATTCTGTTTATTTATAGATACATAGAATAAGACTGAAATAATAATAATGGCTTCTTATTAATAAACAAGATAAAATAAGTATGTCTTTTACAACCATCTCATAATTGGTCTTTGGGCATACTCCAACACTAATATTAATAGAAGTGACAAGTTCCTTGGGAACCCAAACACTCCTAATCATCTTACCTCTAGAGGGCCTTTGGAAGCCTCTTTGTTTGTACTCACCAAAGTTCCTTTTCACATAGTTGAGTTCTGAAGATTGTCCTTTTTCAAAACTAGATTTCCCAACTTTGTTTAAAGAAGCTTTGAGATCACCCACTTTCTTTTGGTGATCATCATGAACTTTGGAGAAAATGTTGTTTAAATCTTGATTTTTCTTTTTAAATTCAATTATTTTTATTTGTAAGTCCAAAACCTTCTTCTCAAGTTCTGAGTTGGTTTTAGATAGGAAATCATTTTGGTTTTTCAAATCGAATTTCTTGTTTTTAAAAATCAATTTCTTATATTTCTCTACAAACTCATCATATACCGCTTGCAACTCATCATAAGCTTCTTGAAGCTCATCAAAGTAAAATCAAAGTTAGATGAGTTAGAGGTTACCTTAGGATCATCTTCTAACGTCACGAGACAAAGGTTGGCTACTTCTTGCTCCTCTTCATGGGATGCTTCCTTATCACTCCAAGTAGCAACATGAGCCTTGAGCATTTTCTTCTTCTGAAAGCTCTTCTTTTTGAGTTGGAGATAATCGAGCTTGATGTGTCCCAGCTTCTTGCATTCATAGCAAACTATTTGATTATTTTCTTCATATTTGTTCTAGTTCTTGAAATCCTTTCTTCGATAGAACTTTCTTCCCTGGTTGGATTTCATGAACCGAGTAAATCTTTTGGCTAGCATGGCCAATTCTTCCTCTTCATCTTCACTCGAATCACTCTCTTCTTGCGAAGCTTTAAGATCAATTCTCACTTTCTTAATCTCCACCTCTTTCTTTTCCATCTTCTTCTCTTCTCTTTTCTTTTCTTCTTCTCTTTCTTTCTTCATAATCTCATGAGTAAAGAGATAACCCATAAGTACATCGAGCTCCAAGGTTTTGAGATTCTTGGTTTCTATGATGGCGGTTCTCTTTTCATCCCATGATTTGGGAAGAAAATAAATGCGCTTCTGATAAGCTTGTCATCTGGGACAACTTTTCCAAATCCTTTAAATGCGTTGACTATGACGGCGAAACTATCGAACATCTTGGTAATGCCCTCATTCTGTTCCATCTTGAAATTCTCGTAGCTCAAGTTGAGGAGTCCAATCTTGGTATCCTTTACATCATTTTTGCCTTCATATATGGTCTTGCACTTGTGCAAGAAGATATCTTTGAATACCCATCCGGTCCAAGCTCACAAAAGAGCATGTGCATTGCTTTGTCGTTGACTTGTAATCTTCTCAAATTTCATCGGCCATCTCTAGCTTGGAATTTGGAACAAACCAGTCTCCTTCTCTCTTCATCAGTATGCTTGGTCCATCTTCACTACATCCCATAGGAGGTAGTTGTTGGTTTTGATAACGAGCCTCATTCGATTCTTCTAATAAGGATAGTTATCCCCATTGAAATAAGGCGGTTTGTGATGGATTGAGACTCGTAGAGGTTTTTGCCAGAAGTTGAGGCTATAACTTGACTTCTAGTTGATTGAATCACCTTCAGATCGTCTCAAGAGGATGTTAATCCTTCAAATGAGTGTGGCTTTGATACCAATTGTCGGGATGATCAATCAATAGTGAAAGTGGCTAAGAAGGGGTGAATTGGAAATTAAAAAAGTTTGGGAGCAAATTAGAAATTAAAAAGATTTGAAACAAAAGAGTTATAGTGGTTCAACCTTCTAACAAGGTTTACATTTACTACCTTAGCTTCCCACTAAGAATTTTCCAAATTCACTAGGAATTTCTTCCCATTTTCTAGGCTAAAGAGGGAACCTTTTACACAATCAAATCTTTCTATCCAAAGCTTTGATCAAACACCCTCTTTTACAAGAAAAATATAGCAAACTGAAAATCCTCTCAAAGGTTGTGTGTTTGCCCAATTACAAGTTCACCCTATAATACCCATTCTTTGTCCGGGTTTATTATCTGATTAAATTAAACCCAAAACATCATATATATATAGAAAGCTTTGATCAAACACTCTCTTTTACAAGAAAAGGATAGAAAACTGAAAATCCTCTCAAAGGTTGTGTGTTTGCCCAATTACAAGTTCACCCTGCAATACCCATTCTTCGTCCGGGTTTATTATCTGATTAAATTAAACCCAAAACATCATATATATATATATATATATATATATACACCAACCAATATTAATATAAATAAAAGCACAAAGTTTATATATATTGCCTATTTAAATTGTATAAAACCCATAAAAAATTAATTACATATATCACATAGGGCCTATTCGGCCCAAGCTCATTACCCAAACCCTAATCCTAACCCTAAGCCCATATCTTGCATAATCTTTGGCTAAATGCCAAAGGTTGCAAGAACCCCAAGGGTTGACGGTGCAACCCTTCAACTACCCAGTGACCATTCGAACCCCTGCCACCTTGGCAGCCATGTTATCGCCACCTCACTGGCCACCATAGCGGCGCTCCATGCTAGATCCAGTGCTAGCCCCCCCATCGTCCTCAGTCTCTAGCAACGCAACCACACATTTGGTCCCCTCCTATCGTACAACTCTCCACACCGCACATGCAAACAAAATACAAAATCAGAATGTGCAAAAGGATAACAACCAATAGGAATTGAGAGCCTCTTTTATTTTTCATTGTAATTCGGCTATAAAGCCAAGATGAACCAAATGTAAAAATGGAGATGATCAATAAAATACAAGAAAAATTTTCGACAGAAGGTATTCTTTCAATATTTTTCTTTCTATTCTATCTTTTTTTCAGTTCGAATATAAAAAAAGAGAAGAAATATTTAAGGTTTACTGTTCAGGAATCAGAATAGTCGCCGCCGCCCTTTCCCCCGGTGACATCATTTCCACGATTCAACATCTAAAATCTTTGATTTCTTTTTTCTTTTCTTCAGCAAAAGGGGATTTTCAAGAGTTTTGTAGCTTCATTTTTCGGCTTTGAGAGAAGATGAGGGGTTTTCTTTAAAATCAAAATTTGGATCTGTGTTTGAAGGAGAAAAAGGGTGTTCAGCGGTGGCTTTTGGCTTCATCGGCCGGCAGCGAGCGACGGCTAACGTAGCGGCGGTCACCCCATCGATTTCTGGGAAATGAAAGGGTGAGGGAAAGAATTCTCTTGTTTTTTTATAACACAGATAAAATGCCTTTTTTCTTTTGTTTTGCTTTTATACCCGTGTCTAAAACAAAATGGGTCAATTGCTTTCATAAATCCCTCCGCCCTCCTAAAATCTTCTCCGCAGTCCCTTTTTTTTTTCAAACTTTCAATTTCGTCCCTGATTTAACCCTTTTTTATTTTCTTTCCTAGTCTATATGTATATAGTATATCATATAGTTCTACATAATATATATACCTATGTATAGTATCATATATTTATATATATTATAGTTATATATATATATATTTATATCACATAATACGTATGTTACATATATATATATATATCCATAATACGTATGTTACATATATATATATATATATATCCATATTACTTATGTATATATATATTATTACTATTCATATATTATATAATATGTATATTACACATTGAATTTTACATATATATATATATACACGTTTTGTTTGTTTAAATATTTATTTATGCTATTACCTGTAACAACGTTTTTTTGAAAATTCTTTAGAAAAATTATAGGTTCGATGCTACGGGTTATCCCCAAAAATCTTTTCTTTGTAATCTTGGTTTAAAGGGATTTCTTTTGAAAATTCTTTCTCTTTGGAAAACTGATTGAAAACTGGGAGTCGCCACCTGCCACTTGGATAAGGTAGGCCGGATACCACAAAACTAGAGATTCAATTTGAAAAGAGGGTTCAGGAGTTGGTTACGTGTGGGGAAGAATTAGCACCCCCATCACGCCCGGAAGTCGTTACCAAAATATTTGTTGCTTTTAATCGAAGGAAATTGTCAGAATTTAAAAGGAATTTAATTTAGTGACCTTAATTGAAAATTAACCTTAATTGAACGGGCTTTATCAAACTGGTGGATTCAAATTAATTGGACATTTATTTAATAAGGTTGACAATACATCAAAACATAGATTAAATCGACACCGAGTAAGCCCGACAGCCGTGTTAATTTATGGTTCGAATCTCGCACGTCACCTTTATGCATGATGTAAGCATTTTAAAATATGATGTAATGATTTGGTTAAGTTTTAATTTTACATTGAGTCAGTAAGGATTAATTCAAATATTTGGTCAACATCCTTTAAGCTCAGACTGTTGCGTCACAAATATCGGAATTAATGAATACCTCCCTTTTTATGATTTAAATTAATTAACATGTAAATCAAAAGGGCCAAATGATAACAAATAAAATGAATTTCAAACAAAGACTTGAAAATTAAACACACAAAGGCGTACTAAAAGTCCTAACCTAAAAGGCCCAAATTATGGAAATTTAATTAGTGATCTAGTTACTAAGTAGGTGCTTCTAGTATTAACCCTAAATTAATTAATCCTAAATAGGCTAGAGAACCCTAATAAATTATGAGTTATTTTGTGATATGATAATTAATTCGATTAATTTTAAATTAGTATTCCAATAAGCCAAGAATATTATTTAAAATAAGACAAATTAATTAATCATAGCTTTAAATTAAAATGTTAGTCTAATTTCCATGTCAATTTTATCTTAAAAGATAATTAAGAGGTGTTCAACCAATTTTAATGAATTTAACATTTGCCCCAATAAGCCAAAGCCAAATTTAAATTCACTAAACTGATTCGAACCTTAAGACTAACTATGGCTCTAAAACTAATCCTAGAATTAACTTAATTAATTTAAGGGTCGTGCCCCTATTAGACGAGCACACGACCTAAATTAATTAAATTAATTCCTAAACTAATTTAAAGCTAACTTAACAACCCAAAGCCCAAAAAAACAAGAGGCCCAAACTTTTAAACTAAACCCAAATGAAGAACCACATGTATATACTTTTAAGAAAATATATTTTAATTATATATTATATACCATATACAAAAAAAATATATTATAAAAGGGATAATATGAAATCATGATAACAAAGTAAACAAACTAATAATAAATTAAACAACATTAACGAGTGAAATAACATACATATCACAAGCAAAAATAATAATAAAATAAAATAAAACACATAAAAAGAGACTAAAATAAACAACAAAGGTTACCAATATAATCATCCACATTTTTATTGAACTATAAAAAATATTATACATAAATAAAAAGAAAAGAGAATAATGTACCCAAAACCCAAATATTTATGCTCGATCAACCAAATTCCACATATTGTTGTTGGGGTTGAGAAGTTCGATTCAAGGGTTTAATAATGGTAGAAAATGATTTCGATTAGGGAAAATTATAGTCGATAAGGGAATCTAATGGTCTAAAAAAGGAAAAAAAAAAAAAAAAGAAAAAGGCAAACGGCAGTGGGAGGAGGGTTGGCTGCCAAATGATCCAAATAAAAAATAGTTAGTGGTGTTTTTTAGGGTTCATGGGATTTATATTTATATAGTGATGAAAGGTATTTTTGGTTTATCCCCTTAAAATAAGAACCAATGAAATTAAGACCTTGGTCACTAAGTAGTTTTTTTACCCAGTGGGAATGATGCATTGATTCATCGAATGAGAACCAAGCCTTGGTGAGTAAGGAGTTAGGATTTTTATTATTTTTTTAATATATAAAATTATATAATGGGCCATGAAATTTTGGGCTTAGGGTATAAGGTAAGGTTTTTGGGTATTTAAAAAAAGGGTAATAAGGATTTATTTTATTTCGAGCAATTAATTTAACTCAGACAAAATTAGTGCCTACAATTGTCCCTATTTTTTTATACTTGTGGAACAAGAATAAAGCAAAGACCATAAGAACTAATTTTTTTCTACTTCCCTGTTAGGAGATTCCGAGCTTCAAGTTCCTCCTATATAGAACTGTTCACTCTTTCTCTCCCTACAGCATGGAGCTATGAGTATCTGCCTCCTTTGCCCCCCCAAGTACATGAGCTACGGGTATCTGCCCCTTCGCTCCAAAATTCCTAAGCTATGAGTATATGCCTCGTCTGCTCGATAGTTCTAATACGGCTAGTTTGAAATCCTTTGCCTAAAATCCTTGAGCTTTGAGTGTCTACCTCCTTCGCTCTAAAAACTTTGAGCTATGAGTTTTTGCCTCATCCGCTCGGTAGTACTAATTCGGTGAGTTTGAAATCCTTCGCCTAAAATCTTTGAGCTTTGAGTATCTACCTCATTTTCTCTGAAATCTTGGTGTGGCAAGTTTGAAATCCTTCGCCTGAAATCTTTGAGCTCTGAGTATCTGTCTCTTTCGCTCTAGAAACCTCGAGCTATGAGTATCAACCTCTTTCGCTCGGTAGTCCTTTATGTCTTTTCTTTTTCTTGACTTTCTAAACCTTTCATTTTCTCTCTAGAGATTGTTCTTCTTTTTCTTTCTTTTCTATTTTCTATTTTCTATTTTTTCTTTCTTTTCTTTTCTTCTCTTTCTCACTCCCTTTTTATTTTCTCTCTCTTTTTCCTTTTTCTTTTGCTCTCTTTCTTTTTCTCTTTTCTGTTTCCTTTTTTCTACTTTTTTTTCTCAATCTTTTTCTCTTTCTCCCTCCTCTTTTTTTTTCTAGAGGCCCTTATGGGTTTTCGCCTCTAATCCCTTTGGGTTTCTTCATGAGAGACCTTCATTCTCCTTTCTCAGAAAATTTTATCCATTTTGCATCCGATGTCCTCACGCCTTAGCCTTGGCAAATTCCTTTCACGTCTTGGAACAAGCGCTAATCTTATGTCATTTCCTTGCAAGTTCTTCTGAAACTCTCACTTTTCTCTGACTGACTCTTCCAATTGTAAATCCCTTTATGCCCTAATTTCTGTTGAGTTGACATTTCAACGTCATGCTTGAAAGGTTCCTTGATGGCCGAGAAGTCTTGACCGAAAATGAACTGGTGGCCAGAGCTCAAAATTGTTCTCCTTACTATGAAATTCTTTGATCTTCTACCTAAATTTGAGGTCTAGAGTTGTTCTTTTCATTCCAAATTTCTTCAACCTTCACAAATGCTGGCAAAGTCTTCTCATTATGGATTCTTCTTTAATATGAACAAGTTCTCTTCACTTTGAACTTCTCCTCTATCAAGGTTGATGTCTGAATAGTTCTTTTCCTTAAGAACTCTTCGAATCTTTGTCGGGCGAGTCCTTTTCACCAGGGACTCATAGTCTTTACAGAGATTTACTTCTCCAACCAGGGAGTTTCAAGTCAAAATCTTTTTCAATCTTTGAATCTACCAAGAACAACCAAAATGATTTGATGACGTGAGTTAGCATGTTCTTATCCTAGGGATGTCTAACTAAATATGATGCATGAATGAAGTCTTTTTTAGAGATGTTGGAGAAAAACCCTCGCTTTCTGGTCGATCACCCTTAACTTACGCAGACTTTCTGTCTTTGCTAAGTCTTTATTTTTATCTTATCTTGAAAGGATATGCCTACCTTATACTAATTAGACTAAAATTTGTCGCCTCCCAAGAACTGCCCCACTCAACTTAACCTTTCTTATTTTCATAGGGTCTGGTCTTCCCTCTTTCTTTTGTACTGAATCTTCTTCCTTTGTTTCTCCTTGAAAAGAGATGTTGAGTTACACTAGTCAAAATAACATTACCCTCACTTAACTCGAGCTTAATTGTTGCTTCTTTATGGACTCTTCACGATGAACCTTCTACAATTTCCTTATTTTGAGTGAACTCAAGCCCCCCTAATTTCCAAATTTTCCTCATTCTCAAATCTCTGACCGGTCTAGCACCGGGGATCTTGCAATTATTCCCTTTGTAATTACTGATAAATCATACTAGGTCAACCGTATAGACCCTTGATTTGAAGCTACATAAAAGCTTTCATTATCAAATGCTCGCACAAGACCAAGATAGCAACATCCCTGCCATCCAAGATTCTTGAAGATGATTGAGTTACAAATCCTCATTGTGAACAGATTCATTTCCATGACCTTCTTCGGGTGTGTAGACACATTCCTATGACAAGGTGGTGATATCTCCATGATTATGAGTCAAACCTTTACCCCAACCTTCACTCATTCTGGCTAAAGTTCTAAGCTTCAAAGGATAATCATGGGAATTCGACGGCTTTATGGAAACCCAACCCTTGTTAACACTCTTCTAATTAAGCAAAGCAGAATACTCCTCAACCGTAGACGTCAGGTCTTTCTTGTTAACAGAAAACGAGATTCCAAGACTGAAAGATGGCTCGAAATGATGGCTGATTAACTTGGACAGTCATTAAGCGTGTGATACACTACAATTCATACATGACCAACTTCGTGATCGTCAACCCTATTTTTACCAAATTTGTTTCATCTTTCACAACTCGTTTTGCTGTAAGCGGATGTAAGTATACCCTGCTCGCTTGATAATCTGTCGTCTTTTACGCTTTGGTTATCTTCATACCAACTTCAGACGGGTAAATTGATGCCCACTTTTTTCCTAATCTTAACAGTACTTCATCTCTTCCTCGGGTTCAACAGTTACTTACCCTTGATCCATTGGTATGGTCCTTCTTCCTTCTCAAAGCTAGGCTGAAAACATGCCCCATGAGTCTCTGAATTTTCAATAAAACTCGATCTTAATCTTCTTGAACCAACTAAGGTCTTGCAACAGATACTCATTTCGGGTTCTTGAACTATGTAGCATGAAGGCTTGCTATTATTTCCTTCAGGGTCACTGGTAGGCTTGTATTAGGTCGATCATGTACACACTTGACCTTGCATCCTAAACTTCATTCTAAAAACCACGAAGATACCTTATTCTTCTATTTCTCTCTTTTCTTCTTTTTATTTCCTTCATTTTTCTCTCTCTCTATCCTTTTGTCTATACATCGGTTTGCTAATTATCATTTCAACAAAGGATGCCCCAAAATCAAAATTAATAAAAGAAAAAGAATAGAATGCCCCGTATATCAAATGCAAGAGCATCTTTGATTCAATCCTTCCAGTGATCAATAGTTTACCTTGGAATGTTGTGGCGATATTTGTGGTTGTGAAATTCTTCTCAAAATGCTCGGTTCATCCTCATGATTATGGTACTTGCTTGATTGATTCAAAAACTACTCCATCTAGCTCTCATCAATTTTTCTCCATTCATATGTATGTTCAAGCTTTTCGACTTTTGTTTAGCCAATGGAGCACAGAAAATGTCATGCTAAGAACTCTAAGTGTAAGTGTGTCCCTGATTTTAATCAATATGGTGTCAGTGTCCTCAAGGATTCATCTCTGGCGCTAGGGTATTGAACAGGTGAAGCATATCTCCATATTAGATTTGTTCTTCCCCCACATCTCCATCGGGATGCTCCGGGACTTATTCAACTTGTTCATTCATTTCCTTTTTCTTAGGGAAATTCAACTCATCACAGTCCTTTGTCTCGAGAATAATGATAGAGCATACAACAATACCCCGAGTTCATCGGCATAGTCATGATTTGAAAACTTACTCATATAGCTAAGGCTTTTAACCTAATTAGAATAAGTGGAGCAAAGCATCCTTATTTAGCCTTTTTGCTATAGCAGAGTACCCCCTCTATTTTTGTGTTTCTTCTTTTTTATTATTATTTTTATTTTTCTATTTTTAAGAACTTTATTTTTTTGTCTTGAAGCACATTTAAGTGGCTCTATTGGGCTTTTCTAGGAGATTTTCTTATCATCGAACATGCTTGAAGGAGTAATAATCTTGTTTCTCACGCTTTACCGACCAGAGCAAACAGATGGAAAAACACGCTTTATCGTTATCACAACATTCAATTGATATCTTTCATTAGAATCAATGCCAAATCATGCACGTGATATCCGGGGGTCTACGAGGGTAAGAAAAAATATATACATATACATAATTAAGAAAAGATCATCCTTTCTTTGAAATAGAAAAAGCAAACATAACATAGACCTTTACAAAGGATTACTACTATTGTCTTTGGGTAAACAAAAGCAAAATTAACACACATAAAAGCAGGTAAAACAAAAACCTAAAAATATGGATAGAACGCCCTAGAAACCCCTAACCCTTGCAACGTAGGTCAATCATCCCGACAGCTCAAACTTTCCAAAAACTTGGCCTCTTTCTTTGAACTTTGGTTTTCCGTTGTCAAAGAAAAACACTTCATTCTTAACAAGTTCATAGATCTTACCCTTCAGAAACACGCACTCTTCCGTTGTATGGCCGAAGTCACTATGATGATACTCACATGGAACCCTGACACCAGACATTGGGATTGAAATAAGCATACCGCTTCGATAGAGGTAGCCTTAAGAGTCTATTTTGAACTAACAGAGGTAACAGCTCCGAATTTGTCATCGGGAATAACATCTTTCTTATCTTGTCACTCCCCCTTGCATCATGCGCAACTTTCCTTTTCCCTTAAGCAAGACTCTCTTCCTTTGAAGACATCGCTATTATCAAGGCATGCTGCTTTTGTGGACTTTGTCGGAACTACTTCAGACCTTTTAAGCGGGTTCAGGATCGAGCTTCTCGTGGAACGATCGTGATTGCGATGGCTACTAACGTTTCATGATTTTGCTGACGTCAAAAACTTCGCCTCATCCACCCTTTCCATCACGGTAACCCGACCTTCTCCTAATTTCATAGTATCGGCCATGTTTGGAAAATTAATCTTCAAACCTGGACTCATCATCTCAAACTCTAACACCCCGATATCTAGGAGATGTTGAACTTTACGCTTAAAACTTACACACCTCTCGATGGAATGCCCCTGAGTTTCGGCATGGTAATCACAATGGTCTTTCTCACTGAACCAACTCGAATATGGAGGTGACAGGGCTTTGACAAAGCAAGTTGCCACCAATCGAGCATGTAGCAGCTTGGAATACAAATCTCGGTAAGTGAAAGGACTGGGAGTGAATTGGACGTCCTTTGATTCTTCCTTCTTTCCTTGAGCCTTGAAAGCTTTATTAACCGACAGTTGATGAGGTATTGGAATCAAAGGCTGATCATTTGATTGCAGGAATGAAAATTCAGAAGATAGTGTTGCCAACATCCTCATACTCTCGTTGCATATTGTACCTTTCTCATCTTGTGGCTCTGACTTATTCGATTCTTTGTTTGTTGGCTGGGATTGGATTTTCAATAGGGAGTCTTTGGTCTTATCCAACACTAACTTAATGGGGCATTCAGAAGTAGGGCGTGCTACCTCATACTGGTTAATAACGGCTTGGTCTTCATCAGACCACATATTCTCTAATACGAAGTCGCGGTCCCGATTCTTACTCTCCTCTTGCGAGAGGTCTTCCTTCACACTTCTTCCCTTGGTCATAGCGGTCATCATACCCCTTAGTTCATTTTGTTGCCCCATTGTTTCCTCTTGGAACTTTTTCACATAGGATATTGTCTCATTCTGATTCCAAACCAATTGTTCTTGAAGCTGTTCGAGCTTATCCATTCTAGTTACTAAGTCATTTATTTTTATGAAGTCGAACTGGTCAGAAGTCATTCCCTCATTGCTTCTACTTTCTGAGGTGAATGTTTTGCCTGATTAGTGATGCACATGATGTAATGAATGTGCGGGAATGCATTATTTGAACAAAAATAATAGTATGTCACAAGACAATGCTATTATGAGAAGATGAATGAAAATCACTTGGTCAAAAATAATAACGCGTTACAAAATAATGCTACTATGAAAACATGAATGAATATGTGTGATGTGTCGTATGCACCAAGAATAGATGATTAAAGGTAATCAAACAAAAAGGTACAATTGAAATGAAAAGAAGCATTGATTTGACGAACATTCTCATTAAGCAACTTTTCACAACGAAGATCAAGTCTCGTTACAACGAGTAAAGAATAAGAGCTTCCACGTAGGGTACAACTAAAACTTGAGTTCCTTCTCTGCCAATAACTGGGTTGGCCTTGTTCATCTTGTGATCGTAAACTTTGAGATTCTTTAATTCGTTATTAAAGACTCTTTCTCCCGTTATAAAGGTCTTAAATTTGAACTGTTCTCAAATCAACACTTCATGCGAAGAATGCTATGAATATGCACAAAAAGAATTAAACAAGACAAGAAAACAACGATAAACACAACACAAAATAATGCTACTATAGATATATGAATGAATGCAAAGAGCGACACTGAGTTCGGCAAATATCCTCGTTAAACGACTTGCTTTAATGGGAACATTGGTTTGTTACCATGATCAAAGGGAACCCATTACATATGTGGTCCTTAAGCTGGTATCTAGGTTGACGATTTTCTCCAAGATCCAAACAATCCCTTCTTCCTTTTTTAGAAGCTTGGTAACATCTTCCGCTAGGAATTGTAACCTTGGGCGATCTCTTGTATCGGGGTTAACAATTGTGCCAATTCTTGTTCTTGCCCCCAAGTGGTGTAGGTGGCGAATTATAGTCGCTCCAATGTCGGCATTTGGTACACTTGACTTGTTCTTCGAAAAGGGTCCCGCTGAACTCGACCCTCGAGGTGTGCTGAAGTTAAGGCCAGAATTCCTTCCTACCCGAAATATTCTTTCTCGTTCTAAGTCGAGACTTGATTGTCGACCCAAGATGGCAAAGTGCCTGGGAAACCTTCGAGCTTGCCCCGAAAAGCTTTGTTCTTTGAGTAGATGCAGTTCTCACTGATCTTCTTGCAAGGGTTTGAGACTCATCAATTATCAGGGTCAAATCAAAGTCGTCAATCGTGAAACAACCATCGGCGGTAGTTCCAAAACACTACCACTGCTTGAAATGGCAGTTGGTCGATCGGGAACATCACGTGAATATGAGATATTGCTATAATTATCTTTGAAAACACTCATTGCCTCAGAATCCCAATTATTCCATACTAACTTCCATTCAGACACATCATTAACTTTTGTGTTCATAAAGGTTTCGACTGACACTGTTAACTTGAACCTCTGGCTGAAATATTACCCTCATCATGTAAATGCTCCCTTTTTGACCATATTTGTATGTCGTGATTCTTTTCATCATTGTTTTGAGCCAAGCCTCTCATTAATCTAGTCTTTAATTTCAGACTATTTCCGACTCAATGTGCTCTTCATGATATGCAAAATAATAGGTAATAGGAAAAGAATAGACAACAAACAGAAGGCTATTAGTCAAATGAGGAATAATAAATTGAAAGAAATAAAGAGGAATAATAAATTGAAAGCAATAAAGAGTAAGCACAAGAAAATTAAGCATAAGACAAGCACGTAAAGCAAGAGCCCTAACCGCATGAATTCTAGTTCGCTAAGGTTATCTACATGGCTCTAATGGGGTGAGTTTCTTAAATTCTCACATATGGGTTCGGTTCTAATTGGGGTACCCGAACCTATCCTATCACCTACTAAGGAAACAAGAACCCCAATTCTGGCCTATTACAAGCTTACAAAATGGTTTCGGTTCGAGGGAAAGCACGACCTAGTTACGTGGAGGGCTGCTCATGTGTCAAAAGGCGTGGATTTCAAAAGTGAATTACCGACCCGTGGAGGGCTACTCACGTGGGTATGTGGCGTTTCACTCCCACTTAAGTGATGGAGCTCGGGTATAGAGCTTAATGATTATGATGCAACACATGTTAGTGATTCCTTAGAAATTAAATGAAAAATTAATTCGAAGACCATCAATTATCAAAGGCCGTATAATTGTAGTCACATTTTCAAGAAAAGGGTCAACCTCACTAAAATCGATTCAAATTCCAACAATTTCCATCATTAAAAACAACAAATATTTTTTTGGCCTAACTCTTTTTTGTTTTAAAACAAAATTGTTCCCTAGTGGAGTCACCATGCTGTAACGACGTTTTTTGAAAATTCTTTAAAAAAATTATAGGTTCGGCGCTATGAGTTATCCACAAAAATCCTTTCTTTTTAATCTTAGTTTAAAGGGATTTCTTTTGAAAATTCTTTTTCTTTGGAAAAATGATTGAAAACTGGGAGTCGCCACTGGCCACTTGGATAAGGTAGGCCGAACACCACAAAACTAGAAATTCAATTTGAAAAGATGGTTCAAGAGTTGGTTACATGTGGGGAAGGATTAGCACCCCCATCACGCCCAGAAACTGGTACCAAAATATTTGTTGCTTTTAATCGAAGGCAATTGTCAGAATTTAAAAGGAATTTAATTTGGTGGCCTTAATTAAAAATTAACCTTAATTGAACGGGCTTTATCAAACTGGTAGATTCAAATTAATTGTACATTTAATTAATAAGGTTGACGATACATCAAACCATAGATTAAACCGACATCGAATAAGCCCGACTACCGTATTAATTTATGGTTCGAATCCCGCACGTCACCTTTAGGCATGACGCAAGCATTTTAAAATATGATGTAATGATTTGGTTAAGTTTTAATTTCACCTTGAGTTGGTAAGGATTAATTGAAATATTTGGTCAACATCCTTTAAGCTGGGACTATTGCGACACAAATATCGAAATTAATAAATACCTCCCTTTTTATGATTTAAATTAATTAACATGTAAATCAAATGGGCCAAATGATAACAAATAAAATGAATGTCAAACAAAGACTTGAAAATTAAACACACAAAGGCGCACTAAAAGTACTCACCTAAAAGACTCAAATTATTGAAATTTAATTAGTGATCTAGTTACTAATTAGGTGCTTCTAGTATTAATTCTTTATTAATTAATCCTAAAAAGGCTAGAGAAAATCTAATAAATTATGAGTTGTCTTGTGATATGATAATTAATTCGATTAATTTTAAACTAGTATTCTAATAAACCAAGAATATTATTTAAAATAAGCCAAATTAATTAATCATAGCTTTAAATTAAAATGTTAGTCTAATTTCCATGTCAATTTTATCTTAAAAGTTAATTAAGAGGTGTTCAACCAATTTTAATGAATTTAACATTTGCCCCAAAAATCCAAAGGCAAATTTAAATTCACTAAACTGATTCGAACATTAAGACTAACTACGGCTCTAAAACTAATCCTAGAATTAACTTAATTAATTTAAGGGTCGGGCCCCTATTAGACGAGCACACGACCTAAATTAATTAAATTAATTCCTAGACTAATCTAGAGCTAACTTAACAACCCAAAGCCCAAAAAAACAAGAGGTCCAAACTTTTAAACTAAACCCAAATGAAGAACCACATGTATATACTTTTAAGAAAATATATTTTAATTATATATTATATACCATATACAAAAAAATATATTATAAAAGGGATAATATGAAAAAAGAGACTAAAATAAACAACAAAGGTTACCAATAAAATCATCCACAATTTCATTGAACTATAAAAAAGGATTATACATAAATAAAAAGAAAAGAGAATAATGTACCCAAAACCCAAATATTTTACTCGATCAACCAAATTCCACATATTGTTGTTGGGGTTGAGAAGTTCGATTCAATGGTTTAATAATGGTAGAAAATGATTTCGATTAGGAAAAATTATAGTAGATAAGGGAATATAAAGGTCTAAAAAAGGAAAAAAAGTAGAAAAGGCAAACGACAGTGGGGGAGGGTTGGCTGCCAAATGATCCAAAGAGAAAATAGGTTAGTGGTGTTTTTTAGGGTTCATGGGATTTATATTTATATAGTGATGAAGGGTATTTTTGGTTTATCCCCTTAAAATAAGAACCAATGAAAATTAAGACCTTGGTGACTAAGTAGTTCTTTTTAACCAATGAGAATGAGGCATTGATTCATCAAATGAGAATCAAGCCTTGGTGAGTAAGGAGTTTGGATTTTTATTATTATTTTTTTGTATATATTTTTTACTATATAAAATTATATAATGGGCCATGAAATTTTGGGCTCAGGGTATAAGGTAAGGTTTTTGGGTATTTAAAAAAAGGGTAATGTGGATTTATTTTATTTCGAGCAATTAATTGAACTCGGACAAAATTAGTGTCTACATTACCTTATTATATATATTGTTTATTTATTTATTTTGTTCTTACATATATGTATATATAGGTATTATTTTATTTCATTTTATTATGGCCCGTTTAGTGTAGCTAATTAACCCCTAACACCTAACTCCTAACTCCTAACATTTAATTTCCACTTTTTATTCCCGCATTTAATTTTCGCTTTTAATTCTTGTACTTTAGTTTTCGCCTTTAATTTCTCGTATTTATTTTACGCGTTTCTTTTGTTCGATTCGATCATTTTCCGTATTTTTCTTTATGATATTTATTTTTGCATTGTTTTGTTATTCCTTATTTTTGTGATGTACATCATATTTGTCATTCATTTAACCTTTTAATTTCCTTATTTATCGTTTTAATTAATCTTAAGTTATGAAAAGGAGGTATCCATTAATTCCTATATTTGTGTCGTAACAGTCTTGGCTCAATAGATGTTGACCGAATATTTGAATTAATTCTTACCGTTTGAAGGTAAATATCAATTAAAAATTGACAAATCATCATATCTTAACTATTTGCACCATACATAAAGGTGACGTACGCGATTCGAACCATAAATTAACACGACAATCAGGCTTATATGATGTCAGTTTAACCTATGGTCTAATGTATCGTCATCCTTATTAATTAAATGTCCAATTAATTTGAACCCACCAATTTGATAAAGCCCATTCGATTAAGGTCAATTTTCATTTAAGGACGCCAAATTAAATTCAATTTAAATTTCAACATTTTCTATATTTTAAAAGTAACAAATATTTTGGTACTGATTTTCGGGCGTGATGGGGTTGCTAATCCTTCCTTACACGTAACCAACTCCCGAACCCTTTAAAATCGAATCTCTGGTTTTCTAGTGTCTGGCCTATCTTATTCAAGTGGGGGCGACGACTCCAAGTCTTATTTTTTAAATGAAATCAATTTCCAAGTTTTTTTTATCATTTTTAAAAGAAAAAAAGAACTTTCAAAAAGAAATTCCCCCCTAAACCGAAATTTCAAGAATGATTTGTTGATGCCCCCGTAGCAACGAATCTAAGTTATATTCTTATTTTCAAAAAACAAAAAAGGTCGCTACAGCTTGGCGACTCCACTGGAGACAAATTTTGTTTTACAAAAAAAAGAGTTAGTCCTAGAAAATATTTTTTGCTTTTAAATGATAGATATTATTGAGAATTTAATTTGATCTTAACAAGGTCAATTCTTCCTTGAAAATGTGACTAAGGTTGCACGGGCTTTGATAATTGGTGGTCTTTGAATTAATTTTTCTTTCAATTTCTAAGGAATCACCGACATGTGTTGCACCATGTTCATCAAGCTCTATACCCGAGCTCTGTACCTTAATTAGGAGTGAAACGCCACATACCTACGTGAGTAGCCCTCCACGGGTCGGTAATTCACTTCCAGAATCCATGCCTTTTGACACGTGAGCAGCCCTCCATGTCACTAGGCCGTTCTTTCCCTCGAACCAAAACCAATTCGCAAGCTTGTAATGGGCCAGAATTGGGGTTCTTGTTGCCTTAGTAGGTAATAAGATAGGTTTAGGTACCCTTAATTAGAACCAAACCCACATGTGTGAGAATCTAAGAAGCTCACCCCTATTAAAGCCATGTGAATAGCCATAGTGAACTAGAATCCATGTTATTAGGTCTGCTTTGGTTTGTTTGTTTTATATTTGTCATTTATTATATCTGTTGCTAACCTATTTTGTCTTGTCTTATTTTGTTCATTTATTTTGCATATTCATGCCATTTTTATAATGAAGTGTTGATTCGAGAACAGTCCAAAGTTGAAAGCTTTCGTAATGGGAGAATGAGTGCATAATAATGAGTTAAAGAATCCCAAGGTTCAAGTTTGATCAAGAAGATGAGAAAAAAAAGGCTAACTTAGATTTTCAGTTGCTCCCTATGAAGTAGTTTTCTCTTTTTTCTCGTTGTAATGGGACTTGATTTTCGTTAAGGAAAGTTGTTTAATGAGGATGTTCGTCGATCAACACTCATTTGCATTCATCTTTTCATGGTAGCATTATCAGTTTTTTGTTTCATGACCTTTTTTACAATATTGTTCAAATCTTCAATAATGTCTTCTTGTTTATTCAATTGCATCAACATCTTTGTATTTGAAAATTAATTTTGCATTTAGAGCACTTGTTATGCATTTACATGCATTCCTTTTTGAGACGTTGAGACTAATTTTTGGGGATACCCCGTGATAGAAAGTGATTTTAGATCAAAGTAAAGTTCAATCGATTTAGCACCCCCTACGGAACTCGACGCAAAACTAAGATGGCGAACGGAGAAAGGTTAGACCAAATTGAGTAAACCCAAAAAGACATGCAAGTAGATTTGGTTCAAAAAATGAAAGAACAGTTAAGCAAGGCCCGACAAGACATGGTGGAACAATTAAAGAAATCTCAACAAGAGGCCTTAGGACAAATGGCCCAAATGTTCGGATTTAATCTTCTCGAGCAAGGAGAAGTTTTTGTTGATAATCCTATGGCAAGGTCTGAAATTCCTACATACCCGCCAGGTTTTACCCCTCTTCATACTAGGGAGCAACCGGATCCTCAAGTAATGCTTTCTCGAGGAAAAGCACAACTCCATCAGGTCGGTGCCTCATCTCTTATTAATGTACCCTCCGCATCAGAAGTCAAGCCCGGTGGCAATGAAGCTAAAAAATTTATCTCAGAGATGGAATAGTTAATCGAGAGCGAGAAGCCCAAGATTGAGACGTCGAAAGAGATCGAGGATCGTTGCAAGCGACTTGAAGAGAAGATGCAAGCCATGGAGATAATGGACACTTTCACTGGATTTGATGCTAACGAGCTTAGTTTGGTCCCAGATTTGGTGCTACCCCCTAAGTTTAAGGCCTTGGAGTTCAAGAAATATGATGGGATGAGTTGCCCCTGTGTTTATCTCACCATGTTTTGTTGAAAGATGACGGGATACGGTAGAGGTGATAAGTTGTTGATCCACTATTTCCAAGATAGTCTATCAGGATCTGCCACTAAATGGTATAATAAATTGAGCCGACATCAGGTAAAGTCATGGAAGGACTTGGTCAAGGCTTTCTTAGCCCAATACCATCACGTTAGTGATATGGCACCGAACCGTTGGACCCTACAACACATGAAGCAAAAGCCTAATGAAAGCTTTAGGCAATATGCACAACATTGGAGAGACATGGCGGCACAAGTTCAACCCCCACTCCGTGAGAAAGAGATAGTGGTCATATTCGTCCAAACTTTGAAATGCCCAATTTGGATCGCCTTATAGGCCATGCGACTACCAATTTTGCCAATCTTGTTCTATCCGGTGATCTCATTGAGAATGCCTTCAAGCCTAGAAAAATTGACAGTGGAGGAAGTTCAAGTGCATCCCATAAGAAGACATATGGAAGAAAAGACCATGAAGTGAACTTTTCGAGGGTTTACAATACCAGTTTTTTGAATCTTGTCCTAAAGCTACACCAAGCACCCAAGGTCCTTCAAATCAAAACTCCAGCCAAAGAAAGAACACAGAGAAAATGGAGTTTACCCTACTACCAATCTCGTACGGTGAATTTTACAAGAATTTGTTCGATGCCCATGTGGTGGCACCCTTCTATCAAGCACTGGTGCAGCCTCTCTTCCCGGAAGTGGTATGATCCTAGTGCAAAATACGAGTACCATGGTGATCAAGTGGGGCACTCAATCGAGACTTGTTTCGACTTCAAGAGGGTCGTGGAAAAACTGAACAAGCTCGGGGTCATCAGTTTTGACAAATCCAGTGGGCCAGATACAACCACCAACCCCCTACCAAATCATACCGGTGGAGTGAATGCAATCTCCAAGGAGAGCAGCCGAATGACTAGGTCCAAGGTGTCGAAATCAAGTCCCCTCTTAGTTGGGTTTGGAAGAAGCTTTTCGATTTGGGTCTAATTGGTCAAGGAATGATGGTGCCCGAATGACATAGCAGTCTGTATTGTGAGTTCCATACCGAAGGGGGCAACCAGTTTAAGGATACTGTTCAAGGCCTGATAGACAGTAAAGAAGTGAAATTCTTTGAATAATTAACTCACTCTCACCCCTTTAGTCTAGACGTCAAGCCAAAACTTCAGTAGGTCCCCTTTTGCTTTTAATTTCCTCCAAATTTATGCATGTGAATCAAACCCACCGGCCTAAGCCCGGAGGCAGTGTTGATCTTTTGTAAGGGCCTAAGATTGCGTCGTTTAATTTTCAATGAAATGATGCATTTTGTTCTTAAACTCTCTCTTCATTCTATAAATATATTTATCTATTGAGTCCTAATATATCAATTGCACAAGGAACATTGACTTTGAACCAAAGGTTAAACCCAAGAAGCCTATGTCTAATTGAAATCCTAAGTTGTGGAGATTAAGAATGTGGGACTCGTATTTCACATCAAATAATAATAAATCGGTGCAATTTAATGTTTGGAGCCTGGTAATAGGCATTCTTTTTTAAAAAGAGAGGGAAAATTGATTTAACTTCAAAGCCTGGTAATAGGCATTTTTCTTTCAAAAATTAATCGAAAACACTCCAATGTTCGATACCTGGTAATAGGCATTTTCAGATAAGAGTGTGGAACTTTTGGGGCACTCCGCTGAAGCCCATTTTGATCAAAACTCTTCGCTTCATGAGTGATGATAATATTTTCAAAATCATGACAATGCTGAGTAGCTCGAGAATTTGTTGTTTGCTCCATCATTTATTTCGAGCCAAAGGAATGTGGTGAATTGAATTCCCCAAACAAAAATAAGACATATATGAATATGCCAAATACAATATAGTCAAGCATCAAAGGAGCTTAAAAATGCACTTCACATCTTCAAACATCAATTAAACTTTCGAGGTCTCCTAAACACAAGATTTGCTTGGGGCAATCCCCGATAAGCCATTTTTAGTGTTGCTCATGCACTTGATATTCGGGGTACTTAATCTAGCTTGATACATCCACAATCTGAAACAAAAAATACCCAATTTTTAAATAAGCATATTGCATTGAAATCAAAACGTGTAGCCCTAGATTTGAAACAACAAAGTTTTTCTGCATTACTCACAAAAGAGTTCAAAAGTATAGGGAACTATGGCAAAAATAGGCTCTCAGATCGTTGTTTCTGCTAAAGAAAGCATTCACAAGTTGACTTTCTCCTAGAAAGGTAACATTAAGGAGAAGATGGTCAAACTCACAAGACGTTGGGGCATCGGCAACAACAACCTATCAGTCTGCAAGACGAAAGTGGGATAAAAGACAAGACCGAGATACCAATATGGCCAGAAAGTCACAGGACACCCCCTAAAGTCAACGTCACCATCATTACATCGCATACCATTCATATTAATATCATTCCACTGATCATGCATTCACATCAAACATCAAAGTTATATGTATTCATGTTAAGCGCATCTACTTCATTCATACATGAAATAAACAGGTTCAAGACTTGATCGTGAAAGACGATAACAAATTAGCAAGCCCTCAACCACGAAGAAAAGCCATATTAGCAAAGAAGTCAAAACCTTAAAGAGAGAAGATAACAACACCAAAAAGGAAATGGCGAACCTTCAAAGCAAAGGAAGCCAAGCCTAAACTTAAAACTCCAAGTGAACAAACACTAACTTTTGTTTACTTCTTTTTCATGTCATCAAACCCATCTTCAGTTTTCGACTCATCGTCAGTGGTGAAGCGGCTGAAAATCTCCTGATCTTGTCTCATTATTATGGCGTAAAGGATCTTCGATCATGCCTCTTTGTTGGATTCATAGCTTGATCCAACCCAATCTCCTGATCTTGTCTCACTGTCGATGGCGTAGCGGATCTCTGATCATGCCTCTTTGTTAGAGTCATAGCTTGATCCAGCCCAATCTTCTGATCTTGTCTCGCCGTTGAGGGCATAGCAGATCTTCGATCATGCCTCTTCGTCAGATTCGTAGCTTGATCACCCTTCATCATCGGATCACGCCTCTTCGTCAGAGTCGTAGCTTGATCCAACCTAATCTCCTGATCTTGTATCGCCGTTGATGGTGTAATGGATCTCTGATCATGTCCCGTCGTCAGAGTTGTAGCTTGATCACAATCTAATCACCGGATCATGCCTCTTCGTCAGAGTCGTAGCTTGATCTAATCCAATCTCCTGATCTTGTCTCGCCGTTGATGGCGTAGCGGATCTCTGATCATGCCTCTTCATCAGAGTCGTAGCTTTATCCAATCCAACTTCCTGATCTCGTCTCACCATTGATAGCATAGCAAATCACCCATATTTAAACATCTCTCTACCTTGTCTCTTTCAATTTCACAGTTTTAAATGGATACTCAATCTAAAACAATTGTCTTTTACTCTCGCAGGTTCTATCCTTCCAGAAAAAGAGGTGAAATAGATGATTCGACCAGATCTTGACTCGCCATTGATGGTGTAGCGTATCAACATATGAGATCTATTCCTCCAGAATTTAGAAGATAGTTCATTTAGAGTTGAAGGAAGAAACATGCCAGGAAGGGTGTTCCAGTTAACCCGAACAAAAATGGCTATCTTTTAATCTTTTCTCTATTATTGTTCCACAACAATGAGCAAAGAGGTGTAGCTGTAATACCCATTTTCGTCCGGGTTTATTATCTGATTAAATTAAACCCAAAACATCATACATACATATATATATATACACACACACACCAACCAATATTAATATAAATAAAAGCCCAAAGTTTATATATATATATATATATTGTCCATTTACATTGTATAAAACCCATAAAAATTAATTACATATATCACATAGGGCCTATTCGGCCTAAGCCCATTACCTAAACCCTAATCCTAAGCCTATATCCTGCATAATCTTTGGCTGAATGCCAAAGGTTGCAAGAACCCAAGGGTTGACGGCTCAACCCTTCAACTACCCAATGACCATTCGAACCCCTGCCACCTTGGCAGCCATGTCATTGCCACCTCACTAGCCACCACAGCGGCACTCCACGCCAGATCCAGTGCTGGTCCCCCCATCGTCCTCAGGCTCCAGCAACACAGCCACACATCAGGTCCCCTCCTATCATACAACTCTCCACACCGCACATGCAAACAAAATACAAAATCAAAATGTGCAAAAGGATAGCAACCAATAGGAATTGAAAGCCTTTTTATTTTTCATTGTAATTTGGCTATAAAGTCAAGATGAACCAAATGTAAAAGTGGAGATGATCAATAAAATACAAGAAAAATTTTCAACAGAAGGTATTCTTTCAATATTTTTCTTTATATTCTATTTTTTCAGTTCGAATATAAAAAAAGAGGAGAAATAGTTAGGGTTTACCGTTCAAGAATCAGAATAGTCGCCTCCCTTTCCCCCGGTCGCTTCATTTCCATGATTCGGCATCTAAAATCTTTGATTTCTTTTTTCTTTTCTTCAACAAAAGGGGATTTTCAAGAGTTTTGTAGCTTTATTTTTTCAGCTTTGAGAGAAGATGAGGGGTTTTCTTTAAAACTGAAATTTGGATCTATGTCCGAAGAGGAAAAGGGGTGTTTACCGGTAGCTTTTGTTTTCATCAGCCGCCGGCAAGCGGTGGCCACCCCACCGGTTTTTGAGAAACGAAGGGGTGAGGGAGAGAATTCTCCTATTTTTTATAACACAGATAAAATGCCTTTTTTTCTTTTGTTTTGCTTTTATACCCGGGTCTAAAACAAAATGGATCAATTGCTTTCATAAATCCCTCTGCCCTCCTAAAATCTTCTCCGCAATCCCTTTCGCTTTTTCAAACTTTCAATTTCGTCACTAATTTAGCCTCTTTTTTATTTTCTTTCCTAGTCTATATGTATATAGTATATCATATAGTTCTACATAATATTTATATATATACCTATATATAGTATCATATATTTATATATTATAGTTATATATATATTTATATTACATAATACGTATGTTACAAGTATATATATATATATCCATATTACTTGCGTATATATATATGTTATTACTATCCATATATTATATAATATGCATATTACGCATTGAATTTTACATTTATATATATATACGTATTGTTTGTTTATATACTTATTTATGCTATTACCTTATTATATATATTGTTTATTTATTTATTTTGTTCTTACATATATGTATATATAGGTATTATTTTATTTCATTTTCCAGTTCGATCGGCCTTACGGTATTATTATAGCCCGTTTAGTGTAGCTAATTAACCCCTAACCCCTAACTCCTAACATTTAATTTCCGCTTTTAATTCTCGTGTTTATTTTCTGCTTTTAATTCTCGTACTTTAATTTCTCGCATTTTTTTAAGCGTTTCTTTTGTTCGATCCGGTCCTTTTCCGAATTTTTCTTTATGATATTTTTTTTGCTTTGTTTTTTTATTCCTTATTTTTGTGATGTACATCATATTTGTCATTCATTTAACCTTTTAATTTCGTTATTTATCGTGTTAATTAATCTTAAGTTATGAAAAGGAGGTATCCATTAATTCCTATATTTATGTCGTAACAGTTCTGGCTCGATGGATGTTGACCGAATATTTGAATTAATTCTTACCGTTTGAAGGTAAATATCAATTAAAATTTGACAAATCATCACATCATATCTTAATTGTTTGCACCATATATAAAGGTGACGTACGAAATTCGAACTATAAATTAATACGACAGTCAGGCTTATATGATGTCGGTTTAATCTATAGTCCGATGTATCATCATCCTTATTAATTAAATGTCTAATTAATTTGAACCCACCAATTTGACAAAGCCCGTTCGATTAAGGTCAATTTTCATTTAAGAATGCCAAATTAAATTCAATTTAAATTTCAACAATTTCCATCTTTTTTAAAAGCAACAAATATTTTGGTACAGATTTTCGGGCGTGATGGGGGTGCTAATCCTTCCCCATGCATAACCAACTCCCGAACCCTTTAAAATCGAATATTTGGTTTTTTGGTGCCTGGCCTACCTTATCCAACTGGCATCTGGCGACTCCAAGTCTTATTTTCAAATAAATTTATTTTTCCAAGTTTTTATCGTTTTTGAAAGAAAAAAAGAACTTTCAAAAAGAAATTATCCTCTAAATCGAAATTTCAAGAATTATTTGGGGATGCCCCCGTAGCACCGAACTTGAGTTATATTCTTATTTTCAAAAAACAAAAAAGGTCGCTGCACATTCAAACCCCAACACTTGAATAAAATGAATACAATTAAAAACACTCAATGAGGTTACAAGATTTGACTCTAAAAGATCAAAGATGGTTGGATTTTTGCTTGAATGCTTAAGACTTGTTCAATAGTTGCTTTTGTAGCTTTGGAGACTTGATTATATACCCTCTCATTGATTTTTAACCGTTTGGGTAGTTGAGATCATCAATATAGCCATTATGCTGCATTTTTTCCACAACAAATATTGTCTGCCAACCCTCGGCATCGGTACGCGGACTTCCCGTATCAGTACCTATGATGGGTGTCGAATCCGTCAAAAAATAATACCTATTTGTTCTTTGGATTTGTAGTAGCGGCAAGTAGGGTCAATCCCACAGAGAGCGGTTAAGAGATTAAGTTCACAAGTAGTAAAAGGGGGGTTTTGTGTTTGAGTTGAAGAAATCAATTTAATTAAAAAGGAATTCAATATAATTTAGAACTCTAGTCAAGGTAGAACTTGGATTATTAAATCAAAGATTTAGATCATCGAACTTCACAAAAGATAAAACTGCATCAATCTCAAATAGCTTGGTTATAGGTTAATTGATAATCCACAATTAATCCCAATCTCTCTTACTTAGTAGATAATCATTTAATAATCTATAAATGACTAACTCTTATCATCAAGATTAAAATCCTTAGAAAATCTACTTAGAATTAAAACCTATCAAATAGCTTTACTGAATTAAGAGACCCAATGCACATAAACTATCAAAACACTAATCCGTTAACTTATCAAGAATATGAATTCATACCTTTAACCTATTGCTTGGTTACTTACCACTTGTATCAAGGATGCCTTGATTGGTTGTCGTATATATATAATCCAATATATACGTGTTGAATAAGCCCAGAAGATATAAAATACTTGAAATAGATGAAAAAGATGAAGAACAATAAATCTCACTAAAATTTTTTATTAATAACCTCGAACCTAAACCTTAACTAAAAAAAAGAGTTTAGCAACTCGTGGAGAAGGGAAATCAACAAAGAAGAGAAGAATGGGAATTATGGGATCAATGATTTCTCTTCTCCTCATGACCCTATTTATAATAGAGGTCATTTACATCAAATAGGAGAAGGAATTACAATAAGATTTAATTTAAAACTCTATCATACTCCAAATATATTATGAAACATAAAATTTCAACTTAAAGTAGAATTCCTCTTCTTATGTTAAGTTCTCCTTAAAATCCAAATCCAACTGAAACTTCTCTTTAAGCATGTATTATCCTTTAGTTGTCAAAATCCCTACAAAAATTAAATACTTGTTAAAACATAGATTTATAGTTGGATTAGAACACTAAAATATAGGTATGTATATGTGAAAAATATGCAAATATTAGACTTATCATATACCCCACACTTGGATTATGCTTGTCCTCAAGCATATTGAAACTTAAAACCTAGGGTCCTTTTGGTAAATAGAAAGGATAAGAGAAGTAATAAGTCAATGATTGCAATTTAGCACAAGCAAATAACCACCCAATGAATTATCATGAAGTCGAAGATGGAATAAAATTAAACATACTTACAAAGGATTCACTCAATTCGCTCAAGGTGTTTAAGAGACAACAAAACTCAAGTCAAAGCATGTAAAAGAGTCTTATCATAGGCCTGCAAATACATCACATCTCCACCACTAGTTGGGCTGAATTACAAGATCAAAATGTCTTTCTATTTGGTTGTAACGTGGCTTAGGAAAAGGTATGATGAGAAGGACTTTTAGGCTTTTTGAATCGAAGAACTTCACACTCTTTTTTCTCTTTTGTATCAAGCTTTTGCACAAATTTAATTTTGGGAGAAACAAGGATTCGATTTTTTTCATATTGTTTTGTCTTTTCTTTTCTTTGAATTTTCTTTTTGAACAAACAAGACAATTTTCTCTTTGATTTTTTTTTCTTTTCCTTGTTTTCAAGATTTTCTCCCTTTTCTTTTCTTTTTCTTTTTTTTCCAAATAAGGGAAGTGTGTAGTTCTTCAATTTCGGGTGCAAACTGGGGAAATCAACAAAAGGCTTAGGCTCAAAAGTGGTTCTCTAATGGTCATATTTACCAAGGTAGGCTTTTTGACTCAAGGTTCATACATAGGTATCTTAATCATCTCAAGTAATTTGATCCTATGTGGTCTTAACACGTATAACATTGTAAATTCTAGAAGTAATCTAATCATGCTTGACAATCACTCAATGAAGGAAAAAATCTAAAGCATAAAAGATGTATGCTTATTAGGCTCAAACCTCACAAAAGTGGCTTATGTTGTGTCCAATTTTATCCATCCAACTATCAAATCAATTAATCAAGCAATGATTTGTAAGGCTAAAGAGTTCTTATCAATCCTAATTTACTCCTCATATTAGTCTCATTTTTACTTTAGGATCCCGAATCTAAAAAATTTCAACATGTTGATTCTAAGAAAAAAATTTAATGTGAAAGGAATTTTTCTAAGTCATCAATAAGCATGAATTTCACATATTTTCTTCCTATTATTTTCAGCAAAACTAATCAAGATTTAAACAAAAATTTTCAACCAAAAGCCTCCACCCCACACTTAAACTAAACATTGTCATTAATGTTAAAATCATCATGCATAAAATAAAGAAATAAAAGTTTTAAGGGAAAAGAATACTCTCTTATCCGGCATGTGGTGGTTCAGGGCGTGGATGGGAAAGGAAGTGTGGGCATATTTAAATCGTGGTCTGTTTTGCCTGAAGAACATGAGGCACGGTTGCATTTTTTTTCATAAGTACTACTCATTGTACCTAAAAAGAAAAAACTGTAAAAAATCATAACAAAGAATAATAAAAAGAATAAAGAAAAAAATAAAACATGGGTTGCCTCCCAAGAAGCACTTTTCTTTAACGTCTTTGGCTAGACGTAACTCTATTTTTCACATTACGACGAGAATGTGTTCGTCAAGAGGTTTGTCCTTGATTGATTTGAAAACTTTCTTCTGCCATGGTAGTTTTATTGCAAGTTTATATGGAGGTTCGACATTGATTTGATGGATCCTTGGATCCTAGTTGATGTTCGCCACCATGGCTGGATCAGCTCCTACCTTCCATATTTGATCTTGTCTTTCTCAACCAGTGATGTACATATTGAGAATGTCTTTGTCACAAAATTGTATGCTATATCCGCATACCATGGTATGATGTCTTTGTACGCAAGGAGTTGTCATGATCTGATATCTTGTTCCCCATGTTTATTAATGATTAGCTCAACCTTATGAATTGTTTCAAGAATTTTTCGTTCCTGCTCATCATCTTTGGTTTGTGAGAACCTTTGAGGTAAAGATGGTTGAACCACAATGGGTGGCACAAGACTCTTTGCACCAGCTTCGTCTTTTGTAGGCTTTAGATTCTTGGGATTGCCATCTTTGTCAGGAAAATGTGCGAGCCAAAAATTGGAAGGTTTGTTGGCCTTTGCACCTTTATGTTTGCCTTGCACATTTGGCAGATTCTCCTTTGAATTCTCTTGTGCATCGTTCACAGAAAGCTCATTATCCTTCATTTTCTCACCATCCACATCAAGCTGGCTTGTATTCGCATCCTGTTTAGCGCCTGCATCATCCTTGTCCGCATAAGGCTCGTTTGCCTTCCTTTCAATTTATTCGTTAGCCGAGTTAGACAAACTCTCCTTCGCATGTTCATGTTCTCCGTTCACCAAGGGTATGGGGCATGGTGAGTTCGCACTCTTTTCTTCATCTGTTGTCTTCGTAGTTGGGCTACGCGGTTCTTGTTTTCGCAGAAAATTTTTCTTTCTTGTTAGAACTGCTCTAAATTGCTCTCAATTTTATTCATAAGCTATTCTAAAAAAGGCTTCATGGGTGGTTGAGGTTCGCGAAAAACACTTTGTTCGCGAAAGGAATGTTGTGCATACGATTGGGCTTTTTGGTAGACTTCTTGCAGATGTACTTGCCCATAATGCAAGTGTGAATAGTCCTTCCACTAGGAATTGTATGTATGTGTGTTTGGATTGTGCTTCTTTTGGCCTTAAGGTCCTCCAATGGCATTGGCGTCCTTGGTACTTTCTACTTGGAGTGTGGGGCACATATCGGTTACATGCTCTTGACTTATACAAATCTCACATGCCTCATTCACACGTCGAGAGACGATGTCATGTGTTGAACTAAATTGTTGAGAGTTTGCGACCATAATGTTGATGATTGTTCACTTTTCAGTTTTGTTGATATCAGGATCAAATAAAAAATTCTTATCTGCAAGAGAAGAGCGAAACATAAAAGTAGAAAAGAAAAGAAAAACTTGAAAAAATAAAAATAAACTAAACTAAACTAAATAAAAAGTGAACTTAGCTTCTTGACACCACTCCCCGACAACGGCGCCAATTTTTGATAGGTGTAGAATCCGTCAAAAAATAATACCTACTTGTTCTTTGGATTTGTAGTAGCGGCAAGTAGGGTTGATCCCACAGAGAGCAGTTAAAAGATTAAGTTCACAAGCAATAAAAGGGGGTTTGTGTTTGAGTTGAAGAAAGCAATTTAAGTAAAAAGAAATGCAATATAATTTAGAACTCTAGTCAAGGTAGAACTTGGAATATTAAATCAAGAATTTAGATCATCAAACTTCACAAAAGATAAACCCGCATCAATCTCAAATAGCTTGGTTATAGGTTAATTGATAATCCACAATTAAACACAATCTCTCTTACTTTGTAGATAATCACTTAATAATACATAAATGACTAAATTTTATTATCAAGATTAAAATCCTTAGATAATCCAATTAGAATTAAAACCTATCAAATAGCTTTACTGAATTAAGAGACCCAATGAACATAAACTATCAAAACACTAATTCGTTAACTTATCAAGAATATGCATTCATACCTTCTAACACGTTGGTTGGTAACTTACCACTTGTATCAATGATGTCTCGATTGGTTGTCATATATATATAATCCAATATATATGTGTTGAATAAGCCCGAAAGATATAAAAATACTTGAAATAGATGAAGAAGATGAAGAACAAGAAATCTCACTAAAAACTTTTATTAATAACCTCGAACCTAAACATTAACTAGAAAAAGAGTTTAGCAACTCATGGAGAAGGGAAATCAACAAAGAAGAGAAGAATGAGAATTATGGGATCAATGATTTCTCTTCTCCTCATGGCCCTATTTATAATAGAGGTCATTTACATCAACTAGGAGAATGAATTGCAATAAGATTTAATTTAAAACTTTATCCTACTCCAAATATAATATAAAACATAAAAGTTCAACTTGAATTAGAATTCCTCTTCTTATGTTAAGTGCTGCTTAAAAGCCAAATCCAACTAAAACTTCTCTTTTAAGCATGTATTATCCTTTAGTTGTCAAAATCCCTACAAAAATCAAATACTTGTTAAAATATCGATTTATCGTTTGATTGGAACACTAAAATATAGGTATATATATGTGAAAAATATGCAAATATTAGACTTATCAACCTGCTATAAGAAGAAAGAGTTGTTGTACAAAGGGTATCGATACGCGAGAGGGCATATCGGTACGAGAGGTGTATTTTACAAAAGAGTATCGGTACGGGCTAAGCCGTATCAGTACCAGTTTTGCTCACTGGAATTTGAGAATGAAAAAGGTTTTGATACTTCTAAAGGTGTATCGGTACGGTATTACCACTTTTCAAACTTATGATTCCAATAAACTGACAAGGGTAACGGTCAAAAATTTATTACCAAAGATTTTGAAAATCTAAACACCCTGTATCAGTACGCATAAAGTCGTACCGGTACTCAAAGACCATTTAGTTCCCAGGTATTAATGGCGTACCGATACGGCTACACGCGTATTGGTACCTAATAGCCATTTTGTATAAAACGTTTTTCCAGTAGCCAAAATTCGTATCGATACAACCAAAGGTGTATCGATAAGCTTGGACCAAATTGAGCTATTTGAGTAAAAAACACTTAAAAATATTTGGGGTTTTAGTTTTTAACTTAGAAATAATTTGAAGTTCTAATCTGTCATTTTTTTAGACTTTTTGAGTACTTAAAAATTTATCCAATTTTACAAATTGGTCCTTTAAATCCTTGTTATATCAAAATCAAGATATAGGTTTTACAAAATCGCTTTGTCTACAAGGTGTATGCGCATAGTCAAAAGGTTAAGAATATGTATGAACAAATATTACCTTGTAATCACCTTTAGACCATTAGAAAAAAGCAATGCACAAATGATGAGCAATAGATTGCATAATGTCAAAAACTACCCCTAACGTTTTATTGAATAATCATTTTGGTATATATTTTTAAGTAATTTAACCCTTAATATTTTATTTTGGGTCAAAATGGCCCCTATACGAATAAAAATTATTAGTCAACTGAAGGTAAACATCTTGAAACGACTTGACAGAATAACACGTCAATAGAATTTTTATATATTTTTTAATATTTTTTTATAATTTTATTTTGACTGATGTGATATTCTTTAAAGTCAACATCTTTGTCTATATAACATTGCCATTTAGGTTTGGCACGTCAACCATTTACAGTTAGTTGACTAACAATTTTCATCCGCATAGGCACCATTTTGACTCAAAGGGAAACGTTGATGGTTAAATTGCTTAAAAAATAGAGATCAAAGTGACTATTCGGTCAAACGTTATAAAAAAATAAACAATTACAAGAATTTAAACTATAATATGATACTATTAGATGGAAAAAAACAGCCTTCTTAACCCAACTTATAAAATAAAATTTATCTACTATTTAAATTCCAAAATATATTTAAATAAAACTTTGAACGAAACAATCATATAGAGAAAGGAATGGCCAAATTCTAACCCATATCTGAGAGAGGATTGATTCATTGGACAATAAATTAGAAGGAAATAAAGATTTGTAGGAAAAATATATATTTTTAATCTTATGATGGAACGAGAGATACTTCTTAAATTCGCAAAATTATTCTTTTTCATATAAATGGATATGATTATACTAGTTAAATTAATATTAAAACGATTTATGGACTATGTTTGTATTGGATTCATAAATAAGAGTATGTAAAATATATACACAAAAAATTCAAAAAATAATTAGATAATTCTTAACCGAACCCGTAATTGCATAACAATTATGTATGTAAGTTAATCAAGCAAGGGATTAAAGGGTGGACGGGGTCCATTACACAGTTAAATGTAGTTTTCACTCTAATCAAAATACACAACATTACACAACCATTCATTATATGAACGCATACAAAAACAAAGCTTAATACCTAAGGAACCCCATTCACCACAGTTGGAAACCCATCATTTATACATATATATATATATATATATATATACTTTCCTTTGCCCTATATTTAAAAACCGAAAAAAATACATGTAAAACTAACTTCACAATGATAAAACACTTTCCCTAACCTACTGATCAAATTACACCAAACCATGAATTTCACGTTACAAACAAAGACCAAATCATCACTCACGAGCATCCAAAACTCAAACCAATCGAACTCAAGGAATTTGGATGAAATGGAGATGGGGGAGGTTGATGTCATGTTAGTATTGGAGGACGGCAATGAAAATCACATGAGCTTTACAATTTTGTTGTCAAGCCGGAGGGTAAGTGATTTAGTTGTGAAACGTGTGTTCTCATGCTACATTCTGTCACCTGGTCATTAGAACAACTAGTTTAAAATCAAGCTATATAGTGTAATTCATCTGATAAAAGAAAACAAACGAAGACGGTACTTACTTGCATGGCAACAATTGCTGACAGAAGTTCTTTGCACCGATTAAGTAAAACAAACTCATTTGCACTTAAATTTCCAAGTTCTGCCACCAAGGAGTTAAGGTCTGCAACCTAACAACCAAAATTAAAGAGAAATTAGATGCTCGAAAAGGAAAAAACCAAAATCAATAAAGTATGATTTTATAAAAGATGAAAACGACTTCAAAGAGAATATCCATCGTTATTAAAGTCAGTGAGCTATAGTTATCATTGTCATCCAAAACCCAAAAGGGAAATTCCATAAGATCAATAACCTAATGCAAGTAGCAAGACAGGATCAAACTGTCGCTTCCAATGCTGGTTTAAGTGGAGCACACAAGCAAGCCAAATAAAACGAACATAAATTCAATTTGATCACAATTACAAAACTTCACTCTCTGAGGATCATAAAGAATCTTATGGCAGCCACCGTCAATCCACTCAACTCAAAAGATCATGTCAGAGAAAAAGCTCTAAGTCTTAAGCTTTATACCAAGGCCAAACTTGGACAAGTGATAAATGTTATGCGATGAAACTTGCAACTTTTTTACTTTAATTTCTGGGATTAATAAAGTAAACCAAATACCAGGCGAACCATAGTATAAACTCATCACTCGAAAAGATTAAAAACCAAACTAAGGCCGCAAGACTTAAACCTAGCCTGTTATACAAAAGGAGAGTCACAAGATCATCGTACTTCTATCAGGGACAGAGCCAAGATTTAGGGGTGGGTGGGGGGCAAAACATAAGTTTTGAAAGGTGTGGGGGGGGGGGGGGCAAATTCACAATTATACCATTTTTTCAAGAAAAATATAAATGACCAAAGGGTAAAAAAAAATTCCCCTAGTCGGAGGGGCGGGCAGCAGCCTCTCCCAGGAGCTTAATAGCTCCGTCACTGACTTCTATCATAGCTAATCTTTAAAAGACGTACATCATTAAATGTAAGAAATCTCTATACATGGTTAAACCATTTATACACGGCACTGTTCCCAATGAAGAAAGTAGTAAATAAAAGAGTACTCAACCTTGAGATTTTTTTCCAAGAAAAATCTGTCAGGTGGAATCGACTTTTATCAGGTTACATCTTATCTAAAACTAGTATTTAGGACAACAAAAGGTTTGTTCAAAAAATAGGGAGAAAGGAAATACAAAGTCTGCAAATAAAATAGAAAATGAGAGGAGGGGGGGGGAGGGGGAAGGATGAGGTTGGGGAAGAAGAAAAGAAAGAATTACCCTTGGTGACAATGAGCATATGGAGGATGCCATTGCCTGCATTACATCGACCGCTGAACAAATTGCATCCTTCAATTTCAGGACATCAGCCTGTAAGAATGAAGAGACAAGCTAACGCATCGGCAACTGAGATGCCACGGATGAAATGGGCATACACAAAAGTCAAAAGAAGTAAGTTACCCTTGCCCCACAAACAACTGGAAGGCGGAGCGTGCTAGCCTTCAAAGATTCAGTAGCCCCAGATAATGAACTCCAATATTCATGGTCCAGCAGAGCCCATTTATCCAAAAATATCATCTGAACTCATCAATGAAAATAATATATACTATAGTAGTCAATAGATGATAAAGCATCTGATGGCATGAATCTGAAACATGCAATTCAGAGCAGATACTGGAAAGTCAAAAGAATACAAATTTCAGGTTTCTTCAAGTGAAGTAAAAGTTAGCAATGTATATTGATGTGGTTAGACATTCAAGTTCCAGTTTCAAGCATAATTGAAGAGGAGGTGGGGAAGAGAGACATCAAGATCGAGCAAAACAGAGAAATCTACACTTTAAAATGCAATGCCTTAAAAATAAAAACTATATCGATAAAAGAGTTAGGATCTGCAAAGTGATGAGATACCATAAAACAACCCTAGAAAACATCAAGCAACAAGAAAGAAATCCACAATAGAGAGATGGTTCTTACTTGCCCCTTGAGGATGGAAATCAGCTTCAAGTTTTGCCTCAGCAACTGTAACTCGGTTCTTTTGGCTCTAACAGATTCTAGAAGTTTTGAGGTAGATGTCCATGCATTATAGAGACTTTTCTGTTACAAAAACATGATAACAACAATTTTTATCATATTATAACTAAAATGAGGATAATTACAGCCATAAACCATAAGTAACGAGAGAAACAATAGAACATTTAAAATTGAAGTGCCACACACAAACAAACAATGCGAAATGATGAAAATTGATCTCAATGCAACTAGTATTTCCCCTGCTTCTCTTTTCTCAGACATCAACATGTCTTCAACCACAACTATTTTTAAGGCGCATATAATCTGCAACCACTTATTGCCTCCAGCTGATCAAATTGTTACCAATTTGTGACTGCCCTCTTGGACTTGTTCCTTTGTGCAAGAAGATCAACGATTAATGAGCCCGTCTTTTCCTCTTAGACATTAGCTTTCTTGACTAGCAATCATAATCAGAAATAAAAATCTAATAAAATCAGTTTCTCATTTGGCTTGTGCGTTTTGTGTGAAGGAAAATCATAATCAAAGCAAGCAAGCTCTCTTCTCATCCCATTCAATCATTATCCCTATTTAATTCTAGATGTGCATCCACTTACCAAGGCTGTATTATTATACCTTATACACAGCCGAAAGAAACATCTTGGATGGAAAAGCTGTTTTACCAAGGGGAAGAAAAACATGTTTGCAAGAGGATTAAATATGGTTAACCCCAGACATGTAATCATCCAGCACTTCACCATTGCTTCAGCTTCTCCACCCTCAACATGATCAATGACATAAGGCCATTAAAAACTCTTAAAAGCAGCCTGCACACAATAACAGAACTGCTTCTGTACCATAAAAGGCAATTCTATCGGAATCAAGAGCCAAACCAGAATGCCAAGCTCCCAAAAGCAGAAGCATAAGTGACCTGGAGAATCCCAGTTCCAGCAAGAATTTCACTGTGTGTTTAGCATCATAGAATGTAATTTAGCTCACAATTTCCTTCATTTAGTTTCTTGAATTTTTTATGAAAAAATTTCTGAAATTCCAGGCAGTTGGTGCAAGAAATATTACATGTAGCCAGGCTATGTTCATACAAATTTAACATAACAAAATCCACGATATATAACTCGCAATGATGTCAACACAAGGCACTCTAAGTGCTAAAATGCTATATTGCCCTAGAAAAGATCTAAGGCGCTTTGTCAAGATTCCCATAACAAAATCCACAGACAAATTTGAAAGTCTTTTTTCACCTATAACCTAGGAAAAGAGCATGTCTAGTAGCACCAGGCGCTCAAATGCGTTTGGCCGAAAAGATGTAAAGGAAATGGATCTTAGTCATAATCCTTGACCAGTTATACAACCGAATTACGGTAATGGTGAATTTCTAAGAGTGTTGTGATGCATGCAAAACAGAAGCAGAGAAAAAAAATCAATAGTATAGCATACATCAAGCAATTATAATGGCCAATCGTGAGAAGATAAATTCGAAGTCAAATCTTAGAGCCATACCTCTGCATTAGACCTCTGGGAAGACAAAACAACATCTGCTTTGGCATTAACAAAACGCCACTGCAACAACCGGTTATGAAGTAGCCTCAACAAATGAGCATTCGAAATTTTGTTCTCCGCAATCTTACCCATCTTCAGAACATCACCAGCAAAGCTCAAAATCGACGGAGTATTTACCAAACCACCACCCAATCCATTCCTCACTCTAGATGGACTCATTCTCCTCAAAGGAGACGAAGTTAAAGACGCCCCAAGCTTACTCGGTGATGCAGGCCGCGCAGGCCCACGAATTGGCGATAACTGTTGTCTGCTGTTCATTACACCTTTGGGAGATGACAAAGGACTATCAATTAGCTTAGACGGCGCTGTATTTTTCCTAAAAACCGGCGAGCCAGAATCAGAGCGGCGTAAACGAATACTTGTCTCTTGCCAGAACCGAGTTGGGACAATTATCCCCCGAGGCTCACGCTTAACATCTCCGTTATCGTTGCAAGGACTTTCTAAAGCTCCTGAAGTACAAACAGAAGAAACACTTTCAATATCAGAATCCGCGAGATCAGATTGAGCTTCAGATCCAACAGCTGTTAAATCCCTATTATCATTCATGGAATTTTGTAGCGCCCTAACTACATTGCTGTTAACAGATCCGTTTGATCTCTTCCTCTCGTCGGTGCAATCCACGCTTCTAGTCATGGAATCCGGTTTCCTTATCCTTGCCGGCCACCGCTCCGTCTTTGAATTCTCCATTTGATCTGTTCCTGTCACCGGAGTCGTTGCCGCCAATGACTTCCGCCTCTCCGGCGTGCCTTTTCTAGCGGGGCTTGGAGATGGAGATGGAGATGATTTAGCTTTGCTAAATTGATAAGAAAACGACTCTCCCTGAAATGAAACGGATAAGCTTCTTGTCGAAGTGAAGAGCAACTTCTGAGCAGTGGATAGTTCGCCGCCGTTTTTGTTGTTGTAGTTGTTACCGTTCAAATCCGTAGAATTATAAGGCCGCGGCGTCACAGCTGGTCTCCGTCCCACTGATTGTGACCGCTTGACAGCAGACGAAGTCGCGTGCTTTGGCGTTGCAATGGTCGCCGAATGGGAAGAAGACCTCGAAACTGACGGCGACGGCGAGGGACACCGCTTAGTGGAGGCTTCGGATGAAGACGAGGATGACGTGGAAGAATTAGACGATGAGGACGTGGACAGATAACGGGAAGTGACTTCTCGGAATTTTAGACGGCGTGGAGCCATGGCATTGTCGGAGTCGGAAGGTACTAACAAAGGCCGTGACGGGTTTTGACGTGGCTGTGACCCTCCGTTCCGTTTGGAGTTTACCGTTGCGGACACTGCAGCAACCAACACCATGGCATGCACTCACAAAATCCAATGTTACACTCTGATTCTTTATTTCTACTCTCATCCAAACCCCAACCGTAACTATTAACCCCAAATCCACTACCAAAAAGTAAGAAAACAAATCAGAGTTAATTAAACAAATTCCAGAGATTAACAGAAATTCCCTTTTTTTAAACCTCAAAGTGTGAGTTTTGGGGGAGGAAACAAAAGAAGAGCCGAAAAAAGGACCGTTGGTGAGCCGAAAAGAGAGTGGTGAGAACTGAGAAGAGGGGAGTGTGAAGTGTCCTGTGCAGCGCAGGCGAAGATTTGAGGGTATAACGGTCGTACTAAGCATTTTTGTGCTTGGATGTTGCCCCTGGGGATATAATATGAATACAAAATATAGATATTAGGTAAAAATATGCCATACACCCTTACACTTGTTGAGTTTTAGGGCTTTGATGCCTATGCTTTTCAAATTTTAAATTCAAGTCCCAAATCTAACCCGTTAAGCTAAAATCGTGATTCTAACTAACCGGGATGGAGCTACATTGCTCATGGGAGGAGTTGTTGCCCCCCGCAAGGGATTTTTTAATTTTTTATATTTTTTTTAAAAATTAGAATAATTGTAAATTTGTTTCTCCGTCATTCAAAATTTATATTTTGTCCACACTCCTAAATTATGACTCCGTCTTTACTAACTAATGTGGGATTTTAAATTTATAAAATATCTACATGGAAACCAAGTAATAAAAGTGATGTGGCCAAATAAAAAACTGTATAACATCTGTGAAAATAAAAGATTTAAATAACCTATTATAAAAAAAATCTCAAATCCCACAATATCTTCTTCTTCGGTAAAAAAGAAAATAAACTAGTATTTTTTTTGAAAAGAAGATAGTGGCTTTTGTGAGTGTTAAATTCCTAAATTTTGACGAGTTTAAGCGTTGTGTCATATTTTCACCTAGATATTTATTCATAAGTTTTACCTAAATTTTATACAAACTTTAAGAGAAAAACTTTGATACACAGGCCGTGTAACCTTTAGTTTATACGTGCCTTTTAGTTTTAGGGTTAGAGTTTTAGTTTAGGGTTTAGGGTTTAGAATTTAAGGTTAGTGTTTAGAATTTAATGCATAGGGTTTAAGGTTTATTTTTTTAGGGTTAGGGTTAGGAATTTAGGATTTGGGTTTTTATAGTGTAAATACATAGGCTTGTGTAAAATTAATTTTACACAGCCTGTATATCAAAGTTTAACCCAAACTTTAATCGCTATTTTTAACTGTTTTTCAAAATCGGCGTAGAGAGTACTCGACTTGCGTGGAGGATGGGGAAACATGTGTCGTTGATGGTAGCAGGAGGACGGAGGTATAAGGGTGGGTAAAACTATACTCGAAAAAATTGACTTATTTAATTCGACTTGATTCAAAAAAAATTGACTCGTTTTGACTTGACTCGTAATTTTATAAACTCGACTCAACTCGAAAAGGTTTCAAATAAAGTTTGAGTTATGAAATAAAAATTCGAATAACTTAAAATTTTTTGTAAATAGTTGATCAGTTTTCATATTCAAGTCGAGTCTGTCAATTTTGCATGATATATTATGTATTTCACATGTGAAGATATGAAGAAATAAATATGTATATCGTATATGCATATAGAAAGCTGTTATAATTAGAATCAATATGTGCACAACCAAGCCCCAAGTATATACGTATAGAAATATATATGTGTACTGCTACATATATGCATATAGAAATATATATGAAGAAATATATGTACAGTTAAATTTGTACATAAATATATATATGAAGATATATATGTACAATTAAATTTGTACAAAAACTCGACTCGATTTGAAAAATTTTCAAATAAAGTTTGAATTGTAAAATAAGACTTGCAAACTCGAATTTTTTTGACTCGACTCGACTTGATCGAATGCCCAGCCTTATGTAGGGATGTTAATTGAAAGGGCAGATGTTGAGGGTACTTTTTTTTGACAAATCATAATTCTAATCCAAATCTTATCTCGAAGGGATGGGATAGGGGGACTCTAGAAAAAAGAAGAAGGTGTTCCTAGTGGGTCTAGGACCTATGACCTAAGGAAATATAAGGGAACAAATGTGAAAAGCTTGATCAACCAGTCAAATGTGCTTGCTTTTTCTGCACTTATTTCTATTAAGAATTTTTATCTTTATTATTGTTTCGTGATCGGTTGTGAAAACAATATTTAAAATCATTGTTATCTCGCGATCCTCAAAACTAAAATCACCCTTGTCACACTATTCACATAAGTCCTGATACCTGTCTAATTCCAACTAGACTAATCCTACTACCCACTTCATATAAGATATTTATAAGTGTCAGTTAAATAAATAGTTAAATACAATTTTTATGAAAAAAATATGAAATGTTTGTTTCTTTGATTCACACCACATATGTGACATTTTTTCAACTGTCAACATTTTAAAATAATAATAAGTCGTAACGACCCTTTAATTTGTAAATTAAAATGTAACTTTAACACGACTTCAAGAAATTCACAAAATAAGGTCCTTACATAATATTCAAATATGACATGGAAATTAAGAAATTGAAGGGGTGAGACATGTGAGTGTTAAAATTGGGTGAGAATTGAGAAACTATGTTTTCATGAGTGCTCTCATTTTTTAAAAAATATTAATGAATGTAAATTGAGTGCTATTAAAATTATTTTTTATTTCAATGATTATATTTTTAAGGATAAACTATATAAATATTCCGTCATAGAGTCTTTTATTAAGGTCACTTCTGTTAATTGTCGTTAGAGAATGTTGATGTAGCACATTAAATATATTTTCTTCTTCAAAAAATACTTAACTTTATCAGATTTGAAAATGATAACCATCATTCTTCCTTTTGTCATCTTTTTCCTTTCGCAAAAAGAAATCTAATTTCATTGCATTTCATGATTTCACCTTTACATTGCAACAACTAGTGATCAAAGAACAATGTTTAAATCATTCCAAAGTCTTTGTTATTCTAGAGTACAATAAGCATACTTTATTTAGGCATAGTCGGTAACATCTAGTGTTGATCTAACATCCATCACTTTGATTAGGCTTGGAAGAAACAAAGACCTAATCATGGAGAAAGGAAGAAGATGGCAAAAAGGAAGAATGACATATGTCATTTTCAAATATGTGAAAGGATTTTTTGGCGAAGAAGATGGATATAACATGCTACGTCAGCATCCTCTAACGACGGTTAACGAAAGTGGCCTTAATGAAAATGGACTAAAAGTTCAGTGATTATATTGCAAGTTTTAAAATTTTAGTGTCCAAAATAAAAAAATCCTAATAGTTCAGGAACTATTTATGTAGTTTACCCATATTTTAAATAGGCTTAATATAAAAAGTGTCAAAACTATATTTTTCTCTCGGTGCCTAATTTTTTTTTGTCAAGATAGGTGTCTAATGTTTCATTTCGTTATATTTTAAGATTTTTCCATTAAAAAATTCAGTCATCCAATGAATGCATGACATGTGGCCTATTTATTATTTTCATTTAATTTAAAAAACATAAAAAAATTAATTTTCTCCAAAAAAACCCCAAAAATTCTCAATTTTGCCATAAACCCCCAAATCCATAATCTCAATCCTCACATCTTTAAATTCATTCTCTATTGCCTCCAAATCAACCACCACCACCTATTCTTTTGTTACAAGTATAACAATATGGGACGAAAGAAAATAAAAAGAACTTTTATTAAGTGAACAAAAAAATACAATGTAGAAATAAATACTTGAAATTGGACATAAATCGACTGGAATCGGTTGATGCTAGCAATTACGCAGTTTCGTTAAGATAATTTTTTTGCCACTCTGAGGTGCTTGAGATATTTGGTCGTCTGTATCTAAGGACGCAACAACGAGATGATCAACTACAGTTGCACTGCTATAGAGATCACGAACTATACCCTTGCCTTCGTCTATCACTGAAAATTTGAGGAGAAGAAAATATTTTTCAAGTTATGATTAACCTAGTAAGTTTACACGATATTTATAAGAGTTTCACATAGGAGAATTATTGGAAATAATATATTCTGAAAATAACGGTCATTAATATTTGTTAATGACCAAAATGGTCAAGGACCGGAGACGGTGGTCTAGTGACGGTCGGGATTTCTGTTTTGGGTTGAAACCCCTATGTTTCTCTTGTTTTCTGTATGGTAGTGATGTTTGAAATGAAGAGAGTGTCCCTATCTCTCACCGCATGTCCAGCTTTATACTACCTGAACAAGTATCATGGTGGGTTATCATTGCGTGTTGATTGGAAGGGTTACAACTTGATGTCCTAGGCCTCTCTCGATATCTATGGTGAGTACGTGTGTAGTCACGTGGTTTCTGCATGAGGTGCGATGTTGTGGACGATCTTGTTCGTCCGCCACAAATTATAGAGGGCGTCGCATAGTACGTAACCGATTCTACGTATAGTGGTATGTATGTGTTGTTATGCTTGTTATCATATATCACTTATGTTACGTTGTCCGTAGCCTTTCTTGTTCTAGTTTCAACACGTGGCAATATATGCTTATATGTACTAACAATTGCCCCCAGGTGAGGGAAGGTTATAAAGTGACCTTAGCGAGCCTGAAAATTATATAGGGCGCCCTGCTAAGTGAAGATTTTTGCAGTAAAAGACTTTCAACTTTGGATGGTAGCTTGATTCTTATAAGAATTATGAAATTAATGTGAAACGTCGCATGATAGTTTTTTGGGATAAATCATTTAATCTACTTTAAAAGGTAAATCGTTGTACACGAAATGTCACCCAAGAAATCTCGTTATTAGTGAAGCATGCCAATATGGTCTTTGATTATAAATAAACCTTGGTGGTGTGTGTTGAGTCTTTCATTTTATTTTATTTATTGGTTATTTCTAAACCTTTGAATATAAATTACTTTTTGGGCGCTAAAGGCTGGCTCGTCTGTTGTAATGAGCAGTGAATATCCTTGCACTTCCGATCTAGAGGAGTTACTGAAGGTATTAGAGTGTCGAGGTTTTCTTGCTATTAATTATTTTCGTTATCGGCTTAGTGTTCCAAGGGGGATATTTCGCTTGAATGTGTGTCCAGAAGAAGGGAGGTCGTGGTGTCTGATTCCTCTTTGTGCATTTGAGGCAGGGTTTCATTTGCCATTGCACTTTTTTTGTGAAGTGGTTGAAGTGGTTTGATGTAGCGCTAGGTCAGTTATGCGGGACTAGCTGGGGAATTTTGGTGGCGTACTTTTTGAACTGTAAGATTCACGGGGACGAACTATCCCTCAATGTATTTTGCTATATTTATAATGTGGAGGCCGACTGTGACGAAAGTGTAAAGGGCTTGGTGACCATTGATCTTCGCAGAAGGGAGGTAGTAGTGAGGTATTATGTCGAGAACCGTCTTCTAGAGAGGGCAAAGTTTGTAAAAGTGGAATGTAAGTTTAGGGATTTTCCATTTATGGTCGTGTGGCGTCGTCCTGCGGAGAATAGTAGTACACTTTCTACTACGGGAGAGTTGTCACCCATTGAGTTAAAGCTTCTGAAGAGGCTAGAAAGTTATCCCCTTTTTAATTTAGGACAATATACACTCTCGATAATATTTTGTTGCATTGCTTGGGGGAAAAGAGCCCTAACAGTTGGGGTGAGGAAGACCTAGATGTGTTTCTAGAGGGCTTTTTGGCGGATGTGCCTTCTTGTGTAGAAGCTTGGCCTTTTGTTGAAGGGGAAACGAACGATTTGTTGGAGTTCTTCTAGTAAGGAAAAAACTGGAGCATTTCTTGTCTGAATTTATCTGCGCTGATCATTGCATTCGAAATTGTCGCAAGAAAAGTACGCCCTTAGATAGGGTTCTTGAAGAATATGTCCTTATTGCTTCAAAAGGTTGTACCGGTGAGACTCCATTCGATTCTGATCGTAGTAAGAGGGAAAGAAACGGGTGGTTTCGAATTCACCATTTGTCTCTAGATTGGTGGAGGAAGGAAGTTTTTGCACTTTGAGCACAATTTGAAAAAGAATGGATATTGGTAATGGTCTGTCATGGTTTTAAGGTGGAATGAAATGTTTTTAGTTACATACGCGTTGTAGCTTATTAACATTTTGTTCTTTTATATGTGTGTCACAAGGGCGGCGGTTTTAATGCTAGATGCGCCGCTATATATGGCCAGTGACGACTTGCTAGGTTCCAGGGATCAACAAAAATGGCGTCCTCAGGTGTTTCTAGCAGCAAAGACGTGAGTTTGCTATGCCCTTCAAGTAGAGCTATTGGGACGAAAACCCTGGTAGATGCGATTCTCGCGATTCCTTATTTAGAGATATCCCCTAATAACCAGAATACATTTGTAGAAGTGCCAGTGGATGTTGTAGAGGAGGCACCTAGGTTCACAGGGATCAACAAAAATGGCATCCTCAGGTATTTTTAGCAGTAGGGACGTGAGTTTGCCCTACCCTTTGAGTAGAGCTATTGCGGCAACACCCCTGGTAGATGCGATTCCTGCGGTTCCTTATTTAGATATATCCCCTAATAACCAAAATACATTTGTAGGAGTGCCAGTAGATGTTATAGAGATGGTACAGGAAAACGTGGCGAGGCGAATAAGGGCTTATGACTCAAAGAAATGTTCTTTTAGTGATGAAGAGAAAATGTTAGGAAAAAGGCCAATGTTTGGCGTTGGGATTACTGGATTTTATCTGAGTTAAAATATGGTACCGCGTCTACTTTGCCCATATCTCCAGGCTCCTCTTTTGTTGTTGTGAGTGGCGTCTCTGAGAGCGTTGTTTCTTCCAATTCGGGTGCTGGCCTTTCTATCGTTTGTGCCCCTTTAGAAATTTGAACTAATGTGTTATTGTTATTTTAAGCTTGGCGATTCTACTATTTAGCTTGTGATCAGGTTTTTTTATTCAACTTATTTGCAGGTTTGACAGCTACGAATTCTATTATTGATTGTTGTTCTGCTAAAGATATGCCCCATGTGGATTTTATTGCAATGGCTCCCATGGGGCCTTTGTCTGCTGGTATTTTTCCACGTCAAGGTGGCAAGACCCTTGCCCCGTGGAATGCTTTTTACCCTTGGAGGGGTTTGTCAGAGCCAGAGAATTGGTTCCACCCCAAATCTGCTGCCAAGAGATTGTTTGATTTATATTCAGGTAGTCATGGTTCTTCTCCGCCTTGTTCCGATATTAGGAAGAGCATTGAGGGGGTTGGGATCTCTTTCAGGAATTATGCTGCACTCAACTTAACATGGAAAAGAATGCAAAGGCCCTTCTTGAGGAAAATCCTAAGTTGTGTTCGAAAGTGGGAGGTTACACCTCTCTACTTGAGGAGAACGCCATGTTGCGCTCGCAGGTTGAGAAATATGCTGCTCAATTAAAAGAGGTTTGAGAAAAGCATGAGGCGGACATTTGGGTGCAGGTAGGGGACATACACAGAAAACATGCGGAGAAGATTACTGAGAAAAAGAGAGAAAGTGATCATGCTCTTAGGATTAAGGAGAAGTCACTTGAGGCCACGGAAGGGAGCTTTAAAAGTGAGATTCGAGATCTTAAGGAAAGTCTGAAGCGAGCAGAGGACGCCGCAGATGAAAGCTTTACAAATTTCGCTAGGAAGTTATGGCATGCTGAAATTATGGTTGAGGACGAAGCAGTCTGAAGAATCGCATAAGAATGAAATTATGGTGTTAGAGGCTAGGCACGATACTGTTATGGCAGAGAAAGTTAAGGCAGCTACGAACACAGCCTCTGCTTTTATGGTTGAAGTGATGAAGAGGTCTTCGAATGTTGCCATCCTTAGCTTACAACTATCACGAGGTCATTTTGATGTTCAGGGTGTAGATTTTGGTTCTCTTTGCGATGTAACTACAAATTTCGACGTGAGAAACCCTTATGGGCCTCCTGGGACAACTTTGCTGCGAATTATAGGAGTGTTGTGGTTTCTTTTGCCCTTGGTTTCTTCCATAATTTTCTCTAATCTCTTCACTTTGACCGAATATGAAAGGTCACTATAGACTTGATTTCCAACTTGATTCAAGCATGGATTAAACTTCAAAACATCATTTCCCATATCAAAATCCAATATTCTCTTCATCCACTAATTTCAAAATCTCAGGATTTAAGCATGGAAAGTATGAACAATTAATACCAAATGATAGAGAATTTCATGTAGATCAATTTCATGTATCATACTTTCATCTAAAATCCTACTAGATTGGCTTGAAAAATCAAAAAAAATGTCACATACCTTAGGTAGAGATTTCGGCACTTTGGAGAAACTATGAAGAAAAGTCTTGAATTTTCTTTTTATTCAATTTAGACCATTTGTCACCTATTTATAAAAGATTTTAAATAAAAATCTCCTTAATAGTCAAATGACTATTTTACCCTTGATATCCAATGTCTCTCATATTGCCACAAAAATAAACCATCAAGTTAGTAGTTACCAATTTTGCCCTTGTAATTTCCCAAAATTACAATCTTGCCATATTTATCTAACGTCTCATATTTAACATGGAAAATCTAATTTAATCCAATGGTCCATATTAAATTCTTCTAAGATAAGGCATGGAAAAGATATTTTTGAACTTTCATTATCTTTTAACAAAATATCTCATTTATTCAATTCGATTCGATTATCCGAATTTTTCTCGAACTTTAACTCTTTATAGCTTATAACAAAAATTCCGTACCAAAAATCTGAGTAAAATGAAAACGTCATTCTTGGGGGTAAACTATTCATTTACGGGACGAAAACACATAACTTTTAAAAATTACAATTTAAACCCTGAACTTTTCCTAAGTTTATACTTTAGTCCTCAAACTTTCATTTTTTTCATTTTGCTCACTACCCAAAATTTTGAGGTATTACAATTCTCCCCCTTAAGAAAATTAATCCTCGAATTTTCTTTACGTACTTGGTTAAAAAAGATACGAATACTATTTTTTCATTGCTTCCTCCGTTTCCCAAGTAGCTTCTTCCACTTTGTGGTTTCTCCACAAGATTTTTACTAGAAGAATCTTTTTGTTCCTTAACTATTTTTCTCCTCGAGTAAGAATTCTTACAGGTTCCTCATTGTATGTCAAATCTGGTTGATTTTCAATTTCTTCTGGTGTAATGACATGCGAAGGATCTGATCAATATTTTCGAAGCATGGATACATGAAACACATCATGTACCTTACTCATCTCTGATGGTAATGCCAGTTGATATGCCACTGGGCCAACCCTTTTTAAAATTTCATAAGGACTAATGAATCTTGGACTAAGTTTGCCTTTTTGTTCATATCGTAATATATTTTTTCCAGGTGAGACCTTTAAAAATACCTTGTCTCCAACTTTAAACTCAATATCTTTTCTTTTAAGATCTGAGTATGACTTTTTCTGTCAGAAGCTGCCTTGAGATTATCTTGAATTATTTTTACCTTTTCCTCCACTCCTTGCACAAGATCTGATCCAATGATTTTTCGATCCTCTAGCTCGAACCAATTCAAAGGTGTTCGGTATTTTGTTCTATATAATGCCTCATAAGGTGCCATCTTTATACTTGATGGATGACTGTTGCTATAAGAAAATTCAGCTAATGGAATATATTTTTCCCATGAGCCTGCAAAATTCATTATACACGCTCTGAGCATGTCTTCAAGTATTTGCATAGTCTTCTCTGATTGTCCATCAGTTTGAGGATGAAAAGTAGTACTGAAGTGTAACCAAGTTCCCAATGCTTCATGTAATGCACTCCAAAACCTTGAAGTGAATCTTGGATCTCTATCAGATATAATAGACATAAGAACACCATGTAGTCTAACAATTTCCATAATATATAACTCTGCTAACTTGTTCAAGGAGTAGTCGATTTGAACTGGTATAAAATGTGTCGATTTAGTCAATCGATCCACAATCACCCAAATCAAATCTTTCTTACTTGGCATCATCGGTAAGCCTGTTACAAAAACCATAGTAACCTTTTTCCACTTCCATTGTGGAATTGAAATTGGTTGAAGTAATCCTAATGGAACTTGATGTTCTGCCTTTACTTGTTGAGAAGTTAAACATTTAGCAACAAACTCGGTGATAGCTCATTTCATGCTAGGCCACCAAAATTGACTTTTTATATCTTGATACATTTTGTTGCCTCTTGGATGCATAGTTAAAGGACTGCAATGTGCCTCCAAAAGTATTTCCCTCTTTAATTCCCCATCTTTAGGAATGTATACACATCCCTTGTAGTATAGTCATCCACTTGGTTTTATTTCAAAATCTTTTAGATTTTCCATGTTCAACTTGCTTTTTCTTTTCCAAGCATTCTTCATCCTTTGCTTGTAATTATTTAATTCTTCCTATCAAAGTAGGCTTAATTTGAAGTTCAGACATTATTGCACCATTTTTTCTAGTAATTTCAAGTGAGCATTCAATGCTCTCAAAGAAGAAAATGTCTTTCGATTAAGTGTGTCTACTACCACATTAGCCTTCCCCAAATGATAATCAATAATTACATCATAATCCTTGATCAATTCTATCCACCTTCTTTGCCTCAAATTAAGCTCCTTTTGAGATAACAAGTATTTCAAACTTCTATGATCCATGTAGATATAGCACTTTTCACCATATAAGTAGTGACGCAAAATCTTTAAAGTAAACACTACTGCAGCCAACTCTAAATCATGGGTAGGATAATTTCTTTCATGAGTTTTGAGTTGTCGAGAAGCGTATGGTACCACCTTCCCTTCTTGAATTAATACACATCCTTAACCATTATGGGATGCATCACTATATATTATTAAAATCCTTTATTGATTCTGGTTGTACCAAACCATGAGCTTCTGTTAATATATTCTTTAATTTGTCAAAAATTTCCTGACATTTATCTGTCCAAACAAATGGCACATCCTTTCTTAATAGCATAGTTATTGGAGTGGCAATCATTGAAAAGTCTTTCACGAACCGCCGATAATAACCAGCTAATCCCAAGAAACTTCTTACTTCGGAGACATTCTTAGGGATTTTCCATTCTAGGATTGCTTGAATCTTTTTAGGGTTGACTCGAATCCCTTCAGCTAAAACTATATGTCCAAGAAAAGCTACCTCAGATAACCAAAATTCACACTCTGACAACTTTGCATATAATTTCTTTTCTTGGAGGATCTGAAGAACTACTCAGAGGTGAGTATCATGATCTTCTTTGGTTTTAGAATAAACCAATATATCATCTATGAGTACCACCACAAATTGGTCTAAATATGGCTGAAATACCCAATTCATTAGATCCATAAATGATGCTGGTGTATTTGTAAGTCCAAAAGGCATTACTACAAACTCATAATGCCCATATTTAGTTCTGAAAGTTGTCTTTGGTATATCTACTTCTTTGATCTTCAATTGATGATACCCCGATCGGAGATCAAATTTTGAAAATATTGTTGCTCCTTTAAGTTGATCAAAGAGATCATAAATCCTTGGCAAAGGATATTTATTCTTCACTGTCACTTTATTAAGTTGAAGATAATCCACACATAACCTCATTGATCCATCTTTCTTTTTCACAAACAGGACTGAAGATCCCCAAGGTGATATACAAGATCATATAAAACCTCGATCTAATAATTCTTGTAATTGAGCCTTTAGCTCTCTAAGTCCTGTAGGAGCCATCATGTAAGATGCCATTGATATTGGTGTTGTTCCAAGAAGCACATCAATAACAAATTCCACCTCTCAATCTGGAGGTAATCCCGATAATTCATCTAGGAAAACATCTTGAAATTCTCGCACTGTTGGCATATTTTCTAGATCTATCTTTATTTCTTGAGTATTTATCACATGAGCTAAATATGCTTCACACCCATGTGATAATAACTTTCCAGAAGTTACAGTTGATATTATGTTACTTAGATAATTCAGCCTTTCACCTACAATTATTATTTTTGAGCAATCTGGTCCTTTTAAAAGTACTCTTTTTAATCTTCCTTCAACCGTAGCATCATATGCCGATAACCAATCCATTCCAAGAATGACTTCAAACTCTTGAAAGGGTAATTCCATAAGGTCAGCTGGAAATTCATTTTCTTGAATCTTTATAGGACACTTTTTGCATATTCGACTTACTTTGGAAATTTGTCCTATCGGTTTAATATCAACTACCTCATTCAAAATTTGTTCTACCAGGATATTTCTTTCAAGTACTATTTTAGAACTAATATAAGAATGGGTAGAGCCTGGATCAATCAATGCAAAAATAGGTCTGCCAAAGAGTTCGATCATACCTGCTACGATCTCTGAGTCATCTCGATCATTAGCAGTCTTGATATTATATACTCGAGCAACAATCTTGCTTTCTCGATTAGATGTGATTACTGAAACTCATGGTTTTCCACCTTTGTTTACTCTACTTTTCTGAGGTGCTACAACTGACTGATCTGGGTGAAGCTCTAGACAATTCTTTTTAAAATGACTAGTTTGCCCACAATGGTAGCATGCCCCACTAGTGAACCAACACTGACCGAAATGCCTCTTTCCATAGTGTTCGCATTCTGGAATAGGATGAAATCTGGAGCCTTGAGTACTTGCAGTAACAGTTTGAACCTGCTTTAACTTTCCTCCAGAAAATCCATTTTTAGCCGAAGCAGTTGATGCTACCAGATTTTGTTGTGGAAACATTTACTACGTTTAAATGAAGACGCAATAAGAGAACCTCCAAACCTTTTTCCGATCTGAGTCTGTTTCCCCGCTTTATCCTCGAGGTCAACTTTTTCCATAGCCTTTGCTCGATTTACTAACGCTTGAAAAGTAGCGAAATTGTGAGAAACCAATACCTATTTATATTGAGGATCCAACCCAGCTATGAATTTGTCAATTCTGGGTTTTCGGTTGGAAGAAACTCTATTGCAAATCGGCTCAATCTATTGAACTCGCATTCATATTCATAGACTGACCTGTCATACTGTTTCAGATCCAAAAACTGTTGTCTCATTTCTTCAATAAACATGTCCCCAATATATTTTTCTTTGAATTCTTTTAGAAAGAATTCCCATGTAGTCTGCTCTGGAGGAACTCGTGAAGTGAATACATTCCATCACAGTAAAGATACAACTCCCTCTAACTTTCCTTTATCATCACAAGGGATTATGCTTAGCATGATTTTGACATCATTTAACCAATAATTAGCAGCCACTAGTTCTGCATCAGTATCACCTCAAAATTCTAGTGCTTTCATCTTCCTTAATTCATTTGGAACTAACATTGGTGCTCGATGATTTAAAATAGTATTCAATGCTTGAAGAAATAAGCTTTGATCGTGTACATGCATATTTCGTTGTTCTTGAGCTGGCTGCTCTACATTCTACTGAACATGAGGTGGATTTTGATTCACCTTATTACTCCCGCTTTGAGCATGGATATCACCCTCAGCTCCCTGACGGGATTCTTGATGATCTGACATCTGTTAATGTCACAATCATCCCCCATAAGTAAGGAGCAACATTACTAATTAGTAGGCAACAAAGTATATTTATACAAATATCAGTAATTTTGACATCCTAGTGACATGTATATAATCTCGACTCTCTACAGGTCCGATTCATATCTAGAACTGGCTAAACCTGTAACTCTGATACCAATAAATGTAATACCTTACCAGTATTTAATCTCCAATACTAGTTAGAGTGTCACATAATGAATTGCTAACAATCCATAAGAATCATTTATTTAGAAAACATCATTAAACCATTTTTTATCCTAACAGAACCACTTTATCTAATTTTTAATCAACCAAATGATAGAGAATTTCATGTAGATCAATTTTATGTTTCATACTTTCATCCAACATCCTACTAGATTGGATTGAAAAATCAAAAAGAAAATGTCACATACCTTGGGTAGAGATTTCGCTACTTTGGAGAAACTATGAAGAAAAGTCTTGAATTTTCTCTTTATTCAATTTAGACCATTTATCACCTATTTATAAAATATTTCAAATAAAAATCTCCTTAATAGTTAAATGTCTATTTTACCCTTTATATCCAATGCCTCTCATATTGACACATATTAATTTATTTATCCAAGGTTCAAAAATAAACCATCAAGTTAGTAGTTACTAATTTTGCCCTTGTAATTTCTTAAAATTACAATCTTGCCATTTTTATCCAACCTCTCATATTTAACATGGAAAATATAATTTAATCCAATGGTTCATATTAAATTCTTCTAAGATAAGGCATGGAAAAGATATTCGTAAACCTGCCTTATCTTTTAACAAAATATCTCATTTATTCAATTTGATCTGATTATCTGAATTCTTCTCGAACTTTAACTCTTTATAGCTTTTAACACAAATTCCATACAAAAAATCCGATTAACATGAAAATGTCATTCTTGAGGGTAAACTATTCATTTACGAGAATAAAATACATAAATTTTGAAAATTACAATTTAGTCCCTGAACTTTTCATATGTTTATACTTTAGTCCTCAAACTTTCATTTTATTCATTTTGGTCACTACCAAAATTTTGAGGTATTACAAAAAAATTATCATGGTTCCCAACACCAGCCAGCTAGCAAATATGACCCTAGGTCTGTCCTTGGATATTTAGCGTATCAATGCCAAGAAGATAAGTGAGTTCAAGGGCAACAATATAACTATAGTTTAAGGTCATTAGGTGTGCATGAAGTTCGGGCAATATGCATCAAATTTACTCAACTCTCTTAGTCTACTTACTACCCAAACTTAGAATTTATTGTCATCATTTCATTTTTTTATTTGCCAAGGGTGTTTTAATGCTGGCATTAAATTAGGGTTACGTCATGCACTGTTTGGCATGAGACATAAGAGGGAGCAAACCACGAATACTCAAGTTAGTTATTTTCTCTAAGGCAGAGAAGTGTTCTAAAATTTTTTAGTCTTTGGCAAAACATTGTTGCCTTATTCTTTCTTTCTACCCTGGCATTGTTTCTTTTTTTACAATTATTCCGAGTTCAGTTTAAAGAGAACCTAATTTTGTTGTGTAGACTACATGCATACCTCGTGTAAAGTGAAACTAAAGTTCTCCAAACTAGATTTCAATTGTCAAGCAACTTGGCATTGCTAACTTGCTCGCATACAAGTTCTAAAATTCCAGTTTCTTCATCGGACAGATAATCTAGAGCAAATTTAATTAGGCTAGCAATGTTGGCAAAATTATTAGAAAAACTTATTAACAGAGGCAAAAACATTTAGTGGTTTGGTATGCAAATTTTAATCTTACATGGCAAACTGAAATTTAAACATGAATGTCATGGCATACTAATGTGAGGACGCACACCCTCAAACCAAAGGTGTGCATTATCCTCAATGCATGAAAACAACACATATATACAAATGAAAATAGTAAAATGCATGAACGTGTGAATGTAATAAAATGAAAATGTGAAGGAGTTTTAAGGGGAAGTGGACTCCTCTTTGGAGGTTTCTTGGCTTGTAACACAGGTCTTTCTCTTGACAAAACTCCCACGGTCATAAGCCATGTGTTTCTTTCCTTTCATGTTGGGCTTAGATGAGGCAATAGAAGCTCCAATGTCACGGAGAACTTCCTTGAATCTTGAATGGCTCTGAGGCAACATGAGCGTCAGTGGCCACAGATGAGGTAGGTGCAACGGGTGTGGTAGCAGCTTTGGCTTGGCTTTGGAATCTTTCTTCTTCTTCAGATTCTGGTGGCGTATCTGTTCTGGTAGATTCAACTTGTACTAGCTAAACTGGAACAATGGCATCAGATTGGGTTAGAGTATGGATAGAGTGGGGACTGGTTGGCATATCATCTTTGGCAAAGAGGTCAGCGGGGAACTCAAGGAATATTGATAGTTGTGGAAAAATATGTCTTCAAGTGTTTTCTTCATGGCATGGTCCCCGACATAAACATACTACCAAAGCATCGAGTTTTGCTATTCGGCTTTCTCCATCTTTTGGAGAATAATCTTTTAGCGTTGGTAGATTTGGGAAAGCATTGCCACTGCACCAGCTGGCATAGAAGTCTTAGGCTCTGCCTTGGGCACCTTGGCCTTTGGCACAAACTTGGCAGCCTTTCTCTTACCTTTTTTATTGGCAATGAGTTGCCTCTATAGAGCAGGAGTGATCGTCGTTCCCTTGGTCTCTTGGGTTGTATTTGTATCAAGCTTTGGCACACTATGTTACATGTAAATATTAGAAATCAATAAAGATAAAAATAAACTCTCATTACCCTTACTAGAGCACTTATAAGTTTCATCAATAATGATACGACCGAAGTTGATCTTGCAGCCCATGATGATTGAATGCAACAGTGCCAGTCTTTCCTCCGAGGCAGTTATGGGTGGTTGACATCAGGCTTGCCTTCAAAAAGTGGTTCCACCCTTTCGGCTATAGCTTTAATGCAGCCATTTCACCGTCCTGTGGCCCTTCTATGACACAGTCCAACTAGTTTCGGGCTCACATAAGTCCTTTAACAACGTCTTTCTCTTGGCATCTTCCAAAGAATCAATATATTCGGAGTGCTTCTCATCTGCACCATCTGATTTAAACAAAGCATTAATAGATCATTCATCAAATTGAACATACATACCTCTTATAAGAAAGAAAGGTTAGTCTTTAGTCGTAAGATGAGCATAAAACTCCCGAACAATGTTGGAATAGATGTCCTCTTTCTGTTTTCAAAACAACTCTCATTTGTATTGTTTCACCACCGCCATGAACTCCGGTGAATAACCCAAGTTGGGTTTATCCTTGAAATCAAAGCTCTTCTCTTAGCAAAACGTCGTTGAGGCGAAGTTCTCCTCATGTTTCTTGCGAATTTCTTTATTGAAGAATATCTTGAATGGTGTTGTAGAGGAAGCCATAAGAATATTTTTTGGGTCTTGAATGATTTTTGGAAGAAGGAGAGTGATTCTTGGTGTTCTTGCTTGATAAAGAAAATAAAGACAAAAGTGAAAAGTTTTGATCTTTGGATCGGTTAGGGTTTTAAGTAAATGAGAGAGTGAAATGTTGAGTGTTTAAGTGGAGTGATAATGTGGTCGGTTGGTTTAATGATGGGATTTTGCGTGTTTGGGGGGAAAATGATGATGTGATAAGGGTTTAAGTGATAAGATGGAGCGGGAAAAGAGTGAAGTGATAAGGTGATTAGGTTGTAATTTGAATTTCAACTTATCACTTTGGGCAGCTAGGGTAAAAAGAAAAAAATTCACTCTTTTCTTGGGCTGAGCTCTATCAAGCCTTGGGTGGCTAGGGTAAATTCTTTTCTCCACATTTTCAATCTCCCCATGCCAAGCCTTTGCTCTAGCATTTTGCCTGGCACACAAAACCTGCACTTACTCAAAGAAAAACCTTTCAACGCAATAAAGGAAAAATCAAAATTAAAAGAAAGAAAAGTAAATGAAAAATACTAAAAAGAAAAAAATATCTAACCTGCTATATACACGAATCAAACCATGATGATGATGTTCACGGTACCTCTACCAGGAGGATAACTTCCTTGGCATCCTTTTGAGTACCTTCCAAGTAGTGTTTCAATTGTTTGCTATTTACTTTGAAAATTACTCTCGTCTTCAAATCCTTAATATCTAATGCTCCATAAGTATATGGCTTCACAACTTCAAAGGGTCCCAACCATCTAGACTTGAGCTTTCATGCAAACAACTTTAGCCATGAGTTAAATAACAAAACATGTTGGCCTACCTCAAATTGACTTGGCATGATACTGTTGTCATGCCAACGTTTTGTCCTTTCCTTATAGAGTCTGGCATTCTCGTAAGCATGTGTTTTGAATTCCTCTAACTCGTTCATATCTAATAAGTGTTTTGCACCAGCAGCTTTCCACTCGATATTGAGCTTTTTGATTGTCTAATAAGCTCTATGTTCCAATTCCACTAGTAAGTGACATGCCTTCCCAAACACGATCCTACAGGGAGAAGTTTCCAAAGTAGTCTTAAAAGTTTTATTGTAAGCCCACAAGGAATCCTATAGTCTCAAGGACCAGTCTTTCCTTGATGGATTCACAGTCTTTTACAGAATGTTCTTGATTTCTTTGTTTAAGATCTCCACTTGGCCATTTGTCTAGGGATGGTAAGCTGTGGCAATGCATTGCTGGATTCTGAACCTGCACAGAGCTCTAGAGATTAAATTACACTTAAAATGTGTACCTTCATCATGAATGATAGCTCTGGGATCACTGAATCTTGTGAAGATGTTCTTATATAGGAACTTGGCAACGACCTTGGCATCATTTTTTGGCAGTGCAACGGCCTCAACCAACTTGGAAACATAGTCAATGGCCACAAGCATATAGAGATTTCCAAATGATGGGGCAAATGACCCATGAAGTTTATTCCCTATACATTAAACAACTTCAATGGCATAATATTCTAGAGTGGCAATTGATGTCTAATTGAGATGTTACCTGTCCACTGGCATCGATCACATGCCTTGGAAAGTAATGAGCATCTTTAAATAGCGTGGGACAAAAGAAACCTAACTGCAACACTTTGGCTACGGTCTTTATTCCAGCAAAATGGCCTCCATATGGCGCTGCATGGCACAATTGCAAAATATTTTGTTGCTCATCCTCTGGCACACATCGCAAATCACTTGGTCGGCATAGTGTTTAAACAGAATGGGCTCATCTCAATAGTACTGCCACACATCTCGCAGAAAACGTTTTCTAGCATTGCTTGCCAGATCCAATGGCATGATATTACTTACCAAGTAGTTGACTATGTCAGCATACCATGGCATAGAATCGACTGCGAGCAGGTATTCATCGGGGAATTCATCTCTAATGGCATTGGCTCTAACTTTCTCAAGGTGTTGTTTTAATCTTTAAAAATGGACAGCTACCAAGTTTTCACTCCCCATTTTATCTCGAGATCAAATTCTTGCAGCAAGAGTGTCCATCAGATTAATTTGGGATTGGCATACTTCTTTGCCAAGAGGTATTTCAACTCTGAGTGATTTGTATATACCACAAATTTGTTACCAACTAAGTAAGATCTGAATTTATCAAATACAAATACAACAGCGAGAAATTCTTTCTCGATAGTGGGGTAATTTAGTTGTTTCATTCAATGTCTGGCTGGCATAGTAAATGGTATGAAAAAACTTTACCACGCATTTTTCCTAGTACACCTCCAACAACATAGTCGTTGGCATCGCACATGAGCTCGAAGGGCTCATTCCAATCTGGTGCCACAACTATGGAGACATTGATCAACCTACCTTTCAGTTCCTAAAACGCTTGTAAACAAGAATCATCAAACGCAAAAGTGGCATTTTTTTTTCTAAAAGCAAGCATAAAGGTTTTGAAAAATATTTAATGAAACAGCAGTAAAAACCTGTATGTCCCAAAAACTTCTTATACCTTTTACACTTGTAGGAGGTGGCAACTGTTTGATTACCTCCACTTTTGCCTTGTCAACTTCTAGGCCTTTCTTGGTCACTCTATGACCGAGGACTATGCCCTTCTTCACCATGAAGTGGCATTTCTCCCAGTTCAAGACCAAGTTAGTCTCAATACATCTCCTTAAAACATGCTCTAGACTCTGAAGACATTCCTCAAATGTCTTTCCAAACACCAAGAAGTCATCCATGAAAACTTTTAGGTTGTTCTCAATCATGTCAGAAAAGACAGACATCATACAACGTTGAAACGTTGTCGGAGCATTACATAGTCCAAAGAGAATTCTTCTAAAAGTGAATATCCCACATGAACAAGTAAATATAGTCTTCTCCTGATCTTCCGAAGCTTTGACAATCTGCTTATACCTTGAATAGCCATCTAGGAAGCAATAGAATGCCTTACCTACCAGTCTGTCTAAAATTTTATCGATGAAGGGCAGTGGAAAGTGATCTTTCTTGGTGACATTGTTCAGCTTCCTATAATCCATGCACATTCTTTATCCAGTAACAGTCTTTGAAGGAATTAACTCATTATTGCTATTTTGAACCACGGTTATGCCACCTTTCTTTGACACACATTGCACCGAGCTGGCCCACGAGCTAACGGGAATGAGATAGATTATCCTGGCATCCAGCCACTTGATAATTTCTTTTTTTTACTACCTCTTTCATGCTTGGGTTCAATCTTATCTGGCCTTCAATTGTTTTGTCATGATATTCTTCCAAAATTATTTTGTGCATGCAAATGGTTAGGCTTATTCCTCGAATATTAGCCAAGTTCCATCCCAACGCTTGCTTGTAATTGCTTAAAATTTCCAGTAATTTTTCCTCATGATCATTAGTTAGATCAGAAACAATGATCACTAGCAAGGTTGAGTGTTTACCTAAGTAGGCATACCTGAGGTAGTCTGGAAATGATTTTAGTTCCAATTTAGGTGGATCCTCAATTGACGGTTTAGGTGCTACAATCTTTCTACCGACCAACTCTAGTGGCTCTAGTTGTCCGAAATAGCTTACCTCTTCTAAAGTTGTTCCTTCAATGTCCTTACTTGTTTCTTTTTCACTGTCTCGTCCGTTGGCATCATCATCTGAGTCATGGCACAACTGTGCCACGTCTATATTAAAAATTAACTCTATCATTTCATTATCTTGGCATTCCTCGAATTTATTTGGGAATTTAAGAGCTTGAAACACATTAAATGTAACATGTTAATCATTCATGTGCATAGTTAATTCACCTTTGTGAACATCAATCAAAGCTCTACTTGTGGCAAGGAATGGTCTGCCCAATATAATTAGAACATTAACCTCTGCCTCATAATCTAAAATGATAAAATCAGCTAGGAATATGAATTTGTCTACCTTTACCAACACATCCTCAATCTTACCCCTAGGAAGTGCAAAAGATCTGTCTGCCAACTAAAGTGTTATTGTGGTAGGCCTTGCTTCAATGCCAAGCTTTCTAAAAATAGACATTAGCATCAAATTGATGTTGTCTCCCAAGTCACATAATGCTTTACCCGTGAATCTACTGCCAATGGTACAAGGAATAGTAAAACTTCCCAGATATTTCAGCTTTAGTGGAAACTGATTGAGTATTATTGCACTACATCCCTCAGTGGGAGCTATAGTCTCAAAATCACCCATTTTCCTCTTTTTGGACAAGATGTCTTTCATGAATTTAACATAATTGAGCATCTGCTCGAGAGCTTCCGCTAATGTTATGTTAATCTACAATTGCTTAAGGGCTTCAAAGAAGCGCATAAATTGTTGATCCTGCTTGTTCTTTTGTAATCTTTGTGGAAATGGTAGAGGTGGATAAGTATATGTTGGCTCTGCCAGTTTTGCCAAGGCTTTGCTGGTATCCGACTGAGGTTTGGCATCACTTATGTCCGCTTCTTTCTTCTCTACTTCTTTTGGTTCATCTATTGGTTCCTTTTCTTCCTTCTGGCAACTAATTGGCTGCTTGACAAGTGTCTCAGTCTCACATTGTTTGCCACCCCGAAGAGTTACAACTTTGCATTGTTCATTGCCTCTATACGTAGCATCCTCTGTATCGCTTGGCAAAGCTCCTTCAGGTCTATTGCTGAGCACACTGGCAATCTGTCCAATATGTACCTCTAAGTTTCACATAGATGTTGCCAAACTCTGGACATTTACATCATTCCTCTCCGTGTAATCTTTCAAAGTCCTCTAGTTGTTCATTTACCCTGCATAAAAATTGTTTTGTGCCCTCTACGCATTTTGATTGAAACCTTGCTAGGCATTGTTCTAATGCTGGGCATTGTTACTCTGTTGCTGGGAATTGTATTGGTTACCTCATTGGTTTCCCTATGCAAAATTTGGGTGTTGTCTCCATCATGTATTGTAAATATTAGAATTTAGATTATAATTATAATTAAAATTGCCAACAAAATTTACCGACTCAGGGTTGGCAGGGTAATCTTCCATGTGATGATCCTCTCCACATATTGTTCATAATGACTCTAATGCCTTAACTTCTTGGGATTCATTATTCTTTTGCAAAGTTCTTATCATGCTAGTAAGATTAGAAATCTCAGCATAGATGGATGTAAGTTCATCTATTTGTAATCTCCCATCAATTGTTTTCTCGATCCCAAGCCTGGTAGTAGGATAATCAAAATCATTAATTGAAATCCTCTCAAGGATGCCAATTGACTCTGTATAAGTTTTGTCCAACAGCAAACCATTTGTCGAAGCATCGACAACAGTTCTGGCTTGTACATTGAGTCTATTATAAAAGGTCTCCATCTGGGGTCCATTTTGGGAATCCATGCATGGGACACCTCCGCAATAGGTCTTTAAATCTCTATCAGGCATTATATAAGGTTTCATCATCAGCCCGCCTAAACGTGATGATCTTACTCCTCAGATTGGTAGTGAGTTTAGGTGGTTGGAATCATAGCAAAAATTCCTGGCATAGATCTCCTCATCAGGTGACAGAACCAGGTGGCAAAATGCTTAGCCACATTTTTGCTCTATCTCGCGGGGAAAATATAAAGAATTTCAGCTTCATTGTATCTTCCGACACTCCAGGCTGCTGAAATAGCTAGCAAACATCCATGAATTGCTTCAAGTGCTGCCTCTGATCTCTAGTAGGTGCTCCATCAAATTGTCCTATATTCAAAAGCATTTGTATCATCATCGATTTGAGTTCAAATTTTGGTGTATTTACCTCTGAATCAATCAGTCATGGCATCAAATTATCTATGTTTGGTGATAAGTGTTCTCTAATAGGTCTCTTTTCCTCTATATTAACGGCTGAGGCAGCAGGAGTTGGTGGTATCCCATTGTGCATTGCTAGATTTTCTTTATTGTTTAAGACACCATCTCATCCGTTGCCTTGTTCAGCCATCTCTCGAACTTTTTTCTTTAACCTTCGTAGGGTTCTTTCGATTTCCAGATCGTATGGCCAATCTTCCACCATATGGCGATTTTTTGCCATACACTGGTCAAAATAAATAAATAAAATGAAATAAAAACAAGAAGAAAAACAAGTAAAAATTAAAACAGTAAATTTCATTGCAATCCCCGGCAATGGCGCGCCAAAAACTTGTTGACCTTGCTAACGCTTGGCAAGAGATAGAACTTTTAGTGTAAAAATACAAAGGAATAATGCCAAGGTGAGACTTATACGTGTAAGTATACACAGTCAGCAAGTAATACAACCGTAAGCTGAGTATCGAATCCATAGGGATTGACCAAGAACTTATTTACTCAATGTTCACTTGATTGAAAGAATTAAAAGTGTTTAAAATGTTTTGGCTTTTAGATTAAAAACATGGAAAAACAGTGTAGTGAAAATGAAAGCAGTTTGGCAACAAAGTGTTCAATTGAATGATGATCGTTGGTAAGGGATGCCTGGATTTCATGCTACTTATGTTAGCCTTTAACAACGTCCTGCCTTGGTTTATTGCCGAGCAGATTAAAGATAGTATTGCCTCTATCTATGGCAATACCCTAAGTTAACCACGATAAAATCCCTATATGTCTATAGAGAAGTTTTTCATTAATTAACCTGATTAAGTGTCAATCTTTAAGCCTAAGGGGTAGACTCACTTCTAAATTAAGTTCATCTACTTGAATATCTTCTGTCGAAGCTTCTTGCCTTAGTATCTAGCAACTAATGGTTGCCCCTTAAGTTTGTTAAGATATTAAATGTAATAAGCACACAATGCCAACTATCATATATCAATGGATTTGGAAAAATTAAGTACTAGTAGATAGAAAATAATGTCAAGGAATTCTAATTATTAAAAACCAAATATAAAATAACATCCCTCAACCAACTATAAAAGCTTAGTTCATGGTTAGGGGTCCATCCACAAAACATCATCATATCTCATCATCTTTTCGAAATAAAAATAAATAAAACTAAGAGAATGGGCATTAAGGGGATCCGTCGATGCAACCATTCGAATGCTCCAGAGCTTTTGGTCTTAGCTGGTCAAACCACGTCACCTCTGGGTTCACCACAATGCAACCTCTTTCCAATCCGATCTCTCAAGTGGTTGCTTGATCTTCTTTAAATAGGCTTGCGTGGAAACCCTAAGATAGCTTTTAAGTTTGAATTTTGAATGTGCAAGGGACAAGACGCGTGATCATCTTATCCAAATTTGAATCCTATGGCTAATGGGTACAAGGTCCAACGGCTACTTTGATCAGTCATCGGACGTCAATCCTTTGCCAGCCGAGCTTGGCATTGTTTAATCCATCTATGTCAACAGCTACTCGACAATTCTCTACTTCTTTTCCTATGTTCTCTGCCATTGTTGCTCTGCCATGTCTGTCTACCTGTGTCCTACATCAAAACCAGCAAAATAACAATTCACACTAGCAATGGAATAACACCTAACTCCTTATGCAAACGCATGATTTTAACATCTAAATGCAACTAAATGTACTCGAAGGCAAGCAAAGGCATTGTGAAATAAGCATAAAAATCAGTACTTTTGAGGAGTTAACAAAAGACCCTTTGTAGAGATTACCATCTACATACATGGTACTTGGAAAACCTTTCTCTCAAGATTTTCCAAATACTATTGTTTGTTTATTTCCTCCAATTGTCTATCAGGCATTGTAAAGGTTGTTGGCCTTGAATTAACAAAGAGAACATGTGTTCGTCTTTTGGAATTATTTCCATTTTGGTGTTTTTCATTAGAGCGTTAATACACAGACTTGGGGAAGAATTCCTTGTGTTGGGATTTCCTTAGAGAACCCGTTTTTATCTCTTTATAAAGTATCTGTCATATTGCTATCATTTGGTTTTACTGAAGTTGTTCACGTATTATATGAATTTTCAACGAATAGACGCTTGTTCATTTTGCCCGCTGATGTATGGCTCTTTTGTACTTACTATTATGATTAGTTTCTTGAATATATGAGTACTTTTCATTTCACTCACTGATGTATAGTGCTTTTGTACTTACTATTGTGATTAATTTCTTGAACATATGAGTACTTTCCCCTTGTTTTATGGGCAGTGGGTTTGGGGGAAGTTATGGCAGATGCTCAGACAACCATCTGTCTATTTTTAAGCTTACTTGCTTTGGAAGCGGCGGTCATTAAGCTGATTTCTATATGTGCACTTCTCAAAACCGACAGACGTTTAAATAACTCTCTGTCTATTTTTAAGTTCACTTGATTTGAAAACAACGACCGTTGAGCTGATTCCTATATACGCGTTTCTCAAAAGTGGCGGACGCTCAAACAACCCTCTATCTATTTTTAAGCTCGCTTACTTTGGAAGCCGTGGCCATTGAGCTGATTCCTATATGCATGCTTCTCAAAAGCGGTGAACGCTCAGACGACCTTCTGTCTATTTTTAAGCTCGCTTACTTTAGAAGAGGCGACCGTTGAGTTGACTCCTATATGCGCGCTTCTCAAAAGCGGCAACGCTCAGACGACCCTCTGTCTATTTTTAAGCTCGCTTCCTTTGGAAGTAGCGACCACAACTAACAAATATTTGGTGCATTGATAAGACACATTGCATTTTAAAAAAAGATATAAATTTAAACTTTAAAGACGACCTAGTTAGGATGGATGGACATCCTCGCACCCTAAACATAGACCGTAAAATAAACATGCATATTATTAAAAGAACATAAACATCGCATAAATTACATATTATGGATTAAAAACTGAGTTAATAATATCATATTATTAAAAAATATTCAATGAAAGAAGATATAAACGGACAGTAACTGCTATATTGTAAGTTCCGATATTATCAAAGATATATCATCTTAATCAACCATCATTAATTACATCTTAGTAATGCATCACTAGACCTTTCTAACACCAAATTAAAGTCAAATCGATGTAATATTAGTGATTAAGGCGAATAAAACTCTATTTGGAAAAAAACAAATTTTTAATTTGATTTGACGCAAAAAAAATTAATTTGGGTTGACTTGAATTTTAATTTTATAAACTTGATTAAAAAATTCAAATATAATTTGAGTTATAAAATAAAACTTTGAATAATTTGAATTTTTTTGTAATTAGTGGATCAATTTTTAAGTTTAAGTCGAGTCCCTAAACTTTGCTTGATATATTAAAATATATTTGTATATCATATATGGTTGTAGAAAATCGTTTATATTTTAGTGTCATAACACTATAAATATTTATAATTAATTTTGAACATAAACTCGAAAAACTTTACTACTTCACTCGCCTCGAAAAATTTCAAATAAAGTTTGAGTTATAAAATATGATCCGTCAACTCGATTAACTCGAAATTTTTTTATTCGACTCGACTCGACCGAATGCTCAACCCACACGACCCCTTGAATAGATATGACTGTTCATTTGCTTGGGCAATTGCCTTAGTTAGCCTAACGCAGCCCTATTAGATGTGATTTCTTAAGCACGGCGAGGGGTTTCATTAATGGTGTTGGTGTTCTGCACAATGTTAGCCTTGAAAAATAAATATCCAAATGAAGTTTTTTGTTCCCTGGTGGTCCTAAGGATGAAGGTTATTTGTTTATGCATCACTCAAAGAATCCGGCATGAAAACAAATTTGATTGGATGAACTACACACACAGATAGAGTGAAAATTCCCCCAAAATGAGAATAACATTTTTGAGACACCACACATGCTTCTATGCCCTCAGGACCACCACCAAAACAATACCAACCTTCCTTCTCGGGCACTCCATTTTTGCCGTTCCATGCGTGCAATTTGATTAAAGAAATGGTTTTGATTAGTGACTTGATCAAGTAATGGGGGTTGGGGAATAATTATGAAATATGATGAAGCACAGATTTCTTTATCAAACATTACTCATGACAAACCACTCATTCTATGCTTAATTAAGCCAAGTTTTATGTCCTTCCTTGGAAATAACCCTGCAATTTGCCCCCACTTCACAACACAACACCTCCTAGGTCATTATGAGTTAGCCAAAAGCATTCATCTTTTTCTAAGATGCTTCGTCCCATACTGTCCATGTCCAAATCCTCTTCCCCTGCTTTATATATTTCTATGACTTTTAGGGTTATGTGTTTCAAGCTTTTGTGGTACATCAATCTAAAAGAAAGTTGAATTGTGATTCAAGCATAAGTAATTAAAGCAAATGGATAAACATGGCAGAGTTCTTACACTTTTGGGCCAGTTTTAATCAGAGAAGATCAAATTGAAATCCCATTTTCATACAAAACAAGACTGTTTTGTCTGTCATTGTCATTTTGTTTGTAATGGAAGCAGAAAATATTTGAGTTTTAATAGAAATCTTATTACTTTGAAACCCATAATTAAAGTTTACTCCATTGGTTGTTCTCGCCAATGATTTAGCAAATTACAAGGTTTTGTTTGGTTTCAAAGAAAGTTCTGGAAAACAAAACTCTTTTTTTTCATTTAATATGGGGGATGGGAAGTTTTATCAATATGAATGAATAAGCAATTTGGAAAGCGATTGAATAAGACAACATATGGGTTAGAGTTGAATCTCTGTGGTCTGAACTGACATCTGCCAAAAATATAGCCAACCAGAGATGGCAGTTAAGTTAAAAAGATGGGAACTTCATTTTATAATTGGAGTTAAAAGTAACTAATCCTTTATTCAATCAGTGTTCTGTTCTTAAACCCCAAGTCCAACATGTGGTAGCTGAACATGATTTTTGATTGGTCCCCATTGCTTTGGTGATTATGATATCTACTTTCCACTTTGCAGAATGCATAATAAGCCCAGGGAAAATAAAACAGTGGGATAAAATGGGACTGAATGAACAGTCACCTTTTTTCCAACTCTTTGTCATGGACCTTCAGTGTCCCATTAAGCTGTTGGGAGAAAAATTATATGAAAGAAACATAACAAAGATGGTAACGGTAATGAAATTATTATTTTTTGAATATTAATGGTAATGAAATTAACTTGAACAAGAAGGAACATGTTCTTTTCTTTTTTGTATTACTGTCAATGAAGTTGCTGGTATACACAATTGCAATTTGGTCACCCTTTCTTTTGTATCATCCAACTGAAACCACTTTTCATGGTTAGGTTTAGGCCTTTGGGTAAGCAAGTTGGTCCACTATGGTGGTGGCACTATGATTCTTTTTCCATCCATGTTTTATGCTTGTTTTCTGATGGTTGCCTGGTAGCTCAACTGTCAGTTACACTCAAGCAAATTGGAAGCAATTCAATGCTATCAATGGTCAAAATGTTGCCCCATAAAAAAACACTTCAAGTAGCCCTCAGCTTTACACATGCAGTAGGTGAAATATTTTAAGGATTTATATATAAATAATACAGTATCACTTATTTATTTTTTTCGATTGTCCTCCCAATTCTCAAGGCTTTGCCATGATTAATCCGGACCGATCCGCATCACACATCTGATTTTAGTGTGTGGGTCTTCCAGCAAGAACATTTTGCATACGCAAAACCTTAAACACGAGACATGCTTAAGCGATACCAAGCTGCTTACCGCTTAAATTTATTGGTTCTGTACATTAACAATTTAACTAATGATACCTATTAAGAGTTTAATTCTTTTATCATTACAAAACAATCTTATCACTATAATGATTAATGATTAACAATTAAAATTTTCAATTATTTATTTATTATAACAAGTTTTTTAATGAAGTCATTGTATGATTAATTGTCATTATATAGATTTATATACTCACTTTATTAAATACGCAAGAGGATGTAGATTTAACTGCTTTTGTTTAAAAAAAGTCAACAATCTCTAGAGTATGTGGTTAAAAGCTTTGAATTGACTCTCTCTCTAAGTAGTAATTGTAATAAAAAAAAACATGTTTAACTGCTCAACATCCTTTGATTTATAATGAATAAAACAAATATTTTGATAAATTTTCATGATTCATGGTATTCTTTTTTTTTTTCATTCCTTTCAACAGTACCTTATCATGTATGGTAAGAGCTAAGTCGAGTTGAAATTCTATGTTTTCTGCAAAATTACCACAAGATTTTACCATTTGAACTAGTTATCATCTTTTTACTTTTTACCTTTGCCCATAATTCAAGAGCCTCGAATTGATGATTTCATGCAAGTGACATCAAGTAATACAAAATACTAACATGGATTCATGATTTCATGCAATGATGACATTGAATATTTTAATTTCTGCATGTTATGGTTTGCATTCGCAGTACAAAGAGAGTCCTCACAGTACCATTTTTGTCAATAATGCTGAATAGACAAATGCATATACATAAATTTATGAAGCTAAATACCAGATTTTGTCCTGAAACAGTTTCAACAACATTCAAAGTAAAAAATTATGATGGTAAAAGTGTAGTTGAAGTGCAAATTGACACTGTCTAGTAAATCTTGATTAAGAAACCAAACAAAAAGTATGTGGGAGCCTTCAATGAGGACATAGATGCATTTATCATAATGGGGTTCTTGTTACAGCAAGGAGACAATATTTCATTTTCAAAGCTATGCTGACAAGTGACAACACAAGAGCAAGAGATGACACCAAATAAGGCTAACTGATTCATGAGGCAGACAAGTAGTACAGATGTCAATTTGTGAGAATGAAAATTACAACTAATTTGTCGAGAGATCACGTTTGATCTCAAGTTTTCTATGACCAAGCACCAAATTGGGACAAGTTAGTACTTAGTAGCTGTTAAACGCTGTTTTCTATTGATTTATTGTTGTTAGTTTGATGGTAATATGTTGTGCAAATAGATATGTTAGTTGGATAGTAATGATATTATATTGTTCGAATAGTTATGCTAAAAATGCCTCGGGAGAAAGGAGAATAACACTTCGAAAGCATACAAATAAGGTTGTTATTTCTTGACACAACACATTCAAACACTAATTTAAGCTGGCAAACATAGGCAACTTGAAGTAATAGTCTGGACTTTTAGCTGATACAGATTCATCAGATGACAAAAATGACTTCCAGATGATGACTAAGTGGAAGAACCATCAGTTTTGTGGTGACCTGGAGGAGGTGAGGGTTTTGGTATGAATGGATTAAGAGGAGTACCATGTTCGATAGGGCCAGGCTTTATAGATGCCTTTGAGCTCGGAACTGGATCAATGCGATGGCGGTAATCTTCTAGATCCACTTCGTTCTTCTTTTCATTGCTCGGGTTGTAGCCATTCCCCTGCAGTTTCAAAAAAGATTTGTCTCAAAATAAAATAAAAAAGAGTTCAACACTTGTGTTTTTTGCCAAGTAGTGAATGTATACCTTCAGCTTCCTACTTGTTCCTGTTATACTCAAAACATCACCATTCTTGGAAAAAATATCTGAAATGAGATTCAAGAAGCCGGTAGCTATTAACATTTAAACAATTATCGATTCCTACAATGATATGTATATGGTTGATGCTCTTTTACTAGATTTACCAATGCACTGCATTGATTTTAAGAATATTTCTTCTTCACCTAAGCAAAGGAGAGCCATTTTTTTACCAGTATATCATGAAATTGCGTTGACATGCAAGCTGCAATTTAAGCTTATGGAATTACTGGCATTGATTTTAGATGAACCAACCACTATAAGCTGATCAAATAGTAAGAAACTAAAAAGGAAATAGACCAATCAATAATTAAGTTAAGCCCCATATCCCTATAGCCAACAACCTAATAAAGGATGTAAGAACACAAATTATTGTCGGCAGATTGATTGAAACAACTACACATTACTATCACATACATGGACAAATATGGGAGGTGAAGAGAGTTTCATTATCAAGATTTTGAGACAGTTGACCAATTCTATAGACAAACAACAGTATGGGAAGAAAGAGGATGTTGGTCAATCACTTTCTGTAAATTGCAACAAGCCATGTTCGGCTGTCGCAGAAAGATCAAAACAGATTCCTTAGGTTGATACAACAATATGGAAACAAAGTTGTTCATAACTAACAAACTTCATTTCTGAAAAAATAAAAACTCGACTCATCTTAAAATTACTCTTAAATAAAAGATGCATAAGAAACCATATCAAATCGAAGTCAAAGTACGGACTAATTTGATAATATCACCAAAATAGCATATGCTTCAACCAAAGATAACATGCAATAACACACCATCCTCCAATGCAGCAATTACCCATATTCGAATTTTGTGTTAAAGGGCAAAGAATTATCTATTGCATTAATAATTCGAAGTAACACGGAAAAGGTTAAGACGTTTACTAGGAATGAAGGAGGTGCTGGAGAAGGTAAAGACAAGCAAAGCTGTCCCAACCACAAAGAAGAAAACCCAAATCACAGGAGCCTTCATCATGTCAATGTTATTGTCAGATGGGGGTTTTGTCTTCAAACAACGAGTGTGTATTTGTGTTTTGCAATTACACCCTCGAAAGGACCTCTCAAAAACTCCTTACATATGCAGCGACTCAGCAGAAGAGCATATTTTTTCCCTCTTCCCACCAAAATATATTAAAAAGAAAAAGAAAAGAAGTTGAAAACCACAGATTCCAGAAACGTTAAAGGCGAGCAGAAAGGAGTGAGTGGTGCATAAAAAAGAAAGAGAAAAAGATTAAATATTGGGAGACATTAATGGTGGGTAAGTGAATAATAAAAGAAAGCATGTGAATTTCATAGCCGGGGATCTTATCTCATGCAGAGAAGGGAGTAATTGCCATTGGCATTGCTATTAGCTGTGACAGACAGTGGAGGGAGGGAAGGGAACAGTGTCGCGGTGACGAATGAATGAAGAGACATAAATGCGGCAAAAGAAAAACAAAAAACAAGTGTGCTGGAATGCGAGCCATAGAGGCACGTTTCGAGAGTATGCAATTGGAACCTCTTTAGCACTTTGTTTTGCGCCAGCCAACTGCAATGCACTTCAATTTACTGTTTTGTGCCATTGTTTGTGATTTTTATCTAGGAAACAAGTGACGTGCAATGTGGGTGTAGCTCATATGGCATAGCGTTCGCTTAGCATGCGACAGGCACGGGGTTCAATTCCTCGCAACCTCCAACGGTACAACCCTTTACTTCCCTGTGTTAGTTAAAGCATCAGAAGAAATGGGAAGTCTGTTGAAGGCCCATGGAATCATTGAGTAGGAAGCCCAACCAATTTTGTGGGTCTAGTATAATCATGTTTTAAGCCAGCCCATATTGGTTGAGACAGTGGATTCAGAGTATTTATTTATACAGTTTTTGCTATGGAACTGAATATGAAAGCGGTAAAAGCTTAATCAAACTTAGGATACTGTAGATATTTATTTATCCCAGACGGGTTGTCTTGCTTTCTTTCTTTCTTCAAACAGATGGATTAGCTTTGGATGCATATTTGGCAACAAGTTATATAATAAGCAAACATGCAATAATAACACCCTGCCGAGAACTTTTAACAGAAGAAGCTTTTCAAATTTCATGACAGAAAATTACAAGAAACAGAACCTCGATCCCAATCTGCAAGTTCTACTGTTTTTGGATTAGTTTACTCACTTGTTTAGGCGAGGGAAACAGGCATAGATGTCGGATTTAGGGTGCTTGGCTTCAGCACGTTCCCTGCACTTCACCTCCGATGTGGTGCATATGAATGTCTGCATGCAAACCTTGCACTGCAACCACCATTAAAAATTTATACTCTACCTGGATGCTCATGGCTTTCTTGTTTGCTTCCAGCTGACTACCTACATCACATTTAAAACCAAAATAAATAAATTGAAATCTCAAGAACTAAGAGTAAAGAAACAATAAATACCCTTAGTGGGTTTGTTTTTCTCCATGTGTTTCTCTCGAGCCATTCTTGATTTCTGGCCATTGCCTCCACCCATGGCGCCTGCTCCTTGATCTAGCGATTGCAAATTCCACATAAGCTTAACAATCAAGGGCTTGTGTATATATAGCCAACTCCACTCTGTAAAGTAAGAGCCAGAAACTTCTATAGTTGTTCAACTATGATTACATTCATGATTTATACTTTCAACCATTAGATTCGAATGAAAAAAAAGTTTTTGACATTAAAAACAAAATTGATGTGCTAAGATTAGGTATAAACAGTCTAAATTAAAAGATGGAATTAATGCGGAGTGGTCAGCAGTGAGGCCCCTTATCTAGAATTCCAGATAACGCACGCCACCATTTTAGTTAATCAAAAAGGCATGCAATCAGCAAGCTCCATGTTTAATTTAGATGGTATTTTATGTGGATAACAATAAATCTTTGAACTCTGACTCGAATCCAAACCCAAACTTGGTTTAATTCCTATCATAAAAAATCAATAATTCGAACATGTTTTTCAAACTCAAAATGATATAAACTTAAAATGAATAAAACTAAATTGAATCAAACCCAACATAAAATAATCTAACCTAAAATAATCCAAAAACTTTAAACCTCCCAATTGACGGGTCTTAGATAAAAAGCCTTAGCATAGCTAGTGCTTCAAAAATCTACAGCTGGAGCTCGCTCGCTCACACACACTCTCTCTTTCTCTATATATATATTATCGTGGCGCATTTCATTCCATTCCATTCAGACTTTGATAAATCAGCACACAAAGTGGTGGACTCTAAACCAATACAATTTGACAAACATTCATGTCAGATGAAAAGCGTTGGGAGAAATGGCAGCGATCAAGTTTCACATGCTTCCGAGTTAGGAGTTGGATAGAACTCCTCTTGTCAAGTTTCAATGGCCCAAAGGATATCAATTTTTAAGTCATTCTCTACAGACCAACGTCATATGCTGTGCGAAGGTCCAGACCCATTATTGAAATTATCTATTTAAGATTTGAATTTTATTATTTACATAAATTTACATTTTAATAATAAAATAATGAGGCAAATAATGAGGCTACTTTGAATTTCATCAAGCAAGGAACACAATGCTTTGAAAATAGGAAAATTTTACGACGCTCGACGAATACCGTTGAATGTTACTAATGCTAAACACCGTTGAAGATCATTAAATTGATTAATAAAGATTAAAAATCTCAATGACTCAACATATAATTATAAAATTTATTTAAATAAATTTTAATTAAATTATTATATATATGTATATATAATACTTTTTAATTTTTTAAAATAATTGGATCAAATACAAACCTTAGTGAATTTAAAAACAATAAACCTAAACCCAAAACTCTAAATCATAAACATGAAACTATAAACTCAAAACCCTAAATTTGAACATTAGGCTTTAGTGTTTATGATTTAGGCTTTAGGGTTTAAGGTTCAGCGATGTTCAGCGCTAGTGGTGTTCATCGATGTTCAGCGCTAGTGGTGTTCAGCGGTGTTCATCGAGTGGTAGACTCGTCCTTAGACTGGCAAACTTGATGTAACACCCCCAACCCGGATGTCACAATTTTGGCCTCAAGCCCAAACTAAAACCATGAAATTCCTCAAATGGGTTTAGCCCAAATAAGTTATTTTCCAAAACATTTAAATCCAACAGTTGAAAACATAGATAAACAATTTAAACTGCTACAAAGGAGCTCTACATTTATTTAAAACATTTAACATTTGATTTGATTAATACAATTTCAAAAGAAAGATTTATAGACTCAACCATGTAAGGTCCTATGAATACATAGAGCACTAAACCCAAGTATCATACTCTAAAAGCCTCCACGTGCTGGAATCCTGTACTGATAGTGCTTCTCGATCCCACGATCCGACGATCAACTACGCACGAAAACAACGATTCCGAGCGTTGAGCTTACAAAGCTCAGTGGTACACATCTACTCAACTATACTTCATGCTAATCATAAACATAAGCATGCAAGCTAGTACGAGTAATAAGGAGTGATAAATAAACACGTGGTGCTACCACTAGTCGACTAAACACATGCTCTCATATCATAGAAAATCATCACACATGGTCCACAAGGCCCAACCATACTCAGGATCTCACCAGATCATCCGAGTGAAAGCACACAAGTCATATCACAAACTTGAAGTGAAACTCGGTGTCACACAGCCTCGAGAACGTACACTCTGAGTGAAACCCTGTGTCACACAACCTCGGGAAAGCACACATTCTCTTTGGGTGAGGCCTGTTGTTACACAACCTCGGGAGCGTACACTCTCTCTGGGTGAGGCCCGATGTTACACAGCCTCGGTAACGTACACCCATACTTGGCATCTTTTATAGAGTATTATCGAATGAGGTCTGGTGTCACGCAGCGTCGAGAATGTACATTCGACATCTCTAATTAGAGTGTTGTAACGACCTGGATTTTGAATTAGCGAATTGGGTCTTAGACCCGGGTATTGAGCCTTTATGTTGGGAGCCCAATTAAAGAAATTGGATATGAGCTTTGGGCCTTTATTTAATGGCTTTATCCAAGTAGGAAGAGTGGATGTGGCTGGTGGTGTTTGAATTTGAAATATGTGTGGGTGGTTAGAAAAATGGGAGAATATTTTTATGAGGAGGGAGAAAAAAGGCGAGGTTGTGTTGGAGAGAGGAAAATGAGAGAAAATGAGAGAGATAGACTTTCAAGCCTTGTTCTGCCACTATCTAGGCTGCCGTGACACTCATCTTCACCGTTATTGGGTAGATCTTCACCGAGACACACATTCTCCGTGACACTCATCGGGGAGGAGCTCAAAAAGTTTCGAAGAGGTTGGAAAGTGACCTTCCAGTGCTCACTGTCGTGAGCCATTGCCACAGTTGTGACCGCCTTCGCTTAGAGTGCCGATCTAGAGCTCGCCGTTCACGTCTGGCCATCGGAGGCTACTGCACGCACCATACGCGCTGCCTCCTGTGCGTAGGCGTGCCCTCCTAGCTAAACCAGGCTTGGTCTGGTGAACCAGGCTGGTTTTGTTGGGCCGAACTGAACCGAGCTGGGCTGAACTGAATTGAACCAAGTTGAACCAAGCTGAACCGATCCGTTGACCCGGCTTTGACTGTTAATCATTGACTTTTCTAGGGACCCAACCTGAGGGTTTCTCGAAGCTCTGAGTTCGCTGACGCAGTTCGTTTTACCAAATTTGAACTCGATAAGCTGTTTTTATGCTTTTGACCCTTCAAATTCATTAAAGTATGTGATTATACTTATGGTATTAATTGTTATATGAGGATTATTCGGGATCGAATATCAGATCAAGTGTAATATTGAGAAGCTTAGATGATAATTTTAGTGATATTGGCTTAAGGTTAGTACACCTCAAACTCCTTTTGCTGCATGAGCATCATAAATGTGATTGTTTTGCGTGCTAGTGTTTAGTGGGCTATGTATTCATAGGACCTTACGTGGTTGAGTCTATAAATCTTTCTTTTGAAATTGTATTAATCAAATAAAATGTTGAAATGTTTTAAATAAATGTGGAGCTCCTTTGTAACGATTTAAATTGTTTATCTATGCTTTCAAGTGTTGGATTTAAATGTTTTGGAAAATAACTTGTTTGGGCTAAACCCATTTAAGGAATTTCATGGTCTTGGTTTGGCCTTGAGGCCCAAATTATGACATCCAGGTTGGGGTGTTATAGTTGACCCGAGACACGAAACTTGAGCTGATTTACCGCCTCGAGACTCGATATAGACTCGAACCTTGTGGTCTAAAGTTGACCCGAACCCAAAATAAAATCAAACCAAATCAAACCGACACGAAATTTACTGAACTGAAAATTAATCCGAATCGAAAATAACCCGAACCAAAAATCAACTTGAACTAAAAGCAACCCTAACTGAAAACTAACCCGAATCAAAAGCAACTCGAACCAAAAGTAATTTGAACCAAAAATAACTCAAACTTAATTTGCCTAAATCCCATCCAAACCACACATCAACCTGATTATGACTAGATAATTAAGCCCAAATGAACGGATAAGTTATTTTTTTAGTAGAATGATAAATAGTAAATATGAATATTTTATTCTTTTTATTATATTATTTATTACCAACCAACTTTAGTAAAGTTTAATGGTTTAATATATCTTGTCTCCTTTAAATGAAAATCATCGTATCTGATTCGATAATTTTTCATTTTAAAAATATTTAATATGAACGATTGTAAAATAAAATTATTGTATTTCTCGCCAACTTTTATATATATATAATTTTATTTTTTACTTTTAGTTGTTTATTTGGTTTAATCTTTTATTTAATTTATAATATTAATTAAATATCTAAGTTAAAAATTTAAATATCCAATTAAATCTCAAAAAATTAAAATAAACCTAAATTGATTTTAATCCATAAATAAATAAATATGATAAATTATATTTTTATTAAATAAATTTTAAATAGTCTAATTCTAATTTCGTAAAATCAAATTTTTTTCGTCTTAAAAATTATGCAAAATTTTATTTTAAAAAATAGAAAACAATCGATTGAAACTCGATAATGAACCCAATATGAAATTCAAGTTTTAAACTTTAACAACCCTTATCGGTTCAGTTTGTGTTAGATTATCATCTCTTAATGATAGTTTAATTCGAAACATTGAATGATCAAGAGTTAAAATTGAGCCTAAATGATAAGATTGACAAAAATAATTTTTTACGCGAATATATCACTAATTCTATATATACCCAATTGAATACATGCCCAACTCAACTCGAATTGAATTGACCTAATGATCCAAAGATTGACTAAAAGCGAAAACTAACCTATCCGATATTTACCCGAACCAAAAACTGATCTAATCTGATATTGACCCGACCTGAAATATCAATCGATCTAATATTAACCCGACCTGAAATTCAACTAACCCGATATTGATCTGACCCGATACTCGACCCGACCTGAAAATTGCATAGACCAGACCTAAATCTGAATCAAACCCGATATAATTCAAATCGAACTTGAACCGAATGTGACCCGAACCGAATTGACCTAAACTGAACGACCCGATTGCCACCTCTACTTATCCTTAAAAATAATAAAATAACGATAATTCATCACCCACATGCAGTTTCTTGAGCAAAATAAAGTTTAATGGGGTCCTTAACAGAAGTTGAAACTTACCATCATTATTGTTTCCTTACTTTGACTAATTTGAACCATTCCCCTGCAGACACGTGCCAATCTCTATTTTTATGAGTTTCATATTATATATCTTTAAAAAAGGAATTTTTTTTATTAAATAAAGAGGTATTACATTTTTATACCGAGTTTCGAATTCATATAAAATGAGATAATATGAGTATTCGTAGCCATTAGGCCAATTAGTGAATCTCATGAAGAAGAAGTTATTTGATTTCACGCTTCGAATTCAAGTTTTTCATTTTTTGCCGGATCAAATTCTTCATATTCTTCATCAAGATTGTGATACTATAATTTCATGATTTTTGTTATTGCTTAGGGTGCTATCGAGCGAGTCGATCGCGAGTTGAGTAGTGCTCGTTAAAAAATATCGTTGCTTGACTTGACTTGTTGCTCATTAAGCTCGATAAAATTTTGCTTGACTTGTGCTCGTTAAAAAATCTCGTTGCTCGACTCGTTGCTCGTTAAGCTCGCCAAATTTTTGACCTTATTTTTTTAAATATAGGTAAAATCTAGTGACTATTAGTCTATTAGAGTTTAATATAAACATATAAATTCAGAAATAACGTAAGGATTGAGGAGATAAATAAACAAATATGTGTTGACTGAGTTAGACATGAAGTCGATATTCAAGTGTGAGACTCTTTTTTATTTCTCAACAATCTTCGATGAACAACAAAGGAGAGAAGGCATTAGAGATTTAGGAGTTTGAACTTTCAATCATATTTTTTATATGGGAATTGAAGACTTTTCGTCTTTCCTACTTTTATACATAAATTAATAATAAAAGAAAAATAAAAGTTTTAATAAAAAAGGAAAGACGAATTATTATAATTTAATTTCTTATTAATACAAATTAAGAGACCATTTGGTTTTAAAAATAAAGTCCATTTTCATTTTCTTGAAAAATAGAAAACGGTGAAGAAAACATGTTTGGTTGTAAAATTAAAAAATTATTTTTAGAAAATGATTTCATTTTCATTTAAAACATAAAAAGATGACTTTATTTTCATTGAAAAGTTGTAGGAAAGTGGAAAATATGAAAATAATGGTTTTTAATTTTAATTTTAACTTCATTTTATTTCGGGTTCGAATCCTTCTAATTTCATTTTTTAAAATTTTGGTTTATTTAGTCATATTTTATTTATTATGATTATAATTGATGAGTGTACCCTTTTAGCTTAGCTGTTGCATGTGTTTAGGCTTATTTAGTTGCATTTAAGAGTAGTTTGCATATAGTTATGGAGTTATGGTGTTTGAGCTTAATGTTTATCTATATTAATGCTAATCTATATTGATGATATTAATGGGAACGATAGTGATTTTTAGTGTTGCTTGAGCAAGAAGTAACAGAGTAGTGGAGTGTTGGAATATTGGAGCAAAATTCTCTCGTGTTGGACTAGATGCTACAACATTCACTGTGACGCTGGAGAAAAATCTTGGATACTTTAATGTGATTTAATGCGTGGTCCCTTCTCCATTATTTAGCCATTAATGACGTGAAAAACAAATATTCTCTTTGTCGAATCACATGGCAATTTATTAAAAGCACGTGACAAGATATTCTTTTATTGAGCATTTAATTACGCAAAAAATAAGATCCTCATTAAAAGATCACTTGCACTTTAGGGTTTTTAAAACCCTAGGAGAGCCACCTCTATATAAAGACATCAAAGGCAACAAATTAAAGGAGGTTGCACTTAACGAACAACTACGCAAAGAAGCTTTTATTCAAGGAAGAAGAACCCTTTATATTTTTCAACGGAGAACCACCACTGTCAAAGGTTAAAAGGAGTCTTCAAACGATGAAGAGCTATCAAAAGAGGCTTTAGGAATTTGGAACACTGCAGTAACAGTTCGAGGTCACGAAGAAGAAATCTTAGGACTCTTTGATTCTCTTTCTCTCTTGCTTTATCGACTGCTATGTTTTTAAATGTTTTTATTATGGTTGCTATTTGCTTAGATATGAGTTTAATACTTTTTGTTGAGTTTTATTGCTTTAGGATTCTATATTTTAATTAATTGTTCAATGTTATAGTTTTTTCCTTTATCTATCATGTTCATTGTTCTTCATACATAATTATTGTAAGAGCTATCGAGAGAGACCTTTTAATTATTGATTTGTGGCTTAATATCGAGAGAGTTAAGTTAGACAAACATGAATAGTGGGGCTAAGATGTTAACTTGGTCCTAATTCGGCTTAGACATAAGTTTAGGATTTTAACGATTAATAAGGGGAACTTGAATAAGCAATAAGTTGTTAAGATTCACGCAGACATGTATTACCATAACTTTTTGTTGTTACTTATAGGTATCGAAAGAGTCTAGGAGTTATTAGAAAACCCTGTTGGATAGATGAAGATCTAATTGGTTTACACGGAAATGTATTTCCAACTGTTATAACATTCGAATGGTTAATAGCATAGTTCCTAAGCAATAAACCCAACATCCATAATTATCTAAATCTTTGCTACAACATTTGTTTGTTCTTGATAATTGCTTCACTTTACTTTTATTTGTCATAACACGAGTTTATAGTTTTATTTCTATCATCACACTATTATTATTTTACTAACTCTTAAGTGTGATTGCTTTGAGTTTATTACTCCAATCCCTGGAGGTTCGATACTCTACTCATCACTTTATTACTTGAGCGATGAGTATACTTGCTTTTAATTGTGCATACTATATTTTACGCATCAAGTTTTTGGCACCACTGCCAAGGATTGGCAATTGATAATATCTTAGTATTTGTGCTTAACTTTTTAGTTTAATTCTAACATTTTCTTATTTTCTTATTTTTTTCTTTTTTAGGTGTGTTATAAGGGAATGAACATCAACATGAGGGGGGAAGTAAATGTCTAACTATTTTAGAGTATCTTGCATCCACCATTGATGACCTACCAATCACTAGAGCTTTTCGAGAGAGAATAATGGATAATTTTTATGGAGATGATACTTTTCCACATCTCTCAACACAAGCTGCGGCATTGAGCAACTCGATCACATCAATGCAAATGACGGAAACAACCCAAAGAGTTCATGACGAGGCAAATTCTTGTGATTATTGTGGGAGACAACATTTGTGGGAAAATTGGCCATACAACCCTGATGCATATTTCTACAAGGAGGACCGTAAAATGAGTGTTAGTGACTATCTTGAAGCCTCAACCAACGGTGTAGCCAACAAATTTTTTTCATGGTATGATCAAGGGGCTGAAAATTTTTATGGTGATAGTAGCTTTGCTGCATCATTAGAGTTCAATAACTTGTCACAACTACATAGTAATCATCAAGAGCAATTAAACACCATGGAGGCTATGAAAGCTTGGATGGATGATGAGCTTTAAAATTTTGCTGAAACATTGAGAAATATTGAAAATCACACAGTAGAGATTTTGAATATCCTGAATAGCATGTTGCAATAATCAATTAAAGGGTATACTAAAATCCCAAGTCAAGATGATGAGGGGCAATGCAAAGAGATCTCTCCAATGTATGTGGAACAACTAGAACCTCCGAGTCGAGAGTATGAGAAAGAATGCCCAACAATGGATAAACCTGAACAATGAGTTGCTATAACAAATCTTGAGGAGCCTAGACAGAGCAATGATGTAACAACACTTGATGAGGCTGAAAAGAGTAATGCTACAATAACGTTTGAGGAATCTAATGCCCAGGCCATTACATCAACAATGATGATGGAGCAACAATCTGCAGACTACTCTTAACCATAATGTCAAAACCACATACAAGATTTGGTACCATCAAAGCTAGGGTATGCTCAATTGGGAGATGACACTTTATCCATGCAAACTCCCTTAGATCCGGGTGTTGCACCAAAAATCTCTAATGATGGAGATGTTTGAAAAGCTTCAAGAAAGTGGTGGTTGGATACTTGAAAAGTTCAAAAAAAAAATTGGTCATTCACTTGCCTTAAACAAGATCCTGACAAAAGATTGCCACAACAATTGGCTAGAACAACAAAGGCTATACCCAACAATGAAGGAAATCGATGAGAATGAAATAATCAAATGGTTGGGTGTTGGTATAAATTTTTCCCTCAAAGAATTAATGCCTTCAAGAACAATAGCAAGGTGGAGGGTATGCATGGACTACAAAGGAACAAAAAGAAAGATATGTCCACCACGGTTTCACAAGGGGGTAGTTTCAAGCACCCTAGCTCAACTCTTTTTGGGAAGAATTGTCACTCGACGGAGGGTGCAGATGGACTATAAGAAGTATCTGAAACGATCATCATCCCAACACATCAAGATGCTTTCGCTTCACCCCTATTTTATTTTTCTACATTGTTCTTATTTTTTTACTTTATTTTGCATTTTAATTCTATTTTAGATGCTATAGAATTTCCTTCCGTTATTTATTTTTTGGATTTTATGATTTAGCATTCAATTATTTTTTATTTAATTTTTTCCTTTTGTTTTTTTTGTAGCTGTAAAGCAAGACGGAGAATTGATTTTTTTAGATTTGGAGAATAGTTGATTTTTGGCAGGATTGGTCCATAACTATTTTAAGGTATTTGGGCGGTTAAAAGGGAATATAATATGTTGCTTTTAATGACAAATTTTTTTCCATCTTCCCTCGTTATTAAAACCCTACAACTTCTCTTTCACTTTTTAAGATTTTTCCATACTTTCCCACTTCTTCATAAACCCAACATTAATTACTTTCCTTCCAAAATCTCCTACCTTTTCACCTATACATAAAAGCCATATCTTTCTATTTTCACATCATTCAAAAAACCCTAAAAGCTAAAGGAGAATGTTTTAAGCCAGCTACACCCCAAATTTCTTGTGCCCTAAGCTTCATCCTCCACTTTTGCTCCATTTGAAGAGCTTGCACCACAAGCTACTAAAAAGCCCGAACCATCTACGAGCCATACCGGTACACGTTTCAAACGTACTGCGCGCAAGACCGCGCCTGCTCTTTCCCACTTTAACTTTGGTTAGTTTTTCTTTTCTTTTTCGTTTCCTTTTCATGTTTTTCTTTATTTTTGCATCGGGGACAATATTTCTCTCAAGTTTGGGGGAGTATTGTCATATGTATATATAAGGTAAAATTTGGGTAAAATTTTAATTATTTTTAAGATTGTAAATAGCCTATTCTGTTTTTACGGTTCCCTTCGTTTTGATCACATTAATTATGAAATTCTTGTTGCGTTGATCACGATTTCCTATAATTAATCTATGCTTAATATTTTGCAATGTGTTAAAAGCTATTGTTGTTTGGTTTAAGTGTAACACAAATGGTGCAAGTGAACACGTCGCAAGTAATAGTATAGATAAAGATCGTCTGCACATGGATTAGTGAAACTCTGACTTCTAGCTTCTTGCACTGAAAGGGAATAATATTGAAAGTAATAGGTGATGATAAATAACTAGTAAATGAACTAAGCAAAGTAAAGTAAATAAAAAGGATTAATCGATATGAGGGATTAGGCTGGGTTATCGTGAGTAATGGTGCAATTATCGAACGAATTACTATGGCTTATAATTGCATAGGCAAGTGAATTGCCGTGGCATCTGGGTTCATTAAAATGTCATGGAAACTAGGTTTAGAGGAATGGCGTGGCAACTGAGTTTAGAAGAATGTCATGGCAACTGGGTTCCTCCTTCAATGTTCGGCGAAGTGTTTTTCAATGTCTTCGCGTTATCCCTAACTGAAGAACTGACATTTGCATAAGCCTTAGTGATACATCCTTGCGTTAACCTTGGGTGAGCAACATCGATCTCCCACTCTTCTTAGATGTTGAAATATGATCCTTATTTGTAAGGTGAATTAGTTCCCACCAACGGTTGTTTAAATGGAAACCGTATCCACTTATTTCATGAATCTAGATCTTCCGAGTCTAGATAAATGGATTCACTCAAGTTCTTTTACCAATTTCCTTAATGTGAAAATCAAGAACCAAAAATAGAAAAATAATAAATTTATTGAATTAAAAACCAAAACCATTCATTCGTCTCTACACACCAATAAAACCCGATAACCCAAGCCAAATTAAACTAGTTCATAGCTGGGTAAAAAGAAAATACAAAAGAATTAAACCCATACATGTGATCACATGATACAATATGAAAAAGAAAATGGTTGTGCATGAATTCTTTTGTGATCGAATCTTCCCAAATTGACTCCATTGTTTGCTGTTGCGATCCCCTTAAATAGGTGATGAAAGAGAGTCCAAATGTATGTAGAATTGATGGGTGTCGAATCCGTCAAAAAATTGTAATACCCAAACCCCGACCTAGATATTACCATCTAAAAGCAGACAGTCTAACTTTTCTGACAAATTAGAGTGCTAAATTGTAACACCCTTACCAGTATTTATTACCCAATACTAGTATAAAGTGTCACATGATGTTTAAACCACATTTTATGCTATTCATATAAGTAAAAAATGATGATTTTGAATTTTTTCTTTTTAATCGCGTAAAATTTATTTCCAATTTTTAACCTATCAGATAGACATCGATTTTAGGCAGCCAACTTGGCAATTTATACCTATACTTTACGATTAACAAAATCGCCTACAATAAAAATCATTTTGATTACTCTAAATTTCATTTTCATAACATTACCCGATTTTCATTACTAGTAATTTCTTTAAACTAGCATCAAGTCTAACAAAGTCCGATATCATATACTAACCACTTATCTAGATGTTAATATTACAATTCACGTCCAGACTAGTTTAAAAGAGCTAATATTCATTTATACATGCCAACTAGAATATCAAAATACATCAAGGATGTAGTTACCGATACTATATATATATATCCTTCTTTGGTAGTGATGCTGTTGCGCGTAATAAGTGCTCTGCAATTGTGCAAGTGTACACGTCGCAAGTTATAGTATAAAAGATATCGTCTCCACAAGGATTGGTGCCTTTTCAAGAATCTAATCTCTTGCACTGTAAAAATTAAAAGAACACGAGTAGAAGATTGTAGGAGTTTTAACTAACAACTAAACTAGAAAGCAAATAAGTAAAAGAAGATGTAATCAAAAGAGAGAGAATGGGCCAGGTTATCGTGAGTTGAGGAGTGATGGCCGATTGGATCATCTTGGTAAAAGAGTGCAAGGGCAACTTGCGCAGTGGGGTTGCCTTGGCAACTAATCGACGGTTGCCTGGGCAACAGGCCGGGCAACTGTTTGGACAGCTGGGCAGTAATTTCAAGGTTCGACAGAGCGTTCTTCAATGGTTTCTTCTTATCCCTAAGTCAAAACTCTAGCTAATTGTACATGCCTTGACAATACATCTCTGCGTGAATCAAGGGTGAACAACAACCAATCTCGCGCTCCTCTTAGCCGTTGAAATCCCTAACTTATTCCTAAGCCGGATTAATCTTCACGATCAATAGATTGAATAAAGACCATACTCATTCTTTTCTTGAATCTAACTCTCCCGATATTAGATAAATAGATAGAGTTACGAGATCCTCTCCCAATTCACTCGCAAACAAGAATAAAAACCAAGAATGAGTAAACCTTGAATTGAAAGTGCAAACTCTTATTACCTAAACAAAATCCAATTATTTCTCACAACCACAAAATACAATAACCTTAGCCAAATAGATTTAATTCATGGCTAGGTTCCAAAGAAACACAAAACAAAGAATCCCTAACATAAACCTAATTAAACAAGAAAGAAAAAAATGAAGAATGGTTGAAAGCCCTTGTCGAAATCTCTCCCCTTTGCTCTCTTGGAGTTGATGGCTTTGTCTCCTTTAAATAGGAGATGGCTAGGTCAAAGTCTCTCTTGAAGAAGAAGTTAAGTTGGAATTAAATACTTTTAAAAGAATACAATTCTTTATTATATTTAAATTGCTTCTAGATCTTCTTTTATCTTCTTGGGATTTAATTTCTCTTTGACCACTTCATGGAAATCAAACTCCTTTGGGATTTAACTTTGCTCCACGTCATCTTGGGCTTATCTAGTCATCAATTTCGACTGCCATATCATCTTATCCCTTATTGACAATTGCCCTAGAAACTAGCTCGACATCTTCTTCATGCATTGCCCTGGAAACTACGTCGGCATCTCCTTCATGCACTACCCTAGCAACTGGTTCCAGCCTTGTTTAGGCAAGTGATTCTGCATACACACAAAAACAATTATCGGTAGCACCCTTTTTCACAAAATTAAGTAAAATATGAAATCAAGCTTGTCCACCAAGGAAACAATGCAAACATGCATGAATGGATAATAATGCAACTAAATGAGCCTAAGTCTAGCAATAATATGAATAAAAATGGTGAATAAAATAGTACTTTTAGACACTTAACACACCCCCAAACTCGAACTATTGCTTGTCTTCAAGCAATGCAAACTAATAATTACCCGCCAAGACTTTACAAACTTAGCTTTGAACTTGATTTCAATTCTCAGAACTGTGGCACAAAGTATGACTGGCTTTTCATTTTTCGAAAAACTTAGGAGTTTCTCGAAATCAAACTATAATGCTTGTGAGTGTGTGCGGAGTTGTGTGCAAGTAGATTTTTTGGATTCTATGCAAACAAGAGGTTTTCAAATTACTTCATTGGGTTCTTTTAACATGCTTTAACTAGAGCCGGTTTCGGGCACCTCTAGTGTTTTTTTAGTTTTCTTAAGTTAATTAATTTATTCAACTAGAGCCGGTTTCGGACACCTCTAGCGATCAATTTTTATCACATATTAGAGCCAATTTTGGGCACCTCTAGCATTCATCCAATTTTTATTCTAATCCCCCAATTTTTTAACTATCAGCCTAAGTTCGCTAGAATTCCTTAAATCAATCAAGCCACAACAGTGTTTCATCAAGTTTAGCATCATAGTATGATTTTAAGTGTTTCCACGGTTATCCTAGAATAAAAAGTTCTATCAATTAAGTACATTGGCAAAGTCATCATCGGATATTCATCAAATCTAGGCAATTTTTGTTCCAACTAAAGGCATGTCAAGCAATTTATGTATCCTAAACGCAATACTTAAGATGAATGCAACTAAACATGGTAACTAACTAATAACAATCCCCCCCAAAATTGAGTGAGGCATTGTCCTCAATGCATGCAAAGGAAAGAAAAATAAAAATAAAAATAAAAATAAAGAAAAGTAAAATGCAAACGAGGACTTACTCCGAGAGTTCGTCGTCGTGGATGATTAGTTTCCTTTTGGCCTGTGTCTTGATTCTTTTGCTTGAACGCGATGGTTTCTTTCTTGTTGACGATGGTGGAATCGATCCTCGTACAGGGGTGTCCTTATCATCAATGTTATTGGCCTTTTGCTTGGGCTTGGAGGATTCGATTTGTGCGGTCTTTGTTGGTGCAATGGAGGACTCGTCTGAATCTGAAAAATCAGATAATGATTCAGTATGAGTTGATTAGGACATAGGTGCTTTACCTTTGGGTTTTTTCAGTGGTTACCAGGGTGTCTTTAGCTTTGGTTGCCACAGTATCTTCTGTTGCAGTTGCCGTGGCAACTGCTTTATTGGTTGTCGTGGCAAGGATTTCGGCAGGAAAGATGGGGAATGACACGCGACTGTCCGGGTACTTTTCCAGGATGACTTGGGTGATGACATTGTTGTGATCCTTCATGTACCACATGAACATTAGTTACCGATCTTCAATTTGCCTAAGGCGGTTTTCCAACGGTTGTAAGAGTGCTTCAAGTTGTCCCAGGGTTGCTGTCCGAGTTGCCCGGGCATTAGTTGCTTGGGCATTAGGAGTTGCCGAGGTGGCAGGAGTTGTCGTGGCAATTGAAGGCGTTGGGGATTTTATCGGTGGCTCTCCCATTTGCTTTCAGATTTGTGCTCGATTCCAACCAGACTTTGGTAGGGCCTCTTCATCAGTGGACTCATTTGGGACATGCATCTCCTTGCAAAGATTGGAAATTAACCAAGAGAAGAAAAGAGAACCCTTGTCTTTTGTGCTACATGCAAAAATCTCATCACAAATAATTTTTCCAATGTTAATGATGCGATTATGTATGATAGAATGTATGAGCAAAAGAGGAGGTGTATCAACGGTAGTATTGTGTGTGGTGGGCATTAAAGAAATTTTAACAAACTTATTCCATAATTTTGCCTCGGGTTTAAGCTGAAGGTGATTTATCGTGCCTTTTTATTTACCGTCATTTCAATGAGCTCCCGGTAGAGTAAGTTCTTGAAGCACCTTGTCGAGTTGCTTGGGCGTGAGTTGATCAACAAAGGCTTGATGCTCGTCCTTCTCAACGTAGAGCCCGTAAAAGGTGTTGATGTTTTTGGGGCTTATGAGTATAGCCTTGTCACAAACAAAAACATAAGGATTATCCAGGTTAGGCGAGTGAACATAGAATTCTCTTACCCATGAGATGTTACCCGATTCCGATTGATGGCAAAAGATTTGCCACTTTTGATGTGCAATCCTTTCGAAGATGAATGGTTCAAGGCCGAAATCTTGATGAGAGTTGGAGTGTTTGAAGCTTTGTTCTTTGCAAATCTTCCGGCTTTCAAACTTGGAGTGAAATCTTTCTTGAACCACCGGTGTAGCAAACTTCTTGTATCTTGGTTCTTTGGAGGAACTTGGATGAACCAAAAATTCGATTTTGGATGCCATGGATGATCTTGGTTGTGAGTTTGGTAGAAACGAAGAAAAGAAAACAAAAGAAACTAAAGAGTTGCAAGATGAAAAGTAGGAATAGGTTTCTTGGAAGTTAAGGGTGATGGGTTAAATAGAAAAGATAGGTAGTAAATATGGTGGGTGGGATTAATTGGAAAGAAAGAAAATAAGGGTTTTGATTGGGGGAAGGGGGCGACTAGGAGATTTGGGGAAGGTGAAGGGTTTGGCCGACTATGTAGGGTTTATTTAGGGTAAATTGGAGGCTTAATATAAGCCTTAGATTTAGCCAATTAATTTCCTTGTTGAAGAAGTTTCCTTCTTGAATCAAATTCCTCTTTATCTTGAACTCTTTTCCTACAATTCAAAAACAAATAAAATAAGGATTAAAATTAAAGATAAACTAATAAAAGAAAATAAATAAAGATGTGCAAATAAATTCTTAAACTTAAAATTTAAAAACAATTAGATAAATATGAAAGAAAGATGTAGTCTTAATCTTAAAGAAAATAAATAAATCTATCTTAAAAAGAGAAATAACCGAAATTAATAAATAAAAATAAATAATAAAAAATTAAATAATTTGAAAAAATAAAAATAAAAAGAAAATATCAAAAGGAGAGCATGCTCATGCATCTCCTAAGGTGACCACTTCTTTGTTACGTTCCACATGGGCACCGTTGTAGTGCTTCAATCTTTGTCCGTTAACTTTGAATTCATATTCGTCAGTGATGGACTTGATTATCACGGCACCATGGGAGAATGGTTTGACAACTTCGAATGGTCCAACCATCTTGATTTCAGTTTTCCCGGGAAAAGTTTCAGCCGAGAATTGAATAAGAGAACTAGTTTCCCTTGCGTGAATTGTCGCGGCAATAGTTTCTTGTCATGCCATTGCTTTGTTTTCTCCTTGTAGATTTGTGCATTGTTATAGGCGAGTGCATGAAATTCTTCTATCTCATTGAGGTCCAACAAACACTTTTGCCCGGCACTTTCCCAATCCAAATTCACGGTCTTGATTGCCCAATATGCCTTGTGTTTGATTTCCACCGGTAGATGGCATGTTTTGCCATAGACAAGTCGATAGGGAGACATACCTAAGGGTGTTTTGAATGCAGTGCGATATGTCCAAAGTTCATCATATAGTCTTACCGACCAATCCTTCCTAAAGGGATTTACAATTTTCTCCAGTATACCCTTTAATTCCCGGTTGAAAATTTCTGCTTGCCCATTGGTTTATGGGTGATATGCCGTGGCAATCTTGTGAGATACACCAAAGCGTTGTAACATCTTGGCGATGTTGTCGAAGTGCTTGCCTTCATAACTGATAATTGCTCTTGGCATCCCAAACCGTGTAAATATGTTTTTCTACAATAATCGTTGCACGGTCTTGTAATCGTTGGTGGGAACTGCAGCTGCCTCAACCTACTTAGACACGTAGTCGACTACAAGTAGGATGTAGAGGTTGCTGAATGAAGATGGGAAAGATCCCATAAAATCAATCCCCCATACATTGAACAATTCCACCTCAAGGATGTTTTGGAGTGGCATCTCATGTCGTTTAGAGATATTGCCCGTCATCTGGCAACGATCACATTGCTTGTAAAACTCTTGGGCATCTTTGTACAGTGTTGGCCAATACAAACCGAATTGTAAAACTTTGGCCACGGTACGTGTTCCTCCAAAATGTCCTCCATAGGGTGAAGAATGGCATTGCCGGAGTACATTCTGCTGCTCCTCTTCAGGGACACATCGGCGTACAACCTGATCTGCACATTATTTAAACAAAAGAGGCTCATCCCAAAAGTAATGCTTAGCATCATGGCGGAACCGCTTCTTCCCTTGGTGAGTAAGGCCATAAGGTAAAATACCACAAACAAGGAAATTAACCAAATCCGCGTACCAGGGTATTGTCGAGGCATCCGTGGTTGCCGTGGCAACTTTTTCCGTGGTTGTAGAGGTGTGCGCGTCTAGAGTTACTGCGACATGCGTGTCAAGGGTTGTCGAGGAATGCACATCAATGGTTTCTAAGGCATACGCGTCTCGAGTTGCCGAGGCGTGTGCGTCAAGGGTTACCGAGGCATGCGCGTCAAGAGTTGCCGAGGCGTCGAGGGTTGCTGAGGTATGCGCATCCATGGTTGCTGAGGCATCAAGGGTTGCCGAGGCATGCACATCCATGGTTGCCGAGACAACTAATAGTTGCTCATCCGGGAATGCATTGCATATCTCTAAATCCGCGTCCTCCTCCCTATTGTGTTCTAAGTGTGATAAGTGATCAACCACTTGATTTTCTACTCCTTTCTTGTCCTTAATTTCAATGTTAAACTCTTGTAAAAGTAATATCCAATGAATCAAACGATGTTTGGCATCCTTTTTAGCAAATAGATACTTAATTGCCGAATGGTCCGTATGGACAATTACTTTTGTACCAATCAAATAGGATCAGAACTTGTCAAATGTGAAAACTACGACTAGTAACTCTTTTTCCGTTGTTGTGTAATTCACTTGAGCACTATTAAGAGTTTTACTAGCGTAGTATATCACATGAAAGGTCTTACCTGTGTTTTGGCCTAGGACTACTCCTACCGCAAAATCACTTGCATCACACATGAGCTCAAAAGGTAGCGTCCAATCGGGTGGAACGACAATGGGTGCCGAGGCAAGCTTTTCCTTTAGGGTTTCGAATGCTTGGGCACAAGAATCATCAAAATTGAAGACTTTATCTTGTTCAAGCAAATTGCACAAAGGTTTAGTAATCTTAGAAAAATTATGAATGAACCTCCTGTAAAAACATGCATGTCCAAGAAAGCTTCGAATTCCTTTAACCGAACTTGGTAGGGGTAATATCTCGATCACGTCCACCTTGGCTTTGTCTACTTCGATTCCTTTGGATGAAATCTTGTGGCCGAGCACTATTCCTTTATCTACCATAAAATGCCACTTCTCCCAATTAAGGACTAAATCGAATTCTTCACATCTTGCCAACAACTTTTCTAAATTGCCGGGCAATCTCAAAGTCATTACCTAAAATGGAAAAATCATCCATGAAGATCTCAAGGAAGTCTTCGACCATGTCTGAAAAGAGTGCCATCATGCATTTTTGGAAGGTTGCCGGGGCATTATACAATCCGAACGACATCCTTCAGAAAGCATAAGTACCGTATGGGCATGTGAAGGTTGTCTTTTCTTGATCTTCTGGTGCTATGGCAATTTGATTGTAACCTGAATAACCATCAAGAAAACAATAAAAGGGTTTACCTGCAAGACGGTCAAGCATTTGATCAATAAAGGGTAAGGGGAAGTGATTTTTCCTAGTGACTTTGTTTAGCTTTCGGTAATCCATACAAACCCTCCATCCGGTCACAGTCCTGGTTGGAATGAGTTCATTGTTTTCATTTCTTACCACCATTATACCTCCTTTTTTCAGTACACATTGTACCAGACTTACCCATGTACCATCAGAGATAGGGTATATGATGCCGGCGTCAAGCCACTTGACGATTTCTTTCATTACAACCCCTTTCATGGCATGATTCAGTCTCCTCTGGGCCTCAATCGAAGGGTTGTGATCATCTTCCAACAAAATCTTATGCATGCACACTGTTGGGCTAATTTCCTTCAAGTCGGCAATTGTCCATCCTATCGCCTTCTTGTGTAGCATTAACATGTTGATCAACTTCTTTTCCTACTTAGGCTGTAACTTAGAGGAAATAATTACAGGCAGTGTATTATCGGTTTCCAAGTAAGCATATTTTAGTTTCCCTAGCAACTGTTTCAACTCAAGAATCGGTGGTTGTTCAATTAAGGGCTTTTCGAGTTTACCTTCCTTACCTGAGTAATCCAGTGGTTCAAAGTATGTACCTAGTTGATTGACTAACCAATTTGCCTTTTCTTGTTATTTCTTATCGATCAGTTCTTCATACTCCTCAGGTTCCTCTTGATCGGCAATGTAGTTGCCGAGGCAACTAAATTCCTCGTCGAAGTTAAACTATGCCGTGGCATGAAGAAGTTGGCATTCTTCCGGATCATCGGCATGCCTTAGTGTTTGGAACACATTTAGTTTAACTTGCTGGTCATTCACCCTCATTGTGAGTTCTCCCTTTTCAACATGGACCAAGGTTCTCCCTGTCGCTAGGAAGGATCTCCCGAGAATGATAGGTGTATGTTCATTTGCTTCACAATCCAAAATAATAAAGTCAGGAGGAAAAATAAATTTATCAACTTTTACCAGTATGTCTTTGATTTTCCCTCTGGATGCACATAGGATTTGTCGGCTAGCTATAGCATAACTGTTGTAGGTCTTGCCTTCCCGATTCCTAGTTTTTGGAAAACTGATTTAGGCATCAAGTTTATGCTTGCTCCAAGGTCACATAATACTTTCCCGATATAGTGATTTCCGATGGAACAAGGTATTGTGAAACTTCCGGGATCCTTCAACTTGGGCGATATGTGATTGTGCAACATGGCCATGCATCCCTCTGTTGCGGCAACTGTTTCAAACTCTCCTAACCTTGTTCTCTTGGACACAATGTCTTTAAGAAACTTGGCATAGTTCGACATTTGTTCAATTGCCTCAACCAACGGCAAGTTGATGTGGACTTGCTTTAGGATATCAAGAAACTTCTTGAATTGATATTTTTGCTTTTTTCGCTTCAACCTTTGTGGGAATAGTGGTGGAAGTCAGATATCTTCGATCATTTCATTGGTCTGGAACCTGATTGATGGCATTGCCGGGGCAACTGGAGTTGCTGAGGCATTGTCAACTAGGGTTGCCGTAGCATGCCTATCGTTGGTTGCCGCGGCATCCTTATCGCTGGTTACCGAGGCATGCTTATCGTTGGTTGCCGCGACAATTCCTGGTGCAGTATCTGAGGCTTTGCTGCTGAGTTCATCTTGTTCTTTTTGTGGAGTTTTGTGTGATGAGCGAGCTTGAGCCTGTTTAAGTTGTTGGTCACTTCTAGTGGTGACCGCCTTACATTGCTCATGGCCAGATCCTCTTGCGACTTCAGTATCGCTAGGTAAACCTCATTGCGATCTAGTATTCAGGTTTTGAGCAAATTGTCCAACTTGATTTTCCAATGATTTGATTGCCGCCTCTTTGTTTTGCAATCTCATCTCTGTCCTGTTAATAAAAGCATCAATTCTTTTTATGAAGTTACTATTCTCAGCCATATAAGATTTAGTTTTCAACATAAAAGCTTTGAGAGAATTTTTCAAAGAACTAGATGTTGTCGGTTGTTGCTGCGACAACTGTTGTTGTGGCATATCTACTGGAATCCCGATGCTTGTGCATTCTGATTGTTTTGGTTTAGAGCATTGTTGAGATTACTCCATGTTAAATTCAGGAGTTTCTTCCAAGCTGGATTATATGTATTGGACATCACTTTGTTGTTCCTATTGTAATTCCCCACATAAAAGTTGGATTCCAGATTCTGCATACATTCAGAAGAATCATGGTTACCACCACATAACTCACAAAAGGAATCCATTACCTTGACCTCCTGTGTGTTGTTTGGTTTCTGCATGTTCTGGATCATATTGGTTAGAGTGGCCAATTGTGCCGAAATTGAATCTGATGATCCTTGTTCATGTATTATGGCTTGGCGTCTAACTCCTCCTCTTCTAGCAGATGGGAACTGATAATTATTCTTGGCAAGCCTGTTCAGAATTTGCATTGCTTCTTCCGGTGACTTATCTAGGAGTATGCCGTTTACCGAGGCATCTAGCATCATCCTTGTTGGTGTATTCACAATATTTTAAAACATTGTTACTTGTGTCCACACTGGGAATCCGTATAGGGGGAATTTGTGTAGAAGTTCTCTATATCGCTCCCAAGCCTCGTATATGGATTCATTATCTGCCTGCCAAAAAGAAGTAATTTCGTTATGAAGCTTATCGATCAAATTTGTAGGATTAAATCGAGCAAGGAAATCACGACAAAGATTGGTCCAAGATCCTATTGATCCGGCAGGAATACTATTCAACCATGCTTTCGCCCTATCCCTTAGTGAATATGGGAATAATCTTAGCCGTAAAACATCTGGGGTGACTCCTTGTATTTTGAATGAATTGCAAATCTCGAGGAAAGATTTAAGATGTTGTCGTGCATCTTCAGTTGTTGAGCTGCCAAATTGACCAATTGTGTTGATCATATTGAACATCACTGGTTTCAACTCAAAGTGGTCGGCTTCAATTTCAGGTGTGACAACTCCTGGATTAAGTCCTTCAAGATCTTCTTCAAAATAGTCTCGAATAGTTATGTTTCGTGCAAGAATCACTCCTCCTCCTGCTGGAACATCCTGATTCATATTGCCGTCTTGATTAGCTATTGCTACTCTTAACCTTTGTCTGAGTCTTTGCAAGGTTAGTTCGATTTCTGGATCAAAAGGGTATTCTGGTGTAATCAGTCTCGCCCTGGTCATATATCAATGCAAAACTAAAGTTTGTTAACCCTTTTGTAGCGATGTCCGTTTCGCTAAAAAAAACTGGAGTTTTCAAGGTGTTGGTTGTCTTTCGGATAAAATATTTATTCCGTGGGGGTTTTAAAAAAACCGCGTTTTATTTCGAAATTGGAGTCGCCACCGGCCACTTAGGTGGGCCGGACACCATAAAACCAGAGATTCGAAAACTGTTGGGTTCGGGAGTCGGTTACGGATGGGGAAGGATTAGCACCCCCATACCGCCCAAAATTGGTACTTTAATAATTACCGCTTTATTAATGTTAGATTTTTTGGATTTAAGTGGCGATTAATTTAAAATTTGGTTGTAAGTGCGAGTAAATTTTAAAGGCCCCGTTATCCGAGAGTAAACGCCCAACCACTATCACTACGCCTGATACTGGCCCCGTTTACGCTCGGATAAAAGGGCACCGCATTGACAGTTTATATATCTCGACATGCAATTTTAAAGAAATAATTCGAAATATACATTTACATTCATATGGTAAAGGGCAAAATAAATAATAAAACATGGATATCACAAAATTAGACAAATATGATAAAAATACGAATATGGCATATCATAATTATAATAATAATAATGAAGCATGAATAAAAACGCGTAGTAAATAAAGAACCCATGATTCAAGAATACCTACAATGTAACATATGCATGACATGAATATGTTATGATATTGATTTCACAAATCAAAACGACGTACTAGCAAAGAAACTAATACCTAGCACATAACATACGACATAATTTGCATACATAAAATAGAAACACGGTATTATACATGAAAAGAGAAAACACGCTAACGCATAACCTAAAAGCAAAGAGAACATACAATAAATGCTAAAATACAAAAACATGTTGTATACGAGCCAACTAAAAACGCGAATCGAACATGTATGATACGAACGAGCGAACAGACATATAAAAACACATAATCATCATAAACTAAACACATATATATAAATATGAGAATACGAAATATAGAAAAGAAACACATGAGAACACGAAAAGGGCCACATCAACATATAAAATCATAATAAATAAACATGAATATTTAGATATGAAAAGAGGACTGAAATGAAAAATAACGAAAATAGGAAACATAAATTAAAAGGTAATAAAATACGATTTAGGGACGAAATTACAAATCAAACGAAACTTAAAAGAACTAAACATGTAATTGGACCAAGGGGCAAGCTCGGAGTGAAAATTTCAAAAACGCGGTGGGATTGGTGAGGTAATTTCACCATTTAAAAAACTGATTCAGTTTAATCCAGGGGTTGGATTGCAAGATCTTAAAATATAAGGAGGACCAGGGTTGTAAATATCCTATGCGGCAAGACAGAAATGAAAATAACGAAAACGCGGGGGGATTTATTACTAAATTTCACCATTTCAAAAAATAAAACACCTTTTTCTGGCCCGAAATCAAAATTTTTCTCATTTTTTCTTCAAGGCCATTCTTTATAACACCCCAGCCCCCATTCTTCTCTCAACATAACCACCCCAAACCTTCGATGAACCCAGAAACCGGCGACCATCCGCCGTCCTCTCCGCCGCCGACCGCCGCTAGTCGGCGCCGACGAACCAAAAGAAACATCCAAAACAAACCTCGCTTCAACCCAAACCCAAATCTAAACTTAGATTTACACAAAGACTCCCCCTTTTGCCTAGATCTGAGCAAATACGAAGTAAAAAACGTTTTTTGTTTAACAAAAACGAAACCAAAATGGACCTCCCTCTCTTTTCAGTTCACCATGTTCAGTTTTGGAAACTGAGGCGGTTTGTCACTGGCGAGGGGAGACCCGCTGACGACGAGGGTAACGAATCTATGTACTCCTCTCCCTTTTGTTATTATTTCTTATTTTTACTGTACATGCACGCAACAAAGAAAGAAAAAGAAAGAGAGATTACCACTGAAACTTGGTGCTTCTTTTTTATTTTTTGTTACCCAAAAACCTCCATGATCTTACACTTTTGTTGGTTTACATATATCCTGTTTGCTCTATCTTGTTTGGTAAAAACTAGTACATAAGATATATTTTTGGATCTGATTTTGTTCTAACGCTTTTTCCTTTTTTGTGTCTTTGGCATGCCCGACCATGCTTGGTGGTTGGTACAGCCGGCATGGGGAGCGGCGTGGTGGAGATGACCGTTCAGCTACGCAGACTGGCATCTCGGGAGACGAAATGATTATTACTGCCAGAACCGTTCCTATCTGTCGGATCAGATCTGATCCAACGGTTAGGAACGCTCGATGATCAGACGGCTGAGATGAGGCCTCGAGGATGGTGTAGCGTCTCGGGGTCGCGCCACGTGGCCTGAAGAAGATGGCTGGCTTTGTACGCGTCTCACACGCGCGAAGGGATAATCCAACAACCCGCGCGTGGGCTTCACGCGACAGATGAGGGGTCTTTATGCTTCAATCGTGGCCATTGGATCTAGATCTGATCCAACGGTTCTCGTGCAGCTGCGCATGATAAAGGGAGTATTAGGATTTCAATATTTGATATGGGTTAGGGTTTCTTAGGGTGCGGGCCGGCTTTGCCAAATGGGCCATGTGTACTTAAGTTTGGGTCTTGTAATTAAGGACTAGATATCTAACCTGGACTTTAATATACCTTTTTTTATCTTATTTTAATTTCAGCCCAATAGTATTAATAATAATAGTAATAATAATAGTAGTAATAATAATACTATACGCATACATACACATATAATACATGCACATACAAATTAATATAAACATGCAAACATCCACACATATACACACATACACGCGTATTAATTAATATATACATGCAAACGTTAATATATGTAACACATTAACATAATATACCAACATACATGCATATATAGTGATACACATATGGTTTACGTACACATTAATCACCCGTATAGTAATGAACATATAATATAATACGTGTACATGCAATGATAATATATTAACTAATAAACTAAAGTATATTAACACAATACTTATACACCGGATAAAAATGAGTGATTACAGTTGCCCCTCTTTGCTTGTTCTTGTGAAACGAGAACAAAGCAAAGATTATAAGCACTCATTTTTATCTGACTTCCCTGTTTGTAGTTTCGGAATCACGTGCTCTTCTGGAACTCTCCACTTTTCCTCGGCTGAATTTTCAGGCTCGTAAGTCGTCCTTATACAGAGCTTTTTCACCTTCCGATCTTAGAACTACAGGTCCTTCCTATATAGAACCTTTTATTCTGTAGTCTCGAGTTATGAGTCCTTCCTATGTAGAACTTTTCACTCTGAGACGGTAGAGCTCAGAGTCTTTCCTATATAGAACTTTTCACCTTCAACGCGGATTTTCCTATATAAAATCTTCTGCGTCACGAATGGATTTTTCGATTGGGAGTCCCTCCTATATAGAACTTCTAATCTTCAGACCCTAAAACCGTAAGTCCTTCCTATACAGAACTTTTAGCTTCTGAAATCTCGGAGCTGCGGGTTCTTCCTACGTAGAACCTCTTTCTCTAAGACAGTAAAGCTCGGAGTCCTTCCTATATAGGACTCTTCGCCTTTAACACAGTAGGTTTTCCCTATATAAAACCTTCCGTGTCATGGGTGAATTCCTTCGGCTGGGAGTTATTCCTATATGGAACCTCTAGTCTTCACCCTGGAGCTGCAAGCCCTTCCAATATAAAACTTTCAGCTCTTGAAGCCTCGGAGCGGCGGGTCCTTCCTATATAGAACCTCTCACTGCGGGCATTTGAAATATATGCCCTTCCTATATAGAACCTTTATCCTCACATTTGGGATTCACGCCAAAATGGCTACCGATGCTTCTTTGAATCTGCAGATACCTATCTAGAATAAGACAAAATACTATGACAAATGAGTTAGCATGCTCCTGATCCTATGGATGTCTAACTATTCATGATACATGAGTGTCAATATCTTGATGAGCCCTCTCAGTCATTCTCGTCCCTACGTTGCTTGCTTTCCCCTTTTCTTCTTCTACGGCGATGCCCCATTTCACTGTCAGGTTCAACCATTCCACCCTTTATTTTTCTGAATTTCTGATTCAGGTTTCTAAAGTGCCCTTTCAGGTTTTCGCTTTAGAGTTTTGTTTTAGGTGCCCTTCCAGGTTTTCACCCGGGAGATCTCTCTTGTTGTCTCGAATGCTTTCTTTTAAACGAGCAGGGCGTGCACCATTGGTCATCCTACCCTAGTATTTGAAGCCTTCTGCCCGCCCTGTTTCAATAAACGTCATACGGGCCGCTAGAGGGCAAGGTTAACATTGTTTTCTAACCACCTGTATCCTTAAGGTTAGATCACAGTAATGCTCAAAAATCTCTTGCTTATCATAATCCTATGTTAGCTTATCTACATGATATTAATGGTAAATAACAAGAAGGCAAGGAATGGAAGCTCAAAAATGTATTTTTATTACGATTAAGGGTTTGGAACAACTTTGGGGAAGTCATGACACACATGAGGAAAATGAGAAGCCAGACACGAAATGTAAGATCTCTCAGTATCTTCAGTATGAATGATACATAATCCCGTCAACCGGCGTATTATTTTTTTGCCTGAAGCTCTTTCTTCACAGGGTTCATGGGGACGATCCTTCTCTTCGGATATCCCACCTCTCAATTTATCTGAGCCGCCCTTTGCGGGTTTTTGACTCGGATCCTTCCTTTGCTTCAAGGCACCCTACTTCAGGTTTTCGCCCTAAGCTCTCCATTTTTTTTCAAACATAGTATTTCTTAACAGCATCAGAATTTACAGGGCTTTTCAGCTCGTCTCCATCCATTTCAGTTAAGATTAAGGCTTCACATGAGAATGCCTTTTTTACCACGTATGACCCTTCCCAGTTGGGCATCCACTTTCCTTGAGAATCTTTCTGAATCGGGAGGATCTTCTTCAATACCAGATCCCCCTCTCTGAATTCTCTTGGGCGCACTTTCTTGTTGTATGCCCGCATCATTCGTTTTTGATACATTTGACCATGGCAGATGGCCTTTAGCCTATTTTCTTCAATGAGATTTAGCTGGTCGAGTCTGGCTTGCACCCATTCAGATTCTTCCAATTTTACTTCATTTAAGACCCAGAGTGACGGAATCTCCACCTCAATGGGGAGTACTGCTTCGGTACCATACACTAAAGAATAAGGTGTTGCCCTTGTTGATGTGCGAATAGACGTCCTATAGGCGAAAAAGGCAAATGGAAGCTTTTCGTGCCAATCCCTGTAGTGTAGGTATCCGTCGTCTTCGCTATGATCTTCTTTATGTTATTGTTTGCTGCTTCCACTGCCCCATTCATTTTAGGATGATAGACTGTGGAATTATGGTGTGTTATCTTGAATTGGTTGCGCACGTCCGTCATCATTTTGTTATTCATATTGGAAGCGTTGTCGGTGATGATCCTTTCTGGCAAACCATACCGACAAATGAGTTCCTTCTTTAGGAATTTACATACTGTAGTCCTTGTGATGTTGGCGTAAGACGCTGTCTCCACCCATTTAGTGAAGTAGTCTATGGCGACCAAAATAAAACGATGTCCGTTGGAAGCCTTCAGGTGAATCTGCCCGATGACGTCAATGCCCCAAGTTGCAAAAGGCCACAGAGAATTCATGGTGTGTAAAGGTGATGGGGGAACGTGAATCTTGTCAGCATAAATTTGGCATTTGTGGCATTTCCTGGCGTAATCGATACAATCTCTCTCTATGGTCGACCAGAAATAGCCATACCTCATAATTTTTCGGGCTATAGACAGCCCGTTGGCGTGCGTCCCACATAGACCGTCGTGTACCTCGGCTAAAATCTCCTTCGCCTCCCGGGCATCCACACATCTAAAAAATGTCTGATCATGGCCTCTTTTATATAGGATCTCCCCATCCATGACGTATCTTGTTGCCATTTTTCTGAGTGTTTTTCTATCATTGTCATTTGCCTCTTCGGGATACTTTTGAAGCTTGACATATTGCAAGTTGTCATAGTACCATGGGTTGCCATCAATCTCTTCCTGCACATTACAACAATGAGCAGGCCTTTCAAAAGTCTGCATCTTAATGGGGTTCATTTCTGCCCCCGTGTTCGTTTTGAACATGGAAGCCAAGGTTGCCAAGGCGTCTGCCATCTGATTTTCTTCTCTAGGAAGGTAATTGAAGCTGATCTTTTCAAACTCCTTGGCGAGCTCTTGAATTAATTCATAATATTTGACCAACTTTGAGTCCCTGGTTTCCCATTCCCCACGCAACTGGTAAATCACTAAGGATGAATCTCCGAATACTCGAAGTTCCTTAATCTTTCTTTCAATAGCTGAGTTCAGTCCCATAACGCAAGTTTCATATTCAGCTATATTTTTGGTGCAGAAGAATTCTAGTCTGCTAGTAAAGGGATAATAGACATTCTTGGGGGAAATTAGCACGACCTCTATCCCGTGTCCGAGGGCGTTAGAGGTTCCATCAAAGTAAAGCTTCCATGAGTTATCATCTGAAACCTCTTCCTCGATTGTAATGCACATCAAGTCTTCATTCGGGAAATTAAAGTTCAACGCCTCATAATCGTCTAAAGCGCGACTAGCTAGGAAATCTGCTACGGCACTTCCTTTTACGGCTTTCTGTTCTGACGCTTTTCCTTTTTTTGTGTCTTTGGTATGCCAGGACATGCTTGGTGGTTGGTACAGCCGGCATGGGGAGCGGCGTGGTGGAGATGACCATTCGGCTACACAGACTTGCGTCTCGAGAGACGAAATGATTATTACTGCCAGAACCGTTCCTATCCGTTGGATCAGATCTGATCCAACGGTTAGGACCGCTCAATGATCAGACGGCTGAGATGAGGCCTCGAGGATGGTGTAGCGGCTCGGGATCGTGCCACGTGGCCTGAAGAAGATGGCTGGCTTTGTACGCGTCTCATACGCGCGAATGGATAATCCAACAGCCCGCGCGTGGGCTTCACGCGGCAGATGATGGGTCTTTATGCTTCAACCGTGGCCATTGGATCTAGATCTGATCCAACGATTCTCGTGTAGCTGCGCATGATAAAAGGAGTATTAGGATTTCAATATTTGATATGGGTTAGGGTTTCTTAGGGTGTGGGCCGGCTTGGCCGAATGGGCCATGTGTACTTAAGTTTGGGTCTTGTAATTAAGGACTGGATATCTAATTTGGACTTTAATATACCTTTTTTATCTTATTTTAATTTCAGTCCAATAGTATTACTAATAATAGTAATAATAATAGTAGTAATAATAATACTATACGCATACATACACATATAATACATGCACATACAAATTAATATACACATGCAAACACCCACACATATACACACATACACGCGTATTAATTAATATATACATGCAAACGTTAATATATGTAACACATTAACATAATATACCAACATACATGCATATATACTCATACACACATGCTTTACGTACACATTAATCACCCGTATAGTAATGAACATATAATATAATACGTGTACATGCAATCATAATATATTAACTAATAAACTAAAGTATATTAACAGAATACTTATACACCGGATAAAAATGAGTGATTACACCTTTGAATCTTAAACAAGAAAAATAAAAAGTGCAAGAAAATAAAAACAAAGTTGCTATGGCCAATCCCCGGCAACGGCGCCAAAAACTTGTTGCGCATAATCAGTGCTCTGCAATTGTGCAAGTGTACACGTCGCAAGTTATAGTATAAAAGATATCGTCTCCACAGGGATTGGTGCCACTTCAAGAATCTAATCTCTTGCACTGTAAAAAGTACAGAACAAAAGTAGAAGATTGTAGGAGTTTTAACTAACAACTAAACTAGAAAGCAAATAAGTAAAATAAGATGTAATCAAAAGAGAGAGAATAAGCCAGGTTATCGTGAGTTGAGGAGTGATGGCTGATTGGATCGTCTTGGTAAAAGAGTGCAAGGGCAACTCAGTTGCCGTGGCAACTTGCGCAGCGGGGTTGCCTCAGCAACTAATCGATGGTTGCCTGGGCAACTGGCCGGGCAACTATTTGGGCGGCTGGGCAGCAACTTCAAGGTTCGGTAGAGCGTTCTTCAATGGTTTCTTCTTATCCCTAAGTCGAAACTCTAGCTAATTGTGCGTGCCTTGACAATACATCCCTGCGTGAATCAAGGGCGAACAACAACCAATCTTGCGCTCCTCTTAGCCGTTGAAATCCTTAACTTATTCCTAAGCCGGATTAATATTCACCATCAATAGATTGAATAAAGACCATACTCACTCGTTTCTTGAATCTAACTCTCCCGATATTAGATAAATAGATAGAGTTACGAGATCCTCTCCCAATTCACTCGCAAACAAGAATAAAAACCAATAATGAGTAAACCTTGAATTGAAAGTGCAAACTCTTATTACCTAAACAAAATCCAATTGTTTCTCACAACCACAAAACACAATAACTTAGCCAAATAGATTTAGTTCATGGCTAGGTTCCAAAGAAACACAAAACAAAGAATCCCTAACATAAATCTAATTGAACAAGAAAGAAAAAGATGAAGAATGGTTGAAAGCCATTGTCGAAATCTCTCCCCTTTGCTCTCTTGGAGTTGACGGCTTGGTCTCCTTTAAATAGGAGATGGCTAGGTCAAAGTCTCTATTGAGGAAGAAGTTAAGTTGGAATTAAATACTTTTAAAAGAATATAATTCTTTATTATATTTAAATTCCTTCTAGATCTTCTCCTATCTTCTTGGGATTTAATTTCTCTTTGACCTCTTCAGGAAATCAAACTCCTTTAGGATTTAACTTTGCTCCAGGTCATCTTGGGCTTATCTAGTCATCAGTTTCGACTGCCATATCATCTTATCCCTTATCGACAATTGCCCTGGCAACTAGCTCGGCATCTCATTCATGCATTACCCTGGCAATTGCGTTGGCATCTCCTTCATGCACTGCCCTGGCAACTGGTTCCAGCCTTGTTTATGCAAGTGATTCTGCACACACACAAAAACAACTGTCGGCAGCACTGTTTTTCCACAAAATTAAGCAAAATATAAAATCAATCTTGTCCACCAAGGAAACAATGCAAACATGCATGAATGGCTAATAATGCAACTAATATGAGCCTAAGTCTAGCAATAATATGAATAAAAAGGGAGAATAAAATAGTACTTTTAGACACTTAACAGATGCCTTACTCCTTACTCAGACCCAGGTTTCCTACCTACGCGTGAAAAGTCATCACAATCTAAGTATATACTTAGTGAGGCATTATAATTATTTAATGTAAATCAACATACTTGAATTATATCAATAATATAATAAACATGCAGTTTGATCACTATTCCTTTATTTCCCTTATGTTAATCAAATATTAACATAATATAATCCGAATTCATAAATCCTATTATTATTCTTGCCATTATCCGAGAGTTTACCTACCCCCTAAATTATTTACCATTTATTTTCATTATCCGAGAGTTCACATACTCTCTAATTTATTCACCATTTATTATCATTATCCGAGAGTTCACTTACTCTCTAATTTATTCTCCATTTATAGTCATTATCCAAGAGTTCACTTACTCTCCAATTTATTCACCATTTATTGTCATTATCCGAGAGTTCACTTACTCTCTAATTTATTCATCATTTATTGTCATTATCCGAGAGTTCACTTACTCTCTAATTTATTCACCATTTATTTTCATTATCCGAGAGTTCACTTACTCTCTAATTTATTCACCATTTATTATCAAATAAATTATTGCCCAACATAGTTTTGAGGACTTCAGTACACGAGTCAAAACTGCACCGAAGTGCTAATAAACCGCACCGAAGTGCTAAGAGACCACACATAAGTGCTAAAGAACCACACCTAAGTGTTAATAAACTGCATCGAAGTGCTAAACCGCTGGACTCTATGGCATGCCAACTATACTCTATACCTCAGCAACTTACTTGGGCATACTTTCCAATTCCATATTCAATTCATCCATGGCAATATAATTATCATGATTTCAAGCTAAGGCAGTTCATACCCGAAATATCATAAACATACATACCTGATATATCTAGTGATCAAATGCATCATAGTTTTACCTTTGAAAATTCTCAACTTCTCAAATATAAGTTCATGATATAACTATCAAACAATTATTAATAAGGTAGCCTTATCACAAGTCTTCCAAACGGTAATCATAATATTATCCATGCATGAAAATGCACTCACCTTGACACTTTATAAGTTGTCAATATGTACTTAGCCTCACTAAGCTTCAGCTTGATCTATGTCTTTTCCTTGATTGGTAGTTCGATCTCGGCTTTGATCACGATCTATATGTACATCAACATGTCATAAATATATTTCAAATTATATGTTAGTATCATACTAACACATAAATACAATAGGAATAATTTTCCTACAATTATTCCTATAATTGTCCAATCTTAGATCCATGACATGTCATTATACCTTTAATACCTTGAATTCTCTTCAACTTTTAATCAAATAATGATCAAAACTTCATTCTATTAACAATTTAAGCATAATGCTTCCATGATAACAATTTTCACTTTAGTCCTTAACTATTTCCAAAATGCCGAATTGGTCCCCAATCTTTCCAAGATTTCTAAATTGATCCTTACATTTTTACAAACTTCTAAAATGGTCCAAATGACATTTTAAAGTTTGTAAAATCATAATTTCATCATATCCAATCTTATGGAAAATTTTCCATAATTTCTTCCAATTTTCTTCGTTGACTGAAACGGTTTCTTACTTTCCAATATTTCCATTTTGGTTCTAGATTATCAAATCAAGCTAATTTGATCAAAATCTCATCATTTCTAATGCTAGAATAATTTTCACAATAATTTCCCCTTTATTTCCAGTTCTAACTGAATTGGTCCAATATTTTTCCTAAGGGAGAATTTTTATTCTAACATCAAATTAAGGCTTCTAATATCATCAATCATTCATTCCCGTCCTTTATTAAATTCCCTAACCAAATCTCTAAATTGTAAGGTTAGGGTTTATAACCTTGAACATAGAATCAAACTAAATTCAAGTTTGTTTTCATGTTTACAACACTTGAGTTACTTAAATCACGCCTTAATTCCATCGTAGTTCATGAAATTCCAATTTCTCTCTCTTCAAGAACATGAACTATTCTTCATAATAGCATACAATATTACTATCAAAAGAAAGAGCATGAAGCATAGATCATTTTCTTCTAAAACAACATACCTTGATTCTAACTTTAAAACCTTCAAATTTGCCAAAGAAAATTTTCTTCTCTTTTCCCTCTTGTGTTTCAAAAATATCCCCAAGAAAGATGAACAATTTTGTTCATCTTTTATCCTTTTAATTCACATGTGATAATTAAATGAATTTTAAATTTATTTAATTAGTAAAATTACTAATTTAGCCTTCAAATCCAATGGCTAAATTTAATCTTATCATAAACCAAGGGCCAAGATTAAATCCATGTGTTTTTCATCTTCTAAAAATGCCCTCATCATTTCAAAAACTTTCAAAATTGCCATCCATGGCAAATGTCCAATTTGCCCTCCAACTAGACTTAATTTACTAACAAGACTTGAAAATTGCCATCCCATCACCATCTAACTAAATCTAGTTAGAATCCAACCAAATGTAATAAAATATTCATAAAATAATATTTTATGAATTTTGCATAATCCTTGGAACTGTCTTTAAAATTTTAATTCAGTCCGATTACCCGATATTTACTTTCTACGATTTTTTCCAATTTCCAAACTATCGGGTAAAATCTAAAATTATCATAATTCTGATCTCCATATGTAACTATTTTTGACATACAAAATATTCCACAATTTTGTAAAAATCAAAATCTTGAAATTTTGACTCGATCCAATATACTGATAATTTATCGAAATCTTTATCAGATAAATTTCTCTTAATAATCCTTTAACAAATATCCATAAAAATATTCAACTCGAACTGATTCCCCTTTTTATCAGTCTCAACTATTGACATGAGACTTTCCCATAAGGTCACCCATCCTAATGCTACTTTGGCTTGAGCACGCTTAACTTTTCAGTTCGATCCAATTTCGAATAATATAAGCCTCGTATAAAAAATTCGGGTAACATAGAAATACTGCTCTTGGGGGGTAAACTATCCATTTACAAGGTTAAATGACTTAACTTTTTAAAATTACACTATGGTCCCTAAACTTTTCCAAAGTTCACACTTTAACCCCTAAAACTTTCAATTTACATTTTGGTCACTAATCCAAAAATTAGGATATTACATATCCTCCCCCTTAAGAAAATTCGTCCTCGAATTTTCCTTAAGTACTAGGTTCAAAAAGATACAAATGTTGCTTTTTCATTGATTCTTCAAGTTCCCAAGTAACTTCCTCTATTTTGTGATTTCTCTATAGAACTTTGACTAGAGGAATCTTTTTATTCCTTAACTGTTTTTCTTCCCTAGCTAAGATCCTCACATGTTTTCTTCCTATGTCAAATCCGGTTAAATTTCAATTTCTTTCGGTGTAATGACATGCGAAAGATGTAATCTATACCTCTTTAACATGGATACATGAAATACATCATGGATCTTATTCATCTTGGGTGGCAATGCTAGTTGATATGCCACTAATCCAACTCTCTTTAGAATTTCATAAGGGCCAATGAACTTTGGACTGAGTTTACCTTTCCGTTCAAAACGATCGGCATATTCTTTCTTAATAGCTTGGTTATCGGAGGGGTAATCGTTGAAAAACCTTTCACGAACCACCGATAATAACCAACTAATTCTAAGAAACTTCTTACTTTAGAGACATTCTTAGGGACTTTCCATTCAAGGATTGCTTGAACCTTTGTAAGATCAACTCAAATTCCTTCGCCTGAATCTATATGCCCAAGGAAAATTACTTCCAATAACTAGAATTCACATTTTGATAGTTTTGCATACAACTTCTTTTCTTGTAGAATCTAGAGAACTACTTGAAGATGAGTATCATACTCCTCATTGGTTTTCAAATAAACCAATATATATCATCAATAAATACTACCACAAATCGATTCCATATACAACTAGAGGATTCAATTCATTAAATCCTTAAATGCCGCCGGTGCATTTGTAAGTTTGAAGGGCATTACTACAACTCATAATGTCCATATTTGATTCTGAAAGCTATCTTTAGTATATCCACCTCCTTGATCTTTAATTAATGATACCTCGATCGAAGATCAATCTTAGAGAACATTGTTGCTCCCCTAAGTTGATCAAAGAGATCATCAATCCTCGGTAAAAGATACTTATTCCTTATCGTCACTTTATTAAGTTGACGATAATCTACACATTATCTCATTGATCCGTCATTCTTCTATATAAATATGACTGAGACTCCCCAAGGTGATATACTAGACTGTATAAAACCTCGGTCTAATAATTCTTTTGACTGAGCTTTCAACTCTCTAAGCTCTGTAGGAGTTATCCTATAAGATGCTATCGATATTGGTGCTATTCCAGGAAGTACATCAATACCAAATTATTCCTCTCAATCGGGAGGTAATCTCGGTAATTCATCCAAAAACATCTGGAAATTCTCGCACCATTGGTATATTTTCCAGATTTATTTTTGTTTCTAAAACACTAATCACATTGTTCAGATTATCCGGTCTTTCGCCTACAAATACCATCTTTGATCCGTCTGGGTTCTTCAAGATTAACCCTTTTATATTTTCCATAAGTTCAACAAGAAATTCTACTATTTGAATCTTTAGAGGACATTTCTTGCATATTCGACTCATTTTGGCACTTTGTCCTATTAGATTGACGCAACTACTTCATTCAAAATTGGTTCTATTGGGATATTTCTTTCAAGTATTATTTTAGAACTAATGTAAGAATGAATAAAGCCTAGATCAATAAATGCAAAGATAGGTCTGCCAAAGAGTTCGATCATACATGCTACAATCTCTACATCATCCTGATCCTCAACGGTTTTGATGTGGTATACCCGAGCTGTAGCCTTGCTCTCTCGATTAGGCGTAAATGCAAATGTTCCTGGGTTACTACCCTTATTTCCTTTACCCATCTAATGTGCTACAATACGCTGATTTGGGTGAAGTTCTGGATAATTCTTCTTGAAATGACCAGCTTGCCCACAATAGAAACATGCCCCAGTGAACAAGCATTGACCAGGATGCCTTTTGCCACAATGCTCGCATTCTGTAATAGGGCAAATTCCAAAATCTCGAGTACCCGTAGTACTCTTTGGGATTGCTTCAATTTTCCTCCTACACACCCCTTCTTAACTAAAGAGGCTGATGCTACAAGATACTGTTGTGGCATTCCTTTCTTTAACGTTTAAATAATGGTACAAAGAAATGAACCTCTAGACCTTTTTTTCGATCTGAATCGCTTCTCACCTTTTTCCTCGAGGTCGACTTTCTCCATAGCCTTGGCTCGATTTACTACTTCTTGAAAAGAAGTGAAGTTACAAGAAACCAAAATCTTTTTATATTGAGGATCTAATCCAGCTATAAACCTGTCTATCCTGGACTTGTCGGTTGGAAGAAACTCTTTTGCAAATCGGCTTGATCTATTGAACTTGCATTCATATTCATAAACCGATCTGTTGTCTTTGTTTCAACTGCAAAAAATTGCTGTCTCATTTCCTCGACAAACACATCTCAATATATTTTTCCTTGAATTCTTGTAGAAAGAATTCCCAAGTAATTGCGTTAGGAGGAACTTGTGTGTTATTATCACGTTCCACCATACGCTGGCTTGTTCCATCAAAGGGATACTACTCATTCCAATTTTCCTTGAATATCACAAGGAATCCTACTTAACATAGTCTTGATATCATTTAACCAATAATCGGCAACCATAGGATCTGCATCAGTATCACCTCGGAATTCTGGTGCCCCAATTTTCCTTAATTGCTTTGGGACTGATACTGGTTCTTGCCGATTTAGGATTGCCTCCCAAGATTGCAAAAATAAGCCTTGATCTTGTACCGATATATTTCTTTGCTCCAAGCTTGAAGCCCTACATTTTGTTGAGCCGGCTGCTCTACATTTTGTTGAACCTGAGGTGGGTTTTGATTCACCTCATTACTCTCACTCTGAGCAGGTATATCCTGCTTGATTCCCTAACGGGATTCCCGATAATCTGACATTTGTTTATGTCATGATCATCTATTATAAGTAAGGAGTACATGTTTTAAATAATGTGGCATCATCATAACTCTATACAAATATTGGTAATTCTTGACATCCTAGTGGCATGTATTTCATTTCAACTCTCTATAAAGACTCATTTCCTATCCGAATCGGCTAAACTCAGTAGCTCGATACAATAAATATAACACCCTTACCAGTATTTATTACCCAATACTAGTATAGAGTGTCATGATGATGTTTAAACTGCATTTTATGCTATTCATATAAGCCAAAAATGACGATTTTAAATTTTTCTTTTTAATCGCGTAAAATTTATTTTCAATTTTAACCCATCGATAGACCCGATTTGGGCAGCCAACAGGCAATTTATAACTATACTTTACGATTAACAAAACCGCCTAAAAATTGCCTAAAATAAAAATCATTTTGATTACTCTAAATTTCATTTTCATAACATTACCCAATTTTCATTACTAGTAATTTCTTTAAACTAGCATCAAGTCTAACAAAGTCCAATATTGTATACTAACCACTTATCTAGATGTTAATATTACAATTCACGTCTAGACTACTTTAAAAGAGCTAATGTTCATTTATACATGCCAACTAGAAAATATCAAAATACATCAAGGATGTAGTTACGATCTTCTATATATATCCTTATTTGATAATGATGCCTTACTCCTTACTCCGACCGGGTTTCCTACCTACGCGTGAAAAGTCATCACACGCTAAGTATATACTTAGTGAGGCATTATAATTATTTAATGTAAATCAACATACTTGAATTATATCAATAATACAATAAACATGCAGTTTGATCACTATTCCTTTATTTCCCTTATGTTAATCAAATATTAACATAATATAAATCCTATTATTATTCTGATTCATAAATCCTATTATTATTCTTGCCATTATCCGAGAGTTTACCCATTCCATTATCCGAGAAATTATTTACCATTATCTCCATTTATAGTTCACTTACTCTCTAATTTATTCACCATTTATTATCATTATCCGAGAGTTCACTTACTCTCTAATTTATTCACCATTTATTGTCATTATCCGAGAGTTCACTTACTCTCTAATTTATTCACCATTTATTGTCATTATCCGAGAGTTCACTTACTCTCTAATTTATTCACCATTTATTATCAAATAAATTATTTCCCAACATAGTTTTGAGGACTTGAGTACATGAGTCAAAACTGCACCGAAGTGCTAATAAACTGCACCGAAGTGCTAACAGACCGCACATAAGTGCTAAAGAACCACACCTAAGTGTTAATAAACCGCATAGAAGTGCTAAACCGCTGGACTCTATGGCATGCCAACTATACTCTATACCTCAGTAACTTACTTGGGCATACTTTCCAATTCCAATTTCAATTCATCCATGGAAATATAATTATCATGATTTCAAGATAAGGCAGTTCATACCCGAAATACCATAAACATACATACCTGATATATCTAGTGATCAAGTGCATCATAGTTCTACCTTTTACAATTCTCAACATGTCAAATATAAGTTCATGATATAACTATCAAACAATTATTAATAAGGTAGACTTATCACAAGTCTTCCAAATGATAATCATAATATTATCCATGCATGAAAATGCACTCACCTTGACACTTTCTAAGTTGCCAATATGTACTTAGCCTCAATAAGCTTCAGCTTGATCTATGTCATTTCCTCGATTGGTAGTTCGATCTCGGCTTTGATCACGATCTATATGTACATCAACATGTCATAAATATATTTCAAATTATATGTTAGTATCATACTAACACATAAATACAATAGGAATAATTTTCCTACAATTATTCCTATAATTATCAAATCTTAGATCCATGACATGTTATTATACCTTTAATACCTTGAATTCTCTTCAACTTTTAATCAAATAATGATCAAAACTTCATTCTATTAACAATTTAAGCATAATGCTTCCATGATAACAATTTTTCACTTTAGTCCTTAACTATTTACAAAATGCCAATTGGTCCCCAATCTTTCCAAGATTTCTAAATTGATCCTTATATTTTTACAAACTTCTAAAATGGTCCAAATGACATTTTAAAATTTGTAAAATCATAATTTCATCATATCAATCTTATGGAAAATTTTCCATAATTTCTTCCAATTTTTCTTGTTTGACCAAAATGGTCTCTTACTTTCCAATATTTCCATTTTGGTTCTAGATTATCAAATCAAGCTAATTTGATCAAAATCTCATCATTTCTAATGCTAGAATAATTTTCACAATAATTTCCCCTTTATTTCCAATTCTAACCAAATTGGTCCAATATTTTTCCTAAGGGAAATATTTTATTCTAACATCAAATTAAGGCTTCTAATATCATCAATCATTCATTTCCATCCTTTATTAAATTCCCTAACCAAATCTCTAAATTCTAAGGTTAGGGTTTATAACCTTGAACATAGAATCAAACTAAATTCAAGTTTGTTTTCATGTTTACAACACTTGAGTTACTTAAATCAAGCCTTAATTCCAAAATAGTTCATGAAATTCCAATTTCTCTCTCTTCAAGAACATGAACTATTCTTCATAATAGCATACAATATTACTATAAAAAGAAAGAGCATGAAGCATAGACCATTTTCTTCTAAAACAACATACCTTGATTCTAACTTTAAAACCTTCAAATTTGCCAAAGAAAATTTTCTTCTCTTTTCCTCTTGTGTTTCAAAATATCCCCAAGAAAGATGAACAATTTTGTTCATCTTTTATCCTTTTAATTCACATGTGATAATTAAATGAATTTTAAATTTATTTAATTAGTAAAATTACTAATTTAGCCTTCAAATCCAATGGCTAAATTTAATCTTATCATAAACCAAGGGCCAAGATTAAATCCATGTGTTTTTCATCTTCTAAAAATGCCCTCATCATTTCAAAAAATTTCAAAAATGCCATCCATGACAAATGTCCAATTTGCCCTCCAACTAGACTTTGTTTACTAACAAGACTTGAAAATTGCCATCCCATCACCATCTAACTAAATCTAGTTAGAATCCAACCAAATGTAATAAAATATTCATAAAATAATATTTTATGAATTTTGCATAATCTTTGAACTGCCTTTTAAAATTTTAATTCAAATCGATTACAGATATTTACTTTCTACGATTTTTTTCCAATTTCCAAACTATCGGGTAAAATCTAAAATTATCATAATTCTGATCTCCATATGTAACTATTTTTGACATACAAAATATTCCACAATTTTGTAAAAATCAAAATCTTGAAATTTTGACTCGATCCAATATACTGATAATTTATCGAAATCTTTATCAGATAAATTTCTCTTAATAATCCTTTAACAAATATCCATAAAAATATTCAACTCAAACTGATTCCCCTTTTTATCAGTCTCAACTATTGACATGAGACTTTCCCATAAGGTCACCCATCCTAATGCTACTTTGGCTTGAGCACGCTTAACTTTTCAGTTCGATCCAATTTCGAATAATATAAGCCTCGTATAAAAAATTCGGGTAACATAGAAATACTGCTCTTGGGGGGTAAACTATCCATTTACAAGGTTAAATTACTTAACTTTTTAAAATTACACTATGGTCCCTAAACTTTTCCAAAGTTCACACTTTAACCCCTAAAACTTTCAATTTACATTTTGGTCACTAATCCAAAAATTAGGATATTACATATCCTCCCCCTTAAGAAAATTCGTCCTCGAATTTTCCTTAAGTACTAGGTTCAAAAAGATACAAATGTTGCTTTTTCATTGATTCTTCAAGTTCCCAAGTAACTTCCTCTATTTTGTGATTTCTCTATAGAACTTTGACTAGAGGAATCTTTTTATTCCTTAACTGCTTTTTTTTCCCTAGCTAAGATCCTCACATGTTTTCTTCCTATGTCAAATCCGGTTAAATTTCAATTTCTTTCGGTGTAATGACATGCGAAAGATGTAATCTATACCTCTTTAACATGGATACATGAAATACATCATGGATCTTATTCATCTTGGGTGGCAATGCTAGTTGATATGCCACTAATCCAACTCTCTTTAGAATTTCATAAGGGCCAATGAACTTTGGACTGAGTTTACCTTTCCGTTCAAAACGATCGGCATATTCTTTCTTAATAGCTTGGTTATCGGAGGGGTAATCGTTGAAAAACCTTTCACGAACCACCGATAATAACCAACTAATTCTAAGAAACTTCTTACTTTAGAGACATTCTTAGGGACTTTCCATTCAAGGATTGCTTGAACCTTTGTAAGATCAACTCAAATTCCTTCGCCTGAATCTATATGCCCAAGGAAAATTACTTCCAATAACTAGAATTCACATTTTGATAGTTTTGCATACAACTTCTTTTCTTGTAGAATCTAGAGAACTACTTGAAGATGAGTATCATACTCCTCATTGGTTTTCAAATAAACCAATATATATCATCAATAAATACTACCACAAATCGATTCCATATACAACTAGAGGATTCAATTCATTAAATCCTTAAATGCCGCCGGTGCATTTGTAAGTTTGAAGGGCATTACTACAACTCATAATGTCCATATTTGATTCTGAAAGCTATCTTTAGTATATCCACCTCCTTGATCTTTAATTAATGATACCTCGATCGAAGATCAATCTTAGAGAACATTGTTGCTCCCCTAAGTTGATCAAAGAGATCATCAATCCTCGGTAAAAGATACTTATTCCTTATCGTCACTTTATTAAGTTGACGATAATCTACACATTATCTCATTGATCCGTCATTCTTCTATATAAATATGACTGAGACTCCCCAAGGTGATATACTAGACTGTATAAAACCTCGGTCTAATAATTCTTTTGACTGAGCTTTCAACTCTCTAAGCTCTGTAGGAGTTATCCTATAAGATGCTATCGATATTGGTGCTATTCCAGGAAGTACATCAATACCAAATTCTTCCTCTCAATCGGGAGGTAATCTCGGTAATTCATCCAAAAACATCTGGAAATTCTCGCACCATTGGTATATTTTCCAGATTTATTTTTGTTTCTAAAACACTAATCACATTGTTCAGATTATCCGGTCTTTCGCCTACAAATACCATCTTTGATCCGTCTGGGTTCTTCAAGATTAACCCTTTTATATTTTCCATAAGTTCAACAAGAAATTCTACTATTTGAATCTTTAGAGGACATTTCTTGCATATTCGACTCATTTTGGCACTTTGTCCTATTAGATTGACGCAACTACTTCATTCAAAATTGGTTCTATTGGGATATTTCTTTCAAGTATTATTTTAGAACTAATGTAAGAATGAATAAAGCCTAGATCAATAAATGCAAAGATAGGTCTCAAAAGAGTTCGATCATACATGCTACAATCTCTACATCATCCCGATCCTCAACGGTTTTGATGTGGTATACCCGAGAGCAGTAGCCTTGCTCTCTCGATTAGGCGTAAATGCAAATGTTCTGGGTTACTACCCTTATTTCCTTTACCCATCTAATGTGCTACAATACGCTGATTTGGGTGAAGTTCTGGATAATTCTTCTTGAAATGACCAGCTTGCCCACAATAGAAACATGCCCCAGTGAACAAGCATTGACCAGGATGCCTTTTGCCACAATGCTCGCATTCTGTAATAGGGCAAATTCCAAAATCTCGAGTACCCGTAGTACTCTTTGGGATTGCTTCAATTTTCCTCCTACACACCCCTTCTTAACTAAAGAGGCTGATGCTACAAGATACTGTTGTGGCATTCCTTTACTGCGTTTAAATAATGGTACAGCAAATGAACCTCTAGACCTTTTTTCGGTCTGAATCTGCTTCTCACCTTTTTCCTCGAGGTCGACTTTCTCCATAGCCTTGGCTCGATTTACTACTTCTTGAAAAGAAGTGAAGTTACAAGAAACCAAAATCTTTTTATATTGAGGATCTAATCCAGCTATAAACCTGTCTATCCTGGACTTGTCGGTTGGAAGAAACTCTGTTGCAAATCGGCTTGATCTATTGAACTTGCATTCATATTCATAAACCGATCTGTTGTACTGTTTCAACTGCAAAAATTGCTGTCTCATTTCCTCGACAAACACATCTCCAATATATTTTTCCTTGAATTCTTGTAGAAAGAATTCCCAAGTAATTCGTTCCGGAGGAACTTGTGTAGTTATCACGTTCCACCATACGCTGGCTTGTTCCATCAAAAGGGATACTACTCATTCCAATTTTCCTTGAATATCACAAGGAATCCTACTTAACATAGTCTTGATATCATTTAACCAATAATCGGCAACCATAGGATCTGCATCAGTATCACCTCGGAATTCTGGTGCCCCAATTTTCCTTAATTGCTTTGGGACTGATACTGGTTCTTGCCGATTTAGGATTGCCTCCCAAGATTGCAAAAATAAGCCTTGATCTTGTACCGATATATTTCTTTGCTCCAAGCTTGAAGCCCTACATTTTGTTGAGCCGGCTGCTCTACATTTTGTTGAACCTGAGGTGGGTTTTGATTCACCTCATTACTCTCACTCTGAGCAGGTATATCCTGCTTGATTCCCTAACGGGATTCCCGATAATCTGACATTTGTTTATGTCATGATCATCTATTATAAGTAAGGAGTACATGTTTTAAATAACAGGCATCATCATAACTCTATACAAATATTGGTAATTCTTGACATCCTAGTGGCATGTATTTCATTTCAACTCTCTATAAAGACTCATTTCCTATCCAGAATCGGCTAAACCTGTAGCTCTGATACCAATAAATATAACACCCTTACCAGTATTTATTACCCAATACTAGTATAGAGTGTCACATGATGTTTAAACTGCATTTTATGCTATTCATATAAGCCAAAAATGACGATTTTAAATTTTTCTTTTTAATCGCGTAAAATTTATTTTCAATTTTAACCCATCAGATAGACCCCGATTTCGGGCAGCCAACTTGGCAATTTATAACTATACTTTACGATTAACAAAACCGCCTAAAAATTGCCTAAAATAAAAATCATTTTGATTACTCTAAATTTCATTTTCATAACATTACCCAATTTTCATTACTAGTAATTTCTTTAAACTAGCATCAAGTCTAACAAAGTCCAATATTGTATACTAACCACTTATCTAGATGTTAATATTACAATTCACGTCTAGACTACTTTAAAAGAGCTAATGTTCATTTATACATGCCAACTAGAAAATATCAAAATACATCAAGGATGTAGTTACCGATACTGTATATATATCCTTATTTGATAATGATGCCTTACTCCTTACTCCGACCCGGGTTTCCTACCTACGCGTGAAAAGTCATCACACGCTAAGTATATACTTAGTGAGGCATTATAATTATTTAATGTAAATCAACATACTTGAATTATATCAATAATACAATAAACATGCAGTTTGATCACTATTCCTTTATTTCCCTTATGTTAATCAAATATTAACATAATATAATACGGATTCATAAATCCTATTATTATTCTTGCCATTATCCGAGAGTTTACCCACTCCCTAAATTATTTACCATTATCCGAGAGTTCACTTACTCTCTAATTTATTCACCATTTATTATCATTATCCGAGAGTTCACTTACTCTCTAATTTATTCACCATTTATTGTCATTATCCGAGAGTTCACTTACTCTCTAATTTATTCACCATTTATTGTCATTATCCGAGAGTTCACTTACTCTCTAATTTATTCACCATTTATTATCAAATAAATTATTTCCCAACATAGTTTTGAGGACTTGAGTACATGAGTCAAAACTGCACCGAAGTGCTAATAAACTGCACCGAAGTGCTAACAGACCGCACATAAGTGCTAAAGAACCACACCTAAGTGTTAATAAACCGCACTGAAGTGCTAAACCGCTGGACTCTATGGCATGCCACTATACTCTATACCTCAGTAACTTACTTGGGCATACTTTCCAATTCCATATTCAATTCCTCCATGGAAATATAATTATCATGATTTCAAGCTAAGGCAGTTCATACCTGAAATATCATAAACATACATACCTTATATATCTAGTGATCAAGTGCATCATAGTTCTACCTTTTACAATTCTCAACATGTCAAATATAAGTTCATGATATAACTATCAAACAATTATTAATAAGGTAGACTTATCACAATTCCTCCAAATGATAATCATAATATTATTCATGCATGAAAATGCACTCACCTTGACACTTTATAAGTTGCCAATATGTACTTAGCCTCACTAAGCTTCAGCTTGATCTATGTCATTTCCTCGATTGGTAGTTCGATCTCGGCTTCGATCACGATCTATATGTACATCAACATGTCATAAATATATTTCAAATTATATGTTAGTATCATACTAACACATAAATACAATAGGAATAATTTTCCTACAATTATTCCTATAATTATCAAATCTTAGATCCATGACATGTTATTATACCTTTAATACCTTGAATTCTCTTCAACTTTTAATCAAAGAATGATCAAAACTTCATTCTATTAACAATTTAAGCATAATGCTTCCATGAAAACAATTTTTCACTTTAGTCCTTAACTATTTACAAAATGCCGAATTGGTCCCCAATCTTTCCAAGATTTCCGAATTGATCCTTATATTTTTACAAACTTCTAAAATGGTCCAAATGACATTTTAAAATTGTAAAATCATAATTTCATCATATCCAATCTTATGCAAAATTTTCCATAATTTCTTCCAATTTTTCTTGTTTGACCGAAATGGTCTCTTACTTTCCAATATTTCCATTTCGGTTCTAGATTATCAAATCAAGCTAATTTGATCAAAATCTCATCATTTCTAATGCTAGAATAATTTTCACAATAATTTCCCCTTTATTTCCAATTCTAACCAAATTGGTCCATTATTTTTCCTAAGGGAAATATTTTATTCTAACATCAAATTAAGGCTTCTAATATCATCAATCATTCATTTCCATTCTTTATTAAATTCCCTAACCAAATCCCTAAATTCTAAGGTTAGGGTTTATAACCTTGAACATAGAATTAAACTAAATTCAAGTTTGTTTTCACGTTTACAACACTTGAGTTACTTAAATCAAGCCTTAATTCCAAAATAGTTCATGAAATTCCAATTTCTCTATCTTCAAGAACATGAACTATTCTTCATATTAGCATACAATATTACTATAAATAGAAAGAGCATGAAGCATAAACCATTTTCTTCTAAAACAACATACCTTGATTCTAACTTTAAAACCTTCAAATTTTCCGAAGAAAATTTTCTTCTCTTATGCCTCTTGTGTTTCGAAAATATCCCCAAGAAAGAGCAACAAATTTGTTCATCTTTTATCCTTTTAATTTACATGTGATAATTAAATGAATTTTAAATTTATTTAATTAGTAAAATTACTAATTTAGCCTTCAAATCCAATGGCTAAATTTAAACTTATCATAAACCAAGGGCCAAGATTAAATCCATGTGTTTTTCATCTTCTAAAATGCCCTCAACATTTCTAAAAATTTCAAAAATGCCATCCATGACAAATGTCCAATTTGCCCTCAAACTAGACTTTGTTTACTAACAAGACTTGAAAATTGCCATCCCCTCAACATCTAACTAAATCTAGTTAGAATCCAACCAAATGTAATAAAATATTCATAAAATAATATTTTATGAATTTTCCATAATCCTTGGAACTGCCTTTAAAATTTTAATTCGATCTGATTACCCGATATTCACTTTCTACGATTTTTTTTTCAATTTCCAAACTATCGGGTAAAATATGAAATTCTCATAATTCTGATCTCCATATGTAACTATTTTTGACATACAAAATATTCCACAATTTTTTAAGAATCAAAATCTTGAAATTTTGACTTGATCCAATATACTGATAATTTACCTGAAATCTTTATCGGATAAATTTATCTTAATAATCCTTTATTAGATATCCATAAAAAATTCAACTCAAACTGATTCCCTTTTTTATCAGTCTCAACTATTGACATGAGACCTTCCCATAGGGTCACCCATCCTAATGCTACTATGGCTTGAGCACGCGTAACTTTTCAGTTCGATCCAATTTCGAATAATATAAGCCTCGTATGAAAAATTCGGGTAACACAGAAAAACCGCTCTTGGGGGTAAACTATCCATTTATGGGGTTAAATTACTTAACTTTTTAAAATTACACTATGGTCCCTAAACTTTTCCAAAGTTCACACTTTAACCCCTAAACTTTCAAAATTTACATTTTGGTCACTAGTCCAAAAATTGGGATATTACAATGAGCAAAAATCTAGATAGAAAGGCATGAAAGCATTTGAAAGAAGGAAAAGCAACCACCCCAACCAAGCATCAAGAATATCATTCCCATATGCAAGAAGCATCAATGTATACACTTGTTAAAGTCATGCCAATTCGAGCACATTGGGTATGAATAACCGAAAAGATGTTAGAAGCCAACCACCAAGCAAACCAAAGTTGTTAAGGAGAACAATATAAGCCAATTGATACTAACAACAATTAGATTATGAATAGATTAACTAATCCACATAGCTTTACTTAGTTTCAAATGTGAATTGTGGTAGATCCTTTCTCTAACTCATTCTAACCTTAACATGACATAAGTATCATTCTAACATAAAATTTATTCATTGCAAATAGATCCTTAGCTAACCTATATTACCAACGATTTCCTTTTTTCATTTATAAATAGAATCCTAAGTTAAACTAACCGAATGATCCATTCAATTCACCAATATACGAACACAAATAGTAACCAAGATACAATCACTCAAACATATATATATATACATAACCTTTTAAGTTATAACAAAACTGATTAGATACAATCCTATTAATCAAGTTCAAAAGGACACAGTTAAAACTTATAGTCTAGTGCCACCCTCCAGGAGTTGCTAGCAAAATTACATAACATACTTTATGTGCTTCTGATGACCTTGCTTCAGCCTTTCGAATTTACTCTAAAAATCTTCTAACCTGTGGATGAACAAGGTGAGTAGTTAGATTGGCAGCATAGAAAAAAATGAAATCAATATATATATATCTATCCCGACAGTTATACGGGTTACAAGAATTTACATCGAGGCAAGTAATACTTGAGACTATTTAGATCAAATGGTAATAGCTATTCAAGACATAGGCTCAACAGTCAATCAAAATCATTCAGGCAACTGACTTCAAAGATTAAAGTTATATGTCAGGCAACCTTCTTCAGTTGATTAACTACAGAATTTATCTATAAAACAACAGAATTAACACAGACAACCTTAGTTGAATCTTATAATCTTGAGAAATCCTATATAAGTTTCGGATTCCCTTATCAAAACAGCAGACAATGGCCATTCTTCTACCATTAACAATTTATTCTCATATATATTATCCAGGGGTACTCTTGTACCTATCAGGGGACCTTAGTCCAAATTCTAGGTTGAGATTAGATTACTTTATTGGCATGCCAATTTGACTAGACCAAGACCAGACATAGCTTTCTAGTGAACCTTATTAATTCAAGCTACCTTATTCTCCACTCATTATATATATATATCAACCAGAATGCCATTTGAGCATTCAATTCATTCATCTATAACATGTTTGAATCTACTCTTAACATACATCTTACCTTGGCACTTACCTTCCAAGGATTCAAGTACACACACAAGCAAGTAAGGCAATGGAACCTTCTTGACATTCAAATACCTTAGAATTTATACAACAATTAAATTAATTAAACATAGGCTACACTCACAGATACTCTGAGATAATCTTGATCAATTCAAGCTTCAATTAAACTTACTTCCTATTCTAAGTCTAAGTTTCATCATTCAATTCTCTAAACCGAGTATCACAACCAAATATACAAGAACCAATCTATAATTCTTAAATACAATATTCATGCTTTGAATTTAAGGAGTTTACAAGAAGGAAAACTTACATGCTTAGACAATTAAACAATATACAAACTCTAAAACCTTTGGCCCTCAAGCAACACCATAAACAATTCTCTCATTTCTCTCCATTTTGTTTCGACTCCTTTCTAGAAAGAAGAAGGCGATGGAAGCATTGGTTTGGTGGCATTTCCCACTCAAAATTATCATGCCTATGTGTTTCACCTAACCACTTGCCACATGGACAAGTCTTTTTAACTATTTGGGTTAACATGCAATACTCAACAATTGCTAAGTGTTCAAACTAGTCACTTCGAACTAGTACCCTAATTGTAAAATCTTCTAATTTGGTCATCCATAGAATCACACATTTTAGTCACCTAGTTTGACTCAACACCATTTATTAAAAGTCATTCTCGACAATTTAGGGTGTTACAAAAATAATACCTACTTGTTCTTTGGATTTTAGTAGCGGCAAGTAGGGTCAATCCCACAGAGAGCGGTTAAAAGATTAAGTTCACAAGTAATTAAAGTAAAAGGGGTTTTTTGTGTTTGAGTAGAATTGAAGAAAGAAATTTAAAGTAAATGAGATTTCTATATTAAAAGGAACTCTAGTTAAGGTAGACCTCGGTGTATTAATCCAAGTTTTAGATCAACAGACTTCACAAAAGATAAACCTGCATCAATCTCAAAGAGCTTGGTTATAGTTTAATTGATACTCCACAATTAAACCCAATCTCTCTTATTTAGTAGATAATCACTTAATAATCCATAAATGACTAACTCTTATTATCAAGATTAAAATCCTTAGATAATCCACTTAGAATTAAAATCTATCAAATAGCTTTACTGAACTAAGAGACCTAATGCACATAAACTATCAAAACACTAATCCGTTAACTTATCAAGAATATGAATTCATACCTTCTAACCCATTGCTTGGTTACTTACCACTTGTATCAAGGATGCCTTGATTGGTTTTCATAAATATATATATGTATATATATATAATCCAATATATACATGTTGAATAAGCCCGAAAGATATAAAAATGCTTGAAATAGATGAAGAACAAGAAATCTCACTAAAAACTTTTATTAATAACCTCGAACCTAAACCTTAACTAGAAAAAAAGTTTAGCAACTCATGGAGAAGGGAAATCAACAAAGAATAGAAGAATGAGAATTATGGGATCAATGATTTCTCTTCTCCTCATGACCCTATTTATAATAGAGGTCATTTACATCAACTAAGAGAAGAAATTACAATAAGATTTAATTTAAAACTCTATCCTACTCCAAATATAATATAAAGCATAAAAGTTCAACTTGAAGTAGAATTCCTCTTCTTATGTTAAGTTCTCCTTAAAATCCAAATCCAATTGGAATTTCTCTTTTAAGCATGTATTATTCTTTAGTTGTCAAAATCCCTACAAAAATCAAACACTTGTTGAAACATAGATTTATAGTTGGATTAGAACACTAAAATATAGGTGTATATATATATATATATATATATATATAAAATATGAAAATATTAAATATTAGACTTATCATATACCCCCACACTTGGATTATGTTTGTCCTCAAGCATATTGAAACTCAAAACCTAGGGTCCTTTTGGTAAATAGAAAGTATAAGAGAAGTAATAAGTCAATGATTGCAATTTAGCACAAGCAAATAATCACCCAATTAATTATCATGAAGTCAAATAAGGAATAAAATTAAACACACTCACAAAGGATTCACTTAATTCGCTCAAGGTTTTTAAGGGACAACAACCCCCAAGTCAAAGCATGTAAAATAGTCTTACCATAGGCTTGCAAATACATCACATCTTCACCACTAGTTGGAAAGAATTACAAGATCAAAAGGTCTTTGAATTTGGTTGTAACGAGGCTTAGGACAAGGTATGATGAGAATGACTTTTAGGCTTTTTGAATCGAAGAACTTCACACTCATTTTCTCTTTTGTATCAAGCTTTTTGCACAAATTTAATTTTGGGAGAAACGATGATTCAATATTTTTCATACTTTTTGTCTTTTCTTTCCTTCGAATTTTCTTTTTGAATAAACAAGACAATTTTCTCTTTGATTTTTTTTCTTTTCCTTGCTTTCAAGATTTTCTCCCTTTCATTTTTCTTTTGCTTGATTTTTCTCTTTTCTTTTCAAGTAAGGAAAGTGTGTAGTTCTCCAAATTTGGGTGCAAATTGAGGAAATCAACAAATAGGAATTAGGCTTGTAATGTGGTTAATTTCCAAACGAAAGGCTCAAGCTCAAAAGTGGTTCTCTAGTGGTCATATTTACCAAGGTAGACTTTTTGGCTTAAGGTTCATACCTAAGTGCCTTAATCATCTCAAGTAATTTGATCCTATGTGGTCTTAACATGTATAACATTGCAAGTTCTAGAAGAAACTAATCATGCTTGACAATTACTTAATGAAAGAAAAAATATGACGCATAATAGATGTATGCTTATTAGGCTCAAATCTTACAAAATTGGCTTATGTTGTGTCCAATTCTATCCATCCAACTATCAAATCAATTAATCAAGCAACGATTTGCAAGGCTAAAAGTTCTTATCAATCCTAATTTACTCCTCATATCAGTCTCATTTTTACTTTAGGATCCCGAATCTCAAAAACTTCAACATGTTGATTCTAAGAAAAGATTTCAATGTGAAAGGAATTTTTCTAAGTCATCAATAAGCATGGATTTCACATATTTTATTCCAATTATTTTCAGCAAAACTAATCAAGATTTAAACAAAAATTTTCAACCAAAAGCCTCCACCCCCACACTTAAACTAAACATTGTCCTCAATGTTAAAATCATCATGCATAAAATAAAGCAATAAAAGTTTTAAGGGAAAATAATACTCCCTTATTCAGCATGTGATGGTTCAGGGCGTGAATGGGAAAAGAAGTGTGGGCATATTTAAATTGTGGTTTTTTTCCTGAAGAACATGAGGCGCGGTTGCATTTTTTCCATAAGTGCTACTCATTGTACCTAAAAAGAGAAAAAACTGTAAAAATTCATAACAAAAGAATAATAAAAAGAATAAAGAAAAAAATAAAACATGGGTTGCCTCCCACGAAACACTTTTGCTTAACGTCTTTGGCTAGACGTGACTCGCTTTATTTCTCATATTGTGGTGATAAGATGTTCGCCATGAGGTTATCCTTGATGGACTTTGAACAATTATGCTTTATATGGTTGTTTCCATGGAGGTTTGTCGGGATGAATGTCGAGTATAGGCTTGTCAGGTGGTTCAACATCGGTTAGATTGATTCCCGGATCATGATCAACTTTTCAATAAGATGGATGAGAATTGTCTTGCATCAAAGGTTTAGTAATATCCAACGCAAATAAAGAACATGCATCATTAGGATATTTCACGACATCATAGATATTAAACTTTATGAGTTTTCCATCAAATTCCATGGTAAGTGTACCATCATGCACATTGATTATTGTCTTGGATATTTTCATGAACGGCCTCCCTAGCAAGATCAAATTAGGGTTGGTATGTAACACCCCGAATCTCTAAATCTCATGATCATCTTCTATTGTTGTAGCCAAATTATTATAAAGATTAATCTAATTAAAGAGGGATCAAATTCAAAATTATAGAATTTTGAAGGTTAAAATTGTAGTGACCATTTTGTTGCAATCTCAATTATCGTGAGATGCATGGTAAAGCTATTTTAGATAAAAATGTTAGTGTGGTGGCTTGTTATGAGAATGGAACTTGGTGAATCCAACTTAACACTAGATTAGACCAAACAAATAGCCTTCATCTTTCTTATTTACATGGATATACCAAAAATTACATAGAGAGAAAGAATGAAGGAGAATGCTCAACTAGGAAGCTTGTTCCTTGAAACGGCTTGAGTTTTGGGGACCTAAATTACTGCATGATCGACTAAGGGGTAAGGTTCTTGTTAGTCTCGGCTTTCACTCTAGTTTAGAGATGCATAGATATAGAATTCTGCTTGTGGCCAATAAGATTTGGGGTGTTTGCAAATTGATAGTCGAATATGTAGTATAATTAGAGAAATTATGTGTTAAGAAATATAATGCTGGAATCCTTGTTGTATTGTATTGAACGGTATAAATGTAAGGTAATTTTTAAGGTTGGAAAATAAGTATGATAATGTATGATTGTATGTAGGTTCGAATGGGAAAGGAAAATCAAAACTGCCCTATTTAATTGGTTTTAAACAACTGTTACAAGCTTAAAGAGTGATACTTGAATGGTATGGTATATTGAAACTAGTGGCAATGATGAAATATATATTAAGGGCACAAATGAAGTACTTAAAACTGGTTTTATAGATTGTTCTTAATTATAAACAGGAGCTAGAACCAATTCTGTTTAAGCAGAATTTTGTAAACTATTAATTGGAAATTGAATCTAAAGATAGGTGAATTCGATAAAATAAATGATGTTTGCTATCTGAGGAGTAAACTTATGAAATTTAATCCTTAGAAAAGTTGTGACAACTGAATTTATAAAAGCTATGGGAACATATATGAATAGGTAAGATTTTAAAGGGGCGGCTCATTTAAATTGTTATGTTTCTTGTACGAAAGTAGTCACCTAGGAACTATTGTCGATTTGAGTTACAAAAAGGATAAAGGAAACATACCACACATTGTCTTAGGAGTCTTAATAAATGTTGGAATGGTGAATAAATAGTTAAAGAAATAATCATTAAAATGATTCTAATGCAATCGAATTCTTGTTGTCTAGACAATAAAGAAGCCGAGCAAAAGGAGGAAAGGCATAGGGGAATATCGATTCAAGATCAAGTTTAGCTTGGTATACTAGTGAGTGAATTATGTTTCTTATAATTTAGAGTGTTTAATTCTTGAACATTGCTTCGATTCAATTTGTGGCACGAACTGCCTAATCTAGCTTGAAATAGCTAATGCTTGGTAAGTATAGGCCAAGGTAAGTATGAACAACTCATATGCTAAATTGATGATATAGATAGGTGTCATGAATGGTTTATGGATGTTGCCAATGCTTAGATAACTTATGTAAAAATTGGAAATGTTTATGAATCTGATTAAGAACCATTATGGAAACTTGAAGCCTTGGTTAGTGTTAAACCTAGTCTGATTGGCATGCTAATGTTAACCTTGAGCTGAGTCAGAAATGGACCAAGGTCCTCTGTATAGTACTATGGTACTTCTGCTGAAATTGAAAGAAATCTATGCGTTTCAATGGTATTAAATAACCATTGTTGATAATGATCTAATTCAAATAAACGATTCTAGGAATAACAACTAATCAAGGCTATACAATTCAACTAAGATTGTCTGAGTATTAAAATATGCTTCTGAAGTTGAATGTGTTTGACCGTGTATACTTTTATCATGTTTGAGATTGTGGTTAATTGTAATTGATTTAGTTGAGCAACATGATAATTGAGTTTAACGTATTTCTATATGTTTAAATGAAAAAATGAGATCTAGTTAGTAAATGACAAATGAATGAACCATTAGATTGAACTTTGTATTGATTTAGAAGGTCTTAATCATTTAGTTGTATTGAATTCCCTATAATTACTTTTCATTCATTAATTTCATGATCTAATCACTCACTTTGATTCTTCAGGTAATGTTGTTGTTTAGGTCGATCTTGGGAAGCTAAAGCAAGGTCATCAAAGTACTAATGTATGTGTTTTTGTTAGAGGTTAAACTCTTAGAAGGTGGCACTAGGTTGGGGTTTTATTCATATCATTTTTGTACATGTTAGTTGGTATGTAAATATATTAACTTTCTATGCCGCAGCCTATGTTTTTGGGTGGTGCTTGATTAAACTTATGTTGGATTGAAATGGCATATTTTGTAGTGTCTAGGTCGAATGTTTCCAATGGTATGATGCTGGATGTAATGTTAATGTAGGAGTTGATAGCTTGTTGTTGGTTGAATGATCCATAAATTACACAATGGTAGGTATAGTTATGAAAACCTTGGATGGTTGCTTGCCATTTAAGTTAAATAACTTGATTGATTCCTTGATAGATTGGTATGAACGACCGTATGGGTAAAATGTCTCAATGTCTACGACTCAATGGATCTTTAAGCTCCTTATAGTATTCGATTAGGAGGTGCTTTGATTTAGTTCTCCATTAGAAAGAAGAAAATAATATCTTGGTGATCAATTAGATGAACAGATTAACCTAAATCAAAGAACTACAAGTTTAGTCTAAATATTGTACATTGCTATATTCTTATGAAACATGACCTTTACTGCTCTTAACACGATAGTATTACTACATCATTACATGTTTATAAGAATTGTGATGTTACCACTTTTTCACCTTAAACATTGATACATGTTTATTGTTTCATGCTTATATGAGATTAGTGTATGTTTGGACTGATATGAATAATTATATAGATCGATTGACATGTTTTAAAGTTCTATAGAATGCTAATTCGAATCCTTTATATTGATCTCTTAAACTTTTGTGCTAAAAATGTGACCTCATAATTGAGACCTTAATTAGTTCGGATACTAACTTTCTAGGCAAGTTAGCTTGTCTTCTTGTAGAATCAGTTTTAAACTTCTAGGCCAGGGTTGGGTATTACATTTTGGTAATCAAAGCCAAGGTTTAGTCTATCCTAAGACTAAATCAGTTTAAATTGCGTTACATGTTATTTAAGTGCCACGTAGGAGTTGAATTTAAGTCTTATTATGACCTTGCTTAACTACATCTTCCTTGAATTAAAATTTCAGATGTCTAAGACACATCTGGGTCGGGATAGGGATAGCCCGACTGGTTCCTCCAATGAAGGAGGAAGTGTTAGACTGAACCAAGAACAAGTACGTCAAAAGACTACAGAACCACAGCCTGAGGCCCCCCAAGTGAACCAAATTCAAAGAGAATGCCTCCTCTATATGACTGAGGTATTCAAACAATTTGTCTCCAACCTAAAACAAAATGATCCTCCTGCACCTATTGTAATAGCCCATATTGGCAAGTTGGCTCAGCATCGAGCCTATACTTTTGCCGGATCTGATGAAGAAAATTCGGAAGCAGCTAAATATTGGTTGGAAACTACTGTTATAATCCTAAATAAGCAACTTCAGTGTTCTGATGCCCATAAACTAGAGTGTGCAGTAGCCTTGCTTGTTGATGAAGCATTAAACTGGTGGGAAACTACCATCCTCATTGCTCCGGAAGACTCGGTCAATTGGGATTTATTTTTAAAGGAATTTCAGAAAAGTATGTGAGTGAAAATATTTAGCGAAAAGAAGAAGACGTTTCTTGCATCTGAAGCAAGGCGGGAGACCTATCGAGTAATATGTTAGCGACTTCTGCAAATCCTGTAAGTACGAATTTGATTACATCAAGAAAGAGGAGGATAAATGCCGGATGTTCATCGAAGGATTGAATGACGAGCTAAGCCCAATGTTTACAACACTCGGCATAATCAATTTCCAGGATCTGGTAAACCGAGTAATTGCCACTAAGACGGTGTCGTGTGTTGACCCAAGTTGTTGAGAGTTTGCGGTGATAATGTTGATGAGGTCTTTGGCTTGGGTAGTAGTCTTGTTTATGATTGCTCCTCCACTTGCGGTATCCATCATCTTTCTTTCCATGGGTAATAAACCCTCATAGAAATATTGGATGAGTAGTTGGTTTGACACTCCATCTTTCTTTCCATGATTGCACAAATTTATTTTCTAATGTTGGTGGCTCTCGAGGCTGGAAAATATTTTTTGAGAAAAAGTCTTGCCATGTCCTTCCATGTTTCAATCGATCTGGATGGTATGTAATATAACCAATCTTTGGCATGATCGGCTATAGAGAATGGAAATGCCTGTAGCTTAACTTGATCCACGGTGACATTGTAGGGTTTCATGCTCGAGCACACCACATGGAATTCCTTCAAGTGTTTGTAAGGATTCTCATTCTCGCGCCCCCTAAAAGGAGGAAGAAGATGTATTAGTCCAGATTTTAATTCGAATGGTACCTTAGGATCTTGGTAATCAATGCAAAAAGGTTGTGTAGCGATTTCAGGTGTTGCAATTTCTCGAAGAGTTTGTTTAGTCATGTTGTCGGTTTCCAAGTTTCCTTGTGTCGTCGCTTGTTTACGTTGCTTCGCTTCCTTCCTTAGTCGTCTTTCGGTTTTGTCGATATCAGGATCGTACAAAAAATTCTTGTCTGCAAGAGAAGAACGAAGCATAAAAGTAGAAAAAGGAAAGAAAATAACAAAACTAAACTAAATAAAAAGTGAACATAGCTTCTTGACACCACTCCCCGGTAACGGCGCCAATTTTTTATGGGTGTCGGATCTGTCAAAAAATAATACCTACTTGTTCTTTGGATTTGTAGTAGAAGCAAGTAGGGTCGATCCTACATAGAGCGGTTAAGAGATTAAGTTCACAAGGAATTAAAGTAAAAGGGGGATTTGTGTTTGAGTAGAATTGAAGAAAGCAATTTAAAGTAAATGAGAATTCTATATTAAAAGGATCTCTAGTTAAGGTAGATCTCGGTGTATTAATCCAAGTTTTAAATCATCCAACTTCACAAAAGATAAACATGCATCAATCTCAAATAGATTGGTTATAGGTTAATTGATAATCCACAATTAAACCCAATCTCTCTTACTTAGTAGATAATCACTTAATAATCCATAAATGACTAACTCTTATTATCAAGATTAAAATCCTTAGATAATCCACTTAGAATTAAAACCTATCTAATAGCTTTACTGAATTAAAAGACCCAATTCACATAAATTATCAAAACACTAACCCGTTAGCTTATCAAGAATATGAATTCATACCTTCTAACTCGTTGCTTGGTTACTTACCACTTGTATCAAGGATGCCTCGATTGGTTGTCGTATATATATAATCCAATATATACGTGTTGAATAAGCCCGAAAGATATAAAAATACTTGAATAGATGAAGAAGATGAAGAACAAGAAATCTCACTAAAAAATTTATTAATAACCTCGAACCTAAACCTTAACTAGAAAAAGGGTTTAGCAACTCATGGAGAAGGGAAATCAACAAAGAAGAGAAGAATGAGAATTATGGGATCAATGATTTCTCTTCTCCTCATGACCCTATTTATAATAGAGTTCATTTACATCAACTAGGAGAAGGAGTTACAGTAAGATTTAATTTAAAACTCTATCCTACTCCAAATATAATATAAAACATAAAAGTTTAACTTGAAGTAGAATTGCTCTTCTTATGTTAAGTGCTTGTAGACTCAGTAGAAGATGTGTAAAGTGAATGTTGGCAAAAGGGGAAATATATGTATTAGTAAAATAGTGCCAATAGTCTTTTGTGTGCAAGTATACATGGTCTGCAAGTAATACATTAGTTAATCTGAGTATCGAATCCACAAAGATTGACTTGGAATTCGATTGTTTGCTTGTTACTTGTCTTGGAAGAAAATATGTTTGTTTTGAAAATTGGTTTTAAGAGAATTAAAATAAAAGAAATAAAAACAGAGTAAGACATTGACAAGGAATGTTTCTTAATGAGGACGAGTGTTGGCAAGGAATGTCTAGTGTCAACATTTCATGCTATGCAAGCCTTGGTGCCAACCTGTTTTGGCATGGATTGCCGAGCATATTCAACATTAGCAATGCCTCTCTCGATGGTCATTGCCCTAAACTGATAATGTAAAAACCTCTATATCTCTATAGTGTTTGCTTTTAAATAAATCGATTTGTTAAAACCCAATCTATACTCCGAAGGGGTAGATATCACTTATGAAGTAAGTTCATCTAATTGAACGACTTCTCTCGAAGCTTCCCTGCTTAGTAATCAACAACTCAATCGTTGCCAGCCCAAGTCTATTAAGATATTGGGAAGCAATAAGCCAACTATGCCAGTTTCACTTGGCAAAGTATTTAGGAAAATTTTAAGTATACTGAGAAGACAAACAATTGTCGAAAATAAGATTTATTATCAAAACATAAAACATAACAAAAACGTTTAAACCAAACATCCCTCACCAACTATGAAATTAGTTCATGGTGAAGGAGTTATCCAACAAACCAATAACCGTTTTCAAATACATCTCCATTAAAAACAAAATAAAATAACTTAAACCAAAGAGAAATGGCAAGAGGTGTCTCTCGATGCAGCCCTCAAATCCAGGCTCTCGGCCAAGTGGTTGAACCGGCTTCCTTAGTCACTCCAAGCCTTCACTCCGAATACTCTAGCCTTCACTCTCTCTCCGTCGATTCTCTCTAATACTTTCTTGTGCGGTCTTAAAATAGGCGAGTAGGGGAGAGATGAGATGAGCTCTATATTTGAATTTCAAAGCTCAAGGGATAAAAGATATAATCATATCCTACCCGATCTGTATGATAGCTTATCGGGCTAGGGCTGACATCATGTGATAGCTTATCAAGCTAGGGCTGACATCATCATACCGATGCTGCCTTGGCATCCAAACTTGGCATAAACTTGCCATACAATTTTGGCACAACCCTATCCTTAATTTTTCAGAGATTGATCTAAATACGATTTTTAAGAGCTTGATCATGTCCTATTTTTTCGGGGTTCAACATCCTCTTGGCATGGCATCAAATGCACTTCTCTGCCAACAAGTGCTTGGCATGATTGTGCCAACAACACTTGGCATTCTCCTTGGCAATCATAACTGTGTTGCTTTCATGTGCCTAATCATATGCTAAACCTGAAAAATAGCCACAAAACAGCCCTTCACACTGGCATAGACAAAATACTAAACTCCTTATGCAAATGCATGATTCTAACAACCTAATGCAACTAAATGTACCTAAAAACAAGCAAGAGTATTGCAAGATTGGCATAAAAAATAGTACTTTTGGAGAGGTAACACACTTCCAAACTTAACTAATTGCTTGTCCTCAAGTAATGCAAACACAAAAAAGTAAAAACTGAAAAAGTTACCTTGACAAAATTTTGGTTGGAATGTCAACAGATACTGGCAAGCAGAATTTGGCTTTATTTCTGCCCTCAGTATCTCATTGTAATAATGCCAAGAAGGTAATAATTCAAGTGCAACAATATAACTCTAGTCTAAGTTCATGAAGAGTGTATGATGTGTAGACAATATGCATCCAATATCCTTTCACTCCCTTAGCCAATTTTGCTACATAAACTCAGATCATTTTTTCTTTATTTTTCTTTCTTGTCGAGGGTTTTGTTGGCATTAATTTAAGCTTGCTTCATAACACTGTTTAGCGCGAGTGATAAGCGGGAGCATACCATGAATCCCCACCTTAATCCAGACATCACTAGGCTTTCTCTTCAACTCATACCATAGGGTTTTGGACTTGAGAACTAACAGGGAGCTACCACGAAGCCCCAAGTAACTTATTATCGACAGGTAGATGATAGTTCATTTTTATTGCATTGGCAAAGCATTACTACGTTATTTATTTTCTTTTTACCCTGGCATCATTTTTTCAACTTCTTTTTATTTTTAGAATCTGAGCATAGCTTCAAATAGTCTATGTTTTCTAGAGAACTAGATGCATATTAGGTGTTAAGTGTAAATTCAATTCCCTAAACTAGAGATCAATTGCCAAGCAATCTCAGCAAACTACTTTACTAGCATTGCATGACAACCAAAGATTAAAATTTCCTCATTGGACAAACATCTAGATCAAATTAAACTTGCCTAACAAATGTTACATTCTTCAAAGTTAAATTGAGGCAAAAATTTTTTATTGGTTTGGTATGCATCTAATCTATATGACCTACATGGAATGACAACAAAAATTAAACATGAAATGCATGACATAGCATAAATGTGAGGAAACGCACACCCCCAAACCCAAGATGTGCATTGACCTCAATGCATGAAAACAACACATATATACAAATAAAACAGAAAAATAAAATGCATGATCATATGAATGCAATGTAATGGAATGCAAAAAGTTTAAGTAGAAGAGGACTCCCCCTCGGAGACTTCCTCTCTTGTGACTTCTACCCGTGTGACTCAGGTCTTCCTTCTGACAAAGCTTCCACGATTATGAGCTTTGCATTTGATTCTTGTCATTGGTGGCTTTGTAGCAGTGGAAGCTCCAACTTCCTCCTTCTTCTTGGTAGGTTTAACTGGCGGTGTAGTTGTCTTAACATTGGGTGTTTTGACTAGAATTTCCTCCGATTCAGATGAGGAATCAGTGTTGGCGGATTCAACTTGCACTGAGGACACATGACTTGTGGCATTTGAATTAGAATTGGCTGGACTGGCTGGCTAAACTGGACTAACTGAACTAGCTGGAGTGTCTGGCTTAACTGGACTAGCTGGACTGGCTGGCTTCAAAGCCAACCTCTTCACCGTTCGGTGGCCCGTAGAAGAAACTATCTAAACTGTGCCCGGCTCACACAAGTCGACCACTTGTTTCTTACATTTGGCAGCAGTCATGGACTCAGCATAGTCAAAATGCTATTCTGTTATATCATTCAAAGAAAATAATGAATTAACATACTCTTCATCAAAACGCATGCACTTACCTCGAATCATCAAGAATGGAGAATCTTTTGTCATAGAATGCGCATAAAATTCTTGCACAATGGTGGCGTGGATCTCTCCTTTCTACTGGTAAAAAGAACTCCACTTATGCATGTCGACAATGGCCATGAACTTCGATGGGAATCTCAAGGTGGTGTCAGTTTGGAAGTTAAAGTGCTTCTCATACGCGAAAGATCTCGAGGCAAAGCTTGTTTCAAACTTCTTGTGGATTTCTTCATTGAAGAAACATTTGAAAGGGGTAGATAAAGAAGCCATTGAAAATATGAATGGAAGGAATCGAGTAAAGGAAAGAGGGAGAGAAGACAATCAATTTCTTGGTGTAAAGAAAAGTGAAAGGTTGAGAGAGTTATGGTTCTTGAAAAATCGGCTAGGGTAAGAATGGAAAAAGAAAGAGTATTTAAATGAGTTTAATGATGATAGCCAATTTATTATGATGATAATGATGGAATTCAAAAGGTTTTGATTGAGGTAGGGTTTAAGTTGATAAAGTGAGGTGATAAGGTTTAAAGTCATAGGATAAGGTGATAAATGATAGGGTTAAGTGATTGGGTAAGAATTTAAAGTGATTGGGAGATTAGGTTAAGTTTAAATTCTAACCTAATCTTTAGGTAAAATTTTCGGAGGCTAAGGGTTAATGGTTCACGAAATTCATCTATCATCCGAACAACTAGGGTTTTGTCTTTTCTCTTCATCATTGAATCCGCTGCATGCTAAGCTTCATTGGCACGGTGCGTGGCATTATATTTGGCAAAAATCCTGGCGTCCAGTATGAAATTGTTCATGGCAGTGTTCCTGGAAATCAACTCTGTACACACTTAAAGGAAACTGTTTAACGCAGCAAGTGAACAAAAATGACAATTAACATGAATAAAAACGTAGAAAAATTCTAAATCCTCAAAACAAATAAAAACAACTAACCTAATTTTCACAAGAAGTTCAAACCTGGCAGTTTTTTTAAGTTATCTCTGCCAAGAGGATCACCTCCTTGGCATTGACTTGCTCACCTTCCATATAATGCTTTAGACGTTGGCCATTTACCTTGAAAGTCTCTCATGTCCTTAAGTTTTTAATGTCCACAACTCCATGATCATAGGGTTTTACAACATCAAAAGGACCCGAACATCTTGATTTGAGTTTACCTGGAAACAGTTTAAGTCAAGAATTAAACAATAGAACATGCTGGCCTATCTCAAATTGCCTCGACAATATCATACTATCATGCCATCGTTTTGTCTTCTCCTTGTAGATCCTAACATTATCATAGGCCTGTGTCCTAAATTCCTCCAACTCATTGAGGTTGAGTAACCTCTTTTCTCCAGCAACTCTCCATACCATGTCAAGTTTTCTGATGGCCCAATAGGCCTTATGTTCAAGTTCACCAAAAACAAGTCGAAATGATGAAGTACCCAAAGGGGTTTTAAAAGCAGTCCTATAAGCCCGTAAGGACTCATCTAGTCTCAGAGACCAGTCTTTCCTTGTTGGATTTACAATTTTCTCTAGAATGTTTTGGATCTCTTTTCTTGAAATCTCGGCTTGCCCATTTGTCTGTGGGTGGTAAGCTGCGGCAATTCTCTATTGTATACCATATTTTCGCAATGCTTTAGAGATTAGATTACATTTAAAATAGGTACCCACATCATGAATTGTTGCTCTAGGAGCACTAAATCAGGTAAAAATATGTTTGTGCAAAAACTTGGCAACGACCTTGGCATCATTTGTTGGCAGGGCAACAACCTCTACCCACTTAGATACATAGTCAACAACCACAAGAATATATACATTACCGAATGACAGAGGGAAAAGACCCATAAAGTCTATCCCCTATACATCAAATAAATCCATAGGCATAATATTCTGAAGTGTTAGTTGGTGTCAGTTGGAGATGTTTCCTGTTCATTGGCATCAGTCATATACCTTGGCATACTCATGGGCATCCTTATATAGAGTCTGCCAAAAGATCTCGGATTGCAGCACCTTGGCAGCAGTGTTCATCCCAGCAAAGTGGCCTCCATATGGTGCAGCATGGCACAAGTGCAATATGTTATGTTGTTCATCTTCGGGCACACACCGACGAATCACTTGATCAGCATATTGTTTGAACAATATTGGTTCATCCCAATAGTATTGCCTAACTTCTCGCAGGAACTTTTTCTTGGCATTGTATGCCAAGTCTGGTGGAAGAATATTGCTCACCAAGTAGTTGACAATATCAACGTACCATGGCATAGTATTCAATGTAAGCAAGTATTCGTCAGGAAATTCATCTTTAATAACTTTAGTCTTACCATCTTCAATGTGATGCTCTAAACGCAAAAGGTGGTCAGCTACTAAGTTTTCGTTGTCTTTCATTCTCTGATGTCTAGGTCAAATTCTTCAAGTAAGAGCGTGCATTGGATTAGTCTGGGCTTGGCATCCTTCTTCGCCAAGAGATGCTTTAATGCTGAATAATCTGTATAAACCACAACCTTGTTACCAATTAAATAAGATCTAAATTTATCAAGAGCAAATAAAACAACAAGAAATTCTTTCTCGGTTGTAGAGTAATTAAGTTGTGCTTCATTCAAGGTTTTGTTGGAATAGAAGATAGCATAGAAAACCTTGCCATGCCGTTGTCCCAAAACTGCTCCAACGACATAGTCACTGGCATCACACATGAGCTCAAAGGGCTCATTCCAATTCGGTGCTATGACTATAGGGGCATTAATCAATTTCTCTTTAAGTTCCTGAAATGCTCTCAAACAAGAATCATCAAATGCAAAAGTGGCATTATGTTCCAACAACAAGCATAAAGGTTTAGCAATTTTTGAAAAATCTTTAATAAACCGCCGATAAAATCCAACATGACCTAGAAAAATCCTTATACCTTTAACAGTCATCAGAGGCGACAATTGCTTGATTACCTTCACTTTGGCTTGATCAACTTATATTCCTCTCTTAGTCACCTTGTGGCCGAGTACAATGCTCTCCTTTACCATGAAGTGGCATTTCTCCCAGTTCAACATTAGGTTTGTTTCGATGCATCTCTTTAAGACTTTCTCCAAACTATGAACACATTCCTCAAATGTTTTACCAAACACTGAGAAATCATCCATGAACACTTCCATGTTGTGCTCGATCATATCAGAAAAAATGGACATCATGCAACGTTAAAATGTTGCAGGCGCATTACACAGGCCGAATGGCATCCTTCTAAAAGCAAACGTCCGTTAAGGGCATGTGAATATGGTCTTCTCTTGATCATCAGGGGCAATGGCAATCTGATTATAACCCGAATAACCATCTAAGAAATAATAGAAATCTTTACCTGCCAATCTGTCTAACATCTGGTCGATGGAAGGCAATGGGAAATGGTCATTCCTTGTAGCCTTATTCAACCTTCTATAATCCATGCACACTCTCCATTCGTTGACGGTCCTGGAGGGAATCAACTTAGCTTCACTATTTTGTACCATAATAATGCCACCTTTCTTTGGCACACATTGCATCAGGCTAACCCATGAGTAATTTAAAATGGGGTAAATGATCCCGACATCAAGCCATTTTATGATCTCTTTCTTAACTACTTCTTTCATGCTCAGGTTTAACCTTCTATGGCCTTTAGTGGTTCTGCCATGGTACTCGTCCAAAATAATTTTGTGCATGCAAATGGTTGGGCTAATACTTCGGATGTCTGCCAAGGTCCAACCCAACTCTTGCTTATAATTTCTTAATATTGCCCGCAATCTCTCCTCCTGATCATTGGTGAGATCAGTGGCAATGGTCACTGGTAGGGTTGAGTGTTTACCTAAATAAGCATACTTTAAGTGATTTGACAATGTTTTAAGCTCCAACTCAGGTGGTTCCTTAATTGATCGTTTAGGTTCTTTTATCTCTCTACCGGCCAACTGTAGTGGCTCAAAATATCTTACATCTGCATCCTCCAAGGCTGGTTCCTTAGAATCCTCAAATAGATCAGCAATGTCATCAAACATGCTGGCATCAAATTTTGTATACTAGCATAACTGTGCCATGTCCACATTATAAATGGACTTCATCATCTCCTTGGCTTGACATTCATCAGGTTCATCTGCACATTTCAAAGCTTGAAACACATTAAAAGTAACATGCTAGTCATTCATACGCATTGTTAGTTCCCATTTATGAACATCAATAAGAGCCCTACCCGTGGCAAGGAATGGCCTACCTAAAATAATTGGAACATTAAAATCAACCTCATAATCCAAAATGATAAAATTAGCTAGAAAGATAAATTTGTCTACCTTCACCAACACATCCTCAATCTTATCGTTGGGATGCGCATAGGATTGGCCTGCCAGCTGGAGTGTCACAGTAGTAGGTCTTGCTTCAATGCCAAGCTTCCTAAAAATTGACATTGGCATCAAGTTGATGGTGGCTCCTAAGTCACAATGCCTTGCCCATAAATTTGTTGCCAATTGTGCAGGGAATAGTGAAACTTCCTGAATCTTTTAACTTTGGTGGCAATCGGTTAAGGATCATGGCACCACAACCCTCAGTGAGAGCAACAGTTTCAAAGTCTCCCAACTTTCTCTTTTTGGATAGAATGTCCTTCATGAATTTTACATGGTTGGGAATTTTCTCAAGGGCTTCTACCAATGGAATGTTAATTTGCAATTGCTTGAGAACTTCCAAGAAGCGCTTAAATTGTTGGTCTTCCTTGTGCTTTTGAAGTCTTGATGGAAATGGTGGTTGTGGGTAAACATATGCTGGCATTATCGGCTTTGCCGATGTGGTGCTGGTATCTAGTTTGTCATCAATATGCTATTTGACCTCAGTCTGTTTGTCATCAATGTTGGCATCATGTGTGACACCATTGTTGGCATCGGTTCTGGCCTTAGCACTGACATTATCTGTTTTAATTTCCCCGTTCTTTGCCTCTCTGGGCTTGTCTATCAGCACTGACTTTTCACTTTGGCAATTAATTAGCTGCTTGGCATCCATCTCTGCCTCACACTATTTACCACTTCAAAGGGTTATGGCCTTGCATTGCTCATTGTCTTTGTACCGAGCAACTTTAGTGTCACTTGGAAAAGCTCCCTGAGATCTATTGCTGAGTGCACTAGCAATCTGCCCAAGCTGGACTTCCAAGTTCCTCATTGATGCTGCCAAACTCTAGACTGTGGCATCATTCCTTTCCATGTATTCTGCTAGAGTGTCTCCCTGATTAAGTCTTTGCCCTTGCTGAAAATTGTTCTGGGTGTTTTGAAGCATGGCATTCTGATTGAATGCTGGCATGGCATTGTTATCCTGCCTCTAAGCATTCTTGCTTGGGTGTTATATTGGCTGCCCCCTTGATTTTCCCAAGCTAAGTTATGGTGCTGTCTTCAACCTACATTGTAAGTATTAGAGTTAGTATTATAATAACTACCAGAATTTCCAATGAAATTTACCGACTTAGGGTTGGCAGGGCATTCAAACACATGGTGGTTTTCTTTGCATATGGTACAAAATGGCTCTAATTCTTTAACTTCTTGGGACTCTTTGTTCCTTTGCAAAGTTCTCACCATGCTAGTGAGGTTGAAAATCTCAGCATAGATGGACGTTAGCTCATCAACCTTCAATTTCCCAATGGCTTTGGTTCCAGTTCCAAGCCTAGCAACAGGATATTCAGTCTTCAATTGAAATCCTCTCAAGAATGCCAACAGCCTCTGTGTAGTTTTTGTCAAGTAATGAACTAGCTGCTGAAGCATCAACAACAGTCCTCATTTGAGCATTCAATCCATTATAGAAGGTCTGTATTTGGGTCCAATTTGGGAATCCATACATAGGGCACCTTCTCAATAGATCTTTGAATCTTTCCCAAGCATCATATAGGGTCTCATCCTCGGCCTATCGAAATGTAATGATCTCACCATGCAGCTTGGTAGTGAGTGTTGGCAGTCGAAAATGTGTTAGAAACTTTTGGTAGAGGTCTCCCCATGAAGTGATTGAGCCAGGTGGTAAGGAATTGAACCAAGCCTTGGCTCTATCTCACAAGGAAAAGGTGAATAACCTTAACTTCACTATGTCTCCAGATACTCCAGTTTGTTGAAATAACTGGCAAATCTCCATGAACTGCTTTAGATGTTGCTTCGGATCTCTAGTAAGTGCTCCATCAAATTGGCCTATTTTCAAAAGAGTTTGAATCATTACCGGCTTAAGTTCAAAATTTGGTTCATTTACCTCTGTGCCAACAATTCCTAGCATTAGATTTGCAATGTCAGGTGCTGAATGTTCTTGGATTGGCCTTCTTCCTCCTCTTTGACAATTCGAACATTATGAGGTGGTGGTGCATTATTATTTGGTGGATCTTCATCATTGTTCACCGCACTATTCCTTTGATTACCATGATTCATTTCTTAGTATCTTTTCTTTAACCTCTACAAGGTTCTCTCAAGTTCTAGATCGTATAGCAAATCATCCACCACGGGGTGGTTTCTAGTCATACAACGATGAAAACAAAAACAAATTAAAAACTAAAAGAAAACAAGTAAAAATTAAAAACAATCAAATCCATTGCAATCCCCGACAACGGCACCAAAAACTTGTAGGCACGGTAGAAGATGTGTAAAGTGAATGCTAGGAAAAAGGGCAAAATATATGTATTAGTAAAATAGTGCCAAGAGTCTTTTGCATACAAGTATACATGGTCTGCAAGTAATACAACAATTAAGCTGAGTATCCATCCTACAGAGATTGACTTGGAATTCGATTGCTTGCTTGTTACTTGTCTTGGAAGAAAAGATGTTTGTTTTGAAAATTGGTTTTAAGAGAATTAAAATAAAATAAATAAAAATAGAGTAAGATGTTGGCAAGGAACGCTTCTTAATGAGGATGAGTATTGGCAAGGAATGCCTAGTGTAAATGTTTCATGCTATGCCAGCCTTGATGCCAACCTGTCTTGGTATGGTTTACCGAGCAGATTCAACATTAGCAATGCCTCTCTCAATGGTCATTGCCCTAAACTAATCATGTAAAACCCCCTATATCTCTATAGTGTATGCTTTTCAATAAACCGATTTGTTAAAAACCAATCTATACTTCTAAGGGGTAGATATCACTCCCGAAGTAAGTTCATCTACTTGAATGACTTTTCTTGAAGCTTTTCTCCTTAGTAATCAACAACTCAATCGTTGCAAGCCCAAGTCTGTTAAGATATTGGGAAGCAATAAGCCAACTATGCCAGCTCTCGCTAGGCAAAGTATTTAGGAAAAATTTAAGTATGCCGAGAAGACAAACAATTGCTGAAAATAGGATTTATTATCAAAACTTAAAACATAACAAAAAAATTTAAACCAAACATCCCCCACCAACTATGAAATTAGTTCATGGCGAGGGAGTTATCCGACAAACCAATAACCATTTTCAAAAACATCTATATTAAAAACAAAATAAAATAACTTAAATCCAAGCTCTCGACCAAGTGATTGAACTGGCTTCCTCGGTCACTCCAAGCCTTCACTCCGATCACTCTAGCCTTGGCATCCAAACTTGGCATGATAGCTTATCGGGCTAGGGGTGACATCAGGCGATAGCTTATCAAGCTAGGGCTGACGTCATCATGCTGATGCTACCTTGGCATCCAAACTTGGCATGAACTTGCCATCCAATCTTGGCACAACCCTATCCTTAATTTTTCAGAGATTGATCTAAATATAATTTTTTAGGAGCCTGATCATGCCCTATTTTTTCGGGGTTCAACATCCTCTTGGCATGGCATCAGATGCACTTCTCTGCCAACAAGTGCTTGGCATGATTGTGCCAATAGCACTTGGCATTCTCTTTAGCAATCCTAACTGTGTTACTTTCCTGCGCCTAATCCTATGCCAAACCTGAAAAATAGCAACAAAACAACCTTTCACACTGGCATAGACAAAATACTAAACTTCTTATGCAAATGCTTGATTCTAACAACGTAATGCAACTAAATGTACCTAAAAACAAGCAAGAGTATTGCAAGATTGGCATCAAAAATAATACTTTTGGAGAGGTAATAGTGCTCCTTAAAATCCAAATCCAACTGAAACTTATCTTTTAAGCATGCATTATCCTTTAGTTGTCAAAATCCTTACAAAAATCTGACACTTGTTAAAACATAGATTTATAGTTGGATTAGAACACTAAAATATAGGTATATATATATGAAAAATATGCAAATATTAGACTTATCAAGAATCCTTGTAAACAGATCTCTATCTGATTGGAGATTTGAATTTAACTATGAAATAATTATCTTTTGTGTTTGAATAAATTTGTAGAAAATGGCTTTTATCGCGACTTGCCACGACATCCCTCAACAAGTCCTTCATCCTTATCCTAACTTGCCACGACATTCTTCAGCAAGTCAACCTGCACAAAATAAGGCAAACCAGCAGCTATTTCTCCACAAAAACCATCAAAACATAAAGCCAAGCTCGATAGACAAGGAAACTATGAAACTATGCATGGATAACTAAGAATGCAACTAAAATGAGCCTAAGTCTAACAATAATATGAGTAAAAGGGGAGGACGTATAGTACTTTTGCACACTTAACACCCTCAAACTCGAACTATTGCTTGTCCTCAAGCAATGCAAAACACTAACAATTATTTATCAAGGCATTTACCACCAAAAGCATGCTTCTTACCTGACTTCAGTCTTGTCACACCCCAAAAACTAGTATAGTCGGAATAAGGTTCTGGTGATCAAAAATTATGTACCGATTATGCTCGAATGGTGTAATTGCAAAATCTTTGTACCTAATTTTGAAGTAATGAAAGTTATTTGGGCTTAATTGAAGTTGCTGGACCTTGTTGTAAGGAATGGAAGTTATTTAGTGACTAAATTGTGAAAATTTAAAGTTGGGGTTTTATTGGAAATAATGAAAATGCTGTAAGGAATGGAAGTTATTTAGTGACTAAATTGTGAAAATTTAAAGTTGAGGTTTTATTGGAAATAATGAAAATGCTGAAGTTGAGCTAGGCGTATCGATACAGTAGGACTTGTATCGATATGGCCCAGCTATTTTAAGTTATATTTTAACTAACTTACCTAACTTAGCCTAGTCGTGTCGATACAACCATAAGGTGTATCGATACGGGTCTTTGTCAAAGATTATTTTAGTGGCCAAATTGCGAAGATTGAAAGTTGGGGGAAGAGTCACCTGCTTTCTTATCACCTCAGGTAATATTGGTCATCTTTTGACCTAAAAGATGACACCTTGATAGTCCTAATTGTTATCCAATTTTGGGGAAATGGAAATTCATCGTTTAAGATTTCCTCTTGCTAAGGGAAACCCTCCTATTGGCTATGAGTGAGGTGGAAAATGATTAAGGCCATGATTTCTTTCAAAAGAATAAGAAAATTTCTTAACTTTTTTTTGCTTCCCCCGAAACCAAACTTACCCTTGTTTGAAAAGAATAAGCACACACCTTCATTGTCATCTTCAAGCTTAAGCTCAAACAAGCATATCAATCCGACCATTGATCTTTGTGTGATTTCAATATACCAATTGAAAGCTTGCAATTGGGTAAGTAGAACCTCTATGTCAATTTGATGATTCCATCAATCCTTAGTGTTTAATTTCAAGATTTAAGTCTTGAATGTTCAAGCTAAGCCCATGTGTTAGAAAGCCAGTTTCTTTGTTTCAATGTTGTTTACAAGCTTCAGTAAGATTGAAAAACATTTGTGAATAATTACTTTCGATTCTAATATAATTCCCTAATTTTGAACTAGCTCAAGTGGTGGAAAACAAGCTATCTTCACCATCTTCATTTACAAGTATTCCCAAAGGCAAGGGGATCACTATCTGAGAACCTTGAAGCCTCCGAGTACTAGGTGAGTGTAGTTATGTCTCGGGATCGGCTAGGTGCCATCCTGGTTGCATTTGTTTTGTGATTACGTTGTGTCTTCATTTGAGTAGCTCAAGTAGAGCCTACAAGATGTGAACTCCATGTGGTAAGTGTGTTAAGGTCATCCTATTATTTTGATGCATTATGATATGTTGTGACTTAATCGTTATATGATATATGTAAAAGTTTCTTGATGTTAACATTGATACATGTGGAAATTGATATATGCGTAAATAACATGATATGTGATTTAGAGCTAAGGCTCAATTTGCAATCCGATATGATACGGCCTAAGGGCACAAAGGTAAGCTTCATGGTGATATGTGTAACCTTGGACACTTGTGGACTTTGGATACAATTGGCATGCCATAGGGTTATTTGAGCTCACTATGTAAGGGATTGGACTATGGCCCGGGCTACAGCCTATATGTAGGGAGAAAAGGTTGGATTGTGTAAGGGACTCTGGAGTTACGACTCAAGGCTAAGGCCTATTTTCGATATGTAGGGCGTATAAGAGAATTCGCGTATCCATTGGTTGTTATGTCCAAGGGGAAAATGAAGAATATGCGTTGTGCATTTGATACATGAAATCGCTATTTGTTGATGTTAAGCATGAGTTGTATATGTTAATGATGAGTATATGCCATTCAAACATGCTTACATGTTATACATGCCATTAAGGAACTTGTTGCATTTGTTATAACTACCTCACTAGGCTATGTAAGCCTAACATGCGTGTGTCTCGTGCATTTAAGGACCTTGAAGAAATCTAAGCTCTGATCGTGAGGTTGAAGTTGCGAGTCACTCCCATCAACCATATCTATGCTTACTTTTTCTTTGAACTCCTATTAAGGTAGCATCAGGCTTAGACATGTTAAACGTGTCCATTTTGTTATGTGTGTAATGGCTATGTTTTGTATTTGCCTTAGAAGCCATAAATGGTATGTTACTTGTAGTTAAAAATGGCTTAAAATGCATGTTTGGGTTGAAAAGGTGAAAACTTAGTAAATGGATTCGGTTGGACGTAAAATTTTACATACTATTTGATTAAGTACTTATAAACTTTCTGATAAAATTTGGTAAAGTTTGGACATCATTTGATAGGTTAATTCGAATAAAAACCAGCTAAAATATGTCATCACAGAGCAAGGCGCATCGATATAGGTGATGGTGTATCGATACGGCCATGCATAATTGGCCTCATCAACATGAGTCAAATAGGGTGTATCGATACGACATAGGGTGTATCGATACAGATTTTGGTCACTAGAGTCTGGAAAAATTAAAGGTATCGATACGGTTATAGGATGTATCGATACGAAGTCAACGTAGTCAACCTATATTGATACGGTTCTAGTTGTATCGGTACGGGCTTGTTACCCTTGAATATGGAATTTGAAAATTAGGCTTAGCTTACTGATACGACCTTAAGTGTATCGGTACGGTGGCGGTTAATTCTATTAAAAGAGATAAAACACAATTTTGCCTTGATTACAAAATGGTCATCAGAAATTATATGGTCTAATTGGATAGGTAAATGACCTCTATTTGTAATGAGATTTCACAGGCTAATAATTGGAAAGTTAGATTTCATATTAATAACATGAATTTCAGTTAAGGACCCTTAACATGTAAAATTTAGTGTCTAGTCCCTAAGTTTGAAAAGGTTTAAAATTGACCCCAAATTGAGTAAGCTATTAATAAGTTAGTTCGATAATTCGTAAAAGATATTAATAAGACATTCCAAATAAGTTGCAAACTCTGATTAAGTTTTTAATTTTTGAATATACCTTTCGATAACATTTTCTGACCCTATTCTCTACCAGGCTGGGAATGTGGTGTTATATTTATGGTATCAGAGCTAGAGTTTAGTTGATTCTAGTGCTAAATTGGGGCTTGTCATGAGTCTTCATATGCATATACCACCTAGGATTTTATTTGTATATGTTATCCATAACTCGCAACTAACACAATTTAACTTCTTCTTTTTTTATTAGATTTAAGAATGTCTACACTCGGTGATAGGCATGATACGATAGAACCACGCCCTAACTCCTCCTTGACACAGGGGGAAAACCTTAGAGCCGAAGTCTGACTAGAACAAGTGGGAAAGAATGACCCGCCCAATCCCCCTCTGATGCCTCTCGCTCAATAGGAGTATTTGATGTCTATGGCTGAGATGATTAAGTAGATGGTTGTGTCTCTCAGGAAAGAGCCGCCACCTCAGGCTGCTAAAGCATCTTCATCTGTTTCGAGGGCTCTTATTGACAAGCTTCGTCAATATCTAGTCTACACTTTCACCGGCCAAGAACATGACAACCCCGAAGTAGTAGAATACTGGCTAAAAAACACCCTTAAAGTCCTAAATAAGCAAATGAAGTGCCCTGACGAACACAAGTTGGAGTGCGCTCTAGCGTTGATTTTTGAAGAGTCTCATAGTTGGTGGGACACTGTGACACTCACCGTGCCTGAGCATAGAGTTGCCTGTGACTTCTTCTTTTAGGTGTTATGCAAGAAGTACACAAGTGAACACTATATCTTTGAAAGGCACAAGAAGTTCCTCCATTTGAGACAAGGAGGATGACCCATGGAGTAGTATATTCACGACTTCTGCAAATACTCGAGGTATGGTGCAGAGATCATATGCACGGAGAAGGAGAAGTGTAGAATGTTCATCGATGGCCTTTGTGATGAATTATGTTCTCTCTTCACTGCTTTGGAGTTGGAGGACTTTTAGAATTTGGTCAACTAGGTGATTGCAACTATAGCCTCCTAGAAGGCTTATAAGAGAAGAAAGTGGAATCAGCTAGGTCCGATAGGAGATGCTAAAATGATTCTAAACTTCTCATGCCTTAAAAGAAGGGTAGGCAGTGGGACCAGAAGTCTGCCACTTTTCAACAATTACCAAGGATGGGATATGTGCTACAATCCCAATCTCCGGGAACATCTATTGCTCGCATAGCTTCGATTGATAGTACGTGTGGTTTTGGGAGAGGTTTTCAGATTCCTTTGTGTATTTTTTGTCAGAAGAGGCATCCTGGGTAGTGTCGTAAGCAGACCGAATCTTGCTACTTATGTGGTGAAGCTGGTCACTTTATCAGACAATGTCCGCATAATCAGAATGCTCCTACTTCTGTGGCTTTTTAGAACAATTTTGCTAAGGGAAAATGAGTGAAACAAGTGCAGTCTGGATCAGTGGGGAGACCTTACAACGCAAACACTCCTTCAGTTGGGCGTGACCCTCAAACCTCAGCCCAAATGTACCATGTTTGAGATTATGAGCAAGAAGACAATCCCAATGTGGTAGCAGATATGGTGGAATTGTGTTCAGATCTTGTCTATGCTTTGGTAGATCCATGCTCTACATATTCTTTTATTAGTGAACCATTGATTGAGAAATATGCCTTAGAACCCAAACTGGTCACGTTTGAGATAGTTATCTCTAACCCACTATGAGATAATATGGTTATGTGGTTGATCTATAAAGCTTGTCCTATGAGGATCCAAGAGATCCCATTTTTGGCCAATTTGACGGCCTTGCCTTTCCATGAGTTTGATCTTATCCTAGGCCTTGATTGGTTAGCCGAACATCAATCATGGGTAGACTGTTCGAAGAAGAAGCTATACCTCCACAGACTCGACAAGGAAACCATAACTTTGATGAAAACCAAACCAGAGCCTAAGGAAGCCATTACGTGTGCTATGGAGTTCAAAGAAGATACAAAGTTCGAAGATGTACTGGTGGTAAAGAAATTCCCTGATGTGTTTCTCGATGAACTTTTGGGATTCCCCCGACCCAAGAAGTAGAATTCAGAATCGATGTGCAACCAAGGACTACACCAGTCTCTATTGCTCCGTATAGGATGGCTCCGATTAATTTAAAAGAGTTGAAGGCCCAAATCTAAGATCTTTTGGACAAGGTATTTATCCAACCGAGTTCCTCACCCTGGCGAGCACCGGTTTTGTTTGTTAAGAAGAAGGATGGGTCGATGCGTCTATGCATTAACTATCGTTAGTTGAACAAAGTAACAATCAAGAATAAGTATTCATTACCAAGGATCGATGATCTCTTCGATTAGTTGAAGGGTTCTTTTATCTTTGCTCAGATAGACCTACGATTAGGGTATTATCAAATGTTAGTGAAGTAGTCTGACGTTCCAAAGACTGCCTTCCAAACTAGATACAGCCATTATGAGTTTCTAGTAATACCTTTTGGGCTTACAAATACACCTGCAGCCTTCATGGACCTGATGAATCGTGTGTTCCAGCCCTATTTAGATAAATTTGTGGTTGTGTTCATAGATGACATCCTGATCTATTTCGAGGACACTACCACACATAAAGAGTACCTCCGGATTGTACTCTAGACTCTCCGAGAGAAATAGTTGTACGCTAAGTTTTGTAAATGTGAGTTCTGGCTATCTGAAGTATCCTTTTTGGGACATGTGATCTCTTCTGTAGGAATTCAAGTTGACCCAAAGAAGATTCAAGTAGTTCTTGATTAGATTCCTCCCAAGAATGTTAAAGAAGCTCGTAGTTTTCTGGGCATTGCAGGCTACTACCGTAGGTTTGTTAAAGGGTTCTCAATGATTGTTGCACCCCTGACAAAACTTCTTCATTAGGAAACCCCTTTTGTGAGGACAGTGGAACAACAAAGGAACTTTGATCAACTTAAGCAAGTTCTGACGCATGCCCCTGTCTTGGTGCAACCTGAGTCAGGCAAGGACTTTATTGTGTACAATGATGCATCCCACTTGGGATTAGGCTGTGTATTGATGCAAGAGGGAAAAGACATAGGTTATGCCTCTCGTTAGCTCAAACCGCACGAGCTAAACTATTTGACACATGATCTGGAGCTAGCTGCTGTTGTGTTTGCACTAAAGATTTGGAGGCACTATCTATACGGTGAGAAATGTTACTTGTACACTTATCATAAAATCCTGAAATACCTCCTAACTCAAAAAGAGTTGAATCTCCGTCAACATCGGTGGATAGAACTTTTGAAGGACGATGACTTTGTTATTGATTACCATCCCAGTTGTAATACCCAATTTTCACCCGGGTTCACATATATATATATATATGTATAATTTGATATAAATAAATCTAAATAATAATAAATAAATATGATCATTAGCAGCAATCTATAGAATAAAACAAATATAAGTGTCCATAATGTCCAATAGTATGATTTAAATGCCCATTATACACTTCATAAGTCCATATTTATATAAAAACCATAAGCCCATAAATAATCCTAAAGCCCAAATTTACAAAGCTATTCCCGCCCAAATTTGCTTAAACCGGATAAAAGAGCCCAAACAAGCACAATTGTGTTTTTTGAGCCCGCCAAAAGTGCCACGTGGTGGGCTGGTAGTGGCCAATTAGTGAATCAAATGGATTAAGGGCCCTTGCTGACATCATCCTTTAGCAGCTATAAATAGCCTCCAGAAAGAGATGAAACGACAATGATTAGGTAATTAAGCAATTATTGCAATCATTAAATATAGAGAGAGAAAGAAGCCAAAAGGTTACTTGGCAAGCTGAAGAGTAACCGGAGAAGACGGGAGCCACCAATCATTTTCTTGTCAATTTAAATGCCCATTATACATTACATAAGTCCACATTTATATACAAAAAAACCATAAGCCCAAAAATAATCTTAAAGCCAAAATTTACAAAGCCATTCTCGCCCAAATTTGCTTAAACCGGGCAAAAGCCCAAACAAGCACACTTGTGCTTTTTGAGCCCGCCAAAAGTGCCACATGGCGGGCTAGTAGTGGCCAATTCGTGAAACACGTGGATTAAGGGCCTTTGCTGACATCATCTTTTAGCATCTATAAATAGCCCCTAGAAAGGAAAAAACGGCAATGATTAGGCAATTATTAAGCAATTATTAAATAGAGAGAGAGAAAGAAGCTGAAAGGTTACCTGGCCAGCTGAAGAGTCGCCATAGAAGATAGTCGGAGCCACCACATCGACGTTAGAGCTCACCGGAAGGTAGTTCTCCTCCTTTTCTATTCATTCTTTGTGTTAGAAAACTAAAAGCAATTAGATCTTGTCCATAAATATACTAAAATAGTAAACAAAGCAGGATTTAAAAACTACAAACCCTAGATCTAAATAAAAATGAATATAAATAAGATTTGAGACTTATCTTGTTACGGCCGAAGTATTTGGGAATTGGAAGGATTAGGTCTTCACAGCGGAGTTGAAAATGATAGACTAGGGTTTGGTTACGAGTAGTTTAGTAAGAGAGGGGAAGGGTGGCTCTATTGAGCCGTGATTAGATTTAGAGGATTTAGGGTAAAAAAACTAGGTTTTTTGGAGTTTTTTTAGCATTTAGGGTTTCGACATGGCGGCCAAAAATTACCTCGTGGCGGTTGGCTAGAACCAGGTGATGTTCAAAGGATGAGGTTCGATTGAAGAAGATAACCGAAGACGACGGTCGACATCGCCTCCGGTGGCTGACGAACGGGCCGAGGCATTTGTTGAGTGGTGGCGATGGATTAAAGGTGGTGATGATGAAGAACTGAAGATGAACCCAAAAGGGATTTTAAGGGTTTAATCTTTAAAAAACATGATGTTGAGGGAGAGTTTATGTTTGTTTGGATCAAACGGGTAGAAATGTGAAGAACGAGGATCAACTTTGGATGAACAGGGTGTTTTAATCAATTTTGGGTGTTGAAATCTGGGATTAGAGTGCTTAATTCGAGTGGATTTTGAGAGGAGAGAGATGGTAGAGAGAGAGAGCGAAATCTGAAAAATGAAAAAAGAAAAAAAATGAGGGTTTGAGATGGTCTTCTTATAGACCAAGAGGTCAGGCCTCGGGCCCGTGAATCCCCGTGAGAGCCAACGCCTAGCTTTTGTGGGCTTTGTATCGCAGCCCTCTTGTTTACAATTTTCTCAATTTGGTCCTAATGGCTTGTAAATAGGCACCTATATTTCAATAGCAGTTCAATTTGGTCACCAATTTGTTTTTTGTTTGATTAATTTACATGTTTAAATTACTTGGTTGTCATATATTTAAAGAGCATGTTGTATATTTTCTAGGTGAATTATATTTCTTAATTAAGATAATTAGAGCTTTGAACTTAGGATCTTTAATTAATTTAATTATTTTAAAATAAGGAGATAAATGTAAAAAATAAATGATTATTAAATGGAAACTTCAATGTCCTAAGTTGATTAGTGTCTCATCGTAATGAGATGTTAATCAAAGGGGGCATTTTAGTAGAACATTTAATATTTCATTTGAACTTAGAACATGTGACAACACAGTTAATTTAATTAAAATTAAATTAGGTTTAGGTTCAATTAGATATAATCATAGAATAATTAGGAATGTTGTTGATTTAGGGCCTAATATGGATAGTGCCCAATTGTTTGGGTATTATCACATAAACTCCTAAATTTGATAATGTTCATAGTATTCTTAATTGATTTAATCAATTGGAGCTCTAATTAGGTTTGAACTTAAAATTGACAAGAAAATAAATAGTCAAGAATTTAAAATCTTTTGTGTTGAGATACATTTTTTAATATAAACTGAAGTATCTTAAAGTAACTGGATGTTTACAAACTCATATTCGTTTAAAATGTATTTTCTTACAAAAGGATACCTTTATTTGGAATGAAAATTCAATTAATGATTAAGGATTTAATTAAATTCATATTATTGTTCGAAATGCCAAAATGTCATGTGAAATTAAAAGGTACTGATAACGGGCATTTGTGGGGGGGGGGGGTTGCTAATCCTTCCCCACACATAACTGACTCCCAAACCCTAATTTTAAAGAAAAGAATCTCTAGTTGTTTTATGGTGTCCGGTCTACCAAAGTGACCGGTGGTGACTTCAAATTGATTTTCAAGGATAAATAAAAGGAAAATCTGATTTAATACAAAATCTCTAATTTCAAGATTAAATGAATTAAAATGAACAAAAACCCTAATTTCCAAAAAGAACCAATAGTTAGGCTATTTTTCACAATCGGTCTTAGAAATGGTCGCGACATTTTGGGGACTCCACTGGGGAGGTAAAACTGAGAGTCAGGCCTAATTCATTAATTTCGCATGACAATTTGGCATTTTGAGCAATAATTTGAATTTAATTTTTTTCGAGAATTCTTGGATGAATTTTCAAGAAAAATGAAGGTAGTTTTTGTGTATGATATATCTGTCATTCATGCACAGCCTTCTACCCGGGCTTTTCACCCTTAAGTGGGAGAAAGACATTATCCGACGTGAGGCTCTCCACCTCCGAGTTCAGAATTGTGTCTTCTTCCAGTATACTAACCTTATACACTGTGGGGCCCACACCTCCGTTATAAGGGACCTATACTACCTAATCGATGTTTTGCTGTCGCAGTAAACAGTAACAAAAGTTCGTGGACCCAGAGTCTAGAACACAACCCACATTTTGTTATCTAGAAACCCACCCCACTATAACCAGTCAGGGACCTAGGACATTTGCTGCCGATTTAAATACATTTCTCTGGTTATTTTCTTTGCCAATATTGTATGTTTTTCTTTGTTAATAATTTTCTTATTTGTTTCTCATATTAATTCACAATACTGACATTGGTTTTTGTGTTTGTTTTGTTTTTGTTATTTAATGTTGTTATGAACCATGTCATATTGCATTTGTTTGGGCATCGGTTTGGGAATCAGTTGATTTGGAAGTATTCAACATGTCTGGAAGGGCTAAGATAGGAGAAGACAATACCGTAGTTTGGACATGGTCAGAGCAGACTCAATATGAGAAAGGAGACAGTCTTCGTTGATGTGCTGTGTCACGGATGAAAAGTCAGGCCAAGTTAAATACCAATAAGAATGGTTACTTGCTAGAAGTTAAAACGATATGGGATCAGTTGGAAAATGAAATGAAAGAATAATTTAGAAAAGAGTTTGGGGATCTAGCTTAACTGTTAGTGTACAAATAGATCAATAATTGCTTAGGGCAATGGCTCAGTTCTGGAACCCTGCATCTAACTGTTTTACCTTTGGCCGAGTAGACATGAAACCTATGCTTGAAGCGTATGAAGCACTAATTAATTGTCCCAGAATTCAAAGTGATAAGATTTACACTAGACCTAAGAACAATTCAGGCTTCAAGAAGAAATTGGTACCGATCATTGGAAAGACAAAAGAATGGTTGGATGGGAAGATGGCCAATAGTGACAGTACTGATCAAAATAAAGATAAACATCATATAAAATGGAGAGTCCTTAAAGAGTTGATACGCCATGTTCATATATGGATTAGTCTTGTTTCTAAGGACTTCAGAGCACATTGATCCGTCAACAGTGGGGTTGTTCGAATGGTTAGAGAAATGTGTAAACCCAGTGCCTGCCATCTTAACTTAAACTTATAGATCATTGACGGCGTTCAAGAAGTCAGAGAAAAGAAGATTTTAGGGATGTGCACAACTACTTGAGATCTAGTTCAGAGGTCATAGGTGGAATACTCCGTATAAAGGCATCAGATATCCCGATACGTACTCAGTAATAGAAGAACATCTAACTAGTTGCCCGTTAGAAAAAAAGAACGAGAAGCAATGGGAAGAATATTTCAAGAACATGAAGGATGTTGATGTTGTGTGGAGGGCTCCCTGGTTGAACAAGGGGATACCATTTTTGTAACGATGTGGAGATAGGGACTGGGTTTCGCTCCCGGAATTTGGGGAGGAACATCCTATTGCTCCCTATTATTGTTTAGATAGTTTGGCTCAAGGCAGTTCGTAGCAGCTACTGCGGGCATGGAAAAATTTGACTACGCACACAAGACAAATGACTATAAAGGGATGGTAGCTCAGACTGCAAAAGCATGGGAAAGACAGAGGATGGTTCAGCCGTATCAGGATTCGGAAGTGATGACAAGATATGAAGAATGGAGGACACAAATGGTTAACGATAATATATTTCAAGGAATTCATGAGAATGTTGGATCGTTTGCTAAACCCATTAGAGAAGCACCGTCGGTGCTGAAAAATCTTAGGCATGATCGAGAATTAGACTTGAAGAAATATGAGAAGGGGGTCAACGACCTCACCGAAGAATTAACCATGGCAAAGCTGCAAGTGAGTATGCATGAAGGAAAGGAAAATGAGTTTTAGAACAAAACAAAAGAATTAGCCGAGACTTGAAGGAGCTGCAAGAAATTCGCGACAGTTACAAAGCAAAGAAAAAAGGAGGAACGAGCAAGGTAGTGCAGAACTTGTCAGAGAAATTGGATGACATAAAAAGGGAAAGGAATAATTAAAAAAGATGTACGAGAAGAAGTCTCGGGAAAGCAAGGAATCAAGCAGTAAGACCAAGAAGAAGCTAGAGGATGAGCAAGCCCGAAATTTTGATTTAACAACCCAAATGTCACGATTGGAGCAGATAGTCGTAAGATATCATAATGAAGACAAGGTTCAAATGGAACATAAGAAGGAAGGATTACAGAAAAAGATATCAGAGTTGGAAAATGTAGTGCAATGCTTGAAGGTAAAGCTCGCAAGTTACGAGGGAGCACTACACCAGGAAAGTCGAGCATGGAAGGGCAAATATGAAGCCACACAATACACTATTCGAAGCCAAAATGATGAATTGGTAAACTTTAAGAAACAAGTCAATAGTGTTGCTTCATACGAGCATATATTGTCAAGACAAGCCACAAGCCTGCTGGAACAACTAGATATCGATATGGAGCATGGAGAAGTCATCACTCGTTTACTTCATGAATTAGTTAATCTAGGGGTTAGGGCTATCAGTTTTCTGTAGAAGAAATTGTCTTTTCCCTATATTTGGATCTCCCGATAAATGAATGTTTCCAAAATACTAGTTCTTGAATTTGATACCTCTTTTACAATCATGCACTCATGCATTCGTACATTTATATACTCACTTTGCATTTTATTTTAAAATAATTGGTTTAACAAAGAAATATCCCATGGCGGTTTGTTTTTAAACCGCAATCATACCGCATTCATACAGAACACGACTATGCTCTAGGACCATGGATATAGAAGACAGGATTACCAATTTGGAGAATAACAGTGTTGAAGTTCAAAAAATATTTGAGAGAATCAAGCAGTCTATGAAGGACCATTTTGCTCAGGCTTAAAGAGAAATAATCAACCATCTGACTGCTTTGCTGGGACCGAAGGAATCCGAAAAGGGCAGGCACATGATGGATCGAATGAAATGAACGAAAAAGGTGATACTACATCTCACATAAGGGAGCAACCTAGGGGACTTCCTCCTATGAAGAATGTCCATATTAATCTAGCTGGGGCTACTGCCAGTCATCCGGTCAATATTGGAGCAAATTTTGGAAGTGGTGATGAAGTCTCAGACTTGAATACTATTAACGAGATTGAAAAGGTTCATGCTGAAATTGAAAGGAAATATGAAGAACGTTGTAAGGCTTTGGAGGATCGCTTGTTAGAAATTCAAAAAGGCGAAAGAGCAAGGGGTCAAGTGCTACAGATTTAAGCCTGGTTGCTGATATAGTCCTGCCACCTAAATTCAAGGTACCAGATTTCAAGAAATATGATGGGTCAACTTGCCCAAGGGCACATCTTACCATGTATTATCGCAAGATGGCTGCTTACTTGAAAGATGAGAAATTGCTAATTCAATGTTTCCAAGACAGCCTGACAGGCTCAGCAGCGAGATGGTATACTCAGCTAAGTCGAGTGAAAATAAGGACAATGAAAGACCTTTTCGGAGATTTTGAGGAACAATACAAGCACATTTCTGAAATGGTTCCCAGTCGATTTATGTTGCAAGCCATGGAACAGAAACCTACAGAAAGCTCACGATAATATGCACAAAGATGGAGGTAGATGGTAGCCCAAGTACAACCAGCAACAATGGAGAGTGAGATTTCCCACATGTTTGTGAGCACTTTGAGGGGGCCACTCTTTGATCATTTGATTGGCAGTGTCACTCATAACTTTGTTGATATGGTGATGACTGGTGAATTGATTGAGGCATCAATCAAGAGATGAAAAATAGACAGTGGAGAAATTTCTCTCAAGAATTTCAAAATGAAGGACAATGAAGCGAATAATGCCAGTGCTTTTGAGGCACTGAATAATGTCGCTATCACACCCCCTAGGGCAGCGACAGGTTGCTCCCAGAACTTGAATAGGAAGGATTCTCGGGGTCCAAGAAATGAGATGATGAATTTTACACCAATATAGGTGTTGTATTCAGAGTTGTATCCACAGTTGTTTGACGCGAACTTGGTGAGGCCTTATTATCTTACACCCATTTCAGCCACCATACCCTCCGTGGTATGATCCAAAAGCCCAATGTGAGTATCATGTTGTGATCTCAGGACATACGATTGAGAATTGTACTGCATTTAAGAAAGTAGTTTAGAGTTTGGTCAATACTGGGGTGTTGAAATTTTATGAACCCAATATTGTAGCTAATCCGTTACCAAACCATGGTGGACAAGGGGTGAATGCGATAGAAGAAGATGATGAAGCCAAACGGCTAAAGATCGATGTGTCTGAAATTAGTTCTTCTTTTAAGTGGGTATTTGAACAAGTGTATAATACTGGGATGATACAAATAGGGATAAAAGTTGAGAAAGAAGTAAATTCAGATGTATACTATGAATATCACCAGAAAGAGGGCCATAAAATTCAGCACTATGTCGAGTTTAAGTGCTTGATTCGGGGTATGATGAATAATAAAGAGATTGAGTTTTTCGAAAAGGTTGGTGGAAAGAAAGAAGTTGAGGTATGTACCTCTGAACCCTCGGGGATTAAGTATAGGTTCAATAGGCCATTGGTCATAACAGCCAGGCCAAAGATGGAAGGTTCTTCAGCCAATGTAAGGCCGATAGTGACTCCTAAGATTGTGATTACTCCACTAGCACCATTTGCTTTTAAGAATTCTCACAAGGTTCCTTGGAACTATGCTACCACCGTATCTTTGCCAGAAAATACAAATCCTTGTGAATAAGAAAAGCCACAGGAAGAAACAAAGACAATTGAAGAAGGAAAGTGGGATGAAAAGCCCAAATCACAATTGGTGAATGAAGTGGGGCATTCCACCAGGAGCAGTAGATGTTATTCACCTGAAACATCCAAAGAGGGAGAGAAAGCGAAAGGAAAGGTTGCAGTACATGAGAGGATATTTGGGGAGGAACTCCCTCCTAAAATAAATGAGCCTGTTACAGAGGAACAGGCCCAAGAGTTCTTGAAGCATAGTAAATATAGTATACTTGAGCAGTTGAAGAAGCAACAGGCACGAAATTTCTGTCCTTGAACTATTATTGAGTTCGGAAGGGCACCATAATGCTTTGATTAAGGTTCTCAATCAAACATTTGTGCCAAATGATATATCAATACACAAGCTAGATAGAATCGTGAACCATATCACTGTTGAAAACTACATCACTTTCACTGATGACGAGATCGCCGAGGGAGGGATGGGATCTGTTAAAGCTTTGAACATCACAACTCACTATAAAAGTTATGTTCTTTCTGGTGTCCTGATAGATAATGGCTCATCATTGAATGTTCTGCCGATGGTAACTCTGCAAAGGTTATCGATCAATGATTCTCACATGAAAATATATAAGAACACTGCGAGGGCTTTTGATGGAACCACTCGGGATGTATTCAGGAAGATTGAGGGGCCATTGTTAATCGGGCTGGCAATTTATAACGTCGATTTTGTGGTAACGGACATCAAGCTGACCTATAATTGTCTATTAGGAAGACCTTGGATCCATTCTTCCGGTGCAGTACCATCATCACTGCATCAAAAGTTAAAGTTTGTAATAGAAGGAAAGTTAGTCAACATTAGAGTGGAGGAAGACATTATTGCTTCGATAACCACTGATGCCCCATACATCGAAGCCAATGAAAATGCTCTTGAATGTTCTTTCAAAGCTTTGGAGTTTGTCAATGCGACTTTCATTGCTGAGGGTAGACCATTTCCTTGACCAAAGCTATCAAATTGCACCAAGGTGACTGTTTGTGAAACACTCCGTAGGGCTCCAAAAATAGGAAAAAGACTTGGGAAGCATATTCAGGGATGTTTGCATCCCAAGCCTGTTATTATGAAAAAAGACCGCTTCGGGCTTGGATTTAAGCCCAACATTCATGAAAGACTAAAGGATCTGAGAAAAAAAGGGAGACCAAAGGTGGGTCTGATTCTTGGAAACTGACACTCCTTCTAAACCCGTGACCTCTTTGGACCTGACTAACATCTTCAATTCATGAGGGTTTGAGAACGTGGAAGAGTAATTGGAGAAGGACCGTTTGGAAACTGTGAAGTTGCAAGAGGAGGAGATCTTTGGCAACACCATGGAAGGCTTGTACATCAATGGAATATCTGAAGGATCCCAACCTGGCAGGTTCTTAGATGGAATCCGTCCATGCTTCCCTGGAAAAACGCTGAGCAATTGGACAATTGAGGATCTTTCTTTAGTCTTTAAAAATAAAACAGAGTAATTGCCATGAACCATCCTGTACTTTTGCCCGCGAGTATAGGGGATTATCCGTAAAGGGCTATTATGCAAAATTTACTTCAATAAAGATGTTTTCATGATGTTTCTCAAATGGCAATCATGTTTCTTTTTTTGCATCTTTTCTAAATATATTATTATTTTCCTTGCAGGTCTTGAACTATTAATTGCATTAATAATCCTGAAACTAATCCTGAATTAGTTTCTGAGCGACCAATGTGTCTAATGGAAGTCAATGTGTGTGAAGATGAGACGGAAAGTGAAATCCCTAACGAATTACTGAGGATGGTAGAAAAGGAAGATAAGCAAATCTTACCTCACAAAGAAGAGATAGAAATTTTGAATCTTGGAACTGATGAAGTCAAAAGCGAGGTGAAGATCGGTACTGCTTTCTAGCCAAAATCAAACAAGAGCTGGTTGATTTATTGCGAGCATTCAAAGATGTCTTCGCCTAGTCCTATCAAGATATGCCAGGACTGAACACAGATATAGTTTTCCATAAGTTGCCTATAAGGTCAGAATCCAAGTCGGTTCGACAGAAGCTCGGGAGGTTGAGACCGAAGATGGTCCTAAAAATCAAAGAAGAGGTTCAAAAGCAAATTGATAAAGGCTTTTGATAAGTGTTCAAAAGTACTATTTTTCTTACCCTTTTTACTCATATTATTGTTAGACTTAGGCTCATATTAGTTACATAATTAGTCATTCATGCATTAATCCATGTTTTCTTCCATCATTGAGTTTGATTGCATAATTTGGTTGTTTTTGTGGGAAAAGATGCTGCTTTGGTGTGTTTTGTGTGTATATGCAGAATCACTTGCCAAAGCAAGGCTAGAGCTAGTTGCCAGGGCAATGCATGAAGGAGATGCCGAGCTAGTTGCCAGGGCAATGCATGAAGAAGACGCCGAGCCAGTTGCCAGGGCAATTGTCGACAAAGAGTAAGGTGATATGGTAGTCGAAATTGATGACTGAACAAGCCCAAGATGACGTGGAGCAAAGCTAAATCCCAAAGGAATTTGATTTCCATGAAGAGGTTAAAGAAGAATTAAATTCCAAGAAGATAGGAGAAGTTTTAGAAGGAATATAATTATAATAATGAATTATATTCTTTAAAGATAATTTAATTCTAACTTAACTTTCTCCTCAAAGAAGGACTTTGACCTAGCCCTATAAATAGATCACCAAGCCGTCAACTCTAGGGGGAGAGAGGAGAGGAATTTCAACAACTCCAATTGGGGGGGACTAGAGAGAAATTTCGACAACTCCAAGCGAGAGTTGAGAGAATTTTCGACAAGCTTAAAGGGGGAGATCTCGACAAGAAGGCTTCATCCATTCTTCATCATTTTCTTTCTTGTTCAATTAGGTTCATGCTAGGAATTCTTTGTCTTGTGTTTCTTTGGAACCTAGCCATGAACTAAATCTATTTGGCTATGGTTATTGTGTTTTGTGGTTGTGAGAAACAATTGGATTTTGTTTAGGTAATAAGAGTTTGCACTTTCTATTCAAGGTTTATTCATTCTTGGTTCTTATTCTTGTTTGCGAGTGAATTGGGAGAGGATCTCGTAACTTCATCTATTTATCTAATATCGGGAGAGTTAGATTCAAGAAACAAATGAATGTGATCTTTATTTAATCTATTGATGGTGAAGATTAATCCAGCTTAGGAATAAGTTAAGGATTTCAACGGCTAAGAGGAGCGCAAGATTGGTTGTTGTTCACCCTTGATTCATTCAGGGATGTATTATCAAGGCATACAGAAGTAGCTAGAGTTTCAACTTAGGGATAAGAAGAAACCATTGAAGAATGCTCTGCTGAACCTTGAAGTTGCTGCCCAGATGCCCAAGTAGTTGCCCAACTAGTCGCCCAGGCAACCATTGATTAGTTGCCAAGGCAACCCAGTTGTGCAAGTTGCCACGGCAACTGAGTTACCCTTGCACTCTTTTACCAAGGTGATCCAATCGGCTATCACACCTCAACTCACGATAACCTGGCCTATCTCTCTTACTTGATCTCATCTATTTTTTACTTTATTGCTTTCTAGTTTAGTTATTAGTTTAAACTCCTATAATCTTCTACTTGTGTTTTCTTTTACTTTTTACAGTGCGAGATATTAGATTCTTGAAGTGGCACCAATCCCTATGGAGAAGATATCTTTTATACTATAACTTGCGACGTGTATACTTGCACAATTGCATAGCACTTATTACGCGCAACAAGTTTTTGGCTCCGTTGCCAGGGATTGGCAATAGCGACTTTGTTTTTATTTTCTTGCACTTTTTATTTTTCTTGTTTAAAATTCAAAGGGCTAACAAACTTTGGTTTTGCATTGGTATATGACCAAGGCGAGACCAATTACACCAGAATATCCCTTTGATCTAGAAATCGAACGAACCTTACAAAGACTTAGACGAAGGTTAAGAGTAGCAATGGCTAATCAAGACGGCAATATGAATCAAGATGTTCCAGCAGGAGGAGGAGTGATTCTTGCATGAAACAGAACTATTCGAGACTATCTTGAAGAAGATCTCGATGGACTTAATCCAGGAGTTGTCGCACCTGAAATTGAAGCCGACCACTTTGAGTTGAAACCAGTGATGTTTAATATGATCAACAAAATTGGTCAATTTGGCGGCTCAGCAACTGAAGTGCACGACAACATCTTAAATATTTCCTCGAGATTTGCAACTCATTCAAAATACACGGAGTCACCCCCGATGTTTTACGATTAAAATTATTCCCCTATTCACTGAGGGATAGGGTGAAAGCATGGTTGAATAGCATTCCTGCCGGATCAATAGGATCTTGGACCGATCTTTTTCGTGATTTCCTTGCTCAGTTTAATACTACAAATTTGACTGATAAGCTTCGTAACGACATTACTTCTTTTCGGCTGGCAGATGATGAATCCATGTACGAGGCTTGGAAGCGATATAGAGAACTTCTACACAAATGCCCCCTACACGGATTCCCAATGTGGACACAAGTAAAAATGTTTTACAACACCGTGAATACACCAACAAGGATGATGCTAGATGCCTCGGCAAACGGCATACTCCTAGATAAGTCACCTGAGGAAGCAATGCAAAATCTAAACAGGCTTGCCAATAATGACTATCAATTCCCCTCTACTAGAAAAAGAGGAGTTAGACGCCAAGCCATAATACATGAACTAGGATCACCAGACTCAATTTCGGCACAATTGGCCACTTTAACCATGATGGTCCATAACATGCAGAAACCAAACAACACACATGAGGTCAAGGTAATGAATTCTTTTTGTGAGTTATGTGGTGGTAACCATGATTCTTCTGAATGTATGCAGAATCTGGAATCCAGCTTCTATGTGGGGAATTACAACCGGAACAACAATGTGATGTCCAATACATACAATCCAGCTTGGAAGAAGAACCCAATTTTTTCATGGAGTAATCCCAACAATGCTCTAAACCAGAACAATCAGAATGTACAAGCATCGGGATTCCAGTAGAATATGCCACGGCAACAGTTGCCCCAGCAACAACCAACAACATCTAGTTCTTTGGAAATTTCTCTCAATGCTTTAATGTTGAAAACTGAATCTTATATGGCTGAAATAGCAACTTCATAAAAAGAACTTATGCTTTTATTAACAAGACCGAGATGAGATTGCAAAACCAAGAGGCCGCAATCAAATCATTGGAAAATCAAGTCGGAAAATTTGCTCAAAACCTGAATACTAGACCTCAATGAGGTTTACCTAGAGATACTGAAGTTGCAAGAGGAACTGGCCATGAGCAATGTAAGGCGATCACCACTAGAAGTGGCCAATAGCTTAAAGAGGCTCAAGCTCGCTCACCAAACAAAACTCCACAAAAAGATCAAGACGAACCAGCGGCAAAACCTTAGAGGATAAACCAGGAATTGCCGCGGAAACTGACAATAAGCATGCCTCGGCAACCAACGATAAGCATGCCTCGGCAACCAACGATAGGCACGCCACGGCAACCCCAATTGATGATGCCTCGACAACTTCAGTTGTTCCAGCAATGCCATCAATCAGATTCCAGACCAATGAAAGAATTGAAGATATCCGACTTCCACCACCATTCCCACAAAGGTTGAAGCGATAAAAGCAAGAATATCAATTCAAGAAGTTTCTTGATATCCTAAAGCAAGTCCACATCAACCTGCCATTGGTGAAAGCAATTGAACAAATGTCGAACTATGCCAAGTTCCTTAAAGACATTGTGTCCAAGAGAACAAGGCTAGGAGAGTTTGAAACAGTTGCCGCAACAGAGGGATGCATGGTCATTTTGCACAATCGTATGCCACCCAAGTTGAAAGATCCCGGAAGTTTCACAATACCTTATTCCATTGGAAACCACTATGTCGGGAAAGCATTATGCGACCTTGGGGATAGCATAAACTTGATGCCTAAATCGGTTTTCCAGAAACTAGGAATCGGGAAGGCAAGACCTACAACAGTTATGTTACATCTAGCCGACAGATCCTATGTGCATCCAGAGAGAAAAATCGAAGACATACTAGTAAAAGTTGATAAATTTATTTTCCCACTGACTTTATTATTTTGGATTGTGAAGCAGATGAGCATGCACCTTTCATTCTCGGGAGACCATTCCTAGCAACAGGGAGAACCTTGATCGATGTTGAAAAGGGAGAACTCATAATGAGGGTGAATGACCAGCAAGTTAAACTAAATGGGTCCCAAACACTAAGGCACGCCGATGATCCAGAAGAATGCCAACTTCTTCATGCCACAGCATAGTTTAACTTCGACGAGGAATTTAGTTGCCTCGGCAACTACATTGCCGATCAAGAGGAACCTGAGGAGTATGAAGAACCGGTCGATGATGAACAACAAGAAGAGGCAAATTGGCTAGTCAATTGACCAGGTACATACTTTGAACCACTGGATTACTCAGGTAAGGAAGGTAAGCTCGAAAAGCCATCTATTGAACAACCACCGATTCTTGAGTTGAAACAGTTCCAGAGCAACTAAAATATGCATACTTAGGAACCGATAATACATTGCCTGTAATTATTTCTTCTAAGTTACAACCTGAGCAGGAAAAGAAGATGATCAAAATGTTGATTCTACACAAGAAGGCAATAGGGTGGGCAATTGCCGACTTGAAGGGAATTAGCCCGGCAGTGTGAATGCACAAGATTTTGTTGGAAGATGATCACAAACCTTCAATTGAGGCCCGGAGGAGACTAAATCATGCCATAAAAGGGGTTGTAATGAAAGAAATCATCAAGTGGCTTTACGCCGGCATTATATACCCTATCTCTGATAGTACATGGGTAAGTTCAGTACAATGTCTACCAAAAAAGGGAGGTATAACGGTGGTAAGTAATGAAAACAATGAACTCATTCCAACTAGGACTGTGACCGGTTGGAGGGTTTGTATGGATTATCGAAAGCTAAACAAAGCCACTAGGAAAGATCACTTCCTATTACCCTTTATTGATCAAATGCTTGACCGTCTCGCAGGCAAACCCTTTTATTATTTTCTTGATGGTTATTCAGGTTACAATCAAATTGCCATAGCACCAGAAGATCAAGAAAAGACAACCTTCACATGCCCATACGGTACTTATGCTTTCCGAAGGATGCCGTTCGGATTGTGTAATGCCCCGGCAACCTTCCAAAGATGCATGATGGCACTCTTTTCAGCCATGGTTGAAGACTTCCTTGAGATCTTCATGGATGATTTTTCTGTTTTTGGGAATGACTTCGACAGCTGCCTCGGCAATTTAGAGAAGGTGTTGGTAAGATATGAAGAAACTGATTTAGTCCTCAATTGGGAGAAGTGCCATTTTATGGTAGATGAGGGAATAGTGCTCAGCTACAAGATTTCATCCAAGGGAATTGAAGTAGACAAAGCCAAGGTGGACGTAATCGAGAGATTACCCCCACCAAGTTCGGTTAAAGGAATCTGAAGCTTTCTTGGACATGTAGGTTTTTATAGGAGGTTCATTCATAATTTTTCTAAAATCACTAAACCCTTGTGCAATTTGCTTGAACAAGATAAAGACTTCAATTTTGATGATTCTTGCACCCCAAGCATTCGAAACCCTAAAGGAAAAGCTTACCTCATCACCCATTGTCGTTCCACCAGATTGGACACTACCTTTTGAGCTCATGTGTGATGCAAATGATTTTACGGTAGGAGCAGTCCTAGGCCAACGCACAGGTAAGAACTTCCATGTGATATACTACGCTAATAATACTCTTAATAGTGCTCAAATGAATTACACAACAACGAAGAAAGAATTACTAGCCGTAGTTTTCGCATATGACAAGTTCTGATCTTATTTGATTGGTACAAAGGTAATTGTTCATACGGACCACTCGGCAATTAATTAACTATTTGCTAAAAAGGATGCCAAACCTCATTTGATTTGTTGGATATTACATTTACAAGAATTTGATATTGAAATTAAGGACAATAAAGGAACAGAAAATCAAGTGGCCGATCACTTATCACATTTAGAACGCAATAGGGAGGAGGATGTAGATTTAGAGATATGCGATGCATTCCCGAATGAGCAACTTTTAGTTGCCTCGGCAACCATGGGTGCGCATGCCTCGGCAACCCTCGACGCCACAGCAGCTCTTGACGCGCACGCCTCAGCAACCACGGATGCGCATGCCTCGGCAACCCTCGACGCCTCGGCAACCCTTGACGTGCACGCCTCGGCAACCATGGATGCGCATGCCTCGGCAATCCTCGACGCCTCGGTAACCATGGATGCACATACCTCGGTAACCCTCGATGCCGTAGTAGCTCTTGACGCGCACGCCTCGGCAACTACAGATGCGCATGCCTCGGTAACCCTCAACGCCTCGGCAGCCATTGACGCACACGCCTCGGCAATTTTGGGAGCAGTCGCCACGACAGCACATGCCTCGGCAATACCCTGGTACGCGGATTTAGTTAATTTCCTTGTTTGTGGTATTTTACCTTATGGTCTTACTCACCAAGGGAAGAAGCGGTTCCGCCATGATGTAAGCATTACTTTTGGGACGAGCCTCTTTTGTTTAAACAATGTGCAGATTAGGTTATACGCCTATGTGTCCCTGAAGAGGAGCAGCAGAATGTACTCCGGCAATGCCATTCTTCACCCTATGGAGGACATTTTGAAGGAACTCGTACCGCGGCCAAAGTTTTTCAATCCGGTTTGTATTGGCTAACATTATACAAAGATGCCCAAGACTTTTACAAGCAACGTGATCGTTGCCAAAGGACGGGAAATATCTCTAGACGATAGGAGATACCGCTCCAAAACATCATCGAGGTGGAATTGTTCGATGTATGGGGGATCGATTTTATAGGACCTTTCCCATCTTTATTCGACAACCTCTACATTCTACTTGCCGTCGACTACGTGTCTAAATGGGTTGGGGCAGCTGTAGTTCCCAACAACGATTCCAAGACCGTGAAACGATTCTTGTAGAAAAACATATTTACACAGTTTGGGATGCCGAGAGCAATTATCAGTGACGAAGGCAAGCATTTTGACAACAGACTTATTGCCAAGATGTTGCAACGCTTTGGTGTATCACACAAGATTGCCACGACATATCACCCACAAACCAATGGGCAAGCAGAAATTTCCAACCGGGAATTGAAGGGTATACTCGAGAAATTTGTAAATCCCTCTAGGAAGGATTGGTCACTAAAACTAGATGACGCACTTTTGGCATATCGTACTGCATTCAAAATACCCTTAGGTATGTCCCCCTTCTGACTTGTCCATGGCAAAACATGCTATCTACCGGTGGAAATTGAACACAAGGCATACTAGGCAATCAAGACCGTGAATATGGATTGGGAAAGTGCCGGAAAAAAGAGTTTGTTGGACCTCAACGAGATAGAAGAATTCCATGCACTCGCATATAACAATGCACGAATCTACAAGGAGAAAACAAAGCAATGGCATGACAAGAAATTATTGCCGCGGCAATTCATGCCAGGGCAACTAGTTCTTTTATTCAACTCTCGGCTAAAACTTTTCCCGGGAAAACTAAAATCAAGATGGTCAGAACCATTCGAAGTTGTCAAACCATTCTCCCATGGTGCCATGATAATCAAGTCCATCACTGACAAACATGAATTCAAAGTTAATGAACAAAGATTAAAGCACTACAATGGTGCACATGTGGAACGTAACAAAGAAGTGGTCACCGTAGGAGATGCATGGGCATGCTCTCCTTTTGATATTTTATTTTTATTTTATTTTATTTTTTTCAAACTATTTAATTTTTATTATTTTTGATTATTTGTTTTTTTAGGATAGATTTATTTTCTTTAAGATTGAAACTACATCTTTCATATTTATCTTTTTAAGTTTAAGAATTTCTTTATACATCTTTATTTATTTTCTTTTATTAGTTTATCTTTAATTTTAATCCTTATTTGATTTGTCTTTGAATTGTCGGAAAATAGTTCAAGATAAAGAGGAATTTTGATTCAAGAAGGAAAACATCTTCAACAAGGAAATTCATGGGCTGAATCTAAGGCTTATATAAAGCCTCCAACTTACCCTAATTAAACCCCCTAGCCGTCACCCTTCCCCTAAACCGAAACCCTCTTTTTTTCCTTTCCAAAACTAAACCCACCCACCATATTTCCTACCTATCTTTTCTATATAACCCATCACCCTTAACTTCCAAGAAACCTATTCCTACTTTTCATCTTGCAACTCTTTAGTTTCTTTTATTTTGTTTTCTTTGTTTTTACAAAACTCACAACCAAGATCATCCATGGCATCCAAAATTAAATTTTTGGTTCATCCAAGTTCCTCCAAAGAACCAAGATACAAGAAGTTTGCTACACCGGTGGTTCAAGAAAGATTTCACTCCAAGTTTGAAAGCCGGAAGATTTACGAAGAACAAGGCTTTGAATACTCCAACACTCATCAAGATTTCAGCCTTGAAACATTCATCTTCGAGAGGATTGCACATCAAAAGTGGCAAATCTTTTGCCATTAATCGGAACCGGGTAACATCTCATGGGTAAGAGAATTCTATGCTCACTCACCTAACCCGGATAATCCTTATGTTTTTGTTCGTGACAAGGCCAGTCTCATAAGCCCTGAAAACGTCAACACCTTTTACGGGCTCTACATTGAGAAGGACGAGCATCAACCCTTTGTTGATCAAATCACGCCCAAGCAACTCGATAAGGTGCTTCAAGAACTCACTCTACCGGAAACTCAATGGAATGACGGTAAATGCAAGGGCACGGTAAATCGCCTTCGGTTTAAACCCAAGGCAAAATTATGGAATAAGTTTGTTAAAACTTCTTTAATGCCCACCACACACAATACTAATGTTGATATACCACATCTTTTGCTCATACATTCTATCTTGCATAATCGCATCAGTAACATTGGAAAAATTATTTGTGATGAGATTTTTTAATGTAGCTCAAAGGACAAGGGTTCTCTTTTCTTCCCTTGCTTAATTTCCAATCTTTGCAAGGAGATGCATGTACCAAATGAGTCCACCGATGAAAAGGCCCTACCAAAGTCCGGTTGGAATCAAGCACAAATCTGAAAGCTAATGGGAGAGGCACCGGTAAAATCCTCAAGGCCTCTAATTGTCGCGGCAACCCCTACCGCCTCAGCAACCCCTGCCGCCTCGGCAACCCCTAATGCCCAAGCACCTAATGCCCGGGCAACTCAGCCATCAACCCTGGGACACTTTGAAGCACTCTTGCAACCATTGGCGAGCCACCTTAGGCAAATTGAAGACCAGCAACTAATGTTCATGCGGTACATGAAGAAGCACAACAATTCAATCACTCAAGTCATCCTAGAAAAGTACCCGGACAGCCGCGTGCCGTTCCTAATCTTTTCGGCCGAGATCCTTGCCACGGCAACCAATGAAGCAGTCGCCACGAAAACCACAACAAATGATGCCGCGGCAACCTACACCGTGCCTGCCCAAGTAGAAGCCACGACAACCAACCCTGAAGATGCCACGGTAACTAGAGCTAAAGACATCCTGGCAATCACTGCAAAAGGCAAAGGTAAAGCACTTATGCCCGAATCAACTCCTGCGGAATCATTGTCTGATTTTTTAGATTTGGACGAGTCCTCCATTGCACCAACAAAGACCGCAACAATCGAATTCTCCAAGCGAAAAGCCAATGACATTGATGAAGAGGACAATGAGGACAACCCCGTACGAGGATCGATTCCACCATCAGCAACAAGGAAACAACCATCGAGTTCAAGCAAGAGAATCAAGACATCGACCAAAAGGAAACTAATCATCCACGACGATGGTAAGTCCTCGTTTGCATTTTACTTTTCTTTATTTTTATTTCTCTTTAATGCATGCATTGAGGATAATGCCTCACTCGAGTTTGGGGGGGATTGTTAGTAATTAGTTACCATGTTTAGTTGCATTCATCTTAAGTATTGCATTTAGGATAAATAAATTGCTTGCCATGCCTTTAGTTGGAACAAGAATTGTCTAGATTTGATGAATATCCGATGATGACTTTGCCAATGCACTTAATTGATAGAATTTTTATTCTAGGATAACCATGGAAAAACTTAGAATTTTACTATGATGCTAAATTTGATGAAACATTGTTGTGGTTTGATTGATTTAAGGAATTCTAGTGAACTTAGGTTGATAATTAAAAAAATTAGGGGATTAGAATAAAAATTGGATGAATGCTAGAGATGCCCGAAATTGGCTCTAGCATGTGCTAAAAAATTGATCGCTAGAGGTGCACGAAACCGGCTCTAGTATGTGCTAAGAATTGATCGATAGAGGTGCCCGAAATCGGCTCTAGTCGAATAAATTAATTAACTTAAGAAAACTAAAAACAAAACACTAGAGGTGACCAAAACTGGCTCTAGTTAAAACATGTTAAAAGAACCCAATGAAGTAATTTGAAAACCTCTTGTTTGCATAGAATTCGAAAAATCAACTTGCACACAACTCTGCACACACTCACAAACATTACAGTTTGATTCAGAGTAACTCCTAAGTTTTCAAAAAAATGAAAAGCCAATCATACTTTGTGCCCCGGTTCTGAGAATTGAATTCAAGTTCAAAGGTAAGTTTGTGAAAATTGAAGTCTTGACGGGTAATTATTAGTTTGCATTGCTTGAGGACAAGCAATAGTTCGAGTTTGGGGGTGTGATAAGTGTTCAAAAGTACTATTTTCTTACCCTTTTTACTCATATTATTGTTAGACTTAGGCTCATATTAGTTACATAATTAGTCATTCATGCATTAATCCATGTTTCCTTCCATCGTTGAGCTTGATTGCATAATTTGGTTGTTTTGTGGGAAAAGATGCTGCTATGGTGTGTTTTGTGTGTATGTGCAGAATCACTTGCCAAAGCAAGGCTAGAGCTAGTTGACAGGGCAATGCATAAAAGAGATGCCGAGCTAGTTGCCAGGGTAATGCATGAAGGAGACGCCGAGCCAGTTGTCAGGGCAATTGTCGACAAAGAATAAGGTGATATGGTAGTCGAAATTGATGATTAGACAAGCCCAAGATGACGTGGAGCAAAGCTAAATCCTAAAGGAATTTGATTTCCATGAAGAGGTTAATGAAGAATTAAATTCCAAGAAGATAGGAGAAGTTCTAGAACGAATTTAATTATAATAAAGAATTATATTCTTTAAAGATAATTTAATTCCAACTTAACTTCCTCCTCAAAGAAGGACTTTGACCTAGCCCTATAAATAGATCACGAAGCCGTCAACTCTAGGGGGAGAGAGGAGAGGAATTTTGACAACTCCAATTGGGGGAGAGTAGAGAGAAATTTTGACAACTCCAAGGGAGAGTAGAGAGAATTTTCGACAAGCTTCAAGGGGGAGATCTCGACAAGAAGGCTTCATCCATTCTTCATCTTTTTCTTTCTTGTTCAATTAGGTTCATGCTAGGAATTCTTTGTCTTGTGTTTCTTTGGAACCTAGCCATGAACTAAATACATTTGGCTATGGTTATTGTGTTTTGTGGTTGTGAGAAACAATTGAATTTTATTTAGGTAATAAGAGTTTGCACTTTCTATTCAAGGATTATTCATTCTTGGTTCTAATTCTTGTTTGCGAGTGAATTGGGAGAGGATCTCGTAACTTCATCTATTTATCTAATATTGGGAGAGTTAGATTCAAGAAACGAATGAATATGATCTTTATTCAATCTATTGATGGTGAAGATTAATCCGGCTTAGGAATAAGTTAAGGATTTCAACGGCTAAGAGGAGCACAAGATTGGTTGTTGTTCACCCTTGATTCACGCAGGGATGTATTATCAAGGCATGCACAAGTAGCTAGAGTTTCGAATTAGGGATAAGAAGAAACCATTGAAGAACGCTCTGCTGAACCTTGAAGTTGCTGCCCAGATGCCCAAGTAGTTGCCCAACTAGTCACCCAGGCAACCATCGATTAGTTGCCAAGGCAACCCCGTTGTGCAAGTTACCACGGCAACTGAGTTGCCCTTGCACTCTTTTACCAAGGTGATCCAATCGGCTATCACACCTCAACTCACGATAACCTGGCCTATCTCTCTCACTTGATCTCATCTATTCTTTTACTTTATTGCTTTCTAGTTTAGTTATTAGTTTAAACTTCTATAATCTTCTACTTGTGTTTTCTTTTACTTTTTACAGTGCAAGAGATTAGATTCTTGAAGTGGCACCAATCCTTGTGGAGACGATATCTTTTATACTATAACTTTTGACGTGTATACTTGCACAATTACGTAGCACTTATTACGCGCAACAGCTTTCTTGAAGTGGCACAATACCCAGAGTGGGTAGCCAACATAGTCCCGGTGCCGAAGAAAGATGGAAAAGTTCGCATGTGCATGGACTATAGAGATTTGAACAGAGCAAGCCTGAAGGATAACTTTCCTTTACCCCATATTGATATTCTGGTTGACAATACATCAGGACATTCATGGTTCTCTTTCATGGATGGTTTTTCGGGGTACAATCAAATAAAGATGACCCAGAAGACAAGAAAAAACAACATTTGTAACTTTGTAGGGCACATATTGGTACAAAATGATGTCTTTCAAACTAAAGAATGCGAGGGCAACGTACCTGCGAGCCATGGTGACTCTTTTCCACAACATGATGCACAAAGAGATTGAGGTGTACGTGGACGATATGATTTCCAAGTCCCAGACTGAGAAAGAGCATATCTAAAATTTACGGAAGCTATTCCAAAGGTTGAGAAAGTATCAGTTTACACTCAACCCAAACAAGTGCACTTTCGGGGTAACATCTGGGAAGCTTCTAGGCTTCATGGTTAGTAGAAGAGGAATTAAGATTGATTCAGACAAGGTGAAAGCAATCCATAATCTTCCACCTCCTCGTTCACAAAAAGAAGTTTGAAGATTCATCGGGAGGTTGAATTACATTTCGTGGTTCATTTCTCAATTAACCGATAGATGTGATCCACTCTTCAGATTGCTTCAAAAGAATAATCTGGGTGAATGGGATGAGGAATGCCAAGAGGCGCTCGATAAGATCAAGGAATATTTGTCAAATGCTCTCATCTTAATGGTACCAGTTCCAAATAGACTGCACATCCTTTACTTGGCCGTATATAAGAATTCAATGGGATATGTGTTGGGTCAACATGATGAAACAGGGAAGAAAGAAAGAGCCATTTATTATTTGAGAAAAAAGTTTACAGAGTGTGAAGTACGGTACCCACCAATTAAAAAATTATGTTTTGCCTTTGTTTAGGTAACTTGTAGGATCAGACAATACATGTTATACCACACTACATGGCTAATTTCTCGCCTTAATCCATTAAAGTTTATGATGGAAGCCCCAACGTTGACTGGGAGGTTGGCTCATTGGCAAATGTTGCTGTCGAAATTTGACATTGTACATGTAAGTCAGAAGGCAATAAAAGGAAGTGCCACAACATGTTTCTTGGTAGGTCGTGCTTCAAAAGATTATGAGCCCTTGAACTTTGATTTTCCAAATGAGGATGTGATGAAAGTCTCCACAGAATAGAATGGAATCCCATATAATGAAACCTGGAGGTTGTATTTTGATGGGGCATCCAACGCCCTAGGACGCAGAATTGGAACAGTGTTGATCTCTCCAAACAATGTACATTATCCTTTCACGAGCAAGTTAAATTTCTTTTGTACTAACAACATGGCAGAATATGAAGCTTATGTCATAGGCTTGCGAGCCGCTACCGAAAGAAAGATAGAGATCCTGAAAGTATACAGGGATTCAGCTTTGGTTATTTACCAGCTCCGTGGAGAATGGGAAACAAAAGTTGTAAAATTGATCGAGTATCGAAAATTTATACTAGAGCTAATAAAAGAGTTTGAAGAAATCACTTTCACATACATCCCTAGGGAAGATAATCAAATGGCTGGTGCCTTAGCCACACTAGCTTCGATATTCTTAGCTAATATACTAGAGGACATGATGCCAATTTAAATGCAGAGCTACGAGGCCTATGCCCACTGTTTTAGCATAGAAGATGAGGCAAATAGAAATTCGTAGTATTATGATATCTTGCAGTACATTAAATTTCAAGCATATCCCCTGAAAGCAAATGATAATGACAAAAGAACCATAAGAATAATGGATTTAGGATACATGCTCGATGAGGAAATTTTATATAAGAGGGGTAAAGATCAAATCTTGTTAAGATGTGTTAATACGAGCAAAGCTAGAAATATTCTATCAGAAGTGCACGATGGAATATGTGGAACACATACAAATGGCTTTGCAATGGCCAGAAAGATTATGAGATATGGTTATTATTGGGCAACCATGGAAGGAGATTGCATTGAGTATGCAAAGAAATGTCACAAGTTCCAAATATATGCTGACAATATCAATTCTCCGCCGGTACCTCTTCATATGATGAATTCACCATGTCCTTCTGCTGTCTAGGGCATGGATGTTATTGGGCAGATTCACCCCAAGGATTCTAATGGGCATCGTTTCATTCTCGTAGTCATTGATTACTTCACCAAATGGGTGGAAGCAACTTCTTATACAAATATCACAAGATCAACAGTCTGCAAGTTTCTGAAAAAAGAGATTATCTGTCGATATGGATTGCCAGAAAGAATTATTACCGACAATGCCACTAATTTCAACAAGGTAATAGCAGAAGTGTGTGAGCAGTTTAAAATTATGCACCACAATTCTATGACTTATCGCCCTAAGATGAATGGGGCAGTGGAGGCGGCAAATAAAAACATCAAAAAATTATATCGAAGACGACAGAGACTTACAAAGACTGGCATGAGAAGCTACCCTTTGCATTACTTGCGCAGCGGACCTTGATACGAACCTCAACTGAGGCAACACCTTACTCTTTGGTCTATGGGACCGAAGCAATACTTCCTATCAAGGTTGAAATTATATCTCTCTGAGTTTTGTCCGAAGTAAAATTGGATGAAGCGGGGTGGGTACAGGCTTGATTCGATCAGCTAAATCTCATTGATGAAAAAGGCTGAAGGCAATTTGCCATAGTCAAATGTACCAGAAAAGAATGATGCAGGCATATGATAAGAAGGTTCGGCCCAGAGAATTTCGAGATGGAGATCTTGTGTTGAAAAAGATCTTGCAAATACATCAGGATGATCGTGGAAAATGGATGCCTAACTGGGAGGGACCTTATGTTGTTAGAAAGGCCTTCTCTAGAGGAGCATTGATTCTAATTGAAATGGACGGTAAAGAGTTACATAATCCAGTGAATTCTAATTTCGTTAAGAGTTATTATGTCTGAAGAATAGAAAAAAGAGAAAAGAAAAAAAAGAGAAGAAAAGAAAAAAGAAAAAGCAGAGTGAAAACCCAAAAAGGGTGCTTCGCAAAATAAATCTTTGGTGAAAACCCAAAAGGGCGCCATTTATATAAAAAACAAAAAAAGAGAAAGAAATAAAAGAAAAAGGGGTTCAAGATGAAATTCCACAAAGGGCATCTTGAAACCAAACGTGGATCTGGGTTGAAAACCCGTAAAGGGCGGCTCAGATGACTTGAGATTAGGCATCTGTTGATTAAGACCTCTCGGACACCCAGTATTTTGAGAGGGATTTCACATTCATGAACATCTTGACAACGTTGAAGTCTGTTAGACAAAGGCTCAAGCTCAGAATTATATTTGGTCGATGGGGTGGATGATCCTTCATGCAATAGATGTGCGAAGATCTGACTTCATTTCTTGATTTTGTTATTTCAGTTTGCCATGAATTTTTCAAACCTCATTGTATTTTTTTCCTATAAGCCTTAATAAAATTCATGAATTCTCTTCTGAGCTTTCTGTATTTTTTCTAAAGCACCATGCAAGTAAATAAGCACAATCCATATAAAAACATATAATTTCTTGGTATTACTATGTTTTGAAAGGTTGCAGGTGACATTAACACTCTAGGATATTGAAGAGGAATGTAAAATGAAAATATAAAGCAAAGTATTGTGCCGGCAAAGAAATAAAATACCTTAATCAAGCTATACCTAAACAAGTCAGAAGCAAATATAGAAAAGAGGGTGAGCACAAAAACAGAAGAACGAAAGGTGAAAACCCAAGAGGGTGCCTCAAAGAGTAAAAAGAAAAGGAAAAAGAAAAAGAAATAAAAAAAGAGGAAAAATAAAAAAGAAAGAAAGAAAAAATGAGGTGAAAACTTGCAAAGGCTCTTGAGAAAAGAGAAAATAAAAACCAAAGTGAAAATTTGAAAGGACGCTTTTAGAAAAGCAATCTAAATTGAAAACCTGAAAAGGTGATTTAGATCAAAGGGCCAGAAACGCTAAGAGGGGATTTTCAAGGGTCAATCCCAAGTGTGAGATGAAGTAACAACGGTTTCCCAGAAAGTAGTAGCTGTTTGATTAATCCCAAAGAGCCATGGTCCATGCATCATATGGCAAACTAGGGTCATACTAACCCTCATCAAAGCATTCTTACTTCTGCTTTGAAAGGAATTCAGAGTTCTTAATGAGAAGAACTCACTCGTCCAAAGAGGAAAAGAGCTCCTAATGTGAAGAGTTTGCCTAGAGTTCCTAATGAGAAGAACTCGTCCAAAGAAGAAAGAAGAACTCATAATGAGAAGAGTTCGCCCCATAGTTCTTAATAAGAAGAACTCGCCCAATGAAAAACTCCTAATGATAAGAGTTTGCCTTTTGAAGAATGATGAAGTTCCTAATGAGAAGAACTTGCGTATTCGACGGGAAAAGTGAAAGAGTGAAGAATGAAGAATTCCATAATAAGAAGAACAGCTTCAGACCTCAGAAAATGAAGAATTTCAAGAAAATAGTTTCAAACCTTGGACGTTGAAGAATTTCTTAATTAGAAGCACAGCTTCAGACTCTATGGTTTGGCAGAAGATTGAAAATTTTCATAATAAGAATAACAACTTCAGTCTTCGGAGGCCAGAAGGTTTGGGTAAAATTCGTGTTTTTCGGTCATTGCCCTATTCCTATTCCACAGCAATGAGCAAAGATGGGCAGCTGTAATACCCAAATTTCACCCAGGTTTATATATATATACTTCAATATAAATAAAACCAAATAATAATAAATAAATATGATCCTTAGTAACAATCAATTGAATAAAACAAATATAAGTGTCTATAATGTTTAATAATACAATTTAAATGCCCATTATACATTACACAAGTCAACATTTATATACAAAAAACCATAAGCCCACAAATAATCATAAAGCCCAAATTTACAAAGCCATTCCCACCAAATTTCCTTAAACTGAGTAAAAGAGCCCAAACAAGCACACTTGTGCTTTTTGAGCCCGCCAAAAGTGCCACGTGGCGAGCTGGTAGTGGTTAATCCGTGAATCACGTGGATTAAGGGCCCTTGCAGACATCATCCTTTAGCAACTATAAATAACCCCTGGAAAGAGAAAAAATGGCAATGATTAGGCAATAATTAAGCAATTATTGTAATAATTAAACAAAGAGAGAAAGAAGCTGAAAGGTTACCTAGCCAGCTGAAGAATCACTAGAGAAGACAGTCGAAGCCACCACACCGACGTTAGAGCTCATCGGAAGGTAGTTCTCTTCCTTTTCTTTTCATTCGTTGCATTAGAACACTAAAAGCAATTAGATATGGTCTATAAATATAAAAAAATAGTAAATAAAATAGGATTTAAAACTACAAAACTTTGATCAAAATAAAAATGAATATAAAGAAGATTTGAGATTTATCTTGTTACGACCGAAGTATTTGGGAATTGAAGGATTAGGTATTCACGGCATAGTTGAAAATAATGGACTTGGGTTTGGTTGCAGGTAGTTTAGGTTTGGAAGGGAGGAGAAGGGTGGCTTTGTTGAGCCGAGATTAGATTTAGAGGTTTAGGGTAAAAAAACTAGGTTTATTAGAGGTTTTTGAGCATTTTAGGGTTCTGGCACGGCAACCGACTGGAACCAGGTGGTGGTCGAAGGCTGGGGTTCGGTCGGAGAAGATAACCAGAGACAACGGCCAGTTGTCGGTGTCGCCTCCGACGGCTGGCAAATAGGACGAGGCATTTGGCGAGTGGCGGCAATGGATTAAAGGCGGTGTTGATGAAGAACTGAAGATCAACAGAAAAGGATTTTTGAGGGTTTAATCTTTAGAAACATGATGTTGAGGGAGAGTTATGTTTGTTTGGATCAAACAGGTAGAAATGTGAAGAACGGGGATGAACAGGGTGTTTTAATCAATTTTAGGTGTTAAAAACTGGGATTGAAGTGTTTAAGTCGAGAGGATTTTGAGAGAAGAGACCTGGTAGAGAGAGAGAAAAATTCAAAAAATGAAAAAAAGAAAAAATACGAGGGTCTGAGATGGTCTTCTTATAGACTGAGAGGTCGGGCCTCAAGGCCCGCAAATCCCCGTGAGAGCCCACATGTAGCTTTTGTGGGATTTGTACCGCAACCCTCTTGTTTACAATTTTCTCAATTTGGTCCTAATGGCTTGTAAATTGGAACCTATATTTCAATAGTAGTTCAATTTGGTCACCAATTTGTTATTTGTTTGATTAATTTATTTGTTTAAATTACTTGGTTGTCATATATTTTAAAGAGCATGTAGCATATTTGCTAGGTGAATTGAATCACTTAATTAAGATAATTAGAGCTTTAAACTTAGGATCTTTAATTAATTTAAAATAGGGAGATAATTGTAGAAAATAAATGATTATTAAATGGAAACTTCAATGTCCTAAGTTTATTAGTGTCTTATCATAATGAGATGTTAATAAAAGGGTGAATTTTAGTAGAACATTTAATATTTCATTTGAACTTAGAACATGTGACAACATAGTTAATTTAATTAAAATTAAATTAGGTTTAGGTTCAATTAGATAGAATTATAGAATAATTAGGAATGTTGTTGATTTAGGGCCTAATATGGATAATACCCAATTGTTTGGGTATTATCATGTAAACTCCTAAATTTGATAACGTTCATAGTATTCTTAATTGATTTAGTCAATTGGAGCCCTAATTAGGTTTGAACTTAAAATTGACAAGAAAATAAATAATCAAGCATTATAACCTTTTGTGTTGAGATACATTTTTGAATATAAACTGAAGTATCCTAAAGTATCTGGATGTTGCAAAACTCATATTCGTTTAAAAATGTATTTCCTTACAAAAGGATGCCTCCATTTGGAATGAAAATTCAATTAATGATTAAGGATTTAATTAAATTCAGATTATTGTGCGAAATGCCAAAATGCCACGTGAAATTAAAAGGTACCGATAACGGGCGTTTGTGGGGGTGCTAATCCTTCTCTACACGTAACTGACTCTCAAACCCTAATTTTAAAGAAATGAACCTCTAGTTGTTTTATGGTATCTGGTCTACCAAAGTGACAAGTGGCGACTACAAATTGATTTTCAATGATAAATAAAAGGAAAATCTGATTTAATACGAAAAACCCTAATTTCAAGATTAAATGAATTAAAATGAAAAAAAATCCGTAATTTCCAAAAAGAACCAATCGTCATGCTATTTTTCACACTCGGTCTTAAAAATGGTCGCGACACCGGTAAAGCCAATGTCGTAGCCGATGCCTTTAGCCGGAAGCCCATTTCCTATCTAAGATGTTTGAATGCTCATTTCTATCTTAAAAGCATGGCAAGTTATTGGTTGAATTGAAAGTTCAGTCAACCATCGTGTTCCGAATCAAAGAACTCCAGGAGTCTGACGAGGAGTTACAAACTCTAATTGCTAAGATTAAAGACAAACCAAATCTTGACTTTGCAATGAATTCTAAAGGATTACTGTGTTTTTGAAACCGTATTTGGGTTCCCGATGATGATGATCTTCGGAACCAAATTCTGAGTGAAGCTCATTCGAGTCCTTTTTCTGTTCATCCTAGAGCTATCAAAATGTATAAAGACTTAAAGGAGCTATATTGGTGGTCTGGTATGAAAGGTGAAATCACGGACTTTGTGGCTAGGTATCTAACCTGCCAACTGGTTAAAGTCGAGCACAAGGTGCCTACTGGTCACTTACAACCTATCAAGCTTCCACAATAGAAATGGGTACGTATCACGATGGATTTCATAAATAGTCTACCAATGACACCAAAGAAAAATGATGCTATTTGGGTCATTGTAGAATGACTCGCCAAGTCTAATCACTTCCTTCCAGTGAGAATAGACTTCAGCTTGCCTAGACTCGCTGAGTTGTACATTCGTGAAGTCATCCATTTGCATGAAGTTCCTGCATCCATTATTTTCAACCGTGGCCCACGCTTTGCATCTTGATTTTGGAGAACCTTACATGAGGCTTTGGGAACCCAAGTACACTTAAGCACTACTTTCCATCTTCAAACTGATGGCCAATCTAAAAGGGTTATTCAGGTAACCTTATATTTATTCTATCCATGTGTATAAGTATTTCGTATCAATCTCTATTCTTCCTTGTAGATTCTGGAAAATATGCTACAAGCTTGTGTTATCGATTTTAGAAACACGTGCAAGAAGTCTCTACCATTGGTGGAGTTTCCATACAACAATAGTTACCAAGCTTCGATTAAAATGGCTCCTTATGAAGCTCTTTATGGAAGAAGATGTAGAACCCTTCTTTGTTGGACCGAGCTTGGTAAAGGCAAGGTGTTAGGCCCTGACTTGCTTCGGGAAATTGAAGAAAGAGTAACCATCATTTGTGACCGGCTCAAAGCTATATTTGACCGGCAAAAAGTTTATGCTGATTTGAAAATAAGAGACATTCAGTATGACATTGGTGAGAAAGCCTTCCTTAAGGTGTCTCCGTGGAAGAAGATTTTTCATTTTGGCAAAAAAGGGAAGCTAAGCCCTCGTTTCATTTGCCCATTCGAGGTGATCGAGAAAGTTAGACCTGTTGCCTACCGACTAGCTCTCATTGAGGAGTTAAGTTGAATCTATAATGTCTTTCATGTGTCTATGCTACGAAAGTATCGGTTTGATCCTTCCCATGTGATCGAGCCAAAATCTGTAGAGATCCAGTCCAATTTGACATACGAGGAGGAACCTGTGTAGATCCTCGCACAAGAAGTCAAGAGACTTCGAAACAAGTCTCTGCCCTTAGTGAAAGTTCTTTGGAGAAGTCATGCAATAGTTGAAGCAACGTGGGAGCCAGAGGAGATGATGCAAAAGCAGTATCCTCATCTTTTCAGTTATAATGAAAATTCGAGGATGAATTCTCTTAAGGGGGAGAGTTGTCACACCCTAAAAACTGGTCTAGTTGGAATTAGATTTCGGTGATCAAAAATTTTGTACCAGTTATGCATGAATGGTGTAATTGCTAAATCTTTGTACCCAATTTTGAAGTAATGAAAGTTATTTGGGCTTAATTGAAGTTGTTGGACCTTGTTGTAAGGAATGAAAGTTATTTATTGACTAAATTGTGAAAATTTAAAGTTGTTGTTTTATTGGAAATACCAGAAATATTGAAGTTGAGTTAGGCATATCTATACAGTATGACCTGTATCGATATGGCCAACTGTTTTAACTAACTTACCCAACTTAGCCTAGTTGTATCGATACAGTCATAAGGTGTACCGATACGGGTCCTTATTAAAGATTATTTTAGTGGCCAAATTGCAAAGATTGAAAGTTTAGGGATGTGTCACCTGCTTGCTTATCACCTCTGTAATCACTAATTTTATTCGAGGTCAACCCATTTTTTGCAATAAAGGGCTTCGTTAATCTATTACTATGTTTATCATTAAAAAAGGAATTATTAGTATTATTATTTGCTAATTATAATTATATATATAATGCTACCTCTTATTATCATCCATTTGAAAAAAGAAAAATGAGAGAAAAGGAAAAAACCTTAAACATTATTACCGAGTTTATTAATTATTATTAGTATATCTTTATCATTATATCAATAGTAATATTATAACAGTAGTTATATTATTGTCATGTTATTATCATTATAGTATTATTATTACTGTTATTGTTATTACCTATTTGAAAAAACCCTAAACACTATTATATTACGTATTATTATTGTACGTTATTATTATTATTAAACTAAAATAAAAGATCAGAATTAAATAAATAAAGCCCAATAGTTAATAATAAATAAAAGTCCAGTCTATTAATATAGTCCATTTACAAACCCAAAAAAATATATTATTACATAATTACATTTGGCCTGTTTGGGCCCATAAATAAATAAACCCTAATTGCATCAGAAAACCCCAATGCCCTCCATCTTTCCTTGCACAGCCAAACAACGACCGTTAGATCAAGATTGATCTAACGGTCCAGATCACATTATGAGGAAAACCCTAGATGCTACCCTTGTCTTTTGGCGCCGCATCAACCACAGCCTTTGGATCTGGGAGTACATCAATGGTCGAGATCCACGTGGAGAATGTCCCAGAAGTTCCCACAGGCCTACATGCCTTTGGATCTGGGAGCACATCAACCACGTGCTTGTGATTCAAGCGTGTGGCCGCCACACACAACGATTGGCCTTCCGACTCCATCTCTATGCTGGTAGATCCAACGGCCTCCAGTAACCCTTGCTCCGCAAGCATATTCTCTCCCTGGTCCCCTTATCTGCTCGAGCGGCCATGATACTCAAGGGGACAACGTTAGAGATCTTATGCCTACTACACTGTTGTCTGACCTCCCCTCCTCCCAAGCTGCTCATCACATGCAAGGCAGAAACAAAGGATATCAGAGGAACAAATCGGAAAAAATCAAAAGCGGATCAAATACATCATAAAAAACAGAGGCAAACAATAGGAATATTAGGTTTCTATTTTTCATATTTTAAAAACACATGTAATATCGGGATATAAAGTCGAAATGCTAACACTTGTAAGCCATTCAGGAAAATCAAAAAAGGAATAGAAAAGAAAAAAATAGAAAGACCTTAAGCTTTGGAGGTAGCCTCCCTCTTCTTATTTTCATATTATCATCATCAAAGCAAAAGCATAAAAAAGGGGTAAAACATTAAAGGAGGGTTTTGACCTTTGTTGTTTCACCTTCCTCGAGTAGGATCATCTTCCCCTCTACATGTTGCATTCTCCAGCCGGTAATAAGCTTCTAGTCTCCCACATATCACATGTGGTGGGTCAGTGGAGAGACTAACAACAGAGGGACCTTGGTTTTCAAAAAAAGATGTCGGTTTTGGTTTTCAAAAGGATGAGGGTTTTCTGGTTCCTGGTTTTACCAAAATGAGATAGTGGGCCTTCATTTTTCAAGGATCCATGCTCAGATTTGTTTTTTAGAGAAGGAAAAAGGTTGTTTTTTGGGTTTCTTGGAGTTTGTCGGCTGCCGACGAGCGGCGGCATGCATGGCAGAAGGTCACCATTTTTTGGATCTTGCTTTGATGAAAGACGGTGTTTATTAGAGCTTCAAAGGGCATGAGAGAGGGTGAGGGATTTTAAAGCATTTTTTGGGCGTAAAGGGCTAAATTTTTCATTTTTTTTGCAAAAACTTAACTTTTATTCTCGCTTTGAAAATGGAAATGGTTTATTCGCATCTTAAAACCCTCCACCCCTATTTATCTACACCGTTGGCCATGTTGCCTTCTTTAAATACATCCTCGGTCCCTGTGTCTTTCCAAATCTTTTTAATTTCGTTCTTCTTTTAACTGAATCTATTTTTGAAAAGGTCAAATCCCCTTTTAGCCCCCCAAAAATTTAAATTTTGTTTTAATTTAGTCCTAAATCAAGACTTGAAACCCTATTTTGCCCCCTGGTTCATGCATATTTAATTTCCATGCCCCTTTACTGTTTTGATTTTATTTGTTCATGTTTATAGTAAGTTTACTTGTGATGAGGTTGGGTGTTTAATGTTTGTGGTATATGTTAATATATATGGTTCTTATATAATATATAGTTTTATTATATAGTGTATGTTTTTATGTAACATATGTGTTTTAATACATATAATATATAGTTTTAATATATAATATAATATATAGTATATATAATATATGTTTATATATATATATATTACGTAATATATAGTTTTTCAATTATATGCCACATTTTAATATATAGTTTTTGTAAATATAATATAGTTTTAAATATACATAATATATTTTATGTATATGTAGTATGTAATATAGTCAATTTATAGTCCTTTTTAAGGTATATATATATGTGTTCTTTTTTATATGTTTTTTAGTGGTTTGAGCCTTCTTGTGTTTTTGGGCTTGGGGTTTGCTTGGTTTGGTGGGGGTTGTTATGTTTAGTGGGCTTTGGGCTTGTTAGACAAAGTTTAGAGATTAGAACTAGGCAAATTTAATTAATTGGTTTAAAGTCGTGTGCTCGTCTCATAGAGACACGATCTTTGAATTAATTAGATTAATTTAGGATTAGTTTTTTAGAGCCATAGTTGGATTTAGGGTTTAAATTAATTTTGTAAATTTAAATTTACCCTTGGCTTATTGGGATAAATGTTAAATTCATTAAATTAGTTGAACACCTCTTAATTACTCTTTTATGATAAAATTGGCAATGAGATTAGAAGGACATTTAACTTAAAACCATAATTAATTAACTTTATTTGTTTTAAATACTATTCTTGACTTATTGGAATACTAGTTTGAAATCGATCGAATTAGTTATCATGTTATAAGATAATCCATAAATTCTAGGTTTTTACTTTTTAGGGTTAATCAATTTAGGATTAATATTAGAGTCACATATTTAATAATTAGATCACTAATTGATCATTCATATGACCCATTTATTTTGAATCAATCAATTTAAACCATAAAAAGGAGGTATTTATTAATTTTGGTATTTGTGTCGTAACAGTCCGAGCTTAAAGGATGTTGACCAATACTTGAATTAATCCTTACCGTCTCAAGGAAAAATTAAAATTTGATAAAATCATCACATCATATCTTAACTGTTTGCACTATGCATAAAGGTGACGTACGAGATTCGAACCATAAATTAACACGGCAGTTAGGCTTATATGATATCGGTTTAATCTATGGACCGATGTATCGTCATCCTTATTAATTAAATTTCCAATTAATTTGAACCTACCAACTGGATAAAGCACGTTCAATTAAAGTCAATTTTCAACTAAGGTCAATTTCGATAATTTCTTTCGATCAAAAGCAACAAATATTTTGGAACCGATTTCTGGGCGTGATGGGGGTGTTAATCCTTCCCAACACGTAAACAACTCTCTGAAACCTTTCAGAATGAATCTCTGGTTTTATGGTGTCCGGCCTACCTTACCCAAGTGGCCGGTGGCGACTCCAAGTTTTCATTATTTTCAAAGAAAAAATGAATTTTCAAAAGAAATCCCCCTTTTGACCGAAATTACAAAGAAAGATTTTGGGATAACCCGTAGCACCGAGCCTATAATATTTTATTTTTTCTTGTTTTCTGTCTTTTTCTTTTTACCTTTATTTTGCATATTGTGTCATATCATGAAGAGTACATTGAGTTGGAAATAGTTTAAAGTTAAAGACTAGATCAATGGGAGACTTGATCGTAGCAATGATGAGAAGAATTCCGAGGTGCAAATATGGTCGGAAAGTGAACAGTTACATGAGGGAGATAGCATTTCCACCGAGTTTAGGTCAGCAATTGCAACCCATAATTCATGAACACAGAGTGCAATGATGTATCTGAGTTAATACCATTTTGGAACAGTTGGGATCTTGAAACGAGAAATATTTTGAAGAAAGAGTATGGCAACATAGCATATTTGGTAAATGTTCTGGTTGACCAGTCACTACTGTAAGCTTTGGTGGGGTTTTGGAACTCAGCTTACAGTTGTTTCACAATCGGTAATTTTGATTTGACTCCTATGATCGAAGAATATCATGACCTTATAAATTGTAAGAAGATCGACGAGAATTAGGTATACTCTAAGCCTAATAAGAACAAAGCTTTTCGAGGCAAGCTTACTAGAATCTTAGACACGTTGTTGTCTTGGGTCGAGCAGCAAGTCACCACTTGGAACAACAAGGAGTATCTCAAGTGGGAAGGAATTTTATCCTTAGCTTTTGTACATCCTATGGGCCGAGTCTAGCGGGACCTTTTTTCATTGTTAATCTACGAGTTTGTCTTTTTCCTCGAGCATTAGGGCTTATCAACGCGGCAATTTTGGACTTATTTGATCGTTTGAGTGGCAAAACCAATCTGGTACCTGTAATTTTGGCTAAAACTTTTCGATCTTTGAGGTTCAGTCGAGAGCATGGTGGAGGTCGCTTTCAAGGATGCCCGTAGCTTTTGACTATTTGTTTCTACAGTCACCTTTGGTTTGATGTCAATTTCCCAAGGCCCCTCTATGATGGTAGGTTCATACCGTTAGAGGAATTTTTACAAAAAGGGAATTGGCCAACTCAAAGATCCGAAGAGGTTTGGTTGGATGTTCTCCTAAATTTGAAAGAAGAGGACATAATTTGGAGAGCTCTATGGCTTCTAACCAGAAACACCCTTTATAGATGTGGGGTACACCCTTGGGTACCACTACTTGGGCTTTGGAGGCATACAACTTATGCACCTCTTCTAGTTCTGAGACAATACGGTTCAAAGCAATTCGTCCCAGCCACCAATGGTTTAAATGAGTTCAACATGGATCATGAGAAGGAGAAAGGTTATAAGACGGTGATGTATAATGCCTTATCGACTTGGAAAAACGCAAAATGAGTTAGGATCATGAACGTTCCATACATGGTCACCCTCGAATATGAAGCGTGGCATTTTAATCGCGTCAACGACAACATTCCCCAATTGAATCCCGACGGAGGAAGATCTATGAAAGAGATTGTCCACACTTCCTACCGAAGCCGAGTTGATGAGGAAGCAACTTAAAGAAGAGCAAAAGAGGTACCTCAAGCTCGAGGAGAAAGCCCACTAAGAAAAGTTTGACTTCGAACTAGAGAAGACACGGTTTGAAGTAATGATTAAAGGTTTACAAAGGAAAAAGGATGAGTTGGAACTCAAGCTCAAGTTGGAGAAGGAAGAGATTCAGAAACTTAAAAGACTAAACAAGAGCAAAAGAATTGCGGAAGGTGGACCAAGCGAGGGGTTAGAGTTCTAACTTAAGGAAGAGAAAGCACGAGCCGATAACTATAAGAGGATGTATTACGAGCACAAGGATTAAGTGCTTCCTTTAATGCAAGAAATGAAGAATCTATGAACCTCCCTTCAAGGCAGATAGAGAAGGAACAACACCAAAATGAAGCCTTGAAAGATCAAGTGAAATATTTGGAAAAGTCCATTTTCAAGCATAGGGGTTCAACTAGCAAGTTAAATGCTAGTAACTCAGAGAATCAAGCCTTGATGACACGTGTCGAAGAGTTGGAAGCCGAGGTCCAACAACTCAAGGATCATGTAGCAAGCCTTAGAAGAGCGATTCAAGTACGCCCGACGCTGAGTTTGGAGCAACTGCACTTTGCTGCCCACACAATTTGGAGGCAAGAGCAAGAGTTGGCATGGTGGACGACTCAGATGCAAGAGGTTGCTCAGAAGATACAGTTTCTAGCGGAAGAGGCTACCGAGCTTCATAAATGTGTGGATGATGAATTCGAAGAAGGAGAGAAGATTGTTTGGGTTTTAAGAGAGATTATTGACCTTGATACTACCTTAAAGCCATACGTGTAGTTAGCTTTCTCTAGTTATTGTAACAAGACAATGTTCCCATTAATGCAAGTCGTTTAACAATGATATTTGCCGAACTCAGTGTTGCTCTTTGCATTCATGCATAACACATTTATTTCCATACTCTGTTTAACTGCTAAAATTAATTAAAAGGATTTTTATTTCAGAAAGATAGCATTTTGGTTCATTATATTACAATCATTCTACATCCTTATCGTACTCGCTCACGAACAAGGCAAATGGAAGAAAGCTTTGCCAAGTTGGAAGTCGACCTTAGAGGCCAGTTGGAACAGGCTCAGCAAGAACTAACGGACACCATCATCAATTCCCAACAAGACATGATGAAGGAGATATCTCAATTGATACAATCCAATCTATAAGAGGAAAAGGGTTGTGGAGAACCGAAATCAAGACTCGGGGGATCGCTCATTTGCCCCGATCTTCAAGAACCCTATCTTTATCAACCCTTCACCAAACTCTCTGCAAGGAGTATCCTCATCTCATCAGGACGGCGCCTTCGCCCCAACTCAGCCGGGTGTGATATTCAAAAACATTGAAAATGTTGAGGATAGCATCCCAGATTTCAATAAGTTGGAGAAACTTAACCAAGTAAAGACAGGGTTCTTAAAGCAGTTAGAGGGCACTCAGAAGGACCTCGAAGAAAAGTTTTGGGCAAAGGAAGATGAAGAAGGACCTTACGGACTAAATGCAAGAGCGCTCAGCTTAGTCCCAGATGTGGAAATCCCACACAAATTAGTTGTTGTTGTTTTAGCCATGAAGATTTGCAGACACTATCTGTATGGTGAAAAGTGATATTTATACACTGATCACAAAAGTTTGAAGTATCTTCTGACTCAGAAAGAGTTGAATCTCCGTCAACATTGATGGATGGAACTTCTGAAGGACTACGACTTGGTTATTGATTACCATCCTGGTAAAGCCAATGTTGTAGTTGATGCTCTTAGTCAAAAACCTACTCCCTCTACGAGACGTTTGAACGCTCATTTTTTAGTCAAGAAGCATGGCAAGTTGTTGGCCGAGCTGAGAGTTCAGTCAACCATTGTATCCCAAATCAAAGCACTCCAAGAAAACGATGAGGAGTTGCAACCTCTCATTGCTAAGGTCAAGGATAACACAGATCCTAACTTTGCTATGAATTCTGAAGGCTTGTTATGTTTCCGCAACCGTATCTGTGTGCCCAATGATGATGATCTTTGGAATCAGATTCTAAGCTTATTCTAGCCCTTTACTGTTCATCTAAGAGCTATTATGATGTACAAAAATATAAAAGAGTTATATTGGTGGTCTGGTATGAAGAATGAGATCATAAACTTTGTGACTAGGTGTTTGACTTACCAACGAGTCAAAGCCGAGCACAAGGTGCCTACTGGTCTTCTGCAACCTATTGAGCTTTCATAGTGGAAATAGGAGCGTATCATGAGGGACTTCGTATGTGGTCTACCTGTGACTCCAAAGAGGAATGATGCTCTTTGGGTCATTATGGACCGATTCAGTAAGTCTGCCCATTTTCTTCCAGTGAGAATGGACCTCAGTTTGCCTAAGCTCGTGGAGCTATACATCTGCGAAGTCATCCATTTACACGGAGTTCCAGTATCTATCATTTCTGATCGTGATCCACGCTTTGCATCTCAATTTTAGAGAACCCTGCAAGAGGCTTTGGGAACTCGAGTGCACATAAGCATTGCTTTCCATCCTCAGACCAACGGTTAATCTGAAAGGGTTATTCAGGTAACCTTATATCTTCTTTCGATTCGTGAGTATAAGTAACCCATATGAATTTCAATTCTTCCTTGTAGATTCTGAAAGATATGCTCTGAGCCTATGTTATTGACTTTGGGGATATGTGGGAGAAATTCCTACCCTTGGTCAAATTTTCTTACAACAACAATTACCAAGCTTCAATCCAAATGGCTCCGTACGAAGCTTTATATGGAAGAAGATGTAGAAATCCTATTTGCTGGATCGAACTCAGTGAAGGCAAGATGCTAGGTCTTGACTTACTTTGGGAAACCAAAGAAAGGACAACCATTATTCGTGATCGACTTAAGGTTTCCTCCAACCGACAGAAGTCTTATGCTGATTTGAAGAGAAGAGATATCCAGTACGAGGTTGGTGAGAAGGCCTTCCTCAAAGTGTCTCTATGGAAGAAGATCCTTCATTTCTGCAGGAAAAGGAAGCTAAGTCCTCATTTCATTGGCCCATTCAAAATGATCGAAAAAGTTGGACTTGTAGCGTACCGATTAGCCCTCCCCAATGAGTTAAGTCAGATCCACAACATTTTTCATGTATCTATATTACGCAAGTACCGGTAAGATCCTTCCCACGTGATCGAGCTAGAATCTATAGAAATTCAGTCCAATCTAACGTACGAGGAAGAACTTGTGCAGATCCTCACATGAGAAGTCAAGAGACTTTGTAACAAATTTGTGCCCTTAGTGATGGTTTTTGGAGAAGCCACTCGGTTGAAGAGGCAACATGGGAACCTGAAGAAACCATGCAAAATTAGTATACATACCTCTTTGCTTGATGTGAAAATTTGAGGAAGAATTTTCTTAAAGGGGGAGAGTTGTCACATCCCTAAAACCAGCCTAGTTAGAATTTGGTTCTAATGACCGAAAATTTTGAATCTGATGCAAAATGTTGTAATAGTTGACCTTTGTACCCTTCCTTTATAATGAAATCACATCTTGGTCCCATTTGAATAGTTTAAGTCTTCCTTATATGAAATTCAAAGCCAAATTGTAAATTATGAGCTAGGCGTACCGATACGGTCAAGCCAATATCGATACGGTCTAACTGCCAATAACCAACTTACCTATTTTAGCGAGGGCATATTAACACAGTCATGAGTGTATCAATACGGGTCCCCTATTCTAAATATATTCGAAGCCAATTGAGAGAGAATTAAAACAAAGTTTTTACTCACCTCCTTGCTTGTCAATTACCCACGTGATTGTCTCAGAAAAGGTAGTGAGTACCCATCAAATTGATTCATATTATAAGAAAACATGATGTGAAAGACTTTAGGTTAAGCAAACCCTTTAGGATAGGAAATCCCCTTATTGGTTCTTGGAAAGGTTGGCAATGATTAAGGGGTTAATTGAGTTTTAAAATGAATAAAGAAGAGGAAAGCTTTCATCCTCCTACCTTGAACTCTCGGTAAACCAAACTTCCCTTTTTTCCCAAAAGAAGCACACACCTCTATTTCCATCTTCAAGATTGAGCTGAGCTAGCACCTCGGTGCAACCTTTGACCTTCATTTGATTTCGATACTCCATTTAAAAGCCCACAACTCGGTGAGTAAAATCCCTATATCAATTTGTTGATTCCATCATTTGTTAAGGTTTAATTTCGAAATTAGGTTTTCTATGTTCAAAGGAAAGCACATGAACTAGGAAGTTAATTTCGATATCTCGATGTTGCCTACAAGCTTTGGTAAGCTTGAAGTATGATTATGAATCCGTCGAATGAATTATAATGTAACCTCTAATTTTGTGCTAGCTCAAATATTGGAGAAGGATCCTTTGTTACCTCCAAAGGAAGCTAGGCACAACGAAATTGTAAGCCGAGAATCTTATAATCAAGGTGAGTGTAGTCGTGTCAAGGGATAGGCAAGGTTCCATCCCGTTGCATTCATTTTATGTTACAATTTGCATTTTGTTTAAGGACTCAAGTAGAGAAAGTTTTTGTGGGTGCTAATGGTAAGCATGGTAAGTCTTTGACGCGGTTGATATGGGTAAGTTCATGTACTACGTTTGAAATATGCTATGAATATGCTATATGTGAATCCGATATGAATATGTTATGAATATGCTATATGTGAATCCGATATGAATATGCAAAGAATATGTTATGATATGGTACGTATATGATATGATCCGTTATCATGAGCTAAGGCTCAATTCCGATTCCGATATACTATGGCCTACGGGCATAAAGGTAAGCTATATTATGAAATATGTGTAACCTTGGACATTTGTGAGTTTTGGATACAATTGACATGCCATAGGTTTATTTGAGCTCGTATAAGTAAGGGATTGGACTACGTTCTGGGGCTACGGCCTATATGTGGGGAAGATAAGGATGGATTGTGTAAGGGATACTATCCGGAGCTACGCTCAAGGCTACGACCTATTTTCTGATATATGTGTTGTAAAGGGGAATCTGCGTATCCATTTGTTACATTGTCCAAGGGAACTTAAATGTGTATATGCTTCATTACGATTATGTGAAGTTATGATAAATGGCCTAAGCATGAGACTTTGTGATTAAAAGAATGTGATTATGATAATTAAGTATGCCAATATGCCATCCGTGTTCATATCGTGCCATTTTTGTATTGTTATTGCCTATGTTGTTATGACTACCTCTCTAGGATATATAAGCCTAACATATGTGTATCTCATGCATTTCAGGGTCTTGAGAAAATTCTGAGCAACGGTCGTGTAATATCCCGATTACAAGTCACTTCCGTAAGTTATATGTATGTCTACTTTTGTTTCCAAACTCCTAGTAAGGTGGCATATGCTCTAAACATGTTACATATGAGCTTTTTGATATGTGTGTAATGGCCTAATAGTGCCTAGGTGTTACTAATGGAATTTGCATGTTTTGGGAGGATTAAACTAGTTAAAACGAGTTTAAAAGCACAAAAACCTGAAAACTAGGTAAATGGATTCGAAACGCTCTAAGATTTTGCATGCTATTAGAATTATGGATTTTTAACTTGGTGGTAAAATTTCAGAGCAATCGAACATCTTTCAACAAGTTAAATTGAATAAAAACTAGATAGAATCTGTCATTACAGGTTAGGGAGTATCGATACAGGTGATGGCATATCGGTACAGTCCCTACATATATGGTCTGGTCAACATTGGTCATACAGGGCATATCGATACGGTTTGGGGCATATCAGTATGGATTTTGGTCACTGGAATTTGGTTGGAAAAATTGTATTGATACGTTATAAGGGCGTATCGGTACGGGGTCAACACGTATCGATACGGGCTTAGCTGTATCGGTACAGGTTTGACATTCTTTGAATTTAAAAATCTAAAATTAACTTAGAGTATCGATATGGAACTTAGAGTAACGATGCGGCGTTAGTTAAATCTGTTATACGGCATAAAAACAAAATTTGGACAATTTACAAATTGGTCACTAATAACTACACGGTCTAATTGATTAGGTTAACTATATCCGAAAGTAATGAAACTTCACAGATCAATAATTGGTAAGTTTAATTACAAATTGGTAATAAAGAATTTGTATTAGGATCGCTAATTTGTAAAGTTTACGATTTAGTCCCTAAGTTTGAAAAGGTTAATGTTAACCTCGATTCTAATAAGACTAGTAATTAATAGGTTTGATAAGCCTTAAGAATGACTATTAAAATATACCGAACAAGTTCTGAACTCCGATTTCATCTTCCAATCTCAAAATAAGTTTTCGATAACACTTTCTGACTCGGTCCTCTACTAGACTGGGAAATGGGTTTTACAGACGGAGCATTTAACGCCTTAAGCCATGGAATATGAGCAGTGTTAATTTCTCCTGATAAGGTCTACTACCCCTTTACAAGTAGGTTGAAATTCTTTTACACCAACAACATAGCCGAATATGAGGCATGTGCCATGGGTCTCCATACGGCCCTAGAAAGGAAGGTCGGAATACTTCTGGTCTTTGGAGACTCGTCCTTGGTGATCTACCAGCTTCGAAAGGAATGAGAGACTAGAGATCTGAAATTGGTCAAGTACTATGAATTGATTCAAGAGTTGGTCAAGAATTTTGAAGAAATTAGCTTTGCCTACTTGCCAAGGAAGGATAATCAAATGGTCGTTGCCCTAGCAACCTTGGCCGCTGTGTTCAAGTTGAGCCCAAAGTCGAAATGAAGACAATTGAGATACGGACCTTTGAGGTACTAACCCACTATTATAGTTTGGAGAATGAGGAAGATGGTAATCCCTGGTACCATGATATCTTCCAATACATCAAGTTCCAGGCTTATCCAAATGGGGTCGATGATAACGATAAAAGAACTATCCGAAGGCTAGCGTCGGGGCATGTCCTTGATGGAAATTTTTTTTATAAAAGAAGCAAAGATCAGATATTGTTAAGATGTGTCGAAACTCGAGAATTCGAAGCTATTCTAGCTGAAATCTAGGGAGGATTATGTGGAACCCACGCTAGTGGATTCTCAATGGCAAGAAAGATCATGAGATACGGCTAATTCTGGTCAACTATGGAGGAAGATTACATCATCTATGCAAGGAAGTGCCATAAATGTCAGATATATGCCGATAACATACACTCCCCGCCAGTGCCACTCCACACCATAAATTCCCCATGGCCCTTTGCTGCCTGGGGTATGGATGTCATTGGTCAGATACACTCGGAGGCCTCTAACGGACATCGCTTCATCTTAGTAGCCATCGAATACTTCACAAAATGGGTGGAAGCCACCTCTTATACCAATATTACAAAGGCAACAGTTTGCAAGTTCTTAAGAAAGGAAATTATATGTCACTACGGTTTGCCTGAATGAATCGTCATTGACAATGCTTCCAACTTGAATAATAAGATGATGACAAAAGTGTGCGAACAATTCAAAATTGTACACCATAATTCTACTACATATCACCCCAAGATGAACAGAGCAATAGAACCAGAAAATAAGAATATCAAAAGGATCATAGCCAAAACTACAAAGACTTTCAAAGATTAGCACGAGAGGCTACCCTTTGCTCTGTTTGCCTATCGGACCTCTGTAAGAACTTCTACTGGGGCAGTGCCGTATTCTTTGGTATATGCTACGGAGCCAGTGTTATCTATCGAGGTAGAGATCCCCTTGCTTCAAATTTTGAATGAGGTAAAGTTGGACGAAGCTGAATGGATGCAGGCCAAGATTGATCAGTTGAACCTTGTTGAAGAAGATAGGTTGAGGGCCATCTGCCATAGCCAAATGTATCAGAAAAGGATGATGCAGGCTTATAACAAAAAGGTTCGCTAAAGAGAGTTTCGAGTAGGGGATTTGGTGCTTAAGAGGATCTTATTGAATCAAAGAGATTTTCAAGGAAAGTGGATACCTAATTGGGAAGGGCCTTTTGTTGTGAAAAAGGTTTTCTCTGGTGGAGCATTGATCTTAGCAGAAATAGATGGGAAAGAGCTAAGAAATCCCATAAACTCAGACTATATCAAAAAGTATTACGCCTAAATAAAAAAGAAGAAAAATAGAAAAAAAATAAGAAAAAATGAGGGATTAAGGTGAAAACACGAATGTGGGTGCCTTAAAACCAAAGGAGGATCTAAATTGAAAATCTAGAAAGGACGATTCAGATAGACTAAGACTTTTAGCATCCGATTGACAGGCTTGGTTCCAGCTGAAAGACTATGCTTCGGTCCTCAGATTAACAATCAAGTGTGGCCAGCAAGAGATCTACTGGGGTCAATGGGTTCTCTTCATTCATACAATTTACACCATCTATATCTCTTTCATTTCTTTCATGTTTGCCATACTTGTCAAAATTGTCCTAATATTCCTTCTAGTATTAATAAAGTCTTATTCTAGAATTTATTGTCTATTTCACGGACATCCTACGGATAGATTGACATAGATTATGAACAAGCAAAGGATTTCTTGGCATTACTATGATTTAACCTATTAAGTGCAGGATTGTTCCCAGATGAGAAAGGAGTCCCCCAAAGATAAGGCAAAAGGTCATGGGAGGCGAAGTTAACAAGATCAACCGAGACAAGGCTTTGAATGTTGCTCGTGTTAAAATCCAAGGAGTGAGAGGAAAAAACCCGTAAGGGCGCCCAAAAGAAAAAAAAAGAAAAGAAAAGAAAAGAAAGGAAAAGAAAGAAAAGAGGAAAAAAAGAACAAAAAAGACAAGGAAAATGAAAAAAGAGAAAAAGAAAATCATTTCTAAAGTGGAAACCTGAAAAGCCACTTTAGATCAAAAGGATTAGAGACTCGAGAAAAAAAGGGCATAATGGGCGAACCCGAGTAAGAGATTGGGCACCGCCATACCAAGAAGAGAAGAGAAGAACAAGAGAAGATTGAATTTGAAGAACTAAGAAGAGAAAGTGTCCAAGAAAATTGACTTCACTCATGCATCATAATTAGATAGACATCTTTAAGATAGGATCCTGCTAACTCATTCCCTCATAAAAGTTTGTCTTTTACAGTTTCAAAGGTTAGATCAGATGCTCCGTGAGAAAAGAGTAAACAACAAGGCGAAATCATGAAAAACTGTGAACGAGGCGTGTAAATTAGTAATATTATTACAGTAGTTATATTATTGTCATGTTTATCATTATAGTATTATTATTACTGTTATTGTTATTACCTATTTGAAAAAACAATAAACACTATTAATATTACTTATTATTATTGTATGTTATTATTATTATCAAACTAAAATAAAAGATCAGAATTAAATAAATAAAGCCCAATCTATTTATATAGTCCATTTACAAAACCCAAAAAATTTATTATTACATGATTATATCTGGCCGCTTGGGCCCATAAATAAATAAACCCTAACTGCATCAAAAAACCCTAATACCCTTTATCTTTCCTTGCGCAACCAAACAACGGTCGTTAGATCAATCTTGATCTAACGGTCCATATAACATTCTGAGGAAAACCCTAGCTGCTACCCTTGTCTTTTAGCGCTGCATCAACCACGACTGTTGGATCTAGGTGGAGAATGTTCTAGAAGTTCCCAAGAGCCTACGCGCCTGACGCTTCGGTTCCTCACTCGCGCTTGTGATTCAAGCGCAACCTTTCGACTCTCCACGCGCGAGTACACTACACACATGCCCCTTCGACAACCACGTGGCCGCCACGCACAACGATTGGCCTTTCGACTCCATCTCCATGTTGGCAGATCCAATGACCTCTAATAACCCTTGCTCCCCAAGCTTATTCTCTCCCTAGTCCCCTCATATGCTCGAACGACCACGATACTCAAGGGGACAACGCCAGAGATTCGCCGCCTGCTTCACTACCATCTGACCTCCCCTCCTCCCTAGCCGCTCATCACATGCAAGGCAGAAACAAAGGCTATCAAAGGAACAAATTGAAAAAAATCAAAAGCAGATCAAAAACATCAGAAAAAAATAGAGGCAGCCAATAGGAATATTAGGTTTCTATTTTTCATATTTTAAAAACACATGTAATATCAAGGTATAAAGTTGAAACGCTAACACTTGTAAACCATTCGGGAAAATAAAAAAAGGAATAGAGAAGAAAAATAGAAACACCTCAAGCTTTGGAGGTAGCCTTCCTCTTCTTATTTTCATATTATCATCATCAAAGCATAAGCATAAAAAAGGGGCAAAATAGTAGAGGGAGGGTTTTGACCTTTGTTGTTTCACCTTCCCCAAGTCAGTTCATCTTCCCCTCTGTATGTTGCATTCTTCGGCCGACAATAAGCTTCTGGTCTTTCACAGATCACATATGGTGAGTCAGCGGAGAGACTAACAATAGAGGGACCTTAGTTTTCAAAAAGGATGTCAGTTTTGGTTTTCAAAATGAGGGGGTTTTTTGGTTCCTGGTTTTGCCAAAATCAGAGAGGGGGCCTTCGTTTTTAAGGATCCATGCTTAGATCTATTTTTAGAGAAGGAAAACAGTTGTTTTTGGGTTTCTTGGAGTTTGTTGGCCGTCGGCGAGTGACAGCTGGCATGGCAAAAAGTCACCAGTTTCTAGATCTTGCTCCGATGAATGGCGGTGTTCATTAGAGCTTCAAAGGGCATGAGAGAGAGTGAGGGATTTCAGAGCATTTTTTGGGCATAAAGGGCTAAAATTTTCTTGTTTTGCAAAAAACATAACTTTTATACTCGCTTTAAAAAAGGAAATGGTTTATTCGCATCTTAAAACCCTCTGCCCCTATTTATCTACATCGTTGGTCATTCTGCCTTCTTTAAATACATCCCTGGTCCCTATGTCTTTCCAAATCTTTTTAATTTTGTCCTTTTTTTAACCGAATCTATTTTTGAAAAGGTCAAATCCCCTTTTAGCCCCCCAAAACTTTAAATTTTGTTTTAGTTTAGTCCTAAATATAGACTTGAAACCTTATTTTGCCCCCTGGTTCATGCATATTTAATTTCTATGCTCATTTATTGTTTTGATTATATTTATTCATGTTTATAGTAAGTTTACTTGTGATGAGGTTGGGTATTTAATGTTTGTGGTTAATGTTAATATATATATAGTTCTTATATAATATATAGGTTTATTATATAGTGTATGTTTTTATGTAACAAATGTGTTTTAATACATATAATATATAGTTTTAATATATAATATAATATATATTACGTAATATATAGTTTTTCAATTATATGCCACATTTTAATATATAGTTTTTGTAAATATAATATAGTTTTAAATATACATAATATATTTTATGTATATATAGTATGTAATATAGTCAAAGTATAATCTTTTTTCAAGGTATATATATGTGTGTGTGCTTTTTTATATGCTTTTTTAGTGGTTTGGGCCTTATTGTGTTCTTGGGTTTGGGGTTTGCTTGGTTAGGTGCTAGGGCTTGTTATGTTTAGTGGGCTTGTTAGACTAAGTTTAGATATTAGAACTAGGAAAATTAATTTAATTGGTTTAAAGTCGTATGCTCATCTCATAGAGACACGATCTTTGAATTAATTAGATTAATTTAGGATTAGGTTTTTAGAACCATAGTTAGATTTAGGTTCGAATTAATTTCGTGAATTTAAATTTACCCTTGGCTAATTGGGATAAATGTTAAATTCATTAAATTAGTTGAACACCTCTTAATTACTCTTTTAGGATAAAATTGGCAATGAGATTAGGACATTTAACTTAAAACAAGAATTAATTAACTTGATTTGTTTTAAAAAGTATTATTGACTTATTGTAATGCTAGTTTGAAACTGATCGAATTAGTTATCATGTTATAAGATAATCCATAAATTGTTAGGTTTTTAGTTTTTAGGGTTAATCAATTTAGGATTAATATTAGAGCCACATTAATTAGATCACTAATTGATCTTCCATAATTTGGGCATGTTAGGTTAGGGCTTTAGTGGGTCTTTTGTGTGTTTATTTTAAGCCTTTATGTGACATCCATTTTAATTGTCATTCATATGACCCATTTATTTTGAATCAATCAATTTAAACCATAAAAATGAGGTATTTATTAATTCTGATATTTGTGTCATAACAGTCCGAACTTAAAGGATTATGACTGAATACTTGAATTAATCCTTACCGTCTCAAGGCAAAATTAAAAGTCGATAAAATCATCACATCATATCTTAACTATTTGCACTATGCATAAAGGTGACGTACAGGGTTTGAACCATAAATTAACACGGCAGTCAGGCTTATATGATGTCGGTTTAATCTATAGTCTGATGTATCGTCAACCTTATTAATTAAATGTCCAATTAATTCGAACCTACCAACTTGGTAAAGCCCGTTTAATTAAAGCCAATTTTCAACTAAGGTCACCAAATTAAATTCAATTCAAATTTCGAAATTTTCCTTCGATTAAAAGCAACAAATATTTTGGTACCGATTTCCAAGTGTGATGGGGCTGCTAATCTTTCCCCACATGTAACCAACTCTAGAAATCTTTCAGAATGAATCTCTGGTTTTATGGTTTCCGGCCTACCTTACCCAAGTGGCCGGTGGCGACTCCAAATTTTCATTATTTTCAAAGAAAAAACAAATTTTCAAAAGAAATCCCTCTTTTGACCGAAATTACAAAGAACAGTTTGGGGATAACCCATAGCACCGAACCTATAATATTTTAAAAGAAAATATATATAAAAAAGGTCGCTACAACCTCACGTAATATTGGTCATATTTTGACTTAAAAGATGACACCTTGGTAGTCCTAATTGCTATCCAATTTTGGGGAAATGGAAATTTATTGTTTAAGCTTTCTTCTTGCTAAGGGAAACCCTCCTATTGGCTATGAGTGAGGTGGAAATGATTAAGGCCATGGTTTATTTCAAAAGAATAAGAAAATATCTCATCTTTGTTTTTCTTCCCTCAAAACCAAACTTACCCTTGTTTAAAAAGAATAAGAACACACCTCCATTGTCATCTTCAAGCTTAAGCTCAAGCAAGCACCTCAATCCGATCTTTGACCTTTGTGTGATTTCAATACACCAATTGAAAGCTTGCAGTTGGGTAAGTAGAACCCCTATGCCAATTTGATGATTCCATCAATCCTTAGAGTTTAATTCAAGATATAAGTCTTGAATGTTCAAGTTAAGCCCATGTTTAGAAAGCCAGTTTCAATGTTGTCTACAAGCTTTGGTAAGCTTGAAAAACGTTTGTGAATCATTAGTTTTGATTCTAATATAATTCCCTAATTTTGAACTAGCTCAAGTGGTGGAAAACAAGCCATCTTCATTTCCAAGTTTCCCAACGGCAAGGGGATCGCTACCCGAGAACCTTGAATCCTCTGAGTACTAGGTGAGTGTAGTTGTGTCTCGAGATCAGCTAGGTGCCATCCCGGTTGCATTTATTTTGTGATTACATTGTGTCTTCATTTGAGTAGCTCAAGTAGAGCCTACAAGATGTGAACTCCATGTGGTAAGTGTGTTAAGGTCATCTTATTGTTTTGATGCATTACGATATGTCGTGACTTAATCGTTATACGATATATGTGAAAGTTGCTTGATGTTAACATTGATACATATAGAAATTGATGTATGCATAAATGCTATGATATGTGATTTAGATCCAAGGCTCAATTTGCAATCCAATATGATACGGCCTAAGGGCACAAAGGTAAGCTTCACGGTGATATGTGTAACCTTGGAAACTTGTGGACTTTGGATCCAATTGGCACGCCTTAGGGTTATTTGAGCTCACTATATAAAGGATTAGATTATGGTCCGGGCTACGACCTATATATGGGGGAAAAGTTGGATTGTGTAAAAGACTCTGAAGCTATGGCTCAAGGCTAAGGCCTATTTCGATATGTAAAGCGTACATGGGAATCTGCATAACCATTGGTTGCTATGTCCAAGGGGAAATAAAGAATATGTGTTGTGCATTTGATACATGAAATCGCTATTTGTTGATGTTAAGCATGAGTTGTATATGTTAATGATGTGTATATGACATTCAAACATTCTTACATGTTATACATGCCATTAAGGAACTTGTTGCATTTATTATAACTACTTCACTAAGCTATGTAAGCCTAACATTCGTGTGTCTCATGCATTTTAGGATCTTGAAGAAATCTGAGCTCTAATCGTGTGGTTAAAGTTGCGAGTCACTCCTATCAACCATATGTATGCTTACTTTTGCTTTGAACTCTTAGTAAGGTGGAATCAGGCTTAGACATGTTAAACTTTCCCATTTTGTTATGTGTTTAATGCCTATGTTTTGTATTTTCCTTAGAAGGCCTAAATGGTATGTTACTTGTAGTTAAAAATGGCTTAAAATGCATGTTTGGGTTGAAAAGGTGAAAACTTAGTAAATAGATTTAGTTGGACGTAAAATTTGACATACTGCTATATTAAGTAGTTATAAACTTGCTAGTAAAATTTGGTAAAGTTTGGACATCGTTTGATAGGTTAATTCGAATAAAAGCCAGCTAAAATCTGTCATCACAGGGCAGGGCGTATCGATATAGGTGATGGTGTATCGATACGACCTTGCATAATTGTCCTGGTCAACATGAGTCAAAGGGAGTGTATCGATACGGCATATGGTGTATCGATACGGACTTTGGTCACTGGAATCTGGAAAAATTAAAGGTATCGATACGGATATAGGGTGTATCGATACGAAGTCAACGTAGTCAACCTATATCGATACAGTTCTAGCTAGATCGATACGGGCTTGTTACCCTTGAATCTAGAATTTGAAAATAGTCTTAGCGCACCGATACGGCCCTAAGTGTAGCAGTTAATTCTATTAAAAGAGATAAAACACAGTTTTGCCTTGATTACACAATGGTCACCAGAAATTGTATGGTCTAATTGGATAGGTAAATGATATCTGTTTTTAATGAGATTTCACAGGCTAATAATTAGAAGGTTAGATTTCAGATTAATAACATGAATTTCAGTTAAGGACCCTTAACTTCTAAAGTTAGTTTCATAAGTCGTAAAAGATATTAACAAGACATTCTGAATAAGTTGTAAACTCCGATTAAGTTTTCGATTTCTGAATATGCCTTCTGAGAACACTTTCTGACCTGGTTCTCTACCAAGCCAGGAAAGGGGTGTTACAAATCCTCAGAACTGTGGCATGAAGAATTGATTACCTTTTGACTATTGGTCAGCGTAGAAAATTACTCAAAATTAAACTATAATGCTAGTGAAAATGTGTGTGTGGAGTTCTGTACAAGTTAATGAAAAAGATTCCATGCAACTTGTCAGGGTAATTAATTCTTCTAGAGCCAGTTTTAGGCACCTCTAGCAATTTCTTTTCATTTAAATCAACTAGAACCATATCGGCACCTTTAGCGATTCTTAATACGTGAAAACTAGAGCCAAATGGGCACCTTTAGTAAGAAATTAAATCAACTAGAGCCAGATCGACACCTCTAGAGATTCTTAATGCGTGAAAACTAGAGCCAGATGGGCACCTTTAGTAAGAAATTATCTTAATTAAAATTTTATTTTATTTTATTTTTGCTAGAGCCAATTAGGCACCTCTAGCATATTTTCTAATTTAATAACCTACAGTTTACTAGGTCTCTCTCAATCAACAGGTCACAACAATGTCAATATAAGAAGTATCATAGCAAAATTCCAAGTAAACTCCATTCTCATCCTAAAATCTAAGGTTTTCTTATCTAAGCGTAGTGGTAAAGCTCATCATAGGATATCACAACAGGTTTCAACAGTTTTATCAAGTAATTTTCATGGCAAGTAACATATGCAAACTAACATGAGACAAATAAAATGAATGCAGTGACCATGAGACAAACAAAAACAAACCCCCTAAACTCGAGAGAATCATTATCTGCAATGCATGCAATATGAAACAAATATAAAAATAAAAAAATGAAAATAAACTAATCAGAGAGATCGTCACCTCGAATTAGTAGTTCCCTTCAAGCTATTCGCTTGGCCCATTTTCTGGCTCGTTGTGGTTACTGTCATGAAGATAGTGTAGGGTCATGAACCTCATTTTTCTCGACCTCTTCAACCGGCTCAGCCTGATCTTGTGTAGAAACTTTACGCTTCGATATTAACTTTGATAGTGCAATCGAAGGTGGGGACTTCAATTGTGCAGGAGTGGTGTCGTCAGAATCTAAAAAACCATGTAAATACTTAGTGCATTCCGGTTCAGTAATAAGTTCCTTACCTTTTCGCGGGATAGTGGTTGCGTCGGGGCAAGTAACTCGGTAGGGAACACTAGGAAAGGTACATTACTATTGGGATGATTCTCCAAGATAACTCATGCGAGGGCGATATCTCGGTCATTCATATATCGCCTAAGCCAGCAACTCTCGTGCTTCTATCTGATCTAATCAATGTATCAAAGGGAGAAGGATATCGGCCACCCCAGAGATACTTGATGGGGCATATCTGGTGCCGGGGCAGAATCTAGAATAGAGGATTTCTATACAACTGATGGTGCTTTTAGTGGCCCGTCTTGCATCATTCGCATATAATGAGTCCTTGTCCACCCAGTTTTCTTGGGTAGCCTCTTGTTCGTAGCCTCGGTCAGCACGTTCTCCTTCTCACATAAGATGGAAATTAGATCGAGAAAATAATGTGCCCCCACATCCTTCTTACTACAAGTATAAATCTCATCAATGATAGTCTGTCCAATGTTAATAGTACACTTATGCAAAATAGAATGTAGCAACAATAAACGAGAGTAAGAAGCAGTAGTGTTATGAATTGTAGGTATCAAATGAGTTTTGACGAAGTTATTCCATAACTTGGTCGCGGGTTTGAACAAAGCTCAATTCGCCATGCCTTTCAATTCTCCATCATTCTATTTGTTTCCCTCAACGGTGAGATCCTTGAGGACGTTATCCACCTCATCCGCGGTTATATTATTCACAAACTCGGTATGCTCTTCATGTGTGAAAAACAACCTATAATATTTTTTGATAGCACAGGCATCAAGAAGAATGATCCTACCACACACATAGACACAAGTATTATTCGGATTAGAAACATGAGAGTAAAACTCCCTTACCCATTAGATGTTCCCCAATACCGGATGTTTGCAAAAGATTGGCCACTTGTGATCCGCAACAATGGTGTAGACAGAATCTTCAAGGCCATATTTGGGTTTGGAGAGATCATAGGAGAACCTTTGCTCTCCCCAAACCGTTGAAGCAAAATGACGAAAAAGATGGCTTGATTGCTTGTGAAAAACTTGCTCCGGGCATGGTTTTCAAATTCTTTGCCATGGTGTTTGGTTCTTGATTAAAAAGGAAAGAAAATAAGAAAAGCTAAAAGAGTTTCAATAGATGTAGAAGACAAAAGTAAATGAAGAAGATGAAGTAGATGGTTGATATTGGGGTTTAAAGGTGGAGTGAAAGGTTGGTAAAGATGATGGATTGATGTATCAGCACTGGGAGAAAAGAAAAAAATTATGGGGGAAGGGTGGGATGTGTGGCTAGGGTTAGAAAAGGAGGGAAAGAAATTTTGGGTGAAAATTTCAAAGGGGTGTTTAAATCCCTTAAAAACCGCCAACTTTCTACCTTTTTTGGGATAGATTTTCATTCAAATGAAATTCTATCTCATAGCCCAACTCCTCTTTTGAAACTTTTATACTAAAATTAAAAAAAAAAAAAACAAAAGGATAAATATTAAATAAATATAAAACTAAATCAAACAAAAACAAAAATAAAAAGAAAGGATAAAAGACGAAATTCAAAGAAAAATAAAAAAATAACTAAAAATAAATTTAAAAACACTTAGAAATAGCATTCTCTTGCATCTTCTAACGATTCCACTATCTTATCACACTCAACAAGAGTACCAACGTAGTGCTTCAATCTCTGTCCATTGACCTTAAACTCACTTCCAACCATAGTTGATTTGATCACAACATCCTCATGAGAATAGGGTTAACTACCTCGAATGGCCCGGGCCATCTTGACTTTAGTTTGCCTAGAAAAAGTCTAAGTCGAGAATTATAGAGAAGCACCAATTTCCATGGCAAGAATTGCCGCGGCAATAGCTTTATGTCATGCCATCTTTTCGGCTTCTCTTTATATAGTCTGGGATTGTTGTAAGCTAATGCACAAAATTCTTCCATCTCGTTCAATTCTAGTAAGCGTTTTTGTCTTGCTCTATCCCAGATATGTTCATGGTCTTGATTTCCCAAGGGGCCTTATGCTCGATCTCCACCGGTAGGTGGCATGTTTTTTCGTAGACAAGTCTATAAGGAGACATACATAGGGGCGCCTTGAATGTTGTTCGGTAGGCCCAAAGTGCATGGTCAATTCTCACAGACCAATTCTTTCAGGAAGGATTGACACCCTTCTCAAGGACAAGCTTCAACTCATGGTTAGAAATTTTAGTCTGCCCCTTAGTCTGTGGGTGATATGCCATGGCAACTTTGTAAGTCACTCCAAAGCGTTGTAACATCTTGGCAATAAGTTTATTGTCAAAATGTTTGCCTTCATCGCTGATAATTGCCTTCGGCATTTCGATCCGTGTGAATATGATTTTTTTTTTGCAAGAATCCCTGCACAGTCTTGGAATCATTTCTAGGAATTGCAGCTGCCTCAACCCATTTGGACACGTAGTCCATGACAAGTAAGATGTATAGGTTGCCGAATGATGATGGGAAGGGCCCCATAAAATCGACGCCCCACGCATCAAATAATTCTACCTCGAGGATGTTTTACAATGGCATCTCATGCTACCTTTGATATATTCCCCGTCCGTTGACATCAATCACACCTCTTGTAGAATTCATGGGCATCTTTATAGAGATTTGGCCAATATAAGCCTGACTGTAAGACTTTGGTCGTTGTGTGAATACCTCCAAAATGGCCTCTATAGGGTGATGAATGACATTATATAAGCACATTTTGTTGTTCCTCCTCAGGAACACATCATCGTATGACCTGATCTGCATATTGTTTAAACATAAAAGGCTCGTCCCAACAATAATGCTTAGCAACATGTAGGAACTGCTTCTTTCCCTGATGAGTAAGGTCATAAGGTATATAATGCTCACAAGAAAATTTACTAAATCAGCATATCAGAGAGTTGTCGTAGAAAATAACAACTGCTCGTCCAAAAATACGTCATAGATCTCCTAATGATCATCATCTTTGCTGCCCCCTTCTAGCCTTTAAAAGTGATTGACAACTTGGTTCTCTGGTTCTTTCATGTCCTTAATTTCGATTTCAAACTCTTGTAAAAGTAATATCCAACGAATTAAATGAGGTTTGGCATCTTTCTTAGCAATTAAATACATAATTTCTGAATGGTCAGTGTGAACAATTACCTTCGTACCAATCAAGTAAGGATAGAGCTTGTTAAATGTGAATACTACCGCTAGCAATTCCTTTCCAAACATGGTGTAATTCAATTGAGCACCAATAAGGGTTTTGCTAGCATAATATATCACATAGAAAATTTTACCTTTATGCTGGCCTAAAATAGCTCCTACTGCAAAATCGCTCGTATCACACATGAGCTCGAAAGGTATGGACCAATCAGGGGGAATGACAATAGGTGCCGTGGCAAGTTGCTTCTTTAGGGTTTCAAATCATGTGGCACAAGAATCATCAAAATTGAAGACCTTTTCCTATTCAAGCAAATTAAAAAAGGGTTTAGAAATCATAGAAAAATTATGAATAAACCTTCTGTAAAAACTTGCATGCCCGAGAAAACTTCAGATCCTTTTAAATAAATTGGATGGTGGTAATTTCTCAATCACATCCACCTTGGACTTATCTACTTCGATTCCCTTAGATGATATCTTGTGTCCTAGCATGATACCTTTATCCACCATAAAGTGGCATTGCTCCCAATTTAAAACTAGGTCAGATTCTTCATAGTTTGCTAACATATTCTCCAAATTGCCGAGGCAATTATCAAAATTGTCTCTGAATATCGAGAAGTCTTCCATGAATATTTTGAGGAAATCTTCCACCATATCAAAGAAAATCGTCATCAAACACCTCTGGAAGGTTGTCGAAGCATTACACAATTCGAACGGCATCCTCTGAAATGCATATGTACCAAAAGGGCATGTGAAGGTGGTCTTTTCTTGGTCTTTCGACGCTATAGAAATTTGGTTATAACCTGAGTATCCATCAAAAAAATAATAAAAGGACTTTCCTGTAGGACGATCAAGCATCTAGTCAATAAAGGGTAAAAGAAAATGATCTTTCCAGCAGCCTTATTCAATTTACGGTAATCCATGCAAACTATCAAGCCAGTGACAATTCTAGTTGGAATGAGTTCATTGTTTTCATTACTTACCACAATCATACCTTCATTTTTTGGTACACATTGTACCAGACTTACCCATTAGCTATCGAAAATTGGATATATGATATCGGCGTCAAGCCACTTTATGATTTCCTTCATCACAACTTGTTTTATGGTAGGGTTAAGCCTCCTTTGAGCCCCAATGGAATTGATATGGCCTTCCTCTAACAGGATCTTGTGCATACATACTACAGGGCTGATTCTCTTCAGATCTGCGATTGTCCAACATATTTCCTTTTTGTGCTACGCCAACATGTAAATCAACCTCTTTTCATGTTCAGGCTGTAAATTAGAAGAAATGATTACGGGCAAGGTGTTATATTTTCCCAAATAAACATATTTAAATTGCTCTGACAATGTTTTTAATTATAAATTAAGAGGTTGCTCAATGGAAGATTTTCAGGTTTACATTCCTTACTTGAGTAATCAAGAGATTCAAAACTTTTACCTAAATTAATTACAATCCAATTTGCTTCATGATGTTCCTCGTTGTTTGACTCCTCAAGTTCTTCAATCTCGATAAAGAAATTCTCGTGGCAATGCTCCTCTAAATCGTAGGTAAATTTAGTGGTGGCCTAAATAGTCTGGCATTCTTTCGGGTCATCAGTATACTTTAGGGTTTTAAAAACATTGAGCATGACTTACTACTCATTCACCCGCATAGTGAGCTCTCATCTCTCAACATCAATCAAGGTTCTCTCCATTGCTAAGAATGGTCTCCCAAGAATAATGGGTGTGAACTCATCTTCTTCACAATCCAAAATAATAAAGTCTGCGGGAAAAAAATTATCCACTCTTACAAAAATGTCTTCGTTTTTTCCTCTAGATGCACATAAGATATGTTCGCAAGCTACAACATGACTGTAGTGGGTATCGCCTTCCCTATTCTAAATCTTTGAAAAATAGATTTGGGCATAAGGTTTATACTCGCTCCAAGGTCGCACAGTGCCTTCCCAACATAGTGATTGTTGATGGCACAAGGTATTGTAAAACTGTATGGATCTTTTAGTTTGGGTGGCAGTCGGTTGCCATACATCCCTCTATCAAGGAAACTGTCTCAAACTCACTCAGCCTAGTTCTCTTAGAGACAATATCTTTAAGGAACTTAGCATAATTAAGCATCTTCTCTATTGCCTCAACTACTGGCAAGTTGATATGAACTTGCTTCAAGATCTCAAGAAACTTCTTGAACTGGTATTCATGCTTCAGCCTCTTAAGCCTTTGTGGGAATGGTGGTGGCAATCTTGTAACACCCCGGTTTTGGGCCTAGCGGTTTATAGGCTGGTAAGACGATTCGGTGGACCAGGTTAGAGATTTGAGTCAGATTCAAGATTAAAATTGAATAAAATATTTTTGAGTGAGAAAATATTTTGGAAAAATATCCAAAAATCATTATTAAATATATGGATATTTTTGGTGAAGTTAATTTTGGAAAATGAGTTTTGGAAATCAGACATTTTGATCTAGTGACTAAAATGTAAAAGTTGAAAAACTATTTTTGGTGATTGTTTTGTAAAAACGGTCAAAACTTTGAATCCTTAAGGAGCTATATCTAATGGGTTTTAATGATCTAATTATGGAATATGGTTAAATCAATGTTTAATTGATGAGTTTGTGTGATTTTCGAATTGGATCTATTTTGCTGGGTTTTTTATTGGTTTTGATCAAGATTTTGATGTTATATAATGTTAATATATTAGTTATAACATTAGAATCTCGAAGCTATGTGAATCTCTAATTTTCTAGGTTGCTAGTTATGTGTTTTTGAGGAGTTGTGGAGGTTTAATGTTTGTTGTAGATATAAGGATTGGTTTGGATTGTTTTTTAATGTTAATTGATGGATTGAAATGTTAGATTTTTGTTGGGTTATGTCTAGGTTAAGTTGGAAGGTGTTTTCGGTTGTTTTTAGAAGGTGTTTGATAGATGTTTGTGAGGCGAAGATGAGGAGTGGTGTTGCTGGAATTATGAATGCGTGATGTATGCATTAATCCTCTATTGTTATGTGATTAAAATAGGGGAGAGTGATCCTTAGGTTGTCGATGAATCTTAGGAGGCTTTGGATGCTTGTTATTGCATTGGCGATTAAAGCTTTGATTGTCGGTGAGTGAGAACGTGGATTTCAACTTTGAAATGGTTTAAAGGTGGTTTATGGGAGTTTAAACTTAGCTTGAAATGCTGGTTTAAACTCAAAAGTAAGTATAAAGGGGTTTCTCTCTCTATTATGCTTTTAATGAAATAAATTTATGCACTTGTTTTGAATTACATGGTACCTACTATTTAAGCATGTTTTGAAGTATGTTTAATATTGTTTTTGATCATATAATGATGATTGATGCATTTGGTAAATGATCCATGTAAGTATGAGGAATACTTGTGAATACATTGGGCTAATGCATTGAAAATGGTTTTGATATGTTGCTTTAAAAACAGTGAGATACATGGTTAATAATGAATTATATTGGCAAGTCATGTTACTTAAAATGTTATCGAATATAGTTGGTTGGCCTTTGGATTGATAGTGCACTGTAAAAAGTTGCATTGGATATCGAGGGGTTTATATGGTGTACCGAATACTCTATCCATGTAACCTAATGGTTGAGGGGTTATATGGTGTCAAAAAATCTAGTTAGTAGATTATGCATCTAACTGATGACTGAGGCTGATGTCCTTGGATTGTAAGTGGTACCATAATTTCAGTTGAGATGGCATGAAGTGTTGAGAGGACACTTGTTGAATCCGTGTATCCGATGTAATATTTTGGAAAGTGGAACTTGGTTTACTATCACTTGAAAGCCAATATAATTGTTGATGTATTATGTTGATGGAAGTTTATGTATAATGTTGGTTTATACATGTTTTACTCTTTAAGCTTTGCATATGGTTGTTATGCGTGGGAAGGCTTAAATTGAGGGTTAGCATTGGGACATGTTATTGATCCATGATACATGTAGAATATGGTTTAATATGCTAGTTCTTGAAAGTGTTAAGTGCTTCGTTTTCAAGGTATGATGATTGAAATGGTGATTTCAATGTAGTTTTGGAAAATGGTCATTGATGGTATGTGGTTTGAGCAGTCCTCACTAAGCCTTGTGTGCTTACGCTCTTTTTGTCCATCAATGCAGAGATTTAAAGGTTGCAAGGCAACATACGGGGAAGTGAATACCAATGACTTTGAAATTTGAAAGTATGATTTCAATTTAGACTTGTAGTAATAAAGGCAATAGGGTTTATTGTTGGTTTGGGGGGCATTTTGATAAACTCCCTATTTTAGCATGTTTGTTATGCTAATTTTGGGTTATAAATGGCCTTTAATGCTTAGCCTTGCTTGGATTTATGAATTCATTCTTGGGATGATTTGGTTTTTAGGAAGCATGCCTCTAGTTTACTCATGGAAGCATAATGTCATGATTGGTTGGTGATCATGTGATAATTTGTTGTGGATTGATCCTTGGTAATGTTGTGACTATGTTAGAAGTATGTTGAAATGCTATTGTATCTTAGAAAGCTCGAAAAATCTGCAAAATTAGACATTACATGTCCAAGTGTATAGGTATGCATGTTTCTGTACTGGTGCGAATAAGCTATTTTGGGGCCTGTGTTTTGGTACACAATGAAGTATTTCGGTACAAGAAAAAACATTTAGGCAAGGCGTATCGATACGCCATAGCTGTATCGGTATGGATTTAGGCCACTAGAATCTAGTTTTTGAGAAATGCCAAAGCGTACCTATACACTTGCCCATGTATCGATACGGGTAGCTGTTAATTCAGTTATTGTGATGTTTGGAAGTTTCTATTTCTTCTATTTTGGTCCCTAAATGTTATGTAAGCAATTGCTTGAGCTTGAATGATCGTTTTGAGTTGATTTCTGACATGTGAGCATGAAACCTGATTAATTAAGGATCAGTAACCTTGAAATGAGTTAAGTCCATGCAGTTTTCTAGAATTGTAATTTGGTCCCTAATTTCAATTACGAGAAATTGGGTATCGATTCGATGGCCAATTGAGCTGAGTTTTCACCCGCTACCAGTATGCACACCATAGGTTAATATGTTGTGTCTAGATAAGTTAAAAAGAAAAAATGACATAGTTTGAGTTAATTTTTACGGGTTTGTTTTGGTAAACCTTATGTAGCTCGCTCAGTTCGGTCTTATGACTAGGCCAGGTCGATGGGGTTACATTTGGTGGTATCAAAGCTAGATTTGTAATATGTGGGGCAGGTTTGCGATAAGTGGGAAGATGTTATGATTTTTGAAATGTTATATTTAGTTGATCCCTGTTGTTTGCTATGCATGGTGAATGTTATATGCACATTGGTTACTATATGCCATGTTGGTGTATGTTTTGGGGACACATTGCCTTATTACTACAATCTATAATGTTTTGATTTGAAATGAAAGTCTAGGTCCTTGCTTAAAGTTGGTCTGATTGTTTTTGTTTTGGAATATTATCTTGCCTTAGATATTTTAGCACGATGGGACTGAGGAAAGAGTTGTGATCTGGTATGATTGCTACTATCGTTGGGTAGGAAACCAGGAAGATGTTGTACCTCCTAGAGGGTTGCCACCCCCTCGCTTATTCCACTTGAGAATGTGGAGCAAGTACCACCTGCGCCAGCTGGGCCAGTGTTAGATGATATGGCGCCTTTGATACAAGCGATGATTGGAGCTTTTCAGGCTGTTGCTGCTGTAGCGCATGTGTCTATGCCAGCTGTTGAGAAAACATGGTTGTTGTTGGAATATCTCTGTAGTTTGGGAGGAGTTGAGTACCATGGGTTGGCACGTGTGTAATCCGAGGTGTGGATGGTTAATACTATTCAGATTTTGGACCAAATAGGGTGTAATGACGCCCGTAAGTTAGGATGTGTTGTACCCTGTTGCAAGGTGATGCTTATAGTTGGTGGACAACTATAATTGCGGGCATGGAACCCAATGATGTGGATTGGGAGTTTTCCAAGCTGCCTTTAAGAGGAAGTATCTAAAAGTTAGATACTTGGATGAAAAGAAATATGAGTTCATGGCTTTGGTTCAAGGCAGTATGACTGTGGTTGAGTATGAGGTTCAATTTGTTCGGTTGAGCCAATATGCTTCTGAACTGGTACCGGATGAGAAGCATCGTTGTGACCAATTTCGATACAAATTGGTACAGGATGTGAAGACTTACATGTTGGTTTTTTACTACACCAATATTTTGACGTGTTGGTTGCAAGGGTAAAGGATATTAAGTAGAACTTGGGTTTATCATCTCGTGTGGGTGGTTCTAGCTTAGGGAAAAGAGTTGGAGACTCTAGTTTTGGTGGTGGTCAGTATAAGAAGCATCGTGATAAAATGTATCGCTCTGATTCAAGAGGAGGTAGAGGTAGTGCTAGGCATGGACCGCGTGGTTAGGATACCTATGTTAGATCAACTTTTAATACATGTTGGGTATGTGGATCGCGTGAGCACTTGAGGCGGGACTGTCTGCACTTGGCTCGTGAGGGATAGGCTCTAACTATTTTTGTTGCTAACTCTTATTGGAGTTATGGATCAAGCGATTATTTGAGGCTCGATTGCACGTTGTTGGTTGGTGGTTGACAGGCTAAGGCACTTGTAGTTGCACCACAGTGAGGTCATGGTCGAGGGTAGTTTCAATGTAGGGACGAGGTTCCGAGGATGGTGGCTCATATCATTGCTATTCAACCTAAAGTGTTGGTCATGCGAGGGTGTACGCACATCGTGAGGGACACAACAACACTGATGTGATTACAGGTACATTTACTTTGCAATCCTTACCGTTATTTTCTTTGGTTGATTCTAGTTCAACACATTCATATATCTTGCGTGAGCATGGAAGTTTGCTTGAAATACATGTTAAGGTGTTTAGTGCGGGAATGCAAGTAACTAGTTCTTTCGGTGAAACGATTGTTATAAGAAGGTTGTTTAGAAGATGTCCTTTGACTGTTCAAGGTTATGTATTTGTGGTTGATTTGAAGGAGTTGTCATTTCACAGTTTTGATGTAACCTTGGGTATGGATTGGTTGACCGAGCATATAGAGATGTGGTTGATTTTGAAACCAAGCAAGTTTCCTTGAAACTTGTTGATGATTACGAGGTAGTAATTGTGGGTGAGAATGCTAAGTTCTTTTCCAATGTTGTTTTGGCTCTCGAAGTGAGTCGTTTGATGGATTCAGGTTGTGAGGCATTCTTGGCCTATGTAATGAATCTGAGATCAAAGGAAGTGCGTGTTCAAGATATCCGCACAATGTGTGAGTTTTGGGGTATGTTTTTTGGAGGAATTGCCTGGTTTGCCGCTGAATAAAGAGGATGAGTTTGGCATTGAGTTGTATGGGAATACAGCTCCAGTGTCTATTGCTCCCTATTGTATGGCTCCAAAAGAGTTGAAGGAGTTGAAGATGCAACTTTAGGAGTTTCTTGATCGAGGGTTTATTCAGCCTAGTGTTTTACCGTGGGGTGCACTGGTGTTGTTTATGAAAAAGAATGATGGCACAATACAGATGTGCATTGATTATCGGCAACTGAATAAGTTGACAATTAAGAATAAGTATCCTTTGCAAAGGATTGATGATTTGTTTGATCAGTTTAGAGGTGCATTGATGTTTTCCAAGATTGATTTGAGGTCTGGGTATTATCAGTTGAAGGTAAAGGATGTGGATATGCCTAAGACTATTTTTCGTATGAGGTATGGGCATTACGAGTTCTTTGTGATGCCATTTGGTTTGACTAATGCCCCTGATGGGTTCATGGATATGATGAATCGGGTGTTCCATAAGTTTTTGGATCAATTTGTGGTTGTGCTTATCGATGATATTCTTGTGTATTCTCGTACCGCGGAGGATCTTGATAGACATTTGAGGATTCTGCTTCAGGCTTTGGTGGATAATCAGTTGTATGCTAAGTTGAGCAAGTATGAGTCTTGGCTTAGGGAGGTTATTTTCCTTGGGCATGTTGTGTCAGCCGAAGGAATTTGGGTTGATCCTTATAAGATTGAGGCGGTGATAGGTTGGAAGTCACCTAATTCGATAAGGAGGTTTGTAGTTTTATTGATTTAGCGGGTTATTACCATAGGTTTGTGGATAGTTTTTCAAAGATTGTTGCACCTTTGACCAAGTTGTTGCAAAAGAATTTTTGTTTTGAGTGATGGAGAATAGGCAACGAGCTTTTAAAAAGTTGAATGAGGCTTTAACACAAGCTCCTATCTTGATACAACTTGAGTCGGGTAAGGAGTTTGTTGTTTATAGTGATGCATTGTACGTTGGTTTGGGTTGTGTGTTGATGCAAGAAGGAAAAGTTGTGTCTTATGCATCTAGACAATTGAATATGCACGAGTGTAATTATCCTACCCATGATCTTGAGCTTGCCGCAGTTGTGTTTGCTTTAAAATTTTGGAGGCAATATCTCTATGGTGAGAAGTGTGTGGTGTATACAGATCACAAGAGTTTGAAGTATTTGATGACTCAAAAGATTTGAATCTTAGGCAACGTAGATGGTTGGAGTTGCTTAAGGATTATCATTTAAAGATCGGATAGTGGTGCCTAATGATGATGAGTTGAGGCGAATCATCTTGACCGAAGCTCGTGCTAGTCCTTTTGCTATGCATCCCGGTAGTACTAAAACGCATCAAGGCTTGAAGGGAGAATAATATTGAGTTGGTTTAAAGAAAGATGTGGCTGATTTTGTTGCTAGATGCATAGTGTGTCAGCATGTTAAGGTTGAGCATCAGTTTCCTTCCGGGTTATTGCAACCATTGAGGATACCATAATGGAAGTGAGAAAGAATCACCATGGATTTTGTGTCTCGGTTGCCGTTGACGCCCACTAAAAAGGATTCTATTTGGGTGATTGTTGATGGGTTTACGAAGTGTGCAAATTTTGTGCATGTGCATACGACGTATACTTTGGATAAGTTGGCATATTTATTCATTACTGAGATTGTGCATTTGCACAGTGTGACTAAGTCCATAGTTTCAGATAGAGATCCGCGGATTGCAACGAGATTTTGGGAATGTTTGCATCGAGCTTTGGGTAGACGGTTGAGTTTTAGTACTTCGTATCATCCTCAGACGAATGGTCAATCTGAACGCGTGATCCAGGTCTTGGAAGATATGTTGAGGTGTTGTACCATTGAGTTCCAAAGAACCTAGTAGAGGTAGTTGCTTTGGTAGAGTTTGCCTATAATAACAGTTATCAGACTAGTATACAAATGACACCGTATGAGGCCTTTTTATGGTAGGAAGTGTCGTACGCCTTTGTGTTAGGCTGAGGCGGAGAAAAGTATGTTTCTTTGCCTGATATGTTAAAAGATACGAATGAGAAAGTGAAACTCATTTTTGATCGCTTGAAAGTAGCTTTGGATCGCCAAAAATCCTACACAGATTTGGAGTTTTATTGGATTGTATGAGGAATGGAGCATGTTGGTCTTGTGGCTTATCATTTAAGGTTACCTTCTGAGTTGGAAAAGATTCATGATGTGTTTCATGTGTCGATGTTGCGGAGGTATCAGTTGAATCCAACGCATGTTATGTCGGTGGAGGATATTGAGTTGCAACCAAATTTTTCCTATGATGAGAAAACTGGTAGAGATCCTTGATTCCAATAGTAAAGTTCTTCATGGCAAGACGATTGAACTTGTAAAGGTGTTGTGGCGACATCGGGGAGTTGAAGAGGCCACGTAGGAGAGCAAAGCAGACATGTTGAAACAATTTTCGTATTTCTTTCCTTCAGGTAAAATTTCGAGGATGAAATTTCCTAAGTGGGGGAGAGTTGTAACACCCCGGTTTTGGGCCTAGCGGTTTATGGGCAAGTTAGATGGTCTAATGGACCGGGTTAAAGATTCAAGTCGAATTCGGAATTAAAACTAAATTAAATATTTTCAAGGGAGAAAATATTTGAGAAAAATATCTAAAAATTATTATTAAATATATAGATATTTTTGGTGAAGTCAATTTTGGAAAATGAGTTTTTGAAATCAGACATTTTGATCTAGTGACTAAAATGTAAAAGTTGAAAATTTGTTTTTGGTGATTGTTTTGTAAAAGGGATCCAAACTTTGAATCCTTAAGGAGCTATTTTCCCAAAGTCTAATATCAGACTTTTATCCCTTAATTGGCTATTCTAAAAGGGTTTTGGAAGATATAAATAGGTTGGGAGAATTAATTATATAATTAATTGCTTAAACAAATTTCATGTAACTAACTTTCTCTAAAAAGATTTTCTCTCAAATTCTCTCCAGCCAAACAATCTTTTCTTCTTCAAAATCTTAAGGTAAATTCTTGTTTTATTTAATCTTTTGATTTCAAATGGATTCTTGATGGCTTTCTATTAAAGCCTTATTGTTTTAATCTTGTTTTCTCATGTAAATCAACTCAATTAAGGGGAAAAACAACCTATTAGAGGCGAACTTCGTTTTCTCCTCTAATATAAGGTTCTTTATTGAAATTACCAAGTCCTTGACTCCTTATAAATGATTTCTAACGAGTTTTAATGATTTAATTATGGAATATGGTTAAATCAAGGTTTAATTGATGAGTTTATATGATTTTTGAATTTGATCTGTTTTGTTGGGTTTTTGCTTGTTTTTAATCAAGATTTTGATGTTATATAATATTGTTAAATTGGTTTTAACATTGGAATCCCGAAGCTATGTGAATCTCTAATTTTCTAGGTTTCTAGTTATGTGTTTTTAAGGAGTTGTGGAGGTTTAATGTTTTCTGGAGATATAAGGATTGGTTTAGATTGTTTTTTAATGTCAATTGATGTTAATTGATGGATTGAAATGTTAGATTATTGCTGGGTTATGTCTAGGTTAAGTTTTCGGTTGTTTTCAGAAGGCGTTTGATAGATGTTTGTGAGGCGAAGTTGCGGAGTGGTGTTGTTGGGATTATGAATGCATGATGATGCATTAATCCTTTATTGTTATGTGATTAAAATAGAGGAAAGTGATCCTAAGGTTTTCGGTAAAGCTTCGGAGGCCTCGGACGCTTGTTTTCGTATTGGCGATTAAAGCTTTGCATGTCGGTGAGTGAGAATGTAGATTTTAGCTTTGAAATGGTTTAAAGGTGGTTTATGGGAGTTTAAACTTAGCTTGAAATGCTGGTTTAAACTCGGAAGTAAGTATAAAGGGGTTTCTCTCTCGATCATGCTTTTAATGAAATGATTTTATGCACATGTTTTGAATTACATGGTACCTACTATTTAAGCATGTTTTAAAGTATGTTTAATACTGTTTTTGATCATATAATGATGATGGATGCATTTGGTAAATGATCCATGTAAGTATGAGGAATACTTGTGAATGCATTGGGTTAATGCATTTAAAATGGTTTTGATATGTTGTTTTAAAAACAGTGGGGTACATGGTTAATAATGAATTATATTGGCAAGTCATGTGATTTAAAATGTTATCGGATATAGTTGGTCAGCCATAGGATTGATAGTGCACTATAAAAAGTCGCATTGGATGTCGAGGGGTTTATATAGTGTACCGAATACTCCATCCAAGTACCCAACAGTTGAGGAGTTATATAGTACCGAAAACTCCCATTAGTGGATTATGCATCTAACCGATGATTGGGGTTGGTGTCCCCGAGTTGTAAGTGGTACCAAAATTCTAGTTGAGATGGAATGAAGTATTGAGAGGACACTTGTTGAATCCGTGTATCCGATGTAATATTTTGGAAAGTGGAACTTGGTTTATTATCACTTGAAAGCCAATATAATTGTTGATGTATCATGTTGATGGAAGTTTATGTATAATGTTTGTTTATACATGTTTTACTCTTTAAGCTTTGCATATGGTTGTTATGCGTGGGAAGGCTTAAATTAAGGGTTAGCATTGGGACATGTTGTTGATCCATGATACATGTAGAATATAGTTTAATATGCTGGTTTTTGAAAGTGTTAAGTGCATGGTTTTCAAGGCATGATGTTTTAAATGATGATTGAAATTGTGATTTCAATGTAATTTTGGAAAATGGTTTAAAAATGCATTGATAGTGTGTGGTTTGAGTAGTCCTCACTAAGCCTTGTGTGCTTACGCTCTTTTTGTCCAACAATGCATAGATTTAAAGGTTGCAAGGCAGCATACGGGCAAGTGAATACCAATGACTTTGAAATTTGAAAGTATGATTTCAATTTAGACTTGTAGTAATAAAGGCAATAGGGTTCATTGTTGGTTTGGGAGGCGTTTTGATAAACTCCTTGTTTTAGCATGTTTGCTACGTTGCTTTTGGGTTGTAAATGACCTTTAATGCTTGGTATAGCTTGGATTTATGATTTCATGCTTAGGATGATTTGGTTTTTAGGAAGCATGCCTCTAGTTTACTCATTGAAGCATAATGCCATGATTGGTTGGTGATCATGTGATAATTTATTGTGGATTGATCCTTGGTAATGTTGTGATTATGTTAGAACTATGTTGGAATGCTATGGTATCTTAGAAAGCTCAAAAAATCAGCAAAATTGGACATTACATGTCCAAATGTATCGGTATCTGTGTTCTTGTACAGGTACGGGTAAGTTGTTTTGGGGTATGTGTTTCGATACGCGAGAAAGTGTTTCAGTATGGGCAAGAGCATTTAGGCAAGGTGTATCGATACACCATAGCCATATCGGTACGGATTTAGGCCACTAGAATCTGGTTTTTGAGAAATGCCAAAGCGTACCGATACACTTACCCGTGTATTAATACGGGCAGCTGTTAATTCAGGTACTGTGATGTTTGAATGATTTTTTTGAGATGATTTCTGACATGTTAGCATAAACACTAATTAATTAAGGATCGGTAACCTTAAAATGAGTTAAGTCCTTGTAGTTTTCTAGAATTGCAATTTGGTCCCTGCAATTGCGAGCAATTGGGTATCGATTCGATGCCCAATTGAGCTAAGTTTTCACCCGCTGCCAGTATGCACACTATAGGCTGATATGCTGTATCTATATAAGCTAAAAAGAAAAAAAGGACGTAATTCGAGTCAATTTTTACAGTTTTGTTTTGGCAAACCCAATGTAGATCGCTCGGTTTAGTCTTGCGACTAGGCCGAGTCTGGGGGGTTAAAATTCTGATCTCCTTGCTTTTTCTTGTGTCATCTGGCTAGCCTTTGTTGGATGAACTTGCCGCGACAAGTGGACTTGCTGTGGAAACTACTGAAGGCTCATCATCTACGATTGTCGTGGCATTGTAGCTAGGTAAATCTTTCTGAATAGGGAACTGCCCTGCTGGTTGATTACTATCCTCAGATTGGATAGGTTCATCATTTTCTTTTGATCCACTTTGGGTGGTGATCACCTTACACTATTCATGGCACGTTCCTCGTACAACCCTAGTCTCACTGGGAAAACAGGCTTGTGGCCTTGTATTGAGGACTTGTGGCCTTGTGATCACCTTTTTCAACACAACCTATGTCTCCAATGCATTTAAGTTGCTCCTTGATTCTTCATCGTCATCTCGATTGTGTTGAAAAAGAGTCAGTCTTTTTCATGAAATTACTAGTCTCAGCCATATAAGATTCAGTTTTAAGCATAAAAACATTTCAAGAAGTTTCCAAAGAACTAGCTGGCGACGACTGTTGTTGTGGCAACTGTTGTCATGGTATGTTTTGTCGAAAACCTGATGCTTCTACATTCTAGCGGTTCTGATTGTTGAAGTTGTTTTGGCTACTCCACGAAAGTTGGGGTGTTGCTGCCATGCTGGATTATATGTGTTGGAATATGTGTTGTTGTTTCGGTTCTAATTTCTAACATAAAAACTAGATTGTTGGAGCTCAATAATCACAACTGAATTGTTTGCCAAGTGGTGTAGAAGATGTATTTTAGGTGTTTGGAGTGGAAGCAAAAAGATAGAAAAATATGGAAAAGGATTTATAGTGGTTCGACTTTCTAACCAAAGCCTGCATCCACTACCTTAGCTTCCTACTAAGGATTTCACTGACTCACTAAGAATTCTTCCCTTTTTTCTAGGCTAAGGAGGAAACCTTTACAACCTAGACTTACAAACCCAAGCCTATCATCCAAAGCTCACAAACTGAGCTTTGGGAAAACTCTTAAACAAGAGAATTCTAAGAAAATGAAATCCCTCTCACTAGGTATATGTTTGCACTCTTAAGCACCCACCCAAAACCTAAAACACTTGAGCATACATTTACAATTAAGCTCACAAGTGTTGTCTATACAAGAAATATGACAATTTGAGCACTAAGACATTTCTTGATCATATGATTGTTGACTTGAGGATCATTAGTCTTCTATAGATGCTTGGAGGTCCCTTTTATACTCCCAATTGAGTTCCTAGCTATTGGAGACCGTTGGGATTGAATTGGAGCCATTGGGGCCTTTATTTCCCGCAATAATTACAGTTCTGAAGCTATTCCTATCGGCACGCGAGTAGCCGTATCGGTACGCCCTTCTTTAGAACTAGCTATTGTGCTCTTCACAGCTGATGCGTATCGATACGCGCAGGAGCATATCGATACGGCCTGCAATTTAAAAGACTGTTGGGAAATAGTTGTTGGGGGGTTTTGGTCGTTGGGGTTTTTGCCACATAGGCATATCGAAATGACCCTCTCCATATCGATACGAACAAGACCTGTATCAGTATGGGTTTTGACAGTTTCAGATAGACTGTAGCTGAAACCCTAAGGCGTATCGATACAGGGAATACCGTATCGGTACGGTTACTTGAAAAACTCAGGTGTGGCTACTTTAAAGACATATAAGTCATTCCAAAACCTTATAAAATCCATCAAACATATTTTCAAGTTGTTTGGACTTAAAATCATTTTTGAAATCTTTTCTATTTAGTCCAAAACTATTTTTCAATTATTATATCAAAACAAATATCCTAGCAATCTCCCCCTTTTGATATAATAAAGCCAACTTGAAAAATTGTTTATGATTCTCCCCCTTAGTATTTAAAATTTTGAATAAGAGATTTAAAAATTTAAATGTAGTTAAAGCTCTCCTTATTCACTTGAAAAATCATTTTTTTAAACCAATACCATTTCTCCCCTTTTTTATTATATCAAAAAGAATTTAAGTAACTTTAAGTTCAAAATAACAATGGAGGTTAAAAACTGTCACAAATAAGATTTTTAGTTTTAAAAATGGCTCCCCCTTACTCAAGCATCAACAAATGTTAGTTCAACAATTTATGATAATCTAGTTGAATTAAAATATATAAATTCAACTAAATTTTACCATACTTGAACTAAAGGGAGGATGTGAAGCCTTCCTTCTTCAATTGCTTTCCTTGTGTTTATGGAGCTCCCCCCTTAATGTTGTACTTTGTTGATCATTCTCTATCACACCTAAAACAAGACAATCAATTGCTTTGGATCCATAAGCATTAGTAGCAAATAACTTAGTCCCCTTGGGAATCCATTTTTCAATTTCATCCTTTTTAGTTGAAGTAATTAGTCCTTTTGGGACCCAAATACTTCTAAAACATTTTCCATTCAAAAATCTAGGGGCACTAAATTGTCTTTGGTAAAAGTTTGATTTTCCAAAATTGGTTTTCTTTTCAAGCTCTTTGGAAATCAAATATTTTTCTTCTTGAACTTTATGAAGTAAATTTTGTAAATCTAATACACTTTTGCTCAAACTCATTAAGTTATGCTTCAAGTTCAATTTTGGTTTTAGAAATCAAAACATTTTGAATTTTCAAATTTGAAATCACTTTCTTGTTTTTCAAAATGTGATTTTTAAACTCTAAAACCAAATCATCATAGGCATCTTGTAATTCATCAAAAGAATATGAACTAGAAGTAGATGAATTAGAAGTTACCCTTGAATCTTTTTCGATGGCCATAAGACAAAGGTTGGCTTGTTCATCTTCGGTGTAGTCGTCATCACTCCAAGTAGCCACATAAGCTTTCTTCTTATGGCTTGAATAGCTTGGCCCCTTCTTCTTCATCCTTGACTCTTGTCTTAGTTCTTACTTTTCTTTCTTCATAAATCGGATGAATTTGTTGAAGAGCTTGGCCACCTCTTCATCTTCACTTTCCTCCTCACTTGAATCTACATGTTGGCATGTGGAGGTTGGAAGAGAAATAACATTCACATCAACGCCTTGATCTTTGATCTTCTTCTCTTTCTCCCTCTTTAAGGGTTGAGACATCATCTCATGGGTGAGCAAAGATCCCACGAGCTCGTCAAGCTTGAGCTCTTTTAAGTTCTTTGCTTCTACAATGGTCGTCTCTTTAGACACCCATGATTCGGGAAGTGGGTAGATCAACTTTTGAATGAGTTTGTCTTTCGAAATCTCCTCTCCAAGACCTTTGAGTTGATTATTGATTATGGAGAAACGGTTGAACATCCTCTTGATGTCTTCATCCAGGTCTATCTTGAAGTTCTCATACTCAAGGTTAAGAAGGCCAATCTTGATCTCTTTTACGTCGTTGGTTCCCTCGTATTTGACTTCAAACTTGTCCTATACTTCTTTAGCACTCTCACAAGAAGAAATTTTTGTGTAGATGTCCGGGCTAAAAGCACAAAAGAGAATATGCAAAGCCTTGCAATTTAGCTCCATCTTCTTGCGATCATCCGCACTACATTCCACCTTGCTTCGTTTTTGCACGAACAGACCATCTTCAATAATGTCCCAAAGATGATAATCCTTGGCTCTAATAAAATACATCATCCTATTCTTCCAATAGGAGTAGTTGGACCCATCAAAGAATGGTGGTCAGTCAATAGATTGTGCCATGGCTTCGGTTGAATGTTTATCGGTTAAGTTTATCGGGGTCGCCTCAATAGGATGTAAGTCCTCTCAAATTGAGCCTTGCTCTGATACCAATTGTTGGAGCTCGATAATCACAACTGAATTGCTTGCAAAGTGGTGGAGAAAATGTATTTTAGGTGTTTGGAGTGGAAGCAAAAAGATAAAAAAATATGGACAATGATTTTGAATGGTTCGGCTTTCTAACCAAAGCCTACATTCACTACCTTAGCTTCCTACTAAGGATCACTAAGAATTCTTCCCCTTTTCTAGGCTAAGGAGGAAACCTTTACAACCTAGACTTACAAACCCAAGCCTAGCATCCAAAGCTCACAAACGAGCTTTGGGAACACTCTTAAACAAAAGAATTCTAAGCAAACGAAATCCCTTTCACTGGGTATATGTTTGCACTCTTAAGCACTCACCCAAAACCTAAAACACTTGAGCATACATTTACAATTAAGCTCACAAGTGTTGTCTATACAAGAAATATGACAATTTGAGCACTAAGACATTTCTTGATTATGTGATTGTTAACTTGAGGAGCATTAGACTTCTATAGATGCTTGGAGGTCCCTTTTATACTCCCAAATGAGTTCCTAGTCGTTAGAGACCGTTGGGATTGAATTAGAGCCATTGGGGCCTTTATTTCCCGTAATAATTGTAGTTCTGAAGCTATTTGTATCGGTACACGGGTAGCTGTATTGGTACGCCCTTCTTCAGAACTAGCCGTTGTGCTCTTCACAGCTGATGCGTATCGATACGCGTAGGAGCTTATCGATACGGCCTGTAATTTAAAAGGCTGTTGGGAAATAGTCATTTGAGGGTTTTGCTCGTTGGGGTTTTTGCCACATACGCGTATCAAAATGACCCTCTCTGTATCGATACGGTTAAGACCTGTATCGATACGGGTTTTGACAGTTTCAGATAGACTGTAGCTGAAACCCTAAGGCGTATTGATATGGGGAATACCGTTGTTGCACGTAATAAGTGCTCCGCAATTGTGCAAGTGTACACGTCGCAAGTTAAGTATAAAAGATATCGTCTCCACAGGGATTGGTGCCACTTCAAGAATCTAGTCTCTTGCACTATAAAAAGTAAAAACACAAATAGAAGATTATAGGAGTTTAACTAATAACTAAACTAGAAAGCAATAATGTAAAAGAATATATGAGATCAAATGAGAGAGATAGGCCAGGTTATCGTGAGTTGAGGTGTGATAGCCGATTGGATCGTCTTGGTAAAAGAGTGCAAGAGCAACTCAATAGTCGTGGCAACTTGCACAATGGGGTTGCCTTGACAACTAATCGATGGTTGCCTGGGCGACTAGTTGGGCAACTACTTGGGTGTCTGGGCAGCAACCTTCAAGGTTCGGCAGAGCATTCTTCAATGGTTTCTTCTTATCCCTAAGTTGAAACTCTAGCTACTTGTGCATGCCTTGATAATACATCCCTACGTGAATCAAGGGTGAACAACAACCAATCTTGCGCTCCTCTTAGCCATTGAAATCCTTAACTTATTCCTAAGTCGGATTAATCTTCACCATCAATAGATTGAATAAAGATCATATTCATTTGTTTCTTGAATCTAACTCTCCCGATATTAGATAAATAGATGAAATTACGAGATCCTCTCCCAATTCACTCGCAAACAAGAATAAGAACCAAGAATGAATAAACCTTGAATAGAAAAGTGCAAACTCTTATTACCTAAATAAAATCCAATAGTTTCTCACAACCACAAGACACAATAACCTTAGCCAAATAGATTTAGTTCATGGCTAGGTTCCAAAGAAACACAAGATAAAGAATTCCTAGCATAAACCTAATTGAACAAGAAAGAAAAAGATGAAGGATGGATGAAGCCTTCTTGTCGAGATCTCCCCTTGAAGCTTGTCAAAAATTCTCTCTTCTCTCCCCCTCCCTTGGAGTTGTCGAAATTCCTCTCCCCTCTCTCCCTTTAGAATTGACGGCATGGCCTCTAATTTATAAGGCTAGGTCAAAGTCCTTCTTTGAGGAGGAAGTTAAGTTGGAATTAAATTATCTTTAAAGAATATAATTATTTATTATAATTATATTCCTTCTCAAACTTCTCCTATCTTCTTGGGATTTAATTCTTCTTTAACCTCTTCATGGAAATCAAACTCCTTTGGGATTTAGCTTTGCTCCACGTCATCTTGGGCTTGTCTAGTCATCATTTTCGACTACCATATCACCTTATTCTTTGTCGACAATTACCCTGGCAACTGGCTCGATGTCTCCTTCATGCATTGCCCTGGCAACTAGCTCGGCATCTCCTTCATGCATTGCCCTGGCAAGTAGCTCTAGCCTTGCTTTGGCAAGTGATTCTGCACATACACACAAAACACACCAAAGCAGCTTCTTTTCCCACAAAAACTACCAAGTTATGTAATCAAGCTCAACGATGGAAGGAAACATGGATTAATGCATGAATGACTAATTATGTAACTAATATGAGCCTAAGTCTAACAATAATATGAGTAAAAAGGGTAAGAAAAATAGTACTTTTGAACACTTATCACACCCCCAAACTCGAACTATTGCTTGTCCTCAAGCAATGCAAACTAATAATTATCTTCCAAGACTTCAATTTTCACAAACTTAGCTTTGAACTTGATTTCAATTCTCAGAACCGGGGCACAAAGTATGATTGGCTTTTCATTTTTCGGAAAACTTAGGAGTTACTCGGAATCAAACTATAATGCTTGTGAGTGTGTGCGGAGTTGTGTGCAGGTTGATTTTCCGGATTCTATGCAAACAAGAGGTTTTCAAATTACTTCATTGGATTCTTTTAACATGTTTTAACTAGAGCCAATTTTGGGCACCTCTAGTGTTTTGTTTTTAGTTTTCTTAAGTTAATTAATTTATTCGACTAGAGCCGGCCTCGGGCACTTCTAGCGATCAATTTTTAGCACATACTAGAGCCGGTTTCGGGCACCTCTAGTGATCAATTTTTTAGCACATGCTAGAGCCAATTTCGGGCACCTCTAACATTCATCCAATTTTTATTCTAATCCCCCAATTTTTTTATTATCAACCTAAGTTCACTAGAATTCCTTAAATCAATCAAACCACAACAGTGTTTCATCAAATTTAGCACCATAGTAAAATTTTAAGTTTTTCCATGGTTATCCTAGAATAAAAATTCTATCAATTAAGTGTATTGGCAAAGTCATCCTCGGATATTCATCAAATCTAGGAAATTCTTGTTCCAACTAAAGGCATGGCAAGCAATTTATGTATCCTAAATGCAATACTTAAGATGAATGCAACTAAATAACTAGCTACTAGCAATCCCCCCCCAAACTCGAGTGAGGCATTGTCCTCAATGCATGCATTAAAGAGAAATAAAAGTAAAGAAAAGTAAAATGCAAACGAGGACTTACTCCGAGAGTTTGTCGTCGTGGATGATTAGTTTCCTTTTGGTTGGTGTCTTGATTCTCTTGCTTGAACGCGATGGTTTTTTCCTTGTTGCCGATGGTGGAATCGATCCTCGTACGGGGTTGTCCTCATTGTCCTCTTCATCAATGTCATTGGCTTTGCGCTTGGAGGATTCAATTGGTGCGGTCTTTGTTGGTGCAATGGAGGACTCGTCCGAATCTGAAAAATTAGACAATGATTCTGTAGGAGTTGATTCGGGCATAGGTGCTTTACCTTTGGCTTTTGCAGTGATTGCCGGGACGTCTTTAGCTCTAGTTGTCGTGACATCTTCAGGGTTGGTTGTCATGCCATCTTCTTGGGCAAGCACGGTGTAGGTTGCCGCAGCATCATCTATTGCGGTTGACGTGGCGACTGCTTCATTGGTTGTCGTGGCAAGGATCTCGGTCGAAAAGATTGGGAATGGCACGCGGCTGTCCGGGTACTTTTCTAGGATGACTTGAGTGATTGCATTGTTGTGCTACTTCATGTACCGTATTAACATCAGTTGTCGGTCTTCAATTTGCCTAAGGTGGCTCGCTAATGGTTGCAAGAGTGCTTCAAAGTGTCCCGGGGTTGATGGCTGAGTTGCCTGGGCATTAGGGGTTGCCGAGGTGGCAGGGGTTGCCGCGGCAATTGGAGGCCTTGAGGATTTTACCGGTGCCTCTCCCATTAGCTTTCGAATTTGTGCTTGATTCCAACCGGACTTTGGTAGGGCCTTTTCATCGGTGGACTCACTTGGGACATGCATCTCCTTGCAAAGATTGGAAATTAAGTAAGGGAAGAAAAGAGAACCCTTGTCCTTTGAGCTACATACAAAAATCTCATCACAAATAATTTTTCCAATGTTAATGATGCGATTATGCAAGTAGAATGTATGAGCAAAAGACGTGGTATATCAACGGTAGTATTGTGTGTGGTAGGCATTAAAGAGTGAGTTTAAGCTGAAGGCGATTTACCGTGCCCTTGTATTTACCGTCATTACAATGAGTTCCCGGTAGAGTGAGTTCTTGAAGCACCTTGTCGAGTTACTTGGGCGTGAGTTGATCGAGAAAGGCTTGATGCTCGTCCTTCTCAATGTAGAACCCGTAAAAGGTGTTGATGTTTTCGGGGCTTATGAGTATGGCCTTGTCATGAACAAAAACATAAGGATTATCCGAGTTAGGTGAGTGAGCATAGAATTCTCTTACCCATGAGATGTTACCCAATTCCGATTGATGGCAAAAGATTTGCCACTTTTGATGTGCAATCCTCTCGAAGATGAATTGTTCAAGACCGAAATCTTGATGAGAGTTGGAGTATTCAAAGCCTTGTTCTTCGTAAATCTTCCGGCTTTCAAACTTAGAGTGAAATCTTTCTTGAACCACCTGTGTAGCAAACTTCCTGTATCTTGGTTCTTTGGAGGAACTTGGATGAACCAAAAATTTAATTTTGGATGCCATGGATGATCTTGGTTGTGAGTTTTGCAAAAACAAAGAAAATAAAATAAAAGAAACTAAAGAGTTGCAAGATGAAAAGTAGGAATATGTTTCTTGGAAGTTAAGGGTGATGGGTTATATAGAAAAGATAGGTAGTAAATATGGTGGGTGGGATTAATTTTGGAAAGAAGAAAAAGAGGGTTTCGGTTTAGAGGAAGGGTGACGGCTAAGGGGTTTATTTAGGGTAAGTTGGAGGCTTTATATAAGCCTTAGATTCAGCCCATTAATTTCCTTGTTGAAGATGTTTTCCTTCTTGAATCAAAATTCCTCTTTATCTTGAACTCTTTTCCTACAATTCAAAGACAAATCAAATAAGGATTAAAATTAAAGATAAACTAATAAAAGAAAATAAAGAAAGATATGCAAAGGGATTCTTAAACTTAAAAAGATAAATATGAAAGATGTAGTTTTAATCTTAAAGAAAATAAATCTATCCTAAACGAGCAAATAATCAAAAATAATAAAAAAGAAATAGTTCGAAAAAAATAAATAAAAATAAAAATAAAAATAAAAATAAAATATCGAAAGGAAAGCATGCTCATGCATCTCCTACGGTGACCACTTTTTTGTTACGTTCCATATGGGCACCATTGTAGTGCTTTAATCTTTGTCCATTAACTTTGAATTCATGTTTGTTGGTGATGGACTTGATTATCACGGCACCATGGGAGAATGGTTTGACAACTTCGAATGGTCCCGACCATCTTGATTTCAGTTTTCCCGGGAAAAGTTTTAGCCGAGAATTGAATAAAAGAACTAGTTGCCCTGGCATGAATTGTCGCGGTAATAGTTTCTTGTCATGCCATTGCTTTGTTTTCTCCTTGTAGATTCGTGCATTGTTATAGGCGAGTGCACGGAATTCTTCTATCTCGTTGAGGTCCAACAAATGCTTTTGTCCGGCACTTTCCCCATCCATATTCACAGTCTTGATTGCCCAATATGCCTTGTGTTCGATTTCCACCGGTAGATGGCATGTTTTGCCACAGACAAGTCGGAAGGGGGACATACCTAAGGGTGTTTTGAATGCAGTGTGATATGCCCAAAGTGCGTCATCTAGTCTTAATGACCAATCCTTCCTAGAGGGATTTACAACTTTCTCGAGTATACCCTTCAATTCTCGGTTGGAAATTTCTGCTTGCCCATTGGTTTGTGGGTGATATGTCGTGGCAATCTTGTGTGACACACAAAAGCGTTGCAACATCTTGGCAATAAGTCTGTTGTCAAAATGCTTACCGCCATCACTGATAATTGCTCTCGGCATCCCAAACCGTATAAATATGTTTTTTTGCAAGAATCGTTGCATGGTCTTGGAATCGTTGTTTGGAACAACAGTTGCCTCAAGCCATTCAGACACGTAGTCAATGGCAAGTAGAATGTAGAGGTTGCCGAATGAAGATGGGAAAGGTCCCATAAAATCGATCCCCCACACATCGAACAATTCCACCTCGATGATGTTTTGGAGCGGTATCTCATGTCGTCTAGAGATATTACCCGTCCTCTAGCAACGATCACATTGCTTGTAA